>CM076580.1:691890643-692597307 GCA_034641835.2 Pinus albicaulis
TATTGGAAGCATTGGGAAGTACAAATCAATATTTGTGGTATATGGGTTCCCCTGAAAGAGGGAAAATATTATGAAGACATATTCGCTCATGTTGCCAGGTACTCTTATATTAGATCTATTATTTATCTTGCTTTTATTATAGGTTGGAAACTACATCAAATGGATGTTAAAACTACTTTTCTTAACAAAGTCATTCAAGAGGAAGTATATATTGAACAACCTTGAGGATTTTAAGAAACATAATGGAGAGACACATGTTTTTAAATTGAAGAAAGCATTGTATGGGCTTAAGCAGGCTCCTCGTACATGGTACCATAGAATTTATGGCTATTTGTTGATGTTGGAAATATGATGCAGAGTGTTGTCCTTGATGGCAACCCACTGAATGAAGATGAAGACATGTGACAGTTGACATGTGTTGTCCTTGATGGCAATACACCTGATGAAGTTATGCTTGACTTGATGGACTTGGTAAATGATGTAAATCTGATGTGATATGATGTTTGTTAGCAATATGATGCTAAGTGTTGTCATTGAATGGCAACTCACTTGATGAAGAAGATGGCAACTTACTTAATGAAGTTGTGCTTGATAGAATATGTTCTTGATAAAGTAAATCTGATGTATCTGCAGTGTGTATAGAAGGCAGTGAAGAAAAGAAGTCAGCAAGTGCTAAATCTATGATGAAAAAGAGTATGTCTCTTTGTATACGCGGATTGGCCTAGGGGAAGTCGCGTATGCACGCGGAAAAGAACGTGCCAAGTCGCGTATGGGCTAAAGCGCTCAAAAGGTGCAAAACCAAGGGTAACCACCATGGTATTAACCCATGGTATTGGGTAATGATCCGCCTAATTGACCCCGTCCAGGTTGTTTTGGGCTCATGGTACTGTTTTGGCCCATGGTATTGAAAGAGGGGCTCATGGTATTGAAAAAGGATAAACATATATAAGGAGAAGAATTTCATTGTGCAAATCATGTGTGTGGGTGCAAGATGTCTGAGCTTGAATGAATACTTCTCACTGAAGTATATCTGAATGGAAAGGGTTACACTTGAATGATAAATCTGAATGTATGATGCACCAATGATGAAGAAGGGGATCTAGATCTGAATTGCTCTTGTATTTGTTAGATCTGTTTATGGAGTGATTAGATCTGTGATGAGGCGAACATCTAGGCGAACATCTGTCTGAAGCAAAGGGTTGAATCTGAGCTGAATGTCTGATCTGATGAAGTATGCTGCTCTGTAATGATTGAAGATCTATACGCTACTTCGCCGCGGAGGAAGCGCGTATATACGCGGCTTCAGCGAAGAGAAAGCGCGTATGCGCAATAAAATATACACTGAGGTATACGCCGGTTTGTGTGGACGGAAGCGCGTATATACGCGACATCAGTGAAGTAAAAGAGCGTATGCAAACTAGGGTTTGCTGAAGCAAGGGGTATGAAATATCTGAGCTGTTCTGCTGTGTTTATGCTATCTGATCTGTGTTGATATGTATCTGTTGATGATGTATGGTTGTGCTTAAAAGTATGGAAAGGGTCCAGTATGAAAATATGATGAAATGTAGCCTGCAAGTGGTGTTCTATTGAAGTTGTTGGATCCAGTGTGAAAATTGATGAAACGTGGTCCAAGGTGGTGCTGAGGGTTGTAGCCTTCAGTCAGGGGGTTGTAGCTCCCTTCCAGGTGAGGCTGGTAAACGAGATCGGGGGGTCGTAGCTCCCTTCCAGGAGAGGCCGGTAAACGAGTCAGGGGGTTGGAGCTCCCTTCCAGGAGAGGCTGGTAAACGAGCGCAGGTGGGTGCCTGCGTGCTGGTCAAGTCTGCGCCAGCACATATGTTGTAAGATGTTTTCTCTATAATAAAATATTGAAGGCTGAGCAACTGCAGCGGTGGTTTTCTCCCGATTTGGGTTTCCACCCAAAAATCCTGGTGTTCATGTGTGATGCTTTGTGTGATGGTTTATTCTGTTCTTACTGCACCTGTTTACTGCTTATTGAATATCTGATGAATAAATGATGGAATGGTTTAAGTGAAGATTTAATGACATATCTAAATCTCTGTGTATACGCTAGTTTCATAAAGGGGATCCGTGTATATACGCTAGTTTACTGAAGTAAAGTAGCGTATGGGTTTTAAGGAATGAAAAAGTAAAAAGATTTGATTATGCAGTAAATACTGATTCACCCCCCCCTCTCAGTATTTTTCCCAACAATTGGTATCGGAGCAAGTCCTTCTGCTGAAGCTTGATCGCTTGAAGGAGATCCGTCGCAATGGGAAAGAAGCAAAAGAAGAAGGTTACTCAAGGAAAGAAGAAGCCTCAGAAATCATGTATAGAAGAAATTGAAGGAGATGAAACAGGTATTGATCGTTGCTCTTGTATTTTACTTAATTGTATATGCAAGGATTATTATAGTGAAAGTGAAGATGAAGAAGATTCTGACCAAGCTCTACAAGTGCTCATGGCAAAGAAGAAGACTACTCAAAGTAAGGAGATAGCTGAATTTGACAAAAATGAATCAGATAGCGATTATTCCTTGAAAGATCTTAGTTGTGCAAACAATGGTGATGATGGTAAAGAATATGCTATCGAAGCTGTCAAGAGTAAAGATGAAGATAGTGAGAGAAAAGTTGCGATTCTAGAAGAAGTTATCAAAGATCAACAAAGAAAATTTGATGAGCAGGACGCTGCCTCCAAAGCTTTGGTATTTAAACTGAAAAGGATGTTCGATGATGTACGCAGTCAAAGTAAAGGATATCAAGCTGGAATCATCTCTCTGCAAGCAGAACTTGAAGAAGCAAATAAGAAAAATGAAGGACTTGAAGCAGAAAACGGTTCTTTAAAAACAGGTCTGGAAAAATCAAAGAAGAAGAATAAAAGTCTTGAAGCTGAAATCATCTCTCTACAAGCAAAACTTGAAGCATCAAATAAGAAGAGTGAGGAACCTATACAATCATTTGAAAAGGAAGGACTTGAAGCAGAAATAATTTCCCTCAAAGAAGACTTGGATAAATCAAATAAGAAGAATGCAAGACTTGAAGCAGAAATTGTCTCCCTCAAAGAAGATCTCGAAGCATCAAAGAAGAAGAATGAAGAGCTGCAACAAACATGTGAAGAAAATGAAAATTGGTTGAAAGAAGAGATTATAAATCTGAAGGATCAAGTAGAAGATGGAAGAAGGAAAGAAGAAAGCATGACAAAGCAATGTCAAGCCTTGGAGGTTGAGGTAAATATTCACAAAGGTAATTTAGAAGAAAAGGTTAGACTTTTGAGGTTTCAAGATAGTACTAAGATTCTGGATAATATTCTTAGTAGTCAAAGGTCTCCTTCTATCAAACTTGGTCTTGGTTTTCATGAAACTGTTAAAGGAGAATCTAGTTCACAAGAGAATGCTAATGATTCAAAGGAAGGTGTCAATGCGAAACCTGAAGTGTTGAAAGAAACAAAAGGTCAACCAACAATGAAGAAATATCAAAGGAAATCATTCAATAATGTTGAATGTTTCAAATGTCATAAATATGGGCATGTTGCAGCAAATTGCAGGAGCAGATCATTTCAGCCACAAACAAACAGGTTCTACTCAGAAAGGTACTCTGGTTTCTTCAGGGGATATTGTTTCTCATGTAACATGTATGGACATAAAGCAGTTGATTGCAAAAGGAGGAAGATTAGAAATACTCATTATGATTCTTATGCTTATTTCTCTGGTCACATGAGATGTTATTCTTGTAATAAGTATGGACATGTAGAAAAAGAATGCAGGATGAACAGATCTGGGAAAGTGGACAATTTTCAGCACACTGTTGGAAAGCTCAAGCAAATTTGGAAAAAGAAGGAGGACCGATCAGAAACGTAGGGAATTCAGACCCTACTGCAGTCATCTGCCTCTGAAGCTTACTTCTCTGATTGACTGCAGGAATGATGTGAGATACATTATGAGAATTAGTAATGTATCGTCACAGGGGGAGCAATGTATGATGTCTCTCATGTTTGATTTGATTATTCTGGTTATATGTATTTCTGACAGTGCATCTGGTGTGAAGAAAAGACAGAAGGTTTCACTTTCTATACGCGGGTTATATTCACAAAAGTCGCGTATACACGCGAGTTTCAGCAGACACAGCCGCGTATGCATTGATGATAAGAAAATTTATCTGATTGCTGAAAATCTGGAGCAGAGGCCCAGGGGGAGCATCAGTCTGACTGCTGATGATTGCACTGTTAGCATCATTCTGGTTATACTCATGTTAATGAAATGATACTTGGTTATTTTTGTTAAAGATTATGGATGAAGCCTGATTGCTTTATGATGAAGAGCATTCGTTGTCAAGATGAAAGTCTTATAATTCAAAGATGAGGACAGATCATGAAGAGATTATTGCTGATGACTTGCTGTTGAAGGTGTTTCAGATTGCACAAAGTTAAGGAAGAGCACTGGTTTAGGGGGAGCAGCAGGTTGAATACTAATGATTGCATTGTTGGAAATATGACTGCTTATTCCTTGGTTATTGTGATACTCATGCTCAAATGATGATGGCTTGGTACATGTTTTATGATAATGAGACGTTGAATAAGTTGTTTGTACTGCTTGCTGAAGCTTATCTGTTGGATAAAATTGGAATTCAGATGATTCAAAGATAAGAATAGCTCATGCAGAGCTTGTTACTATGGTTGAGAGATCTTTTTGCCTACATATGTTACTTCATGTTAAATCTTGAAGATCATGGTGATGTTGGACCACATGAATGATTGCTTGACACCTATGTGAAGATGTTGTTCTGATATGAGAATCTTTCTTGGAAAGATTGTATTGATGCTGCAAAGAATCTGAAGGCTTGGTTACTATTGTGTTGATGCTACAACCATTGGATGACGCTTGAAGACACCACTACACTGTTCTATCTATCTGTAGTCCAGGGAAGCATTCAAATATCTCAGAAAGAAGCTGAACACTGTCTTTGCCTCACAGAGAATCAGATCTGGTTGAAATTTAGAAGATGGCTTGGGATACGCGGGTTTCCCGAAACACAGTCGCGTATATACGCGAGTTCCTGCACAGAAATCATGTATGTTTGGTTGGGTTGATAATTTTTTTTGGTTGGTTCAAAGATTTTCAAAGACAATTAAAGGCCGTTCGGTATCTCTCGACATCGTTTGGTATCTTCCGGTGGTGTTCCCGGGGCCTCATAATTCCGTTTTTGGATGAAGATGCCTCATGATTTGTTGGTGGAAGTTTTCAGATGCACAAACTCAGGGGGAGCCTTAGTCATTTGGAAAGATTGCTTGGTTTCACAGTTTCAGGGGGAGCATTAGATTTGCTGAGTATAACACAGTGTTGGCATTATGATGGTTCTGAAATATGTTCTCTTTCTTGAGGACTTTCTGGTGTTGGTCTTAAAAACTATATTTGTAGTTTGATGAAAAGGTCTTGTTGAGACCCATGTTGTAAAATTGTAATATTCAGTCATGTAAGGACTTGTCAAATTTGTAAACCCACTTGGTTGGGTAGCTGAGTCAAATGTTGTAAACTCACTTGGTTGAGTAGCTGAGTCAAATGTGTAAACCCACTTGGTTGGGTAGTTGAGTGTCATATGTAAATCCACTTGGTTGGATATTTGATGTAAGTATGAGTCATTGGTGATAGGAAGTTCATAGAGTCATGTACTTCATTGAAAAATATTCAGCATGAACTCAGGGGGAGCTTGGTCACTTCAGTATACATCAGATCTGCAGAACGCTTCTTCTGCATGAGGAGAAAAGGGGGTGAGTGTGTTGGTTTTGATCCGCCCATTGCCCTTGATGTCAAAGGGGGAGAGTGACATGGTGTTTGTATGAGGAGAAGATAATGATGTCAGTGACATATTTGGGAGAGTGACATGGTATCTATCTGTTGTGGTAACCAAACACCATCGTGGTTGCCATCAAGTCCAAAGGGGGAGATTGTTGGAAATATGATGCAGAGTGTTGTCCTTGATGGCAACCCACTGAATGAAGATGAAGACATGCGACAGTTGACATGTGTTGTCCTTGATGGCAATACACCTGATGAAGTTATGCTTGACTTGATGGACTTGGTAAACGATGTAAATATGATGTGATATGATGTTAGTTAGCAAGATGATGCTAAGTGTTGTCATTGAATGGCAACTCACTTGATGAAGATGGCAACTTACTTGATGAAGTTGTGATTGATAGAATATAGTAAATCTGATGTATCAGCAGTGTGTACAGAAGGCAGTGAAGAAAAGAAGTCAGCAAGTGCTAAATCTATGATGAAAAAGAGTATGTCTCTTGGTATACGCGGATTGGCCTAGGGGAAGTCGCGTATGCACGCGGAAAAGAACGTGCCAAGTCGCGTATGGGCTAAAGCGCTCAAAAAGTGCAAAACCAAGGGTAACCACCATGGTATTGGGTAATGATCCGCCTAATAGACCCCGTCCAGTGTAGTTTTGGGCTCATGGTATTGGTTTGGCCCATGGTATTGAAAAAGGGGCTCATGGTATTGACAAAGGGTAAACATATATAAGGAGAAGAAATTCATTGTGCAAATCACAAGTGTGAGAGAAAGATGTCTGAGCTTGAATGAATACTTCTCTGTGAAGTATATCTGTATGGAAAGGGTAAAGGTTTGATGATAGATCTGAATCTATGAAGCACTTATGAAGAAATGATGAAGCAGGATCTTTAGATCTGAAATGTACTTGTATTTGTTAGATCTGTTTATGGAGTGATTAGATCTGTGATGAGGCGAACATCTAGGCGAACATCTGTCTGAAGCAAAGGGTTGAATCTGAGCTGAATGTCTGATCTGATGAAGTATGCTGCTCTGTAATGATTGAAGATCTATACACTACTTCTCCGTGGAGGAAGCGCATATATACGCAGCTTCGCTGAAGAAAAAGCGCGTATGCGCAATAAAATATACACTGAGGTATACGCTGGTTTGTGTGGACGGAAGCGCGTATATACGCGACATCAGTGAAGGGAAAGCGCGTATGCAAACTAGGGTTTGCTGAAGCAAGGGGTATGAAATATCTTATCTATTCTGCTGTGTTTCTGCTATCTGATCTGTGTTGATATGTATCTGTTGGTGACGTATGTTTGTGCTTAAAAGTATGGAAAGGGTCCAGTATGAAAATATGATGAAATGTGGCCTGCAAGTGGTGTTCTATTGAAGTTGTTTGATCCAGTGTGAAAATTGATGAAACGTGGTCCAAGGTGGTGCTGAGGGTTGTAGCCTTCAGTCAGGGGGTTGTAGCTCCCTTCCAGGTGAGGCTGGTAAACGAGATCGGGGGGTCGTAGCTCCCTTCCGGGAGAGGCTGGTAAACGAGTCAGGGGGTCGTAGCTCCCTTCCAGGAGAGGCTGGTAAACGAGCGCAGGTGGGTGCCTGCGTGCTGGTCAAGTCTGCGCCAGCACATATGTTGTAAGATGTTTTCTCTATAATAAAATATTGAAGGCTGAGCAACTGCAGCGGTGGTTTTCTCCCGACTTGGGTTTCCACCTAAAAATCCCGGTGTTCATGTGTGATGCTTGTGTGATGGTTTATTCTGTTTCCACGTAATTCCGTTATCGCTATTGAATATCCGATGAATAAATGATATTTATTTTAAGTGAAGATTTAATGACATATCTAAACTTATGTATACGCTAGTTTCATAAGTGGGATCCGCACGATATACGCTAGTTTATCGAAGGAAAGTAGCGTATGGGTTTTAAGGAATGAAAAAGTAAAGATTTGATTGAGGCAAGAAATACCGATTCACCTCCCCTCTCGCATTTTCCCAACAGTTGAGTCTTGGTTTTACAAAGCACAATGTTGATATAAATATGTACTTCAAAGTCGTTGAAGTTCAGCCCTTAGTTTTGCTTGTATGTTTGTGATACTGTGACAAGGCTGAGAATCTCATTGTCTCAATAGCAAGAGGGAGTTAATTTATGAGACTTTCATATTAGCAATATTGGTCTTATGCATTACTATTTGGGATTGAACATGGAAAAATCCTAGTGAAATATTTGTTGGACAAGGATTTTTTTTTACTCTTTAATTATCTTTTTTCCATCTAAGTGACTGCTTGCCTGAATTCCTAAAGATTTGCTTTGTTGCGCACGAAAGAGTACAACTTCAAGGCTATCAATTTGCCTGTTGGGAATATTTTAATAATCCTTTTTATGGCAAGCAAGCTCCAATGCTAGAATTTCCAAGTCGCCAAGATCGATGCTTTCAGGTTCCTCTTCCATATAGGTAGGCTTGTTCTTGTCATCTCTGGATTCATTTTACTGAGAGGCAGAGGGGGGATATCCATCTATTTCCATCTGAGAAATTTTGATGACAACAGCTTTGTCCTTGTTGGTAAGGGGTAGGGGAGCATTTGGCATAGAAGGAGAAAGGGACATGGGTGTCTTTTTAGGCAAGGGTTTGGGGTCAGGAATGTCAAAGATCGGGTTATCTGAGGAGGGTTGTGAGGGGCATCCTTCCGAGGAAGCATGGGAGGTAATGATTTCAAAGCTGTTGCTGGTGGAGGGAATGCTAGGTGCTGAGGTCGTTGCAGAGGGTTTTTTTGAATGCTTATTTCGACTAGATACTTTCGTGAAGCCTTCTGCATCTGTGTTTGTCGAAGGAGGGGTAGGTTTGGGTGGGGTGTTCAAAGGGAAATCTCTGAAAAGATGACCATGTTCATGACACTTTCTGCAGTGAAATGGAACATGTTCGTAATCTATAGTTTGTATCCATTCAAATTCATCATGAAAGAGGCTTACCGAATCGGTGAGGGCTTTCGCAAGATGCATGTAGACATAGATCCTCGCATAAGAAGTGTATCGTCTAAGCTTGGTTTCTTCCGCGATCTTGATAAATTCCCCTAATCCATTGCCAATGTCTTTAAGGGTTTCCTCATCCCGGTATTCCAAGGGTAAGAAATACATGCGAATCCAAACTGGTGCCAAGTTGAAGTCTTCCTTATCTGGGTTTAATCTTTCAATCCAATCATGAAGATAAAGGCCTACAAAGTTGAAAAAATAAGGGCCTCCATCAAATATGCGATTCTTGTCATCCAAATAGTTGAAAACGCCTGTGAAGGATCCTTTAGGGCCCAGCTGCAAAGTGACATGCCCCTTGGGCTTCCATTTTGAGGCAATCCATCCCTGAAGCACTTTTTCAGTTGGCAAGAGGCCTATAAACTTGCCAATAATGGCATGGTACTTCATGAACTTAATGTGCCCATTGATGTGATGTCCAGGGAGATCTATTTTTATATGGTCTACTGCTATCGGAATGAATGTAGCAGAGGAGGCTTTTGAAGAAGCATCTGCAGCGCATTGGGAGTCCTTCTTGTCTTTTTGCGCCTCGTTGGATTTCATTTTCCCTTCTGCTGTGTCAATGGAAGGTATTTGAGTGGAAATGGTCGGACTGGAAGTGTCAGAGGGTGTAGTGATAGGAAGGGGGGAGGATCCCACACCTCCCAATGGTGCTACCATGTGAAGAGGTCAGAAGTGGTCAGTCGAAGCGCACAAGAGAGTAAAACCGGGCCGCCGCGAGAATAGAGAGGATCCTGAGTGTCTCCGTTGCAGGGTTACAGAAACCCTAAGTTGAGCGCCGCTCCACTCTGGGTTAGATATAATGATCTCCCCTGGTAGTATTCAATATGCATTAATATTGATGTATGCTTAAAATTATATTAAAGATTAAAAAAATCTATTTTAATGCGTGTTGATAAAATGACTCAATATACATGTTATGCAACCTCTATAACATTGAAAAAAAAAATTTAAACCATAAAAAATTACCCATTATTTTTTGAACTCCAAAATGAATTTGCACTTGTATAAATTTGAGAACATTCAAAAATAAAATTCAAACAATAAAAAATTACCCATTATTTTTTGAACTCTAAAATAAATTTGCACTTGTATAAATTTGATCTTTTTCATCTCAAAAATAGTTTTGCCAATTAGTAGAGCAATAATTCACACCCATGATAATCATTGTTTTCATTGCTTATAATACTTAAAAGTATCCAATGTTATCAACAATATTATCAAAATATCCAAACTATGTAAAAACATCCAAATTTTCTATAAAAATCCTCAATAAGATGACCCTTGGACTATCTACTATTATAATATAGTAGATAATCAACCTAATATAATTTTTGTATGGATGATACTATTGCTTCTTATAAAGAAGTAATAGCCAAATGATTTACCAATAATATTTTTTAATAAATAATTCACTTTATTAACATTCTTATTCATGATTCTATTATAAAAATATTGCTTGAAACAATTTTGATACTCTTATAACTCCCATGATTCCTCCCATAGCCAACCAATATATTATAGTAATCCAATCATTAGGCTCTTTTTTACATAGTATTTAGTCAACAATGACCTTAGATCTAATTAATGTATATGAACTCCATAAGTTTAGAAGTTCGTCCATAAGTTTAGAAATTTGTCTATTTTCTATAATCAATGTGACTAAGCACAATATAGATTAGGCTTTTATTATTATTTTTAATTTTTAACAAATGGAAAACTATTGGAGAATTTAAAAAAAAACTTGTCTCCATAATATTGATAATGTAAAAAAAATTATTATACTTAAATTTAAAGAAAAATTTAATAGAGAATAAAAAATTTAATTTACAATTAAAAAAATATTTTAAAATATTTTAAAGTGTTCAATTTTTTTTTTTATTGATTGCTTAAGAATGAAACTCAACATTGTAACTTTGAGAAATTAGAATTTACTGCTATGGTGATAATGTAAAACTAAACTAAATAAATAAAGATCATTTTATCATGATACTCAAACTAAACTAGGTAAAGACCATTTTCTCATAATACTCTTTTCATATGTAAATTAAATCTAATTTTTTTTTTTAATGATAATCAGGGAAACATAAATAAATTTTAAAAAAAATTCTAAAAACTTAAATTAGTTAAAAATTAAATATATACATTAAATTAGATAATATAATTCTTATAATAACCCCAAAAAAATAATAACAGGACAGGTCAATCAGTTAACGACCACCAGGGCAGGATCACCACATTTCCACCAGGCCAAGAAACATGGGCCTACGCACTAAACAGTATACCTCCCTCCTGGGCTCCCACCTGTACACCTCTCATGGGACTATGGATGTTACCTGGGACTAGCTCACCCACCTAGCTTGAAAAAATAGGATCCTATCTGTTGAAGTGAGTTTCCAGGAAAGGACTTTAGCTTTCGAGGTTGCACCCACCCACAGAGCGAAGCACTTTAGATTCGTCTTCTTAATGCATTTTATCCACTCCGCCTAGATCTACCCTTCATAAGTACATTACTTACTATTTAGTATTAAACTATGGGTTGACTCTTAGGGGGAGCCTTAGGTAGATCTATTTGTATAGCCACCTCTAATCACTCTGTAACCTCAGTCAATATCTCCATAGGGAATACTCCCCTGTGCTATCAAGGGAGGAATGACTAGCAACCTTATCTGCTCAAGCTTTCTCTCAGCAAGCACGACTCGATAGCTTTCATCATTACCTGTAAAGCCAGCCAATAAAGTAATATAATTGAGATGTGTAATATTATTCTTAATTAAAAACAAATATCTATTAGTTAATTTTACATAATCAGAAATATCCATTAATAAACTTTACATAATCATATGAAAAAATATGAAAATATATTCTTATATTAAATATATATAAAGAACTATAATTTCTAATAAAATAATTATATATGAGAAAAATAACGTTCTATGAATCATTTTAAATACATTTTTCCAGATAAATAGAAAATTAACATTTCCTTTTAACACCTGATTGTTTTAAATACATTTTTCCAGATAAATAAAAAATTAACAATTTCTTTTAACACATCAGTAGAAATCTAGAAATCTACCTATCTAAAGAGCGAACTGCCCAAATATGCAACAAAACCTAACTATGCAACCAATGGCAGAAACAAGGAGGCGTGCTCCCTCTATACAAGCAGGTTTCGGGCAGACCTACGAGTCTTCGTCTTCTTTCCTCACATAAAATGGAAATGGTCAGACCCAACTAAAGAATTTAAAGATTGCGAATCGGGGGCGATAGACTCAGCGTGACTCAGCGTGGGGCCTTTGTCATTGCCATTACGATATATCAATGTAGTGGGATCATTGACATTACAATATATCAATGGATCAACCAAACAAAATAAAAGGACAATTATACATTCAATGATATGCATCTCTAACAAGTTGGTAATAACCTATTTAAATGTTTCCATAAAGGACACTCAACGCTCAATTTAAATGTATCACAAACAAAGTTGGTAATAACTTATTTAAATGTTTTCATGACTATTTATTAATTCAAGGACGCTCAACACTCAATTTAAATGTATCATATCAAGATAGTCAATTCTAATAATATACAATAAGTGAAAACTTTATCTTCCACATCACTCAATTTAAATGTATCACATCAAGATAGTCAATTCTAATAATGTACATTAAGTGAAAACTTTATCCTCCACATCTCTTTTATAAAGAGGTATAAAAAGTATTTATTTTTAAACACTTTTTTAATCTCTATGATGAGGATGGATATCCATATGGTATAAAATTTTACTTTAATGGAAAAGAAGATGCAAGGTGATATTCCCATTCAAGAAATATTACAAAGTACTACATCCATAAGTAATAAGTAATAATAGTTTCCAATTTTCAAATGGCCTTATCAGCTTTTTTTTTAAAGTAGATTCCAATAAATCATTGATAATTGATTCATTCTCCTATAACTAAGTTACATTACTTTCCTTTACAACAAATAAAATTTTAATTCATATATGGTTGTTTTTTCAATGAAGTTTCATAATATGTAAGATATTTTCTAACTAATCTAAGCTCAAGAGTAATTTGTATAAAAATATTCTATCCATTGTTTTAAAGAATACAGTTAGTATATCCTATTTTACTTAATATCTAGTGCTAAATATCTATAGGATCCTTTTCAATATATGAATAAATGTTAAAAATAGTTACCAATAAGGCCTTAAAAGAGGCTAAACCATCAATATCATCCTTCTTAAAAGCAATAAGGCAACTGTAGATATCATTGGATGCATTGTCATGACGTTACTAGAAAAATTAGCCTAGAAGGGGTTCTCAAGTACACTATTAATGAATTATCCTAGAAGGGGTTTTCAAGTACACTATTAATCTCCTCAACATTAAACTTCTTCACAACATTTTGTGATCAACTAGCTCAAGACATTTTTTTGTAATCCTACAATCCCTAAATAGTAGCATATTTCTCATCTACATGCCATCGTAAAATAATATATTGTTTCTTTAAATCATGTTATTCATTATGAAATTATATATTATCTACATGGATTAAGCAACTTCCTCATGAAACTCATTTCAACAAATACTAGAATGAAGAAAAACTTATTCTAAAATTTTGTTATGGTTTTATCCAGTTTATTAATATTCTCTTTCAATCCTCCTTTTTTTCTCCACCACTTACTTGTATGGGTGATTTGGAAGGAAATAATTTATGTATAAATAGATCATGGTTTCCCTCTAATTTATTTGAAAACAAAAAAAGGAACCCATACTTAAAGAGGATTTAAAACTTTACACAATTTTTATTTCATCACATGAATTTGTCAAAAATAGAGACTCTAATAGGTGATTGATAAAGTTAGTGAAAGATTAAAAATAATAGCAAAATAATTAATTACCCTAGGCCCCTAGTATTGAATTTAAACCTGCCTAGATCCATCTTAACTCTAGATCTATCAAGCGCTGAGAGGGATCAAATATCTCGAGGTGCAATCCTCTTTTTTGAGTGCAAAACGTGAGGAAAGGTTTGCACCTCAAGATATCTGATCCCTCTCGGCGCTTGATAGATCCAGAGTTAAGATGGATCTAGGCTTGTTTCAGTCACGTGTGGCCAAGGAAAATCTATCGATAATATGAGAAACATCTCATTAATTTTATCAATAATATTTAAATACATATAATATTAATATAACCATTTTAAATATGCTAAATATGTGTCGGATTTATCGAGTCATTTTAATTTTTAATTTTCTTTACTACCTCACTTTTTTGAGATGATAAATATTGTAAAATAACTTTAATGATGAAAAATGATGATTTTTTTTTTTGAATGTAAAGTGACAATGTAATAATATTGAATGATAGAAAATGTGAATAATAATAATGTACTCAATTACAAATAGTCTTCATTGTGAACAATCTCAAACTATTTTTTCTACTGTTCTTATTGTCACCCTTGTTAGTTTTTCCATCTTTTCATATCGATTATATAAAAATTCAGTTGGAATCATAAACCATTTAAATATTTTTCTCGAGTTGTTGTAGTAAACATCATACCTTGTCTCTCTTGCTCTCCAATATTAATAGGTTTAATTACTAAAACAAAAAAATCAATGTACATTGTCAGTAATTTTGTGTGCGTACACTGAAATCAATACTATTAATCCAATGACCTTAAAATTAATGCATCATTATAGATCCAATTACATCAAATCATAAATCAACATATACACTAAAAACAATGCATCTAATCCAAGAAATCAAATAATATTAGAAAAAAAATCTACATTGAAATCACTGCATCTAATGCAAGTAATCAAATAGGATTAGAAATCAACATCTACACTCAAATCAATGCATCTAGTGCAAGTAAGAAAATAGGATTACATACCAACATCTACAGTGAAATCAATGCATCTAGTGCAAGCAATCAAATAGGATTAGAAATCACCATCTACACTGAAATCAATGCATTTAGTGTAAGCAATCAAATAGGATTAGAAATCATCTACATTAAAATCAATGCATCTAGTGCAAGCAATCAAATATAATTAGAAATCAACATCTAGATTGAAATTAATGCATCTAGTGAAAGAAATAAAATAGGCTTAGAAAATGAATGCATTTAGTGCAAGAAATCAAATAGGATTAGAAATCATCTACATTGAAATCAAAGTATCTGGTGAAAGCAATATAATACGATTGGAAATCACCATTTACACTGAAATCAATGCATCTAGTGCAAGAAATATTCTTCCCTCTCTCCCCCCTCCATCTATATCTATATCTCCCTTCATATCTCCTTATTTGTCTCTTTATCTCACCCTGCCAAACACACATGACCTCTCACTCCATATATATTAATCTCTTTGTCCCTCCCTCCTTGTCTCAATCTATCTCTTCTTTCTCTTCACCTTCCATCTATATCTCTATTTCCCTTTATCTCTCTATATCAACCTCGAAACATACACTCTCTTCCTCTCTCTCAATTCCTCTCTCTCGTCCTTCCTCTCTCATCCTTCCTCTCTCTTCCTTTCTCTCCTGCCTCCCTCTATCTACCCCCCCCCCACTCTCTCTCTCCTTCTTTTCCATTAAATCCTCTCTCTCTCTCTCTCTCTCTCTCTCTCTCTCTCTCTCTTACCTCCAATCCTCTCTCTTCCCCCCATCACTGTATCTCTCTCTACAACTATGTTACTATATACCTCCCTTTCTCCTTCTCTCTCCTTCTCTCCACCCTTTTCTCCATCACTCCTTATATGTCTCTTTGTCTCACCCCTAAAAATAATCATGTTCTATAAATACCTCCCTTGCCACTCTCTCTCTCTCTCTCCACTTCTCACTCTCTATGTATTTGTTCTTCCCTCCCTCTCTCCCCCTCCAACTCCATCTCTCTATCCCTCACTCTCTCCTCCTCCTCTCATCCTTCTTCTCTCTCCCTTTCTCTCCTACCTCCCTCTCCCTTCCCCCTTATTTGTCTCTCTCTCTCTCTACCTCCAATACTCTCTCCTTATTCTCTCTCCCTTTCTATCCTACCTCCCTCTCCCTTCCCCTTGTTTTTATCTCTCTCTTTCTCTCTCTCTCTCTCTACCCTCTAATCCTCTCTCCTTCTCTCTCTCCCATCTTCATCTTTATGTCTCCCTTCTCTACCTTTTTCACTCCTCTCCTTCTCTCTCTCTTGCATTTAGTGCAAGAAATCAAATAGGATTAGAAATCATCTACCTTGAAATAAATCCATCTAGTCCAGGCAATCAAATATCATTATAAATCAACATCTACACTAAAATCAATGCACCTAGTGAAAGCAATAAAATAGGACTAGAAATCACCATTTACACTGAAATCAATGCATCTACTACAAAAAATATTCTTCCCTCTCTCCTCCCTCCATATATATCTATATCTCCCTCCATCTCTCCTTCTTTATCCCTTCATCTCACCCCGCCAAACACACTCTCTCTCTCAATCCATATCTATCAATCTTCGTGTCCCTCCCTCCTTGTCTCTGTCTATATCTTATTTCTCTTCACCTTCCACATATATCTCTATCTCCCTCTGTGTCTCTATATCAACCCCAAAACATACACTATATTTCTCCAATATATATATTTATCACTACCTCCTCCTCCTCCTCTCTCTCTCTCTCTCTATCTCTCTCTGCCCTCCAATCCTCTCTCTTCCCCCATCACTCTATCTCTCTGTCCAACTATGTTATTATATCCCTCCCTTTCTCCTTCTCTCCCCCCTTGTCTCTATCACTCCTTCTATGTATCTTTATCTCACCCCTAAACATACACACTTTATCTCCATCCCTCCCTTGTCATTTGCTCCCTCTCCACTTCTCACTCACTATGTATTTCTTCTTACCTCCCTCTCTCCCCCTCCAAGTCCATCTCTCTATCCATCCTTCTCTCCTCCTCCTCTCATCATTCCTCTCTCTCCCTTTCTATCCTACATCCCTATCCCTTACCCCTTCTCTCTCTCTCTCTCTCTCTCTCTCTCTCTCTCTCCCTCTACCCTCCATTCCTCTCTCCTTGTCCCTCCCTCTCTCCTTCTCTCTCTCTCCCACCTCCATATTTATGTCTCCCTCTCTCTCTCTTACCCTTCTCTACATTTCTGACCCCTCCCCTTCTCTCTCTCTTCATTCCTCGTCTCCCCTCTCATTTAGTTTATCTCCATCTCTCCCTTGCCACTCCCCCTTATTTCTCCACCTTTGTCATATGTCTTTTTTATTCCCTCACATATATATGTAGAGTTAATATATATATCATGATATACTAATATATATCATAATATAAAAAATTTAATATTGTATTAATCCAAAGTTATAATAATAATAATATTATTATTATTTTAATATTAATGTTAGGGTTAATAATGTTTTTTTTGCATGGTATTAATAATTATTTGGTGGATGGTATTTGGCCCATAAGATTTGTATATAATTAGATGTTGATTTCTAATCCTATTAGATATATTTTTACTTATTTACCTTAACTCTTTATACCTATTTTATATTTATTTATCATACCTATTTTATAAATATGGTATTTGGCCTATGGTATTTGGCCCATGGTATTAATTATGCCTTAAGGCTTTTTTATTTGAAAACAACTCTCCTAGCTACCAATGTGTCCATGTTTGAGCCATTGGATCAAATGTTAGACGATTGAAACATTTTAGGCCATTAAATCCACAAGTTTTAAGTTTAAATTATGTTATTAAAAATTTGTTAGATTTAAATAAAATTTATAACATAAAATTAAAATCCACACAAACCAATTAATTTAAAATAAATGGATAAAAAAAACTATAAAAAAGGAAACTAACTATTGGTCAAAATACAATAAAAAATACCCGATCGGGGTGTCTGACATCCGATCTATGAAGGATGCCACCATACTGTATACACCCACTGAGCCTTTATGATAAATCACCTTGCAAAGCACAGAATCTAACCCCCATGATGGATGGGCATCATTCCCAAGTACAGTTGTCAAGCATGCAATAACTGCATGGTTCATTCTCCGAATATAGATGTTTTCTCTCTTAAGCCTTTCATTGTCACAATTTACATTCTGTTCATTCAGCTCTGCTCTGTGGAAGACGTTCATGATCAGCAAGGAGCTCAGACCCTACACTCTGACATTCTGCAAAGGTATCCAGGATACTATGCCTAAAACAAGAACAGGTACTTCCACTGCAACAGATTTTCCTCCTCCAAACAGAGGTAGGAAAACAAATTCTGAGACATTGGAAACTATGGCCAATATCTATGAGGAAACCACTCGAGAAGACATTAAAAGCTCAATTGATGCATGGGAACAGGATTCATAAGAATATCACATGACTATCAGTGAACAACAAGTTAGAATGGAATTCATCCTAGACCCGATAACTACAAGGGGTAGAGTCTCCCTATTTCAGCAGAGTGTGAAGACATATTGGAAAATTAAATGTGTTTTGGCTAAAGCATTGATGAGCCTACAGGAAAAAGAGGTTAAATCTATTTCTTCAGTGCTTTTTGAACTCCAAGCTATGAAACAAGAAATGCGAGAAATGGCGAAGGTTCAGCACTAGCAAAATGCCCAGATTGGTAATATCGAACAACAGCTCAAATTGTTTCAGCAAGCAGAGGTCTCTGCTTTTTCTACAAAAGCTCCAAAAGATTCATCTGATGGATAACCAGATTTCTGTTTTAGTACATTTTTTAATGACTCTAAATAGTCTTTATCTTTTCAGTTTAATATGTAATTTCTTTGGACATCGTAGTGATAAACTAGAGGCAACTAAACGAAAGAAACAATTTCAATTTTGGTTTGCATTTAACTCTTTAAGGTGGCCAACAGACCTAATTTCCTTCGGGCACGTTGAGGCACCTTGATACTAATGTATTTTTTTGCAACTTTCTCTTATAATAGAAATGGCTAGGCACTACAGAATTTACAAAAAAAAATAAAAAAATACAATAAAAATTAAAAATAATAAAATAAAATAATAATAAACTATAAAAACAACCCATGGTATTTACCCATGGTATTTATGTGGAATATAATTTATTTAAAGGGGGGAATTATGATAAGTATTTAGGTTTTGGTGACTTTTAAGTTAGAACGATGTTATTAAAAATTTGTTAGATTTAAATAAAATTTATATCATAAACAACCCATGGTATTCATGGGGAATGTAGTTTATTTAAAGGGAGGAATTAAGATGGCCTAGATCAATGTCAAGAGCAAAGAGAGATCAAATGTCTTGATATGAAAAGCTCTTTTAGAGTGAAAAGAGAATTGATCCATCTGATAAATAGTACAGATCTAAACTAATTATTTAATACAATTATTTTTAAATGTTTATAACCATTATTATTTTAAATTTTTACTTTATAGAATGCATCTAAATTTTCATACATCCAAATATACATAATTTTCCTTGTTCTAACAACTATTTTATTATTCCAAAAATACATGGCTTTTTTGTTATATATTATTTATGTTACAACTGCTTTATTATTCATAAGTAGTATTTTTTAATATATAAAATAATATTTGCACCAAATGTTGCAAAGGAAATCCGGTAAGTCGATAGCATACCCAATAGCATATAGAATAAGAGTGTAGATGAAGGCAAATGTCATATGTAATGTTATCTAAAGGTGCACAAATTTTTCTCTAAAATAAACTATCAACAATATGCCTAGTTGTAAAAATCAACAATACTCCTAGCTATGAAGTATATATTTGTGCTCTTAAGTGGAATATAAATTTAGTTTTCATGATATGATCAAGTATTTTTTAAGTTTTTGAATATAATAATACTCGTTTGTACATTTCAACCTAGAAGTACATATATGTGTATGTGTGTGTGGATGCTCTTATTTGAAGCATAAAAAATATCCAAGAGGGGCCATGTTTGATAGCAAGCTTTGATATCATCATTACTATCTGTAGACATAGCGTCCCCATAATAAAAGATCATAAAAATGGATGAATGAAATTGCTTTTATCTTCCACGAGATTTTTCCATCTTGTTGGAAATACCCTTCTTCTTCCACAGAGACCACAAATTCATCATGAGGCCACTTTGTTCTATGCATAACATCTTTCCCTTTTTTATGTCCTATAGTTTTAAAAACTTGACACTATATGATTAACAATAGAGTAAGTTGAGACAACCCTAAGGGGTTTTTTGTACAAGTTTTACCATAACCTTTCCATCCATCCAATATATATTAGACAGTCTTCTGAAGAGAGAGCATATTCTAGTTTATAACCAGATCCATAATCAAAGAAAATGGCTAGGGATTTCACAAGTTATTAGTTTATAACTTGATCCACAATCAAAGAAAATGGCTAGGGATGTCACAAGTTGTCATTCACATAGTGATGTATTGATATTCTCACTTGAAATGGATCATATTAGATGCACAGTGATGCATTGACAATCTCAGTTGAAATGGATCCTATTAGATGCATTGAAAATTTCTAACAATATCCTCTCAATTTACTCTCAAGTTTTTGAAACCCACAATCAAAGAAAATGACTACGGATTTAACAAGTTATTAGTTTATAACTTGATCCAAAATCAAAGGAAATGGCTAGTGATGTCACAAGTTATCATTCACATAGTGATGTATTGACGTTCTCAGTTGAAATGGTGGCTAGGGAAACTAAAAAATTCAAAATAGATATCTGTTATGGCATCCATATTGTCTACAAACCATCCAAATTTTCCATCTTATACAACAATTTCTAACAATAACCAGTCAATTTACTCTCCAATTTTTTAAACCCCCACCCATGTTGGGGAGATCAGAATGTAAAATCAAATGTTCATGTGGCTTTTTTAAAGGGTTCATAAAGAAAAAAGATAATGAGAAAGTCAATATTGTGGTATAATAATTGATTTTTGAATCATTATGACAAACAAAAAATCACATTAGCTCACATAATATATCTAATGCTATAAGGATTTGAGATGATATGAAAGTTTTGAAACATGATAACTAGGTGACAACAAAAACTAAGTTGCAGCCACAAGAAAAAAACCACAACAACTCATAGAATATATCAAAGGTTGAAATGAATCACATACATAGTGATGGACCTCATGGGAATTTTAGTGCACATAAAACACCACCCTAAAAATTCTATACTCTTGATCAATTTATAATAATCTAAGATATTTTGATTGGATGTTGAGGTAGGTGGTACAGTAATTGAGGATGCTTCTTAAACGGTAAGGGGATTTAGATACTCTATCCTTCCACCAAAGCTATAAAAAGTGAGACTTGTAGATTATGTTTTTAATAAATTGACACTATGTGATTTAGAATAAGTTACAAGCATAAGTAATAAGAGGAATGTACACAAGGGCCATGGTAATTAATGTTATTCTTTGTAGTTTTTTTTATTTAGAATAGTTTTATTTAAAATAGTAATTTGTATTTGTATTTTTTTAAATGAATATTGTTAAATGTGTAATTAAGTTTAAAATGTATTAAATTGATATTCTAATTTTTAAGATATTTATTTCAAAAATTCAAAGTATAGTGATTTTTGTTTTATTAAGCTTTACTCTAGATGTGCAAAGAATGAATCTATCTCAAGTCCCAAACAAGATTCTTCTTTCTCTTCTTATTCTAGCTTGCAGTAGTTGTTGCATATAGGAACATCTAGATATGATAAGAAAAATGTGATACTCTATTGTAATTTTCTCTACAAATGTGATGGCAAGTGTTCAATAAATGTTGAAAATTCCATGGTTAATGTAGTATAAGCTACATGAAAATTTACATTCTTGTATACAATATCAAGAAATCTATGCCCAATGTGCAACACCATAGAGCAATACATGTTCACCAATTCAACACTTGCTTCCAACTCTATCTCATAAAATTGTTTGTTCTTCTCTTGATGAAAGTTGACGTTGTTGCATATAGGAGCATTTAGCTGTGATAAGAAAAGTGTGATAATGTGTTATAATTTTGTCTATAAATGCGTTGGATGTTTTTTCTCAATAAACTTTTTTGTACTGCTATTAAGTGATGAAATACATATTTGTTTCACATAGGAGAATTTAGCTTTGATAAGAAAAGTTTGATATTGTGTTATAATTTGCTCTACAAATGCGTTGGATTTTTTTCACAATAAAATTGTTCTTGCTACTCTTAAGTGATGAAATCCGTCGTACATATAGGAGCATTTAGCTCTCATAAGATAAGTATTTAGGTTTTGGTGACTTTTAAGTTAAAACGATGTTATTAGAAATTTGTTAGATTTAAATAAAATTTATATCATAAACAACCCATGGTATTGACCCAGGTATTCATGGGGAATGTAGTTTATTTAAAGGGGGGAATTAAGATGGCCTAGATCAATATCAAGAACCAAGAGAGATCAAATGCCTTATATTCAAAGCTCTTTTAGAGTGAAAAGAGAATTGATCCATCTCATAAATAGTATAGATCTAAACTAATTATTTAGTAAAATTATTTTTAAATGTTTATAACCATTATTCTTTTAAATGTTTACTTAATAGAATGCATCTAAATTTTCATACATCCAAACATACATAGTTTTCCTTGTTCTAACAACTATTTTATTATTCCAAAAATACATGGTTTTTTTTGTTATACATTATTGATGTTACAACTGTTTTATTATTCATAAGTAGTATTTTTTAATATATAAACTAGTATTTGCACCAAATGTTGCAAAGAAAACCCCGTAAGTCGATAGCATGCTCAATAGCATATAGAAGAAGAGTGTAGATGAAGGCAGATGTGATATGTAATGTTATCTAAAGGTGCACAATTTTTTCTCTAAAAAGAACTATCAAAAATATGCCTAGTTGTAAAAATAAACAATACTCCTACTATGAAGTATATATTTGTGCTCTTATGTGAAATATATATTTAGTTTTCATGATATGATCAAGTAATTTTTAAGTCTTTGAATTTAATAATACTCTTTTGTACATTTCAACCTAGAAGTATATATATGTGTATCTGTGTGTGGGTGCTCTTATTTGAAGCGTCAAAATATCTAAGAGGGGCCATGCTTGATAGTAAACTTTGATATCATCATTACTATCTGTAGACATAGCGCCCCCATAATAAAATATCATAAAACAGATGAATTAAATTTCTTTCATCCTCCACGATATTTTTCCATTCTGTTGGAAATACCCTTCTTCTTCCACAGAGACCACAACTTCATCTTGAGGCCATTGTGTTCTATGCATAACATCTTTCCCCTTCTTAAGTCCTATAGTTTTACAAAATTGACACTATATGATTAACAGTAGAGTAAGTTGAGACAACCCTAAGAGGTTTTTTGTACAATTTTTACCATAACCTTTCCATCCATCCAATATATATTCCAGAGTCTTGTGAAGAGAGATCATATTGTAGTTTATAACCTGATCCAAAATCAAAGAAAATGGCTAGGGATTTCACAATTTATTAGTTTATAACTTAATCCATAATCAAAGAAAATGGCTAGGGATGTCACAAGTTGTCATTCACAAAGTGATGTATTGATATTCTCTCTTGAAATTGATCATATTAGATGCAAAGTGATGCATTCACATTCTCAGTTGAAATGGATCCTATTAGATGCATTGACAACTTCTAACAATAACCGCTCAATTTACTCTCGAGTTTTTGAAACCCACAATCAAAGAAAATGACTACAGATTTCACTAGTTATTATTTTATAACTTGATCCAAAATCAAAGAAAATCACTAGCGATGTCACAAGTTATCATTCACATAGTGATGTATTGATGTTCTCAGTTGAAATAGTGGCTAGGGAAACTTAAAAATTCAAAATAGATATCTGTTATGGCATCCATATTGTCTACAAACCATCCAAATTTTCCATCTTATACAACAATCTATAACAATAACCGCTCAATTTACTCTCCAATTTTTTCAACCCCCACCCATGCTGGGGAGATCAGAATGTAAAATCAAATGTTCTTGTGGTATTTTTAAAGGTTTCATTAAGAAAAAAAATAATGAGAAAGTCAATATTGTGGTATAATAATTGATTTTTCAATCATTGTGACAAACAAAACATCACATTAGCTCATAGAATATATCTAATGCTATAAGGATCTGAGATGATACTAAAGTTTTGAATCATGATAATTAGGTGACAACCAAAACTAAGTTGTAGCCACAAGAAAAAAATCACAACTCATGGAATATATCAAAGGTTGAAATGAATCACACACATAGTGATGGATCTCATGGGAATTTTATTGCACATAAAACACCACCCTAAAAATTCTATAGTCTTGATCAATTTATAATAACCTAAGATTTCTAGATTGGATGTCGAGGTAGGTGGTACAGTAATTGAGGATGCTTCTTAAAGGGTAAGGGAATTTAGATACTCTATCCTTCCACCAAATCTATAAAAAGTGAGACTTGTAGATTATAGTTTTAATAAATTGACACTATGTGATTTAGAATAAGTTACAAACATAAGTAATAAGAGTAATGTACACAAGGGCCATGGTAATTAATGCTATTATTTGTAAATTTTTTTATTTAAAATAGTAATTTGTATTAGTATTTTTTTAAATGAATATTTTTAAATGTGTAATTGAGTAAAATGTATTAATTTGATATTCTAATTTTTAACATATTTATTTCAAAAATTCAAAGTATGGTGACTTTTTTTTTATTAAGCTTTACTCTAGATGTGCAGAGAATGAATCTATCTCAAGTCCCAAACAAGATTCTTCTTTCTCTTCTTATTCTAGCTTGCATTAGTTGTTGCATATAGGAACATTTAGATATGATAAGAAAAATTTCACTCTATTTTAATTTTCTCTTCAAATTTGATGGCAAGTGTTCCATAAATGTTGACAATTTCATGGTTAATGTAGTATAAGCTACATGAAAATTTACATTCTTGTATACAATATCAAGAAATCTATTCCCAACATCCAAAACCATAGAGCAAGACATGTTCACCAATTCAACACGCTTCCAAATTTCTCCTAGTGCTAGAGTTTTTGTCTCAATAAAATTGTTTTTTCTGCTCTTGATGAAAACCATTGTTTTTGCATATAGGAGAATTTAGCTCTGATAAGAAAAGTGTGATAATGTGTTATAATTTTCTCTACAACCGTGTTGGATTTTGTTTCTCAATAAACTTATTTTTACTGCTATTAAGTGATGAAATACATATTTGTTTCACATAGGAGCATTTATCTTTGATAATAAAAGTGTGATATTGTGTTATAATTTTCTCTACAAATGTGTTGGAGTTTTTTTAGCAATAAACTTGTTTTTACTGCTCTTAAGTGATGAAATCCATCGTGCATATAGGAGCATTTAGCTCTCATAAGAAAAGTGTGACACAGTGTTATAATTTTCTCTACAAATGTGATGGAAAACCTGCCATGAATTTTGGCAATTTCATTGTTAATGTAATATAAGCTAAATACAAATTCATTTCTTCTACACAAGATCAAGAAATCTATGCTGAGTAGCCAACACTAGAGAACAAGACATGTTCGCCAATTTCATAAATGCTACCGAATCTCTCTCGGTGTTGGAGTTATTTTCTCAATAGCCTTATTTTTACTTCTCTTGAAGTGATGAAAGCCACCTCTACATACCTTTTTTAATATCTTCACAAAGAACAAAATAAACCAAATTCATATGAATGACACTAAAAAAATAAGAACATGGTAGACACCAGAGAGATCACTGATCTTTTGAATATTTTCAAAGATCATGAAAAACTAATACATAGGTGACTCAATAGGAAGTGGTAAAGATTAAATATGGAGCAACTACACCAAAAATACCTTTGATTTTGAAGATAGAAAATCGCGATCGATTTCTTCATTCATGAGGCATTCATGTTGGCATGATCAGACAAGGTCTTTAACTTAATTTCAACATAAATATTGCAGTAAGATTTCACTATAACATGGTTCTTGCCTTTTCTTGATATAATTATTTGTTAAATTAAAAATTATTTATTTAATGTATTCAAATAAATAAATTTTTTTATTTTTAAATTAAATTAAAATACACACACACATATTCTCTTCAGCTATATCTTATGAGTTTACTATGTTTTCAATCAAGAAGAGGCTTTAGATTTTAAGAACTATATCTTAGATCTGAGCACATGATTCTATTAAAATTTATGAAATAAATTCAATTTTTACAACTTGTATGTTTTAATAGAAACAAATTCATTTTTTACAACTTGTATATTTAAATATGTGATTTTGGAAGTGATGATGGTGTCTTTAGACACTTGATTAGTATTGTGAAAGAAATTTGAGTATATCAATAAGGAATATGAATAGTTCGTGTAACCGTTGCATTACTTATTACATAATTTAATATCCTTTATTGCCGATACATACCACCTAATCCATGAAAAATTGTAACCATGTCTGCAATGATATATGCTAATCATTTCAGTTTTATGTTGATGCCAATAGGCATGAATATGTTTCTAATTTCAATGAAGTAGTCTTCAAAAGTTCCCAGCTTTATTTTAATTACATAAATGCATTGAAAACCATCTTATAGTATTTAATTCAGTTGTTTTATTTGGACGTGTTGCAAGCTGACATATTATGCCAAGAAGTTTGTTATATCTTATCAATTTAGTATTTTTTCAATCAAGAAGAGGCTACAGAGTCTAAGAACTATATATTTCTGTTTGATAACTCTTATCATCAATATCTTTGAAACCTCCATGACGTGCTTCCATGGAAGAAAAATTTTCCAATCATTCCTTCACAATGGCTCCTTCTCTAGAACATCTTATTTCTTTTAGGCTACTCTTTCCTATTCTATTTCTTTAAGGAGTTTCTTTTGCAACATGTGGTGAAATTGCTAGTAATAATTTATCTCATATTATTTTTCCCATAGGCTTCACCTAAATAAAACCTCTTTTTTGAGTTTTTGTAAATATAAATAGGTTTATGGAGTATATATTAAAGATTTTTTATTTATTTACCATACCTCTAGTTGATTTATATTTGTATTTATTTACCATACTTCTTGAGTAAGAATAAAATGAGGTTTTATTTATTACCATGTCTCTCATTTATTTATATTTATATTTATAAACCATATCTCATTTTTTTAGCGTTCTTAAGCTTCTTCATATTTTAAATTTGTATTGTTTAAATTTATTTCTAATGAATATTTAATTTTTTATGTATATGGTTATGTAAGTCATTATTTAAGCGAACATTATTTATATTTTATTTTTTTAATTTTCTTTATTTTGTTTATTTTGGCTTTTGACATACATACACATCGAACTGGGTTGTAGAATCATGTAACAATAACAACATGCTCCCTCCAAATCTCCTATCCTATAACTAAGAAATAGAAATATATGTTTACAAACTAATAATGCAACTAAAATGTTATAAAACTTGCCCAGTTGAGCTGTGAGGCTCATTCTATAACCTAGTGTGAATGTTATGTGTGAAAATTAAAATAAATTATTCTCAAAATAAAAAAGCAATGTCATTTATGCTATGCATATTTAATTATTTTTCCATATGACCTACTTTAATTTCATGTAAATAAATATAAATTAATTAGAAGTAAAATATATATATATATATATATATATATATATATATATATATATATATATATATATATATATATGTAAGATGTTTAAACCTTATATCAACATGTTCCATCCAAATCTCTTATCCTATAACTAAGAAATAGAAATATATGTTTAAAAACTAATAATGCAACTAAAATTTTATAGAACTCTCGTCTAGTTGAGATAGAGGCTCATTCTATAACATAGTGTGAATGTTATGTGTGAAAATAAAAATAAAGTATTCTCAAAATAAAAAAACAATGTCATTTATGTTATGCATGTTTAATTATTTGTCCATATGATCTACTTTAATTTCATGTAAATCAATATAAAGTAATTAGATGTAAAAAACGTATATATGTAAGATGTTTAAACCTTATATTTTTCAAAAATATTTTGAATAGAAAACAATGTTAAAAAAAAGATATTTTAATGTTGTATAGAACAAGATATCTAGTACGGTTATGAATAAAATATTTTAATATGAATTAATATTTATATATACTAAAAATATATTAATGACAAAAAAAAAGTAAAAAGTGTTAAAAGAAAATATTTTAATTTTGTATCGCATAAAGTATCCAATATGGCTATGAATAAAATATTTTAGTATGAATTAATATTGATGTATACTTCAAAAAATATCAATGACAAAATAAACATGTAATGTACACTAATAAAATGACTCATTCCACATGTTATGTAATGTATATAACATTTACAAATAAAATTTAAACAATAAAAAATTACACATTGTTTTTTGCACTCTAAAATAAGTTGGTTGGTTAAGAAATTTGATCCCTCTAGGCTCATGCATGTTTGATACATGGTTAGGATGGATATATGGTGGTTTTTTATCATAGACACTCATTTTACAGCCCATTTTGAAGGTAATATGTAAGTATGTCCATCCCTCTTAAAATAAAAATAAAATATGCTCAAAATAGAAAAACAATGTCGGCTATGCTATGCATATTTAATTAGTTATCCATATGACCTAATATAATTTCATGTAAATTAATTACAAGAAAATATTTTGACATGTGATATCAACTTTATATATCTATATATATATAAAATGTTAAAAAACATATTTTTATGTCGTATAAAATAAAATATCCAAATTTTAATATGCATTAATATTGATGTATGCTTAAAATTATATTAAATATTAAAAAAATATAGTTTAATGTGTGTTGATAAAATGACTCAATGCACATGTTATGTAATATCCTGTTTCGGGGATATCTTTAAAACACGGCAAACTCCAACCAAAGATGGACTGGGAGGGCATTTACCGGATATTCCGCCTCTGAAAGAGGACGAGATTCGGAGGCTACCTGGCCCTTTCCAGACTTTTTATATAGATATTATTGAATAATTCCACTCAAAAGTGACTTTAAGCAATATGAAAATGCATATATGAGCTCTGATACCACTATAATATCCCAAAAATAGATTTCTCAGCAAATCATGCCTGAAAAATGCATTCTTCAGGAATGTGTGCTTAAGATATCACAAAAAGTGTTTAAAAACACTTATAAACCCATTCCAAATATTGCAGCAACATTTACTCAGCTTTTATGGGCAAAAAGGTGGGGAAAAGTGAGGATTTTGGCCCTAAAATGAGTGTATAAGAAAATATGCATAAAATTAAGGTTCAAGGTTCTGAAATATGTTCGATTAGGTCAAGAGGGATATGCATGTCAAATTTCAGAAAAAAAAAGGCGTTTTACTAAGTTAAACAGTTCCTCCTTCCTGACTAGTCCAGAAAAACCCTGATTTCCCATGACTTTGAGTATGCAGAAATTTACTGAAGCAAGGGAAGCATATTTTCTGAAGGTATAAGATGTAAAATAGTATGAAAAATCATATAATGAGTTTAGGAACATGTCATAGGAATGAATAAAGGTTAAACAACAGTTTTACATAGAAAATACCTCAAGATTGAGGTGCTGCAAGACAAGAGAACGAACCAGACACCCTTCAGTGTTATTTCCAGGAGACTGAAGCATATTTTTATTATATTACAAATCTACAACTGATAAATACATGAAAACAGAGATATATAATGAAATAAAATGCCCAAAGGGCTCTTTATTACATTCCCCTTGGGATTTTAGCAATACATGAAAATGCTGGAGTAGTTGGGCAGCTACGGCAACTATGGAACTAGAAATATATAGAGAGGGCTGAATAAGATGAAAATATCTGAAGTAAGCCTCCTCCAATGGATCTCCAAAGTGGAAGGCTGATCCTTACACTTGAGATCCCACCCTCCAATCAATATGCAAACCCCGCAGCAAATGCACTATGAAAATAACGCAGCTATTGGAGAAAAATGCACAGTAGGGGAAAGAATATGTGTTGGCCTGATGCCAAGAACTTAAAATAAGCTCTCAAGCTTCCAAACTGATCCTCCAAAGGCAGAAACGACTCCCCCTCTAAAAAACAAGCAATGGAAGAGGTGTTGTGGAGTCTCCACGGCAACACCCTACAACACAGTATTATGCTGTTGCAGCAATAATGTTGTCCTGGAGGATGATGCTTTGATCTCGAACCAAAATAATGATGGGACAAACTCACCCAAGCAGGCACTCGAAATCCCTCGGGGCTGATGGTGAGATCTCCGAACAGAGACACTCGGTGCACTAAACAATGTTGCAGACTAGTTAAACAACCAGCGTGCTCAAGAAGTCGAAATGACCAACTCAATATCATAAACATATTCATGAATGGCAATAGCTCTCCTCCCCTCCATTTATATAGCAATTCGAGACTCCTCATGGGCCCTTCCTCTAGAAGCTTCCCTTCATCTAGAAGCTTCCCTCCTACGTTGTCATGTAGTGATTTCCAACTCATACCCTGCACTGGTTGACTTGGTCAAACCTCTTTGCAAATATCTCCTTTCACACATGAGGGTGTAAAATATGGTTCCATGGTTGATCCATTTTCATACTAGAGGGATTTTATTTATGTTTTTATTATCTTTGGGCCTCCTTACCCAATTATTCATCTCTTAAATGACTTTAGACAAAATTTAATGTTCCAATTTATTGAAGAAAAATTTGGAACATTACAATCCTCCCCTCCCAAATGTTGCTTGTCCCCAAGCAACTGCAAGGATAGAACTGAAGAATCTCCACTCAAGGCATGGAGTCTGGAATATAATGAGGAACATCTCCCTCATGTGGATCCTCCATCCCCAAGCAATCATACAAACAAAATGAGCCACCTCCCAACAAGGCAACTCCTGAATATCTCCATCCACCTCAAGCTCCAGTAATGAAGGTGGGATGAAAATCTAAACTTGGCAAGCACCATAGCTTACCCCATGCTGTCCTTATCTCCACTCATGACAAGTGTAGAGTGTATGCTGATCTTGGGCTGCAAAATTATTGCCCTCCAATGGCAAAGTGAAGAAAAATCCTCCAAAGAAGGCTCCTCCAACAATTAAGAACAAGCTGGCCCAAAACAATCCATCCATGAAGAAGAGGACATGGTCATCATGGAACATCCTAATGAGAGGTTTTATTAAGGTTTTACATGATGATACATGATGCAAACAATTTCTCACAAGGATATAGCGCAGTCTCATGCACTGCAACTTCAGAAAATTACATGGCAAGTAATGTCCATGATTCATCACAGCTACTAAAGGATAGTAAATGGCTAAATTTAACAAAAATAATACATGATAAAGCACTTGCCCATGGCTGTACAATGGATGAATATCAATCTTATGGCCCACCTCAAAAGAGAACAAACATTTTTCTATGGTGGCCATATCTCCTCTCATGCTCCCATTAGAACATGTAGTGCAGAAATTGTGAGAATTTTTCCCACTCACGGACACATCCAGCTCATGTGTCTCCCTCATAATCAAGCCTCCCATAAAAATCTGATCTATATCATCAAATGGAGAAATTATCAACAGCAAAAGGAAGAAAATTCTGAAGGTTAGAAGTGATGCAAGAAGGTACCAACAGCTTTCCCAGTAGTGACAGCGCAGTTTCGCAAGTTGCTGCTTGATAAAATTACATGGCAAAATGTTTCTTTTTACATGGTTAATCATGAATTTCTTTATATGATACATGCTATAGTGCAGAAAATGAACATACATGTAGTTATAAAATATTTTCCCAAGGCCACAAAAGATATGGCTGCCTCCATCATGTAGATTGGCCCAATACAATTCATGGAACAATTTCACGAGCTTGCCCTCTTGTGAAGCAATGCACTGCATAAGAATGGTAAGAGTGTGCAAATAAGTGAATGTATAAACAAGCTTCTCACCATATGATGGAAGTAAGATGGTACATGGGTCCATACATGAGTCCTCCATAGTGTTTTGGCATGCTATGAAGAAGAATGAACCATGTGCTGCGAGAAGGTAATCCTCCTTATGCTTGGAAACCCAAGTCAAGAAGAATATGCCATAGTGATAGATGTCTCTTTCATCATTACCTCCTCTTTTTTCATTAAGTGCAACAAATATGAAGTGATCCCGGGACCTATGGGTTATGGATCCACCATATTTCCACTGGTCACACTTCATCCATAAGTCTCTGCTCCCAAGTGACAGCGTTGTGAGCTTATGCAAACAAGCCCATGTCAATACAAAACTCTGTTCTTTGACATGCTCCTTGTGAAAGATTCTTCCAATAATGTTGAAAAAAATATGGAATACCTCCCAAGATGGAAGTGCTTCCCAATCCTCATCAAAGACCAAGGAGATAGTGCCATCCCCTCCTCCTGCAACAACATACAAAGTGTGAGAGCAAATCTTCCCTTGCTCTCCCAAGAAAAGCAACAAATTATTTTGTTTCCTCCTCATACTTCCATCATACAACTCATGTGATGAAGACACATCAACATCATGCATCCATTCTCTATGCGACTCAATGATGCAAGTATCCTGCCATCTTTTCTCCATCCTCCTACTCTTAGGAAGAGTGTTTTGCAAGTGATGGCCAAAATCTTTCAAGAGTAACCAGCGCAGCCAAGCCTCTTGCTGCTCAGTATCATAGATCTGCAGGTAGCTTCCTAGCTCCTTACTCATCAACCACATCCACTCAAGCACCTATGGATGCCTCCTTCTTCTCCTCATCCTGGTACTCCTCCCATGAGGGCTACCATCCTCCCAAATCAAATTCCCTTCTTTGCACTTCATGGGATTTTGAAATGCAAGCTCCTCAAGGATCAATGAGACCCTATCAAGAATCAAATAGGTGGTAGGCAAAAACCTCCCATCATGATGTGTATGGCTCCAGGGATGTCCAACACAAGCATGAGATATGTTATCCATCCTAAGATTTCCTCCATCTTCTATCTGCTCTTGTGAGAAGGGAAGAAAATCATTGCATTCCGTGGTGTGTCGAAGTGCATCTCCAATGAGATCTCTCCTTAAGACCTCCCCTTCATCCATAGTCTTCCAAAACCAATGAGGTCTTGGATCTGAAAGTAGAAGTTCCTCTTTGAGCAGAGAAGAGCTCATTGAGAAAGTGTCATTTTGAAGCGAGAAAAGGTTTCTTACTCCAAGATGTCTACCATCAATCTTCAAGGCTTCAAACCCCAACCTCCAATGTGATGTACAATCCAACAATGGCTCATGAGAATGATGGTTTTATTCCTTCTTGAGCGTTTCCATGTTGCACAGCGCAATGCAACCAAGCTGCTCTATAGTAGCAATGAGATTTGACTCTTGGTCATGCAAAACTAAATCTCCACATTGATCAAAAGAATTTTCTGCAACAATGGAATGTGGAAATCTTTCCATGCCTTGATGTGCATTTGGAACTTCTTGTAGGGCTACAAGAGTCCCTTCCTCAAAAGTGTTGGCTGCCCCAACTATTGATGCATGTGGCTGCTCTTCCATGAGTGGGACAATGTTATCACAAGCCTCCTCAAGAGGTGATTTGATCTATTCTTTCTTTGTTCTTTCTCCATCAAAGGTTTGGTTCAACCCTTGAGTGAACTCTACAAAATTCTCCACCCTTGCATGGCTCAAGTGGCTGCACCACCAATCATAGGCTTCACCCTCCAAGTGCAGCGCTGATATTTCAACAGCTTCTTTCCCTGCTACAGGATGTAGTATGAAAAATGCCTCCAACTTTCTCACTCAAGTTCTTACATTAGATGACCCATCAAAGGTAGACAACAAAAATATATTTCCTTTGATTTCTTTTCTGCTGCATGGCCTCTTCTCTTCCTTCAGCTGGATGAAATGAGGAAAATCTAGAGTCTCCCTGAAGGCTCTAAGTTGAGATCTATACTCAACAAGGCAATCACTGAGAATCTGATGATCCAAATATCTTCCATGCTCAATATCTTCTTCTTGATGAGAATAGGAAGCGCGTGGTACTTCCTCTTCTTTTTCTTCAATCTTCTTGACCTCCTCAAAGGTGGATGCATTTCCTCTGGATCTGAAAATAGATGAGAATAAACTCATCTTTCCCAATGTTCTGATCTTCTTGGGCTTAGACTCACAAGGATCAGTGGATCCCTCATACATGGGAAAAGGTGACCTCCCAGTGGTATGATGCAACTTTGAACTCTACGTGCTAGATTCCCCATTGTTCCATTCACTTTCATCCTGCCTGAGCTGACAGTAATCTTTGAAAGGAAAAGCTGCTCCGAAGTCTTCCCCCATGGATTTCCATTTACGAAAATAGTCTCCAAAGGGTATATGATCATGCTTCCTCCATTTCTCACTCAGTACTGGAGGTAAGAATGTATGCATTGTGATCCTGTTTGGCCTACTGAAGGCTGGTGAATTCTGGTCACATTGTTGTGAGATCCCCATATTTGTCACCTCTACGACCTCTGGTGGGTAAGAAAAATTTCCCCACAGTTTCTCTTCTGGTGTCATAGATAACTATCTCCACAGGCTGAGCTAGAAATATGCTCTGATACCACTGTAATATCCCATTTCGGGGATATCTCTAAAACACGCCAAACTCCAACTAGAGATGGACTGGGAGGGCATTTACCGGATATTCCGCCTCTGAAAGAGGACGAGATCCAGAGGCTACCTGTCCCTTTCCAGAATCTATCTATAGATATTCTTGAATAATCCCACTCAAAACTGACTTGCAGCAATATGAAAACGCATATATGAGCTCTGATACCACTGTAATATCCCAAAAATGGATTTCTCAGCAAATCATGCCTAAAAAATGAATTATTCAGGAATGTGTGCTTTAGCTATCATAAAAGGTGTTTAAAAACACTCAGAAACCCACTCCAAATACTGCTGCAACCTTTACTCAGCTTTTATGGGCAAAAAGGTGGGGAAAAGTGAGGATTTTGGCCCTAAAATGAGTGTATAAGAAAATATATGTAAAATTAAGGGTCAAGGTTATGGAATATGTTATATTAGGTCACTAGGGATATTCATTGTCGAATTTCAGCAAAAAAAAAAAAGGTGTTTTACTAAGTTAAACAGTTCCTCCTCGACTAGTCAAGAAAAACCCTGATTTCCCATGAATTTGAGTATGCAGAAATTTACTGAAGCAAGGACAACATATTTTCTGAAGGTATAAGATGTAAAACAGTATGAAAAATTGGAGGATGATTTTAGGAACATGGAATAGGCATTAATCAAGGTTAAACAACAGTTTTACATAGAAAATCCCTCAAGATTGAGGTGCTGCAAGACAAGAGAATAACCCAGAAACCCTTCAGCATTATTTCCAGGACACTGAAGCTTATTTTTATTATATTGTAGATATGAAACTAATAAATACATGAAAACAGAGATCTATAATGAAACAAAATGCCCAAAGGGCTCTTTATTACATTCCCCTTGGGATTTCAGCAATACATGAAAATGCCGGAGTAGCTAGGCAGCTACGGAAACTATGGAACTAGAAATATATAGAGAAGGCTGAATAAGATGAAAATATCTGAATTAAACCTCCTCCAATGGATCTCCAAAGTGGAAGGCTGATCCTTACACTTGAGATCCCACCCTCCAATCAATCTGCAAAACCCGCAGCAAATGCACCATGAAAATAACACAGCTATTGGAGAAAACTGTGCATTAGGGGCAAGAATATGTGTTGGACTGATGCCAAGATCTGCAAATAAGCTCTCAAGCTTCCAAACTGATCCTCCAAAGGCAGAAACGACTCCCCCTCTGAAAAACAAGCAATGGAAGAGGTGTTGTGGAGTCTCCATGACAACACCCTACAACACAGTATTATGCTGCTGCAGAAATAATGTTGTCCTGGAGGATGATGCTTCGGTCTCGAGCCAAAATAATGATGGGACAATCTCCCCCGAGCAGGCACTCGAAGTCCCCCGGGGCTGAGGGTGAGATCTCCGAACGGAGACACTCGGTGCACTAAACAGTGTTGCAGACTAGTTAAACAACCAGCGTGCTCAAGAAGTTGAAATGACCAACTCAATATCATAAACATATGCATGAATGGAAATAGCTCTCCTCCCCTCCATTTATATAGCAATTGGAGACTCCTCATGGGCCATTCCTCTAGAAGCTTCCCTCCTACGTTGTCATGTAGTGCTTTCCAACTCATACCCTGCACTGGTTGACTTGGTCAAACCTCTTTGCAAATATCTCCTTTCACACATGAGGGTGTGAAATCTGGTTCCATGGCTGATCCCTTTTGATACTAGAGGGATTTTATTTATGTTTTTATTATCTTTGGGCCTCCTTACCCAATTATTCATCTCCTAAATGAGTTTAGACAAAATTTAATGTTCCAATTTATTGAAGAAAAATTTGGAACATTACATGTTATGCAATCTCTATAACATTCAAAAATATAATTTAAACGACAAAAAAATTACCCATTATTTTTTGAACTCCAAAATAAGTTTTCACTTCAAGAAATTTGATCTCTCTTGTCTCAAAAATGGTATTGCCAATTTGTAGAGAAATAATTCACAACCATAATAACCATTGTTTTCATTGTTTATAATACTAAAAGACATCCAATATTATCTGGAATGTTATCAAAATATCCAAAACTATGTAAAAGCATCCAAATTTGCAGTAAGATGACCCTTGGACTATTTACTATAATAATATAATAGATAATCAACTTAATATAACTTTGGTATAAATCATACTATTATTCCTTATGAGGAAACTAATACTCAAATACTTTACCAATAATATGCTTAATAAATAATTCACTGAATTGACATTCTAGTAGAGACTAATAATGATTCTGTTATGGAGATGTTGCTTCACACATTTTTTATACACTTATAACTCCCACAATTCCTCGAGTAGCCAACAAATATATCATGGTAGTCCAATCATTCTCCTCTTTTTTATACAGGATTTAGTCAACAATGACTTTAGAGCTAATCAATTTATATGAAATATATAGGTTTAGAAGTTTTTCTATTTTCTACCATCAATGTGACTAAGGAAAACATAGACTATGCTTTTTAATTCTAACAAATGAAAAGTCACTGGAGAATTCAAAAAGAGGGTAGTCTCCATAACATTGATATTGTCAAAAAAATTATAATTAAATTTAAATAGAAATTATAGTATTAAAAAATTAATAAAAAATTTAATTCACAATAAAAATATCATTAAAATTATTTTAACAATTCAAAACTATCCTTTTTTTATTGATAGTTTAAGAATGAAAATAAACATTGTAATTTTGAAAAAATAGAATTTTCTACTAATGTGGTAATGTGAAATTAAGTAAAGATAACTTTCTCATAATAATCTTTTTTTTTTGGAATTTTACTCCCAACCACCGCCATGAATAAACAGTGGTCTAGCCCGTAACTTCGTCAATTTTTGACAGCACAGAAGGACAAGGAGCAGATCCAAGATCTGGAGGCATTTCCACGCAACCAACAACAAACCAATTACCGATCCATCCTCTGCATATATGATATTCAACCACCGCATTGACTTACTTTTTTCCCGCACTTCGTCTCCCACAACTTTTATAGCCTACCCATAAGCCTTTCCACTGTTAAGTTAAATCCCCACCGATGCGATATCGGCAGGACCCACATATACCATCCACCACATTGCAAAACCAACAAACCCTTTGTATTTCCTCTTATCCCTTTGTATTTGGCTTACTACACTTAACATTTTTTACCGCCCACATACCACACATCGCAAAATTTATCACTTACCATTTAAGCCTGAAACGAAACTTATTCCTCTGCCAATGCGATATCAGCGGGACCCACCTAAACCTTTACTGCCTGCAAGTTCGCAATCGCAAGTTTTTAACTTTACCTTCCGCCGCCCACAAGTTATGATATATGTTTTGCGATGTGATATCGTCATCTCATATCGCAATCACACAAATTTAAGTTTTCCCATAGCGCCCATAGGCTATGTTATTTTGGGTGCGATGCAATATGTGCCACATCACTATCGCACATCGTAGCCCGCAAAGTTTAATACATAGCGCCGAGAGTTAAAGTTAAAATCGCCAATTTTCATAGATGCGATGTGGACTAGAACCATATTACATAATATTTCAGATCCGCTTGTTTCTGTTTTGAATGCGTTTTTATGTGTTTTCATGTATAAAATTGAATACAGCCTGTGTGCCGATTAAATGTAGAAATGGGTCTTTTGATAGCCCAAGGATGAGAAGTTGTTGAAATTCTGTTCAACAACAAACTTTCATTTATTGGAGTTAGGTTTTTAGGCTTCAGCCATTTGTATTAAAAAAATGTAATGTAATTTCATAGTGAGAGTGAAGGAATAGAAAACTGAAGTTTTTTCCTCTCCTATGTATTACGCTGCCTATGTGTATTTTGTTATTTTTCGCATTATTTGTAGTCTCTGTGTTGTTGGGGGAAACGAATTTTCCTCTGTTTATTGTATTTATAAATTTCAACATGGTATTGGAGCAAGTCTATGCTCTCAGTAAAAGAGCAAGCTCTCTTTACTGAAGAAGCTATAAGATTGATTTGAGAAGCAGATTTCTCTAGCAGTGAGAAAGCTTCTATTTTACAAAGTCAAGTTGATTGTTTGTTTACAGAGTCAAAATTGCAGCAGCAGGCACAATCTTGAAAAATCCACAATTACCATAGTTCAATGGTAAAAATTATGATTATTTGGCCATTACAATGAAGGCCCTGTCTTCTTCACAAGATATATGGGAGCTGGTGGAACAAGGTTTCCAAGAACCAGCAGACAACATTGGTTTCTTTGAGAGTAGCAAAAAGAGACTTGTTGAGAGATAATAGGAAGAAGGACTCCAAAGCCCTCTTCTATATCTTCCAAGAAGTACATGAGAGTATTTTCTCAAGGATTGCAACAGCAACAAAGTCTAAGGAAGAGTGGGATATTCTCAAGAAAACCTATCAAGGCATGGAGAAGGTGAAGAAAAAAATATTACAAATGTTGAGGAGAGATTTTGAAATTATCTGTATGAAAGAGTCTGATAACATAGAATCATTCTTCACACATGTGATTGGGTTGGTTACCCAAATAAGGCCTCATGGAGAGACACTTGAGAAAATAAGAATAGTGGAGAAAATCTTGAGAATTCTACCCTCAAGATTTGATGCCATAGTAGTGGCAATAGAAGAGACAAAGGATCTCTCACAATTTCTAGTGGATGAGCTTTGTGCATCCCTGATGTCTCATGAACATAGACTAAAAACAATGGTGAAATCCTCATTGGAGCATGCTTTCAAGACATAAATTTCTTTTGGTCGAGGTAGGGGTCAAGGAAGATCAAACTACCGAGGAAGAGGAAGAAGCCCACAAAGAGGTGGAAGAAAAAACACTGCAAGAACAAGTGGAAGGGGCAGCAACCAGAATCAAAGTGAAGGCTCAAGCCAGAGTCAAGCACAAGGAAAAAGGTATGACAAATCCCAAGTCCAATGTCATTATTTTAAAAAGTATGGGCATTATACCAATGAATGTAGAAAGAAAAAAAATTACATGAATAATAGGAAAAATGTAAATTTTGCAAGAGAAAATCAGAACCAGTGTAATGTGCTTCTAACTTGTAATGTAGCACAAGAAAAACATGAAGATGTATCGTTCTTAGACTCAGGTTGTAGTAACCACATGACTGGAAACGTAGCCATGTTTTCCAATCTAGATGAAAATGTGAAGTCTGAAGTGACAACGGGGACTGAAAACAAAGTCCCTATCATGGGAAAAGAAAAAGTATCGATACTCACAAGGAAGGGAGAAAAGAAATTTATGCGAGATGTATATTATGTACCTGGCCTGAAATGTAACCTTCTAAGCATTGGACAACTCTTGAACAAGGGATACAATGTATTTTTTAAGAATGATGTGTGTACAATCATGGACATACCTCCAAGTAAAAGGGTCATTGCAAAAGTGCGCATGAAAAAGAATATGATGTTTCCTGTCAAGTCAAAACAAACTTTAAGGAAGGAGGTGTGGTACTAGTAGTCACACAAGAGGTCTTTCAAGAAGAAGTGAAAGATGAAAACTGGTTATTGCATTTGAGATTTGGCCATATAAATTTTGGAGGTTTGAACCTCTTGCATAGAAAAGGGATGGTAAAAGGATTACCGCTCATAGAGAAACCAGACAATCTATGTGAAGGTTGCATCTTGGGCAAACAACACAGAGAATTGTTTCCAGCAGGAAAGAGTATAAGGGCAAAGGCACCCTTAGAGATTGTCCACTCATATTCGTGTGGACCAATGCAAACGCCATCTTTAGCTGGCAAGCACTTTGTCTTGAAATTTATAGATGATTATACAAGAAAGACATGGGTTTATTTCCTGAAACATAAGAGTGAAGTGTTTGAACAGTTCTACCACTTCAAATCTCTTGTAGAGAAGCAGAGTGGGCACAACATAAAAGTGTTGAGAACTGACAGAGGTGGAGAATGTATCTCCAAAGATTTCCTACGTTTTTGTAGGGAAAATGGCATACACAAGAAGTTTACCACAAGGCACACACCACAGAAAAATAGTGTTGTGGAAAGGAAGAATAGGACTATCATGGACATGGTTAGAAGTATGTTGAAGGCAAAAAAAATTCCAAATGCGTATTGGGATGAAGTTGTCAATTGTGTGGCGTATATTTTGAATAGATGCCCAACTAAAGCTGTTATGAATAGTCCCAGAAGAAGCATGGAGTGGAAGAAAGAAATTTTTCACTCACATGAAAGTATTTGGATGTGTGGAATATGCACATGTCCCATATCAACTAAGAAAGAAGTTGGACAGCAAGGGGGAGAAGTGTATAATTTTTTTACACAGTGATGAATCCAAGGCATAAAAATAAAGAAAAAAAATGCAACACACACAAAACGTGAGAGAGCTCACACAAAAATTGGTATTAGCTCAATGATGACATTACATATTTATAGCATAGGCATTCACCTAATCTTCCTAAGTTTGAGGCAACAATCCTGAATTGGTGGAACTAAACTCTAATTATAAAAATCTCGTTCAACAAACCATAACCACTCCTATTTCTACATTATTCTAGATTATTCTCACATACTCCCTTAATGGAGAAATGGATTTTATACAACACCTAATTTACTTCTAAAAAATTCAAACTTGAGTTTACCAAGAGGCTTGGTAAAGATATCAGCCATATTATCCTTCGTATTACAAAATACTAAATCAATTTCATTTGATTCAATCTTCTCTCGTATAAAGTGGTATTACAGCTCAATGTGTTTTGATCTAGCATGATATATTGGATTGTGTGCTAATTTGATAGCACTTTGATTATCACAATTTATGCATGTTGAACCACTTTGATCCTCTTCGAGATCTGCAAGAATTCTCCACAACCAAATAGCTTCATAGGTGGCATTGGTCAAAGCTTTGTACTCAGATTTTGTTGATGATAAAGAAACAGTTGGTTATTTCTTACTACTGCATGACACAACCCCTGATCCTATATGAAATGCATAGCCAGAGGTAGATCGTCTGTCATCAGGATTTCCTGCCCAATCTGAATCAGAAAAACCTATCAGTGCAACATCAGATTCATCAGTATACATAATACCTAAATTGATTGTTCCTTTTAAGTATAGGAGAACTTTCTTTGCAGCGTTCCAGTGATTTCCTAAAGGCTTAGCCATAAACTGACTAAGGATACTGACTAAGTATGCAATGTTTGCTCTAGTAGTGGTGAGATTGTTCAAACTTTCCACCAACTGGCGATATAAAGTTCCATTTGCCTCTTTAGTTCCATCTTCTTTGTACAAATTTTCATTCTGTTCTAAGCGAGTTGACATAGCTTCGCAATCACTCATATTGAACTTTTTAAGAATTTCCTTTGTGTATTTACTTTGAGTGATCAACGTTTTACTAGGCTCTCTCCATACCTCAATTCCTAAATAGTAATGAAATTCACCAAATATTTCATTTCAAATTCCTGAGACAACTGAATTTTAATTTCTTCAATTAACTTGTAAGCATTTCCTGTGATAATGAGATCATCCACATATAAAGATATTAAAGGAACATTTCCTTCTTCATATTTCTTAACATACAGGTTAGGATCATTTTTTCTTTTCACAAATCCATTCTGAAGAAAGAAAGCTTCAATGTTTACATACCATGATCTCGACACCTGTTTCAAACCATATAAGGCTTTTCTTAACCTGCAGACTAGATGCTCCTGTCCCTATTTGACAAACCCTTCAAGTTGAACTAGATAAACTTCTTCCTTTAAATCACCATTCAGAAAATCAGATTTGACATCCAATTGATGTATATTCCAATTATTTTTTGTAGCTAGGGCAATCAGTACTCTAATTGTATTCAATTTAGCTACTGTTGCAAAAGTATCTTCATAATCAACTCCCTCCTGTTGAGCATATCCTTTTGCAAATAATCTCACCTTAAATTTATCAATGCTACCATCTGCTTTAAATTTAGAGCTATACAACCATTTGCTTCCAATTGGAACTTTGTTTTCAGGGAGTTCAACTAATTCCCATGTTTGATTTTTCATAAGAGAGTCATATTCATCATTCATAGAATTTATCCATTGTTCATGCTCTTTAGCTTGTTCATAATCAATTGGTTCTACAACATTCATGATATTAGACATCAAGGCATAATCTCTATACCTTGCAGGAAGCTGGGTTTGTCTAGTTGAACTTCTTGGTTCTACAATACCTGTTGGAGTTCCATCCATGATTCTCCTTCTTTGAGGTGAATCTTCTTCTCGTGATGAATCACTGCTACTAGATGTGCTCATGCTACTTTCATTCTGATCTTGAACCTGTACATGTACCTGTTCCTATTCATGTTTAACTAAAGTATCAATTTTGACATGATCATCATTAGATATATGCCAAGCATCATTCATTGTATCACTTTTATCAGCATTCTCATGAAACACCACATCTCTACTTGCAAACAGTTTATGTGAGTTGGGATCAAATAGTTTATATGCTTTCTGATATGTACAATACCCAATAAAAACACACTTGATTGACTTTGCATCAAGCTTTCTTCTATTATCCTTAGGAATATGTGCAAAGGAAGTACATCCAAATACTCTTAAATGACTGACATCAGGTTTATGACCATAAAGAATCTCAAAAGGAGTTTGAAAAGCTAATTTCTTAGTGGGACTTCGATTCTTCAAATAAACAGCAGTATTAATGGCTTCTGCCCAGAAACCATTAGAATTTTTTTTACCTTGAAGCATACTGCAAGCACACTCCACCAGTGTTCTATTCCACCTCTCAGTAACACCATTTTGTTGAGGAGTATGGGGTACTGTGAATTTTTGTTGGATTCCATGAAATTTACAATACCTGTTAAACACTCCTGATTTATATTCACCACCTTGATCTGATCTGACAATTTTAATGTATTTGCCTATTTTCTTTTCAATCAAAGTTCTGAATTCTTTAAAATACTCAGAGACATCACTTTTTCTTTGTATGAAATAGACCCATGTATATCTAGATCTATCATCAACAAAAATAATAAAGTAGGAAGCACCACCAAGCGACCTAGTTTGCATAGGTCCACATACATCAGTGTGAATTAATTCAAGTATATCATATTGTCTTTTCTCTGTATGAACGTGAAACTCCTCTCTATGCTGCTTACCAAGTGCACAAGCTTCACATGGTAAATGTTCACACTTCATAACAAGAAGACCTTCAACCATTGTTTTTCTTTGCAACAACAATAAATCATTGTAATTTAGGTGCCCATACCTGTGATTCCATAAATCTGTTGTTGACGTTGCTGTGGATGTCAATGCAACATGACTCTTCATCGTCACATCCAACTTATACAATCCACCAACCTGGTACCCGTGGAAACAACCCTGTAGCGATCCTGAACATATTTCACAACACACCCCAATTTACCAAATTCCACTTTTAAATTATTATCAGTGATAGTTGAAACAGATATAAAATTATTTTTAAGACTAGGAACATACATCACATCATGAATCTGTGTCATTTTTCCATTAGGTAAGTACACACTTATTACGCCATAGCCTTGGACATTATGTGACCTGTTATCTCCTAGTTAAATGTGTGTGCCATCAGTTTTCTCGTAATATTTATCATACCATTCTTTATTACAAGTCATATGAGCTGATGCACTAGAATCTATGAACCAAGCAGTCTCATCATCAATTTCAGCAGAAAATGCAGCATTAGAAAGAAACAATTTAAGATTTTTAAATCCATCAGTAACTGAAGTATCTCTGTTCATGAAATTTCCATTATTCCTTCTACGTCTCTGATTTGATTCATGATTCTTTCTTCTATAGAAATATTTAGCTAGATGTCCAGGTTTTCCAAAATAATCACATTCAATATTTCTCTTAACATAATAATCAAGATGTGTCATACCTTTCTACTTTGCTTGAAAACGACCTCTGTTCTTGTCCCATGGTCTCCCTCGGAATGATCTTTTACCTCTTGCAATCAATGCCAAATCAAAATTATTTGAATCTAGTTCAAAAATTTTCATTCTCTCTTCTTCTTGAAGAAGAATTCCAACCAATTCATCAAATGTAGGAGGTGTTGGTCTAGCTGAGAGTGCTGAAATAAAGGCTTTATAGTCTTGAACTAAACCCTTCAAAGCAACAGTTACTAAATCGCTACTAGACACTTTTTCACCAATGTCACCAAGCTTATCACTTAAGTCTTTAATTATAGAAAAAAAGTTGTTGATGCTTTCATTAGCTTCCATTTTGATAGATAGTAGCTTCGTTTTTAAAAATAAAATGTGGTTTGCATTAGTATTTTCATACAAACCTTTGAGAGTTTCCCACGTGTGCTTTGAAGATGTATAGTCCCGAATGTGAGGAATTATGTTGTCCTTTACAGACATGCGCAACAACACTTTTGCTTTCATTTCTTACGTATCCCAATCTGGAACCACAGCAGCAGCAACAGGCTTGGGCTCATCACCTTTGACAATCTTCTAGAGGTTGTATGCCTTGAGAACGGTGACCAGCTTAAATTTCCAATTGACGTAGTTTTTCCCATCAAGTTTGGTGGATTCATTTAAATATGAATCGGCAAGAGTATTAGCCATTGTTTTCAATAGCAATGACAAGATTCAATTACAAATGCAAGAAATAAATTCACTAAATTTCACAGATTTCACGCTGAATTGGCAGCACAACTACTACCATCCACGGCTTCTTCAATTGGTGCATCAATTTAAAAATGGAGAATACGCTACTACTCGATGATGTCAACTTTCTCTAAGCGGCTTCACTCTAAGTTTAAATAATAAGAACTTCTAAATGACAAGAATCTGCACAAGTTTCACCGTAGCTAAACTCTGAGTTTTAGAGGCCTATACGCTTCTATGACTTTGACGTCAAACCATTCTCACTACTCATGAAATAAAATGGTGCAGTAACTATCACATCACACAATTCTAGATTTTAAAAGAATTAAAATGTATGGATGGCATTGGAGACGTTCTTCACTTTGGTTCGTTCGTTGTGTATGGAGCCCTGAAGAGAGAACTGATTAATTAATCGGCCATTGTTGTAGCTTCGCAGAACAACCGACAGAAAAGCTATCATGCCCTTTTATCATGCTTGGCTCAGCAGTATGCGTGCCTGATTAGATTCGATGAGGAATATGTGAGGGGAGAATGAAATCAAATACGAGCGTGGGATCAATACACACTAAGCCGCATATGAAATTTAGCGCATACCTTTGGTACCATGGACATAAAATGCGAGGATCACGAGGAATGGTGTGATGGCTCTTGCAGCTCAAAAACTGTACTCTGAAGACTTCTCCCTGTGGCAGCAACGAAAAACAGCCCCTCCATGCTTGGCTCTGATACCAAAATAAAGAAAAAAAATGAAACACACACACAAAACGTGAGACAGAGCACACACAAAATTGTTATTAGCTCAATGATGACATTACATATTTATAGCATAGGCATTCACCTAATCTTCCTAATTTTGAGGCAACAATTCTGAACTGGTGGAACTAAACTCTAATTATAAAACTCTCATTCAATAAACCATAACCACTTCTATTTCTACATTATTATAGACTATTATCACACATAAATACTCTATAATCCATCAACCAAGAAATTTATAATCAACAGAGATGTGAAGTTTATTGAAGAAGAAGCTTCAGATGGAAGCTTAAAGAAAATAGTGAATGTGAAGACATGTGTGTCTCACGAAGAGCAAGAGGAATTAATTGTTGAAAATAATTCCTCCACAGTGGTTCCTCCTCCACCTACACAAGATCAGCAGAGCACACCACAAGAAGGAAATGAAAGAGCCTTGAGAAATCAAGGAAGTGCTTCACCAAGCACACCAAAGGGATTATAAAATCCTTCAAGTTCAAGTGGAACTCCAAGCACACCAAGAAGATCAAGATTCAGAAATTTGAGTGAAATTTATGATTAAGAAGCTGATAATAATAATGTTCTGAATTCTTTATTTTCTTTGTTTTGTCATGTTGATGACTCAATTCTTTTTGAAAATGCAGTAAAAGAAGAAAAATGGATTGAAGCAATGAATGAAGAGATTGGAGCAATTGAAAAGAATAATACATGGGAGTTAGTGGACCTCCCACAAGGTAAATAAGTTATTGGACTAAAATAGGTCTATAAGACCAAGAGCAATGCTGAAGGCAATATAGAAAGACACAAGGTAAGACTTGTTGTGAAAGGCTACAAGCGGCAGTAAGGAAGAGATTATGAAGAAACCTTTACACTTGTTACAATGATGGAAACAGTGCAGACAGTGTTGTCCATACCATCACAACAAAAATGGAAAGTCTATCAAATGGATGTAAAGTCATAATTCTTGAATGGAGTGTTTAAAGAGGAGGTATATGTTGAACAACCTCCTGACTATGAAATTGAAAGGCAAGAGCACAAAGTGTGCAAATTGAAGAAAGCTCTTTATGGGTTGAAGCAAGCACCAAGAGCATGGTATAGCAGGATTGATGCTTACCTGGTGGATAATGGGTTTGAAAAATGTGATGGTGAACCCACACTCTACATTAAATAAAATGATGGTAAGATCCTTATTCTTTTTTTATATGTAGATGATTTAATTTTCATAGGCAATGAGGTTTCTCTCATTGCTGATTTTAAAGCAGTCATGAAAAGTAAATTTGAAATGACTGACTTGGGTTTATTGAGAAATTTTTTGGGCATAGATGTAAAGAAAAATGAAAAGGATATTTTTATTTCCCAAGAAAAATATGTTGTAGAAGTTATAAAGAGATTTAACATGCAAGACAAAAAAGTTGCAGTAACTCCAACTTTCATGGGGTTAAAATTAAGCAAAGAAAATTGCAGCAAGAATGTTGATCTGACGTTGTATAAGAGCATAGTCAGCAGTCTACTGTATTTTACTGCAACTAGGCCTGATATCATGTATGTTGTAAGTTTAATTTCCATATTCATGGAGACACCAAAGGAGACACATTGGAAAGCATGCAAGATAATATTGAGGTAAGTGAATGGAACGAAGGAGTATGGTGTTCTATACTCCTCAGTTGATAATTTTAAATTGATTGGTTACACTGAGAATGATTGGGCTGGAAGTGTAGATGATAGAAAGAGCACATCTGGGTATGTATTTCATTTGGGATCGGAAGCCATTTCATGGGCTTCCAAGAATCAACCAATAGTTTCATTACGAACAACAGAAGTAGAATATGTGGTAGCAATAGTAGCAGCATGCCAAGCACCATGGATAAGAAGGATGTTGAAAGATTTGTGTCATGAGCAAGACAAAGGAACCACAATTTATTGTGATAATAGTTGAGAAATAGAATTGTCATAGTATTATGTTTTCTACAAGAGAAAAAATCATATTGATGCAAAATATCATTTTATAAGAGAATTGGTTAATAATGGTGAGATTGTTTTGCAACATTGCAGGACAAAGGAACAGTTCGCTGATATCCTCACAAAGCCATTAGCACAAAAGAGTTTTGAGTATCTCAGAAAATGTCTAAGAATGACCAATGGAAGCAGTTGTGATTAAGGGGGAGTGTTGAAATTTTACTCCCAACCACCGCCATGAATAAATAGTGGCACGGTTCACAACTCCATCAATTTTTGACAGCAAGAGAAGGACACGAAGTAGATTTGAGATCTCGAGGCTTTCCACGCAACCAACAACAAACCAAGTACCGAGCCATCCTCTGTGTTTATTGTTTTCAACCACCACATTGACTTACCGTTTTCCCGCACTTCACCGTCTGCAAATTTTATAGTTTACCCATAATCCTTTATGTTGTTAAGTTAAATCCCCGCCAATGCGATATCAACGGGACCCACATATACCATCCACTACATTGCAAAACCCATAAACCCTTTGTATTTCCGCTTATCCCTTTGTATTTGGCTTACCGCACTTACCTTTGTTTACCGCCAGCATACCACACATCGCAACATTTATCACTTATCATTTAAGCTCACAAAAAAAATTATTTCTTCGTCGATACGATAGCGACAGGACCCACCTAAACCTTTACCACTTGCAAGTTCGCAATTGCAAGTTTTTAACTTTACCTTCTGCCGCCCACAAGTTATGTTATCGCAATCGCAAAAATTTAAGTTTTCCCACAGGGCTCACATGCTATGTTATTTTGGGTGCGATGCGATATGTGCCACATTACTATCGCACATTGCAGCCCGCAAATTTTAATAAATAGTGCCGGGAATTAAAGTTAAAATCGTCGATTTGCGTCGATGCGATGTGAACCAGAATCATATTGCATAATATTTCAAATCTGCCAGTTTGTGTTTTGAACGCTTTTTTACGTGTTTTCGTGTATAAACCAAAATATGGCTTGCATGTTGATTGAATGTAGAAATGGGTCTTTTGGTAGCCCAAGGATGAGAATTTGTTGAACGTCTGTTCAGTAATGAATTTGCATTGATTCGATTTAGGTTTTCAGGCTTTGGCCATTTGTATTAAAAAAAATGTAATGCAATTTCATAGTGAGAATGAAGGAATAGAAAACTGAAGTTTGTTCCTCTCCTGTGCATTACACTACCTATGTGTATTTTTTTATTTTTCACATTATTTGTAGTCACTGTGTTATTGGGGGAAACACATTTTCCTCTGTTTATTGTATTCAGAAATTTCAACACTTCTCATGTGTAAATTATGTCTATATTCTTTAATATTTATTATATTAATGATAATCATCATGAAAACATAAATAAATTAAAGAAATTTTCTTTACAATTAATTATAAAAACATAATCTTAAATTAGTTAAAAATTAAATATATATATTGAAGTTTTATCACATAAAAAAGAAACTCGATGATATAATTTCTATAGTAACCCAAAAAACGTTAAATTAAATATATAATTTAATATTATTAATATGTGTAATATTATCCTTAGTTAAAAAAATCATCCATTAATAAACTATACATAATCACATGGAAAATATATATTTATAGCACAAACATGTTCACATTACCTATAAAAAAATATTAAAATATATTATTATATTAAATATATTAGATTTATATATAAAGAATTATCATTTTCAATAAAAAATTATATATGTGAAAATTAACATCCATAATATGAATCATTTTAAACACTTTTTTATAGATAAATAAAAAAATAACATATCCTTTCAATACCTCATAGTTTTAAATACACTTTTCCAATAAATAAAAATTTAACATTTCTTTTGAATACCTGACACTTTTAAAATCAGTAGAAATCTATACTAGTTATTTTTATATAAATTAAGTAAAAATAATGCAACAAAAATACATTTATTCGAGATTATTAGTGATGTCGTTTATAAATATTAATGAAGAAATAATTTGCGTGGTTCTGGATCAATCTTCTAACAATGACAACCAATGAAGGACATATGTTGTGAACAGAAATTGGATTCCAAAGATTCCAATATATTTAACCCTTTAGAAATGGTTGAGCCCAAGTATCTGAAAGATTTGTGGAATCCATTCCACAGCCTTTACACATGTTTTATTGTAATCTGGCGCCCTCGCTTTTAAAAACCAAATGCACTATTGAGCTGTAGCCCATCATTATTAATCAATTATTAAGGTTAATACTATAGCAGTTACACCAGGCACTTTTCAATTATAATAATTGAATTCATATTTCCATCAATGGCCCATATGATAGGTTGAATGGTTAGAGACCGCAATCCATGGGAAGAGGAGACGAAAATGCCGAAACTGCATTGATCGCATTAGGTGTAAAAATGGGTCCTGATTGCATTCACATCAGATTTCTGTAAGGAGAATCCCAATAGTCTGGCTGCAGTGTACAAAGTGGAAACTCATGAAATATGCCCGGAGATAAAATAAGCGGAGATGGTAAGAAGAAGTTGGGGGATAAGGGAGACATCGAACCATACTCAATAGTCAGAGATAACAAGGATTGAACACTGGAATACTCAATTCAATTGTTTCTTGAAAATTCAGAATGATTTGAAAGTGTGGCTATAGAATTATCTTCTTCTTTAATGGGGAAATCAGGTACCCCACGTGGAGGACTAGGAGAAGCATCAATCAGGATTAAATTAGGGTTTCCAAGTACAGAAGTGTGAGAATAGGAAAGTGCATGAGAATTTTGAAATTGAATGGAAGAAGTCGGGGATGAGGGCATAGTGTGTTGGAAAAATTGAATACAACAAACACAGAGGAAATGTGTTTCCCCCACAACAAAGAGAACGCAAAATTTTCTATGAAAATAAAATCAAATTCATCACAGATACACAACGTAAAACACAGGAGAGGATTGAAACTTACTTTTCATTCCATCACACTAACAATATGAAATTACATAGGTTTTTAATACAAATGGCCGAAGCTTGAGCATTGAAAGCAATTCAATGCAAATCATACTTTCAACAACCAAAATCGTCTTGCACTCTCTTTCTAATGTTTACACACGAAACAACGTTCAACACAAAAACTGGAAAACTTGAAAACTTATATGTTTCAACTTTGAGACCACATCGCATCCGGCTCTCTATCACAAATCGCATACCGGCGATCTTAACTTTTAACTTGGAACATATACAGGAAAACTTAAAATTTGTGATACACGATATGACATGGCACATCGCATTGCAATGTAAATTGGTTAACTTGCGGGTGCCTATCATCCTGAACTTGCAAGTACTTTTGTGCGCTATCCTCCTGAGCTTGCGATGTGAAATTTGCGTGCACATTGCATTGCAAATAACTTATCTTGCATGTGGCTTAAAACTTAAATAAGAAAACTTGCGAAGTGCGTACTACGGGCGGCTTAAAGACTCCAATGAAAAATATTGTGAAATGCGGGTACGATGCGGCTTAAACTATGGTAAGTGGGAAGTACAAAGGATAAGGAATAAACACGAAATTACATGGTTTGCATGCGATAAAGGTATGTGGTAGGTCCCACCATATCGCATTGGCAGAAACTTAACATTTGGTGAGGTGTTAAGTGGTAAACGCTAAATGTTGTGAAGTGCAAGCTGCGGGCACTTAAACGGTGGCAAGTGCGGTAAGGTAAAAGGTAAGGTTATTATAGAAATGAAAGGTTTGGGGCGGGTTTTGCAAATGTGATTGGATGTATGGTGAGTCTCAATGATATCGCGTCGGCAGGTAAACAACTTTGGCGAAGGGCTTAAGAGTTAAAACTTAAATGTTGCATGCGGCGAAGTGTGGACAAGAAAGGTAAGTCAGTGGAAGTGGATGGAAAATTAACGCAGAGAATGGCCGCAGGTACTCTGCTCTGATATTTATGGAAATTGTGTGAAAATGCATTCATTTTGAAAACTGGGCTATGTCCTTCCCTGCAACAAAAATTTGATGAAATGTGGGTTGTTGCCATGCCTTATTCATGGCAATGGTTGGGAGTTATTTCCAAAACTCCCCCTTAATCACAATTGCTGCCATCAATCATTCCCAGAAACTGTCTGAGATAAACAAAACTTCTCTGTCCCAATGGATTTGTAAGGATATGAAAAAACTTTTCCTCTGACCTGCAATGCTGCAAAACAATTTCACCATTGTTAACTAGTTCTCTTATAAAATGGTACTTTGCATCTATGTGCTTTGTTCTCTTGTGGAAAACAAAATTATTTGAAAATGAAATTACTGAGTTGTTATCACAATAAATTGTGGTTCCTTTGTCTTTCTCATGACATAAATCTCTCAGCATCCTTCTCATCCAAACAGCTTGGCATGATGTTGAGGTTGTTGCTACATATTCAGCTTCTATTATTGATAATGAGACTATGGGCTGCTTCTTGGAGGCCCATGAAGTGGCTCCTGATCCCAAATGAAATGCATAGCCATATGTGCTCTTTCTTTCATCTACACTTCCAGCCCAATCACTGTCAATGTAGCCAATCATATTAAAATTATCAATTGAGGAGTATAGGACACCATACTCCTTTGTTCCATTCACATACCTTAAAATTCTATTAGCTACTTTCCAACGTGTCTCTTTTGGTGTCTCCATGAATCTGGATATTAAAATAACTGCATACATAATATCATGCCTAGTTACAGTCAAATACATTAGACTACCAACTATGCTCTTGTACAATATTGGATCAACATTCTTCCTGCAATTTTCTTTGCTTGACTTCAACCCCATGACAGTTGGAGTTGCTGATGCTTTGTTGTTGTACATGTTAAACCTCTTTAAAACTTCTGCAACATATTTTTATTGGGAAACAGAAATTCCCTTTTCATTTTGCTTTAATTCTATCCCCAAAAATTATCTCAATAAACCCAAGTCAGTCATTTCAAATTCACTTTTCATGACTGCTTTAAAATCATCAATGAGATAAACATCATTGCCTGTAAAATTTAAATCATCTACATATAAAACAATAATAAATATTTTACCGTCATTTTCTTTAATGTAGAGTGTGGGTTCACCATTACGCTTGTCAAACCCATTATCCATCAGGTAATCATCAATCTTGCTGTACCATGCTCTTGGTGCTTGCTTCAACCAATAAAGAGATTTCTTCGACTTACATACTTTTTGTTCTTGGCCTTCTATCTCATAGCCAAGAGGTTGTTCAACATATACCTCATCTTTCAACACTCCATTCAAGAGTGATGACTTCACATCCATTTGATAAACTTTCCACTTCTGTTGTGCTGTTATGGAAAACATTGTCCTCACTGTCTTCATCCTTGCAACTGGTGCAAAGGTTTCTTTATAGTGTCTTCCTTGATGCTGCTTGTGGTATTTGACAACAAGTCTTTCTTTGTGCCTTTCTATCTTGCCTTCAATATTTCTCTTGGTCTTATAGACCCATTTCACTCTAATGACTTCTTTACCTTGTGGGAGGTCCACTAACTCCCATGTATCAATATTTTCTATTGCTCCAGTATCTTCATGCATTACTCCAATCCATTTTTCCTCCTTGACTGCATATTCAAAATGGATTGGGTCATCAACATGACAAAACAAAGAAAATAAAGAATTTAGAACCACGTTATTATTTACTTCTTCTTGCTCATAAATTTCACTCAAATTTTTGAATCTTAGTCTTCTTGTGTTTTCTGAAGATGTGCTTGGAGTTTCACTTGAACTCAAGGGAGTTGTTGATCCCTGTGGTGTGCTTGGAGAAGTACTTTCTTGATTTTTCACTGCTACTCTATTTCTTGTTTGTGGTGTGCTCTGTTGAGCTTGTGTAAGTGGAGGAGGAGCTACCATTGAGGAATTATTTTCTGCAATGAATTCCTATTTTCCTTCATGTGAAATACATGTATTCACATTTATAATCTTCCCTAAACTTCCATCCCAAGCTTCCTCTTCAATGAATTGAACATCTCTGCTGATTATTACCTTCTTGGTTGATGGATTATAGAGCTTGTAGGCCTTGGATTCATCACTATATCCAACAAATATACACTTCTCCCCTTTGTTGTCTGACTTCTTCCTTAACTAATCTGGGACATGCTCATATGCAACGCATCCAAATACTCTCATGTGAGTGACAAACTGCTTTGCTCCAATCCATGCTTCTTCCAAAACTCTATTCATAATAGCTTTGGTTGGACATCTAGTTGAAATATATGTTGCACAAATGACAACTTCTACCTAATACTCATTTAGAAAATTATTTTCCATCAACATACTTCTTACCATTTCCATGATGGCTCTATTCTTTCTTTCTACTACACCATTTTTTTGTGGAGTGTACCTTGTGGTAAATTGCTTGTGTATTCCATTCTCCCTACAGAAACACAGGAAGTCTTTTGAAATGTATTCTTTTCCTTTATTAGTTCTCAACACTTTTATGTAGTGTCCACTTTGCTTCTCAAAAAGAGCTTTGAAGTGGTAGAACTATTCAAACACTTCACTTTTATGTTTTATAAAATACACCCATGTCTTCCTTGTGTAATCATCTATAAATGTCAAAACATAATGACTGCCAGTTAATGATGGCGTTTGCATTGGTCCACATAAATCTGAGTGGGAAATCTCTAAGGGTGCCTTTTCCCTTATACTCTTTCCCGCTGGAAATGATTCTTTGTGTTGTTTGCCCAAGATGTAGCCTTCACATCGGTTGTCTGGTTTCTCTATTAGTGGTAATCCATTTACCATCCCTTTTGTATGCAATAGTTCAAACCTCCGAAATTGAGATGTCCAAATCTCAAATGCCATAACCAGTTTTCATCTTTCACTTCTTCTTGAAATACCTTTTGTGTGACTGCTGCTACAACACCTCCTTCCTTCAAGTCTGTTCCGATCTTGAGAGGAAACATCCTATTGCTTGTCATATGCACTTTTGCAATGACCTGCCTACTTGGAGGTATATCCATGATTGTGGACACGCCATTCTTAAAAACACATTGTAGCCCTTATTCATGAGTTGTACAATGCTTAGAAGGTTACATTTCAGGCCAGGTACATAATAGACATCTGGAACAAACTTCTTCTCTCCCTTCTTTTTTAGTATTTTTACTCTTCCTTTCCCCATGACAAAGACATTACTATGAGTCCCCGTTGTCACTTCAGATTTCATACTCTCATCTAGATTGGAAATCATTGCTATGTTTCCATTCATATGGTTACTATGACCTAAATCTAAGAACCATACATCTTCTTGTTTTTTTTCTGCTACATTACAAGTTAAAATAACATTACCATGGTTCTGATTTTCTTTTGTGAAATTTACACTAGGTTTATTACTCATGTCATTTTGCTTCTTTCAACACTCATTGGCATAATGCCCATACCTTTTGCAATAATGACATTGGACTTGAGATTTATCTTATTTCTGTCCTTGTGCTTGATTTGGCTTGAGCCTTCGCTTGGATTCTAATTGCTATCCCTTCCACTTGTGCTTGCAGGGCTGCTTCTTTCACCTCTGTGTGGGCTTCTTCCTCTTCCTCGGTAGTTTGATCTTCCTCGAACTCTACCTCGACCAAAAGACATTTGTGTCTTGAATGCCTGCTCTAATGAGGAGTTTGTTTCTGTGTTCAGTCTATGTTCATGAGACATCAGTGATGCATAAAGCTCATCTAGTAAAAATTGGGAGAGATCCTTTGTCTCTTCTATGGCCACTGCTATGGCATCAAATATTGATGGTAGACTTCTTAACGCTTTTTCCACTATTCTTCTTTCCTCAAGTGTCTCTCCATGAGGCCTGATTTGGGTAGCCAACCCAGTCACATGTGTGAAGAATGAGTCTATGCTCTCGGACTCTTTCATGCAAAGAGTTTCAAAATCTCTCCTCAGGATTTGAAATTTTGTCATCTTTAATTTTTCCATACCTTGGTAGGCTATGTGGAGGGTATCCCATGCCTCCTTAGACTTTGTTGCTACTGAAATCCTTGCGAAAATACTCTCATGTACTGCCTGGAAAATATAGAAGAGGTCTTTGGAGTCCATCTTCCTATTTTCTTTCAACAAACCTCTTTGTGCTTGTGTCAAAGCATTAAGTGTTGTTGCATCTACTAGTTCTTGGAAACCATTATCCACCAGCTCCCAAATATCTTGTGAAGCAAACAGGGCCTTCATTGTAATGGCCCAATAATCATAATTATTACCATTGAACTCTGGTAATTATGGATTTCTTTGGCTTGTGCCTGCTGCTGCCATCTTAACTGTGTAACAAAAAAAATTCTCACTGCTGTAAAATCTTTCTCACTGCTGGAGACTTCTACTTATACAAACAATATTATAGCTTCTTCAGTAAAGAAAGCTCTTTATTTCACTGAGAGCCTAAACCTGCACCAATACAATACAAAAAACAAAGAGGAAATTTGTTTCCCCCACAACACAGAGAATGCACAATTTGCTACAGAAATAAAATCAAATTCATACACAGACAGACAGTGTAAAACACAACAGAGGATTGAAAATTATTTTTCATTCCATCACACTAACAATATTAAATTACATAGGTTTTCAATACAAATGGCTGAAGCCAAAGTATTGAAATCAATTCAATGCAAATCGGACGTTCAACAACCAAAATCATCCTGTGCTCTATTTCAGTTGTTTACACATGAAACAACATTCAATACACAAACCGGCAGACTTGAAAACTCATATGTTTCAGCTCTGAGACCACATTGCATCCAGTGCTCTATCACAAATCACATATCAGCTATCTTAACTTTTAACTTGGCGCATATACGGGAAAACTTAAAATTTGCAATATGTGATGTGAACTGTTTAACTTATGGGCACCTATCCTCCCGAGATTTCAGGCACTTTTGTGCATTATCCTCCTGATCTTATGATTTTCACTTTGTGAGCACCTCACAAGATAAATAACTTACCTTGTGGGCAGCTTAAAAATTAAATACGAAAACTCGCGAAGTCCGCACTCCGGGCGGCTTAAAGACTTAAATGAAAAATCTTGCAGAATGCAGGCGTGATGTAGATTAAACTATGATAAGTGTGAAATAAAAAGGATAAGTAATAAATGTTGAAATACAAGGTTTTCATGCGATAAAGGTATGCGGTGGGTCCCGCCATATCGCATCAGTGGAAACTTAACATTTGGTGAGGTGTTAAGTGGTAAATGCTAAATGTTGTGAAGTGTGGGCTGTGGGCACTTAAATGGTGGGAAGTGCGGTAAGGAAAAAGGTAAGTTTATAACGGAAATCAAAGGTTTGTGGTGGGTTTTGCAAATGCGGTTCGATGTATGGTGGGTCCCGCCGATATCGCATCGGCGGGGAAACAACTTTGGCGAAGGGCTTAAGAGTTAAAACTTAAATTTTATGGGCATCGAAGTGAGGGAAAGAAAGGTAAGTCAATGACGATGGATGGAAAATTAATGCAAAGAATAGCTGCGAGTACTCTTCTCTGATATTTACGGAAATTGCGTGAAAATGCCTTCGGTTTGAAAATTGGGTAGTGTCCTTCCCTGCAACAAAAAATTGATGAAGTGTGGGCTGCTACCACACCTTATTCATGGCAGTGGTTGGGAGTTATTTCCAACATACTTGAATTGTGGTGGGTGTTAACGCAACCAGTGAGACATTGGATGAGCATCATGAACTCTTGCGCTTCTATGTGTATGACCTCAAGAGAACGCATGTATATAATCACCGGTGGTCTGTATGGCATGATGGGCACCGGTAGCTGCAGCTTCCAGATCTTGTGAGAGTCCTTCCAGATCTTCAGCGCCGTAGTGTGTGGACCTTGCAATTCCCACGTTGATGCTTTTTCTTATTGTTTTTGTTGCATCGAACTCATCTCACCCTTATTTGATGTTGATTCAATTCCACACTGCCTAATTTGTGTGCCTCCCTGTCTCCTTATAAACTGTATTTCTCACGACGACCTTTGCAACCTTTATATACTGAAGAGTGAATGTCCCAAATATGCAACAAAACCTAACTAAACCTAACTAAGCAACCAATGGCATAAAGGAGGCATGCTCCCTAGAATCGAATCTACATACACAAAATTCAAATATACAAGAGGGTTTCAACAGACCTACAAGTCTTCGTCTTCTTTCCTCACATAAAATGGAAATGGTCAGACCTAACTAAAGAAATTAAAGATTTTGAATCGGGTGCCACAAACGTGTAGGGAGGCTCAGTGTGGGGTCTTTGTCATTGGAATTACAATATATCAATGGATCAACTAAAAAATAAAAGGACAACTATAATATTATACATTTAATGATATTCATCTATAACAAGTTCGTAATAGCCTACTTAAATGTTTCCATGACTATTCATTAATTCAAGAACCCTCAACCCTAATAATACTGTACAATAAGCCAAAACTTAGAGTATTCCATGAATTTCAATTTTTGACCTATTCATTAGTTCAAGAACACTCAACCCTAATAGTGTACAATAAGCCAAAACTTAGATTATTCCATGAATTTCATTTTTATGCTTATTATTTTAATTTAGACATATTACTTTAGATATGGTATAAAACTCTACTTCTATGAAAGTGAAGATTCCTTTAATCTAGACATATTACTTACTTTAAATATGGTATAAAACTCTATTTCTATTGAAGATAAGATGCAGATTCTTATACCAGAAATGCTAAAAATTAGTAGTTTTACATATTAGTAATAATAGTTTCCAATTTTCTCATAACTTTTTCAACTAAATATTTAGTAGACTCCATCAAATTATTGACAATTGATTCATTTTTTTCAACTAAGTTATATTACATTCATCTAGAACAAAAAAAAAAAAATTGGATATGAAACCACTTTCATGTTTCAATAAAGTCCTATAATATTTAAGATATTCTCTAACCAACTTAAGCTCAAGAGTAATTTATACAAAAATTCTCTATTCATTGTCCCAAAGTACACCTTTAGTATATCCCATATTACTTAGTATCTAGTGCCCAATATCTATACGATTTTCTCATCTAAGATATTCTCTAACAAACTTAAGCTCATGAGTAATTCATACAAAAATGCTCTAGCCATTGTCCCAAAGTGCACCTTTAGTATATCCCATATGACTTAATATCTAGTGCCCAATATTTATAGGATTTTTTCAATCTATGAAGAAAACATAACAATAGTTACAAATAATGCATGAGAAGAGGCTAAACCATCTACATCATCCTTCTTAGAATCAATAAGGCTATTACAAATATCATTGGATGCATGTTCATGAGCATGAGGAGGAGAATTAGCCTAAAAGGGTTTTTAAATACATTATTGATCTCCTCAACATTAAAATTATTCACAACATTTTTTGTCCAAATAACTCAAGACCTTTTTTGTAATCCTACAATCCCTAAGTATTATCATATACCTAAATATTATCATATTTAGTATCATATTTCTTATCCACATGCAATGGTAAAATAATGTAATATTTATTTAAAACATGTTATTCATTAAACACTTAGATATTATGTACATGGATGAAGCTACTTCCTCATGAGGTTCATTTTAAGAAATAATAGAATGAAGAAATACTTATTCTCAGATTGTGGTATGGTTTTAATCCAATCTATTAATGCTCTCTTTTAATCCTATACTTTCTATCCACCACTTACTTGTATGGGTGATTTGCAAGGAAACAATATATGGATAAAGATGATTAGGGTATTCCTCTGATTTTTCTTAAAATAAAGGAAAGGAACTTACACTTAAATAGGATTTAAAACATTATGATTATTTATACAATTTGTAATTCATCACATGAATTTGTCAAAAATACACACTCTAATAAGTGGTTGATTAACTAGTAAAACATTAAAATAATAGAAAATTAATAAATTACCATAGGCCCCAAGTATTTAATTTAAATAACTACAATCCATGCAACAATATCAACATGCTCTCTCCAAAGCTCTTATAACTAAAAATTGCAATATAGTATTACAAACTAATAATGCAACTAAAACGTTATATAACTTAGTTCTAGTTTTCTACAACAATAGTATGGCTAATTAGTAAAGCAATAACTCACAACCATAATCAGAATTGTTTTCATTTCATCTAATACCCAAAATATCTAATGTTATCAAACTATATAATGTTATGTAAAACATCATCAAAATTTTCAATCAATAATGAGGTGACCCTTCTGCTATGGATTATTATGATATATTTTAATAATCAATTGATAAATTTTGTATGGATCATACTACTATGCTTATAAGGAAGCTAATACTTAAATGATTTTCCAATAATCCTTTTCAATAAATATTTGACTTAATTAGCATTCTAGTATAGACTAATTATGATTCTATAATCCAAATTATGTTGGATCACACATTGTTGACACACTTATAACTCCTGTAATAAAAAATACATTATAGCAATTCCTTCTCCTCTTTTCACATAAGATTTAGTTAACAATAACCTTAAGCTAACCAATATATATGAACTCAATAATTTCAGAAGTTTATTTATTTTCTATAATTAATGTGTCTAAGGAAAACATAGAATAATCAACACAATCAAATAAAGAGAAGTTAACACTTAACCATATATACCATCTTTACAATAAATATTTAATAAAAAAAAATATCCCCAAATCTCATTAGATCTTGGGTACAAAAGGTTAAACATTACTCATACGATCATTAGGCTTCAACATAACATTAAATCTATAATATACTTAGTTATTTAAGGGATTTTAACAAGAGTGGTACTTTTTAGTTGTTATACCTGAGATGTTATGTTTATTTTGAATATCTTTAATATCAATTTCCTTAATTTAAAAATAAAAATTCATTATTTGCAAGCAAAAATATTGAATCTTGTTAGCCACAATCAATTTAGGGAGATTATTGTTTTTGTCCATATAATACCAAATCACAATATTCAAAATAATTAAAATTTAAATATGGTACTTCCCTTTTCTCTACCAATGAAGGTTAACTAAGGTAGGTAGAAGGTGGAAGCTTTGTCATGTTTTTATGAGAATGGAATTTAGGTAGGAACGTTAACATTTTATCTCAAGTATAGATCCATTTGGAAATAATTTGTAAGAATTATAAGAAAAGGATATTTCCATAATTAATTTATTTTTATAACTAATTTACAAGAAATTTTACCTCTTATAATAATATTAAAAAATAATAAAAATTGGTTTGTTGCAAACCAGTAATTTACTATAAAAGTTATGTCTATATTATTTTTATCTTTTAAAAAATACAAATATTTCAAAAATAAAACCTACTTTCAATAATTAAAAGTTAAGTGAAACTAAAAAGCCAACAAGACCCAAAACACTTGGAAAATGAAAAATTTGTAATATTTACACTTTATAATTTTTTTTTAATAATATAATTTTTTATTTTTTTAATATACAACTCTCTATCTATATAATCCACTAATATTTAAAAACTATTAACCAATAAAACTAAGTAAACCAAACAATATTATTTACAATAGAACATCATCTATATATAATCTACTTATATTTATCAACTATTAACTAATGAAACTAAGTGATCTGGAAAAACTTATTTAAAAGTTAACATAATCATCGCTATATTAATAAACAAGCAATATATTAATATGAAATATCTCATATTTTTAAATGCTTTATAAAATCTCTCTAATTTTAGACATCATGGTTGGGCATGTTTAATACATGTGATATGGGTTATTATTGGAAATAAAAACCATACAATAACAACCTTGTATGGTTGGAAAATCATGAAAAAAATTAGCACTCCACATTGAAGAAATCATTTAATTACTTTCAAGTTTATCGTGGAGTGATAATAAATATATATATATATATATATATATATATATATATATATATATATATATATATATATATAATTGAATTTAAAAAATTAAACACAAATTAACATGTTAAAGATACAAGGGAAAGGAAATGGTTAGAATGACAACATTTTAGTTAGGACAATAATCACTATTCTATAGTTTTTTTTTTTAATATAGCTCTCAAACATTTATATTTTGGTGTTGGTATCTTAATAAATATTGAGCAACGTTATGATCATCAAATGAAAAAATACTAACTACTTTAATTTGACCAATGATGATAACAATTTAGATCTTGTAAAACAGTTGGCACCTCTCAAAAATTTATATTTTTGTGTTTGTAGTTAGCAAATATTGATAAAAATAATATTATGATCACCAAATGCAAAAATATTAATTATTTTAATTGGACCAACGATGTTAACAATTTAGAGGAACTTAATGAATATAAACATATAAGCGTTTTAGATTTATGTGCATCCTAAACTTATGATTATAATGTGGAGAAGAGGATTAATGGAAGGTCAAAAACTTATTTTAGTATTGAAAAACTAGAAATGAATATATTTATATGGGAAAAATTGTAAAAAATCTATACTGAAATGGGTTTTTAAATGGATTTAAAAACTAGAAATGAATAGATAAATGTATCCATATAGGAAAACTTGAAAAAATCTATGATGAAATGGATTTTTGTATATGATAGAAATTTGAAAAAAACTATAATGAAATGGATTTTCTTAGTATATGGAATAAAAAGTAAGAAAATTTTGATATTCCAGTTATTCCAATTATCTTTTATGACTAAAGTGTTTGGTTAAACATATTTTTAAACAAACCCAAAAGACGACCAAACATATCCAAAAATTTGACATAACATCTTGAAATTAAGAAGAATATCACTTGTCTCATTTTCATTTTATAGATAGAACTTGTGCCCAATGAAAATAAATATATAAATAGATGTCTAATACAAAAAAAATATAATTAGGATAAGGTATAATAGGCTTCTTTAACATCATTTTCAATTCCAACAAATGGAAAATTAAGAAAATATTACTTGTCCCATCTTTAGAGATATTGTTGAAAATAAATATATGATTAGATATCTAATGTAAAAAAATAGTACAATTAACACAAAGTATAATCTGTTTCTTAATGTTATTTTTAATTTCAACAATTCGAAAACTAGTGTAGAATTCAAGAGGAAGTGAATCTGCATAATATTGATAATGTCAAAACAATAATTCATTAGAGAAATTCAGAATTTTAAAATAGGTCATTTTAAGGAATATTATAGAAAATAATAGTGGAAATAATAAAATAATATTAGATTACATCATTAAATTTTAGAGAGAAACAACAAAAAAACTACTTTTTCAAATTCATATTATCTCCCTACAATTTTACTCAAATTTCGAACAAGAGCATTCGTTGGATACATAATTTAATTTTTCATCCAATGAGTACCAATGTTACATACTTTTGGTGGACCCTACTACAATAAAAATGAAAAATACATGAAAAACGTCATTTTTCATGTAGTAGGTTCTATCAAAAATATGCAACGATGAGTACTTCTTCGATGAAGAATTAATTTTTGCATCAAGTACTTCCACTTGAAATTTGAATAAAACCACAAGAAAATATGTTAAAAAGATAAATTAAAAAAAAAATTAAAAAAAATTAATATTTATTCTTTTACATTTTTACTCCAAAAATAATGAATAATAACTTAAATTTTGGTTATACATTTATCAAAATTTATCAATGTTTACTAACATTAAAAAAAAATTATAATAATATAAACGTAGTAAAAAATAAAATATTTAATTTACATAAAATTTATATCAAATAAAATATTTAATTCACAGTTAAAAAAAAAAATCGTCAAAAATATTTTAAAATTATAGTAATATAAATTATATAATATAAACTTAGTAAAAATAAAATATTTAATTTACAATTTAAAAAAATCATAAAAAATAAAATATTTAATTCGCAGTTAAAAAAAAGTCATTACTATTGTTTAACAATCAAAATCAACATTGTAAAGGAATACAATACACAGTTTGACAAAATAGAATTTAGGAATACAATAAAATTGAGAAAATATAATTTGTTACTATGTGAAATTAGATAAAAATCAATCTTTCTTTAAAATACTCTTATTATATATAAATTAAGTCTAAATACTCTTACTTTTATTATTATTATATAAATTAATTCTAAATTTTCAATATTAATGATAATCATGATAATCATATAAATAAAAACTTTATAATACTCTTTTATCACATAGAAAAAAGTTGATAATATAATTCTATTTCTTATATAATAAATTATAAGTGAACATACGTAACTACATATAAAAATATATTTATAACATGAAATTGATTACAGTATGATTACAGTAATGAAATTATATCTGTTAAGCTCACATAATTAAAATTACATATATGGAAATTAAGATTCATAATACTAATAATTTTAAATACACTTTTCCAACAAAAATAAAAATTTAACATTTCCTTTTAAGAGCTGATTTTTATATAAGTTAAATAAAAAGAACACAAAAAAAAAAATACATTTATTCAAGATTATTAGTAATGATGTTCATAAATAATAATGAACAAAAAAATTGCCTCGTTCTGGATAAATCTTCTAACAACGACAACCAATGGACGAAATATGCCGTGAACAGAAATTGGATTGCAAAGAGTCCAATATCTACAGTCTATTGAACCCTTTAAAATGGGTTGAGCCTGACTATCTGAAAGAGTTGTGGAATCCATTCCACATCCTTTACACGTGTTATTTTAATTAGGATTCTTAAAACCAACTGCACTGCTGAGCTGCAGCCCATCATTATCAATCAATTATTAAGGGACTATTGCAGAAACACCGGGGAACTTTTCTGTTATACTAATTGCATTCATGTTGCCATCAACTACCCATATGAGAGGTTGAATGGTTAAAGAGATCGCAATCTGTGGGAAGAGGAGAGGGCAACGCAGAAACTGCGTTGATGGCATTACGTGTAAAAATGGTTCCTGATTGCATTCGCATCAGATTTCTGTAAGGAGAATCGCAATAGTCTAGCTGCGGCGTACTCAGTGGAAACTCATGAAATATATTCGGAGATAACAGAAGCGAAGATGGTAAGAAGAAGTTGGGGGATAAGGGAGACATCGAACCATACTCAATAGTCGGAGATAACAAGGATTGGACACTGGAATACTGAGTTCGATTGTTCCCTGAAAATTCAGAAGGATTTGAAAGTGTGGATTTAACGGGGAAATCAGGTACCCCACGTGGAGGACTAGGAGAAGCATCAATCGGGACGAGATTAGGGTTTCCAGGTTTAGAGGTGTGAGAACAGGGAAGTGCATGAGAATTTTGAAATTGAATGGAAGAAGTGGAGGAGGAGGGCTTACTGAAATCGCCGTGGGTGTTAACGTGACCAGTGAGGCGTTGGACGAGCGTCATGAACTCATGCGCTTCTGTGTGTATGACTTCAGGAGAGCGCGTGTATATAATCACAGGTGGCCTACTGTATGCCATGGCCGGCACCGGTACCGTCGGCTTCCGGATCTTATGAGAGTCCTTCCAGATCTTCAGCGGTGAAGGACGTGGCCCCTGCAATTCCCGCTTCGTCGCTTTTGCTTGTTGTTGCTGCTCCACCGAACTCATCCTTTCCTTATTTTATGCTGATTCAATTCCACGCAGCCTAATTTGTGCAGTCCCTGACTCCTCAACTGTATTTCTCACGACGGCCTTTACAGACAGTAGAGCGAACTGCCCAAATATGCAACAAAACCTATCGCAGAAACAAGGACCCGTGCTCCATCTATACAAGGGGGTTTCGGCAGACCTACGAGTCGTCGCCTTCTTTCCTCACATAAAAATGGAAATGGTCAGACCTAACTAAAGATTGCGAATCGGGTGCCACAGACGTGTAGGGAGGCTCAGCGTGGGGTCAATGGATCAACTAAAAAAGACAACTATACTATTATACATTCAATGATATACATCTATAGCCTATTTAAATGTTTCCATGACTATTTATTAAGTCAAGGACACTCAACCCTAATAGTGTACAATAAGCCAAAACTTAGATTATTCCGTGAATTTCATTTTTAGACTTATTCCTTTAATCTAGACATATTATTTTAAATAGGGTATAAAACTCTATTTTTATTAACCTAGAGATATTGCTTTAGATCTGGTATAAAACTCTATTTTTATTGAAGAGAAGATTCCTTAAATCTAAATATATTATTTTAGCTGTGGTATAAAACTTTACTTCTATTGAAGAGAAGACCAGATTCTTACTCAAGAAATGCTACAAAGTATATTTTCCAATTTTCCCATAACTTTTCAATTAAATATTTAGTAGATTTCATGAAATTATTGATAATTGATTTATTTTTTTCAAGTAAGTTATATTACTTTCACTTAGGAAAAAGAAAATAATAGTGAATGTAAAGCCATTTTCACTTTTCAATAAAGTCTTATAATATTTAAGATATTCTCTAACCAACTTAAGCTGAAGAGTAATTTATACAAAAATGCTCTATCCATTTTCCCAAAGTACACCTTTAGTATATCACATATTACTTAATATCTAGTGCTCAATATCTATAGGATTTTTTCATCTAAGATATTCTCTAACCAACTTAAGCTCAAGATTAATTTATATAAAAATGCTCTACCCATTGTCCCAAAGTACGCCTTTAGTATATCCCATATTACTTAATATCTAGTGCCCAATATCTATAAGATTTTTTCAATCTATGAAGAAAAAATAACAATAGTTACCAATAATGCATGAGAAGAAGCTAAACCATCTACATCATCCTTCTTAGAATCAATTAAGCTATTACAAATATCATTGGATGCATGGTCATGAGCATGAGGAGGAGAATTAGCCTAAAAAGGGTTTCTAAATGCATTATTAGTTTCCTCAACATTAAACTTCTTCACAATATTTTGTGTCCAACTAACTCAAGACCTTTTTTATAATCCTACAATCCCTAAATAGTATCATATTTCTTATCCACATGCAATGGTAAAATAATCTAATATTTCTTTAATAGTATCTACATGGATGAAGCAACTTACTCATAAGGTTCATTTTAAGAAATACTAGAATGAAGAAATACTTATTCTCAAATTTTGGTATGGTTTTCATCCAATCTATCAATACTCTCTTTTAATCCTATACTTTCTATCCACCACTTACTTGTATGGGTGATTCAAAAGGAAAAAATATATGTATAAATATGATTACGGTATTCCTTCAATTTTTTTAAAAAGAAAGAAAAAGAACCCAAACTTAAATGGATTTAAAACATTATGATTATTTACACCATTTGTAATTCATCACATGAATTTATCACAAATATACACTCTAGTAAGTGGTTGATTAACTAGCAAAACATTAAAATAATACGAAATTAATAAATTACCCTACGTCCAAAATATTTATTTTAAATAACTACATTTCATGTAACAATAACAACATGCTCTCTCCAAAACTCCTATAACTAAAAAATTGCAATATAGTATTACAAACTAATAATGCAACTAAAATGTTATATAACTTGGGTCTAGTTTTCTATACCAATGGTATTGCCAATTAGTAGAGGAATAATTCACAACCATAATAAGCATTGTTTTCATTTCTTATAATACCCAAAATATCTAATGTTATCAACCTATCCAATGTTATATAAAACATCATCCAAATTTTTTATACAATGAGATGACTCTTCCTTTATTATAATATACTTTAATAATCGATTCATAACTTTTATATGAATCATACTAGTATGCCTAAGAAAAAAAAGCTAATATTCAAATGCTTTTCCAATAATCTTTTTCAATAAATAATTCACTTACTTAGCATTCTAGTATAGACTAGTTATGATTCTATAATCCAAATTATGTTGGATCACACATTATTACACACTTATAACTCCAATGATTCTTCATGTAATTAAAAAATATTATAGCAATTCATTTTCCTCTTTTTCATATAATTTTAGAAATTTATTTATTTTCTACAATTAATGTGACTAAAAAGAAAACAGAGTAGCCAACACAATAAAATAGGGAGCATTTAACACTTAAGCATATATACAATTTTTATAATAAATATTTAATTAAAAAAATTTGATCTCCAAATCTCACTAGAACTTTGGTAAAAACGATAAAATATTATTAATACGTTAGCTTCAATACAACATTAAATCTATATTAAGGCCAATAAACCTCTTTTTGAATCAGTGCACCTAGGATTTTAGTCGCATTTGGAACCCTATAACCTCTTGACATCTACCACCACATAACTTCACATTTGTACACCATAGAACCAAACTCATAATTTTAGGTGTAATTTTTGTTTACTAACCTATGGCATCATATAACCTCACAATTGTACACCATACAACTGAACTCATATTTCTAGGCGTAATTCACATTTGTGCACCATACAACTAAACTCATATGTTTACATGTAATTTTCGTTGGCTGATTGATGACACATGTGCACTAGGATAGTGTGATTTTTTCTGCAGCTGCCATAATCCTAAGTTGAAACCCGAGAATGCTCTAAAAAATTCTCGAACCTTCCTTTTGCAAATAATTCTACCAAACTTTATCCCTGTCCCTCCCTCACATCTTCGTAAATTTAGTTTTTTCCTTTTGCTTTTGCTCTAAGTGTAATAAAAAATAGGCTTATCCATTGAAAGTGATCTGCACAAAACCCCCGTAATATCCTAATCATTCTCCACACCAAAATACATTATTTCTCCCTTCGCTGCCAAAATTTGACTCTGAGCCAAACTTGGGCTCTACAACCTGTTATAGTATTGGAAGAAATGTGCTCTTATGTGAGTAGGGATGAAGCAATGAAAAATACTATAAAAGCGGATTCTCAAGTGCACTGAACTAGAAAATATTATGATAAACAATAGAAATATATTGATACTAGGAGTAATAGATATTGATACTAAGAGAAATCTTCAAGTGAGCATCTGGAGTCTTCAACATGGAACAACCAAATCTTCACTAAATTCTTTAGAACATGGTGACACAAAACTCTTTTGGAATGCTAAATTTATGGTTCTCAAAATGTATATTAGACAGAGTGCAGGTTTGTTTTTATTAGATCCATAGCGATATTTACATAACAACATATGATGTGGTTTACAAATTTGGCACCTGGCATTTGTATTGACAAGCAAGCACAAATCTGGGAAACAAAGTAATAAGATGAAAAAACAAGATAGGTTGCGGAGCAACAAGTCCCTGCCTAAGGGACTGATGTCAAGAGCAAGTTCTCACTAGAATGTTCTACAGAATTAGTGCTTGGTCTAGTTTGGAGGTTGATTGTATTGGTTGTGAGGTCTGGCCAGACGAACATACCAATTATAGTTTCAAATTGGTTGGGTTTAAAAACACTGCAACAAACAACATAGTCTAAATTAGATGTTTCTAAAATCCAAAAACTTAACTACCCAACTCTCCCTGTAACATTTTGAAATGTTGAAAATAATTAAAGACCGAGGTTACAATAAGGCTTTCTTCAGGAAATGCAATCCAATGCATCAAGAATATTAAGAACACATGATTTATGGTAACTTTTCATGGAATGTTACAAAGAAATTATGCTTGTAGGGTAAGTATAGGAAATTGCATGTCGCTATGAGAATGTAGGTTCCTTATAAATATGGATTTATGTTTGAAGCTGAGCTTAGCCAGTGACTACACAATTTATTAAATAATTTATGCTAACATTGAGTTTAGCCAGCGATAACATAGTTCATTAAATAATTTATGCCAACATTTATATAGATGTTGTTACCCAGAGAAATCTCGCAAAAAAAATCATTTTTGTTTTTTGTTTTTTCAAAAGAACTAGAGACCTTTAGATGCTGGAATTTAATTAAATAAGTAGCCAAAGAACAAACTCTCAGAGGCAAGAGAATAGGATAAAGAAAGTAACAAAACCCGATGTGAAACTGCCTCCCAAAAAAAGGCACCGGTTAATATTTCATACAAATATTTCTGTACATAGATGAAACCCAAAAGAATGATTGGAAATTTTCCATCCATGGTTAGTCTCTCCATGGGCATCATTAGATGCCTATTATGACAATGTCAAGTCACCAGTGCTTAGTCCTACCCTGATAATTGTTAGAAATAGGCTTAGTAAGTCTTCAGAAATCACCCAAAAACGCATAAACTCCTTCAAAATCAGTAGCACTAGCAAATAAAGCATGCAACTGCTTGAGCCCAGTGTCTAAGTTTGGTCTTGACCTGCTGAGGATTGTCACCTGCACATGGTCCTTGAAAAAATGAAAGACTCATTCTTTTACAGCATAAAAAGACTCTGTAATAAGAAATTCAATTGTGTGAATGAACATGGAAAAATCAACAGTTGAAAAGAAATTGAAGAAAACTACTAAAATATATGATGGAACTGTATCATTGTTTACCCATGGATGGGAAAGTAGGCACCCATGGTCACAATTTTCATTATCACCATCTATTCATAAATTTTTTTAATAATATTCTAATTAATTTTCATAAAAAAGTTTAATAATATTCTAATTACATTTTAATTGTAATTGAAAGTAAAATACGTAGTCACATATGTAAAGTCAATATGCATGGACTTACAAGTGTAAAGGAAAAGACCAATATGCATGCCACTTGTCTCATTTTCCCCAATGTGCTACTTAGTTTCGTTTCAATACAAGGTCTGTGAGCAGTTGCAAGTTTTTGTTCACACTCACACATTCTGTGAACTAGTTCTTGACCCATAGCCATCCTATAACACCCCAAATTTCTATGTTTTAATTTGACATTTGAACCAAATCCAAAGGCGAAGTGGACCCCAATGGAGAAACAATGTGTGGATTTATTTAATTATTTATTTATAAAAATAAATAGAATGATTATGTGTGCACTATGACTAGATGAAGATTTGAGATCCTAAACCTTGATCCATGAGGATATGGATAAGGTCAAACTTTCCCAAAAACTTTCAGAAAAACCTTGAAAGGAATATTACTAAATTAGATTGGGAGAGAAAAAATATAATTTCCCCAATGAAGAGGAAAGTAACTGGGACGAGGAAGAAAAGCTGGAAAAGCGAAAAAAACAGCTTTAAAGTACCTCATTGAGGGAAGCCTAGGAAAAAACAAGAATAAAGCATCCTGGTATTTTTGGACGCAAGAATTAGAAATAGGCTTGGGAAAGCACTACTTAAATAAATTGCTCTAGGACAGACGAAGGGTTGTCTATCCAAGGAAGCAAGGATCTCAGCTCGGGGGTGAGTTAAGGAGATAAAACTCTACGGTTGGGAGGACTATTCATACAAACTGGTATGCACAATAGAACAAGTTATTTCATAATCTTATGGTGTTATTATGTGTAGAGATATTGCTTTTTTTAAAATTAATTAGAATTAAATTACTCGATGTTGAGTTATTAAACACCCCATACGTTTCACATATTTTGATAACGTAGAAGTACTGCAATCTATATAGTAGTATGGGAAAAATATAATGAGACCCATATACTAGAATGTCTAAACCTTTAGAATTTACCAAGTAAAGTATAATTATACCCTGATCTAGTATACCAATAATAAACAGAGATGTCAAGTAGAGCAGAAATTTAATAATTTCAGAAAGATCACTGATATATGTATATCTGTTGAGCATTTGCATACTAGTATCATTTATTAGCATAACTATAGTTATAAGATAAAGAACCTGCTACAATTTTAATAAGCTTCCTTACTGGTATACCTTAGGAATAGTGAAAGAAATTCATTACATGAACATAGTGATATGTATATCAAAGTTATATTTCTGAACTAACGGAACAGATGATTAAATAGAGATATTACAGACCTAGCATACTATCATTGTATATCTCAGCCTGAAAGAAATGGAAGGCATTTTGTAAAGTATTTAAATTGTAAATTCTAGCATGCTTCCAGGTTGGTAGGAGTCATATCCAAACCTATATAAAATTTTAATGGATATGTATACGAACAACAAACAAAGAATTAATATAATATTTTTCTCAAATATTAGCAGAAGGAACTAGTTACAAATTTTGACTATACCAAACTATAACAACGAAATTAATGTAACACACAGAACCATATTGGGGTTTTTCATGAAGAGTACAAAAATCTGTGGTAAGGGTAAACTAAGGAAATGAATGAAATTAACACAGAAAATTCAGCTATAAATGATATACATGTATGACAGATATATATTACTGTATTGTAGGAAGCACCCTCTAAATTTTCTGCATATCTTGATCATTTTATAAATATCCTTAACGTCAACAGACCTTAAGCTAATAAAATTTTTTACATCATACATGGATAACTCTCTCAAATGGTATGCAAATAAACAGGAAAAGAAATATTTGATATTTATATCTTGTTATATAAGGGTATAGCTGAATTTCTTATACTATGAAGGTACAATAAAAATATTCATAAAACAAATTTCACCTAAATGATATTAGCATACAAGATCTTCACACTGAAACTACTAATTTAAGGAAACAGTGAGGAAAAGTTGTACAAGAATAAAGTTGTGCAAACATTTATCTCAAATTAGAACAGTCATGAATTAGTGCTAAATAGGCATGAAAATGTATATATATATATATATATATATATATATGGATAGTTAACCTTGTAAGTTATCAAATCGAGAGATACTATTGTGTAGTACCAGATATGACTAAAATGGTTCACTGATAAAAGCTTAAATATATATATATATATATATATATATATATATATATATATATATATATATATATATATATATAGATATAGATATAGATATAGATATAGATATAGATATAGATATAGATATAGATATAGATATAGATATAGATATAGATATAGATATATATATATATATATATATATATATATATATATATATTATGGAGTCATGTCACAGTCCAGGTAGTATCCAGAGCATTTCATCGTTTTTCAAATATTACAATTTTTTAAAAATAGAAACACAGACAGCTATCACTAAAGAGAATACTCGTCGGATGAATTATCGACATAGGGGATGTCTGAGCGAGATGGCCGGATGTATAAATATACCAACCTGGTAGAATAAAATCAGTTGTCATGACCATTATCAGGAAGGGACTGAAACGAATTAAATTGCTATTTGTCGAATAAACTATTGGTGTAGAAATCCTTGCAATTGACATATAGAACCAGTTAGCTACAAACCAAAGGGTTGAAGTAGCAATCAATGAAATGAGAAGATATTAATTCAAATAAAATTATAAATCACCTTTTTAAATTTGAATCCTTCATAGCCAGCCACATACCAGTTAAAAAATAGGGGGGGGGGGGGGGTTAGAGAGTTTCTAAGTTAACACAGAAATCGAAAGTAAAAAGCCTAAAATTTAAGGAAATTAAATTTAGAACTGGAAAAAAAATAGAAAGATGCATAAATTACAGAGTACCACCTAGGAAGACGTTACAGACTCGTCTCTTGTGGAGGAGGTTGCAGTTGAATACAAGGGTATTTGACGCAAATACAAGAAGGGAATGGTTACATGGAAACGAAATAGAGTTCGTATGCAATCATACTGGAAGGGTGTATTACCTTGAAGAGGGATTCAACTTCGATTACATCTGCATAAGTCCAGAATGAAGGGAGGATTAATTTCGCACCGAGGAGTTCAACCTTGAAATAAATCAATTGAAAATGTAAATCCATGGAGAGTTCAAATAAAAATACAGTACACATAGCAAGACATAGAACTATAAAATTATTCCCCATTCGATTTTCAGCAAATCGATAAATTTATACCTGGAGGAAGCCGATGCATCCTAGACTCTACCACGCTTTTATTTCATTCGGTGGAGAAGAACTGAGGAACATCTGAGGAAGTGTGCAGAGCAACAATGAAAATCTTATTGAAAACGGATAGGATTTATGTTAAACAGAAACCCTAGAAAGCCAAACATCTCAGCCATCCACGTGTAGTAAGATCGACAGTTATCCTCGAATAGACGTCTGGGTAACTGAGTCTCGGAGGTGAGAAAGAGAAAATTAATAGCTCATAATTACTGGTATTCAATGGTTTTGGGAAGCATGCAAATTGCGTATCGAAAAATATATCTGAGCCATGTGAATTAACACGGTAACCATTAAATTCTAACTCGAAGGGACAAGGAAAAGGACGTCTATTAAATTGCTACACTAGCTGGTGGGAGCGAACACTGATAGCTAGAAGGGGTAGTCAACAATAGGCGTGAAGTCCAAAACCTGTTTCGGACAATTGCATTAATAAACTGGGACCACCTCGAAGCCATCATTTCTCAAATTCATCTGTTGAATTAATGCCAAAATTTGTGGTTCACCTTCCCATGAAGGACGACAGCTGTAGAAGTAGTAAATTGATAGCCTAAGTGGAAATCGAAATTAAATACATAATAATATAGTAGTAAAATTGGTATTCGCAAGGTCCAAAGTCGACATTCCTCTTGGATGACGGTTACACCAGAAAAACAAATCGATGAGAAATAAACAATTAACATTAAATTAGCGCATTGCTATAACTATAATTTTCTAGAAAAGAAACCATGTTACATTTGATTAAGGTGAGTCAAACAATGTAATAAGGAAATAGTTACAATGGTATGAAGTAGGTTGGAAGTTCCTTGGAGATTAAATATTAAGATTTATAATAATAGATTTGTAAAATGGGTGAATAATATCAAAGATATATATATAGGTGTATATTAACTAAAGATGAACCATTGAAATGTATAGGTAGAGTATTAAAGGAAAATAAAAAGAAAATGACAAGATAGACCATAAAGATGATTTCTAAATATTATGCTAAATGGGATAAAGTGAAAGTGTTACCATGGTATTAAAGAAATCAAACATCAAGGGTGGAGAAATTTTATACTTCCTCAATATATCTTGTAAGGAATATGTGTATCAGTAACTGAAATTAGACTATGTAAAAATAGTATAGAATTTTTTTTTTTTGGAATTGAGAGACATTACACATCCAAGACATCATAAGCATCAGTAACACCACCAGCATTAGTAGAAGTCTATCATGTTGAGTCAGTTAGTTATGCAGAAGTCGATCTAGCAACAGTATATATATATATATATATATATCACCACCGCTAGCAGCATACCTAATAGCATAGCTAGAAGTTGATATGCTCGATGAAGCAATAGATGAACCATTATATTCTGGTTATTCTGCTCGTGAATGTCGCTTGCTAGAATTGTCTACACATTTCTTGTCAACTTCTAGTGAGCCACCTTGCTTCTGCTTTAATTTTAAGCAATAGGGAGCTCGTGAAGGGATGGAAATCACAGTAAACTGAACCTGAAACCCATAGAAAGTCTTAAGCCCATATTTGAGAAAACATGTATAATATTATAAAATGAAGCCCTAGATTCTTGCGATGGAAATGATCCTTTTCAAATTTTAAATAATTTTGAATAAATAAGGAAGGTTGTCAATGTGAAAAACATCATAATGGATGAATACTTGATAGGTACAACTATATGAGTCCCAAACATACGTTGTGAATGATATAATAATCATAAGGTTGTGAATGGTATAATACTCAAAAGGAACTAAACCCAAGTTCTCTGAGCTCTGTTAGAAGTTGTTTGGCTTGAGGTTACCGAATAGAATCTTAGCATAGAGGCCTACCTATCAAACTTTATGATTTTATAGGAGAATTTTGACGCAAAACTGTTAATGTTTTTTCCTCATCGGAATGGTTTCATACGGAAACACTGGAAAGAGATAAACCCTCAGTAATTAGAATTCAAGAAGTTAAAAGTGGTATCTCAACCATATATATATATATATATATATATATGTTCATTGTTTTTTAATTATCTAATACTTGGATGATTCTTGGACGAAACGAAGCTATGTTCTAGAGCTCTTTATTCATTTAAAGCATCAAAAAAGGAAGTGGCCAATGCCCACTATGCGGTTAACGCCTGTTCCGGCTATATGTGGGTTTGTTTAATTGGCATCCCACTTTCTGAATGATATTCAATGGTTGTTAACATAAATATGGACAGCTTAGATAATAGTGTGGAGGATTTGCATCTGTCCATTTTCTAGGCTTACATGATTTGAAAATTTGTTGCCAAGCACTCTAATTGAGAAGGCTTTTGGGCTTTCTATAATTTTTATGTGGTGGGATATTTTATCCGAGTTGGTTTTGCTCAATATAGATGTTTTTGCAGTGATTTATAGGTGGTGCTCAATAAGAGACACCACTGGGTGGAGTGGAAGTGTCTCTTTAACCATAGCTGGGTGGAATCTAAGGAGTTGATACCGTACAGTTAGGGAGACGAGATAGCACAATCGCCAATGCAACTCTTCCCAACACATCCCTCCCTGCACCAACCGATTTTCTCTCCATAATCATAGAAAAGTTCCAAAATGTTGGGCTTTCAGTTACTAATGTCGTTGCTATATCAGGTATATTGTAATAAGTCTTCCTTACTCATCATTTTGTTTGGAAAAATATCTATTAAACTAACAGAATTAGAAGTATACAGTGTGTTTAGTATAATTTTAATTTTGTATATGGTATAAATTTTGTGTTTCGTGGATTTTAAACCAGGGGGACATACAATTGGGCAAGCTCAGTGCACAGTGTTCATCAATAGACTCTACAATTTCAGCGGATGAATGATTATACGAGGTGCTCAATAAGAGACGTCACTGGGTGGAGTCGAAGTGTCGAAGTTTATTTATCATTGGCGGGTTTCTCTACGCTTTCGACATTGCCCACTCCATTATAGTAGGCCTGTGTCTGAGCCACCCAACAACATATCCTGCAAACCTCAATATCATTTACATGATTTTCATTGATAGCCCCTCTGTCCAGATACTTTCTTACCAAGCTTAGACCCAGTCCTATTTGCCACAGAAGGCAGTTTAATAGTCCAAGAAGAAGGTGGATTTGAACTGTGCGATGGAAGTAAGTCCATTTATGCTTAATGGACAAGAATCATCTAAATTAATAATAGAGCGAATCATTTTGCATTTGAGTTTTTTTTAGGTTAAGATGCTGAAAAGAAATCAATACATGCAGAAGAAGAGTTGATACTAACTGTAAGTTTGAAGCATACCGAGTTGTATACACAAAATTTGATACTAACTGTAAGTCACCTGTAAGTTTGAAGCGTATTGAATGTGTTTGCTGGAAGTGGGCTTCCAGCTCTAGGGGCCATTGCAGGGAAGAATAACCAGCACAATAAAACACAATAAAACAAAGAGCCTTTCCAAGGGCCATTGCAGCGAAGAATAATAAATACAAATAACAGCAACATGCACACGACACCTAATGAACCATGCACGCGACACCTAATGAAGGATCTCTTGATAGCTAGAAGGCTCTCTTGACAGATCGAGAGCCAAAAGCAAGGAATAATAAGCGAAGAAGCCTATTATTCGTTAGCATTAAATGTTTAAGGATTAATGCTAGTATTAATTCATTGACTATAATAGTTGGGTGTCATACGATGGATTTTTTCGGTTTATTTTAAGCATTGCCTTGATATGAGGCCAAATAACATGATAAAGTTTTTCATTGGACGGAAGAGAAAAATTAAAGAAAAACCTTCATTAAAAATAAAAAAAATCATTGATATTTGTATTTAACTAATATCATCTCCTAAAAAATGATTAGTATAGTCCTTGCCATGCCGCAGCGACAGTGACTAATAAAATTTCATTCTTCTCATTGAAAATCCCATAATAATCAAAATAAAACCAAAAAAATAAAGGTAGGCTCTCGGAATATTCCTTGGTTCGAAATGCATTAATCGACTTCATTCTAATCAAAACAAAGCTTCATCAAAATCTCGGGGTTTTTAATATTTGGTTTCTGTGATTCAAAAATGCAATAAACAAAAAACAAAAGTATGTGTTTATAAGATTCCTTGGTTGGAAATGCCGTAATTGATCTCATTCTAATCAAAATCAAACCTTAATAATAATTAAAAAAAACACGTGGGTTTTTAATATTTGATTTAATTAAAATTAAGGCTTAATAAAAAACTTGGAATTTTTCATAAACTTGGAATTTTTCATATTTACTTTAATCAAAATTAAAGCTTACTCAAAATCTTTGGGTTTTTAATATTTGGTTCATGCGATTAAAAATGCAATAATTAAACTCGTTAGAATTTTGTTTATGTATTGAAAACACTTTAATTAAACTTGTGAGATGAGAATTATAATTTAATGAAAAACAACCTTCATCAAAGTTTAATAAAACCAATGGTTTTTTAAGATTTGTGATTGGAAATGGCATAACTAAGTTCATTAAAACCATAGTTTATTAAATATTCACTTTATTCAAACACAAAATTTTGTTTCTAATAATTAAAACCTTTATTTTAATTAAGATAAAAATCACAGTAGCATTGGAGATATGTTTTTTTAATTATAGTTTCAACAATAAATATATATAGTGGAGTTAATATATATATATATATATATATATATATATATATATATATATATATATATAATCGTATTTATAATTTTCTGTTTTTCAAATTCAAGTTTGATTTTGGAAAGCTAATTCAAATGAGGTCGTATTTATAATTTTCTGTTTTTCAAATTCAAGTTTGATTTTGGAAAGCTAATTCAAATGAGGTCGATTATAATTGGAAAACAATTAAATTCATATCTAATTAACATTGCACTTCAAAAATGTTAAGTTATTAAGATTGGAATATATATTTGTTTTTCCATATATTCCACCACGTCTCTCTATAGGCTTTTATAAACAATTTTTATAAACATAGAAGTATAATTGTTTTGAAATTGTTTTATTTTATAGAATATATATATATATATATATATATATATATATATATATATATATATATTTATTGAGTTTTGTTTATTTAAATTGCATTTAAAATTTATGAATAAATTTAGTGTTTGAAAATTCTCAATTTTTTTAGATTATATATTTAAAATTAACAATTTAGAAAAAAGATTACTAAATTTTAACGAAAATAAAAACTTTTAACTATTAAAGTATAAATTATAAAACTACTAAATTATAAATTAATTTTGAATAACAATTATCATTATATATTTACAAAAGCTTGTAATAAGAGTCTTAATCATGGAGACCCACTCCAACTTTACTATATTTACAAATAGGCTTTGATAAAGTCAATCATTTCATTAAATGTTAATAAAACAAAGTTGTCATAGAATTGACTAATGCAATTTATAATATTTAACATTGCAAAAAAAATTATTTCAATATGGATAATTGTTTAGTATATTTTATGTTATTATTGCTATATATTGTTGCTATATTCATACATATGTTTTAAACAAGTGTAGCTGTTTTTTTTTAAAATCATTTAAAATTAAAATCTTTAAAAATATTTGATATTTTGGTAAATAATATATTTTTTATCACTTACATTTCATCATAAAATAATTATTTCAATACCGATAATTGCTTAGTATATTTTATGTTATTATGGCCAGATATTGTTGCTATATTCATGCATAATTTTTAAAGAAGTGTAGCTATTTTTTTATTTTAAATCATTGAAAATTAAAATATATAAAATATTTGATACTTTGGTAAATAATATATTTTCCATCCGTTACTTTTCATTGTAATTTAAGTATTTTTATAAGAAAAAGGATAGGAATAAGAGGTAAATAAAAAGATGTTGTTAAGATTTGTGGAGAAAAGTGATAGTGTGAATCAAGAGCACTAAGTATCATCATAATGATAAAGAGAAAAAAATAAAAAAATTGTGTTAGCACAAGAAGCATCATCATCATAAAGGGAAAAAATAATTTTTTTGTGTCCATGGATAATGGGCATAATACTAGAACTTCTAGATATGTAGAGGGATCAACTAGCTTCTACAAGAGGACTATCTTCTACAAAAGATCTGAATCCTAAGACTTGTGGAGAAAAGTGATAGTGTGAATCATGAGCACTAAGTATCATCATCATGATAAAGAGAAAAAAAATCAGAAGTTGTGTGAGCACAAGCATCATCATCATCATAAAGGGAAAAAATCTAAATTTTTGTGTCCATGGATAATGGGCACAATACTAGGACTGCTAGATATGTAGAGAGATCAACTAGCTTCTACAAGAGTACTAGCTTCTACAAAAGGACCAAGTCTGCCATGAATTACATGTGAGAATGGAGTGAAGGACAATCCATGAGGGTACTCATTTTTACTTACATGTTTTTATGGTAGAATCCATGAGGGTACTCCTTTTTACTCACATGTATTTATGGTAGAATTTTTTTTTTTTCATAGTTTAATATTTTATTATATTTGGAAATAAAAATGTTTGTAATGAGATACTCTGTTTTTACATTTGATATTAATTAAATCGTAGATTTTATTATTATAATATTAATTATATTTCTAATAAATTAAATGTTTTTCAAATCTCAACTATCCCATCTCCACTAAAAACATTTTTTCATTTATGGCAAAGATCTTCCAAAATTATTTAATTTGAATTAAAAAAATGGGTTATGGGCTAGATTTTTTTTGGTTGAATATTAAAAATATTTATTCTTGTTTTTTTGTTTTTGAGTTATGGACTATGTTTTTTCGTTTACTATTAAATAATTATGAAAAGATAAAACCTACATAAATGATTTCCAAATGATGTCTATAGCAAAAACTACATGTAAATGTAAACAACCTAAATATAATATAACAAATATTATTTCAAAACAAAGTATGATTTTTCCAATTTAGCACTTTCAATTTAACAATCTTAACCTAAATATAATACAAAAAATATTATTTTAAAACAAATTATGATTTTTCCAATTCAACACTTTCAATTTAACAATCTTATGTGGCCTCTCTTTGCACCTTTTGGAGCGATTGCTAGTATACTTATTTATTTAATGGATTTTAAGAGGAGTGGTTCATGCACAAATTTTTCCTTGTTATACATGAGATATTAAGATTATTTCGAATATCTTTAATATCAACTTACTTAATTTTGAATATCTTTAATATCAATTTACTTAATTTTAAAAGAAAAAAAGTTTCCTTATTATACATGAGATATTAAGTTTATTTTGAATATCTTTAATATCAACTTACTTAATTTTGAATATCTTTAATATCAATTTACTTAATTTTAGAAGAAAAAAATTTGATTATTTGAAAGTAAAAATATTGAATTTCCTTAGCCTCAACCAATTAGGGAGATTATTTTTTATTCATATTATACTAAATCACAATATTCAAGAATAGTTAAAATTTAAAGTGGTACTTCCCCTTTCTCTACCCATGATACCCAAAGTGAACTAAGTTATGTAGAAAGTGGAAGCTTTGTCATGTCCTTTATGAGAATGGAATTTAGGTGGGAATGATACCCAAAGTGAACTAAGTTATGTAGAAAGTGGAAGCTTTGTCATGTCTTTTATGAGAACGGAATCTAGGAGAGAATGATAGCACTCTATCCCATAGCAATTAGGTATGTATCCATTTGGAAATAATTTGTAAAATTAGTAAGACGAGGATATTTCCATAACTATTTTCAAATAAAATCTAAGTCTTACAACAATATTAAAAAATAAGATAAAGTTGGTTTTGTTGCAAAGAACTAGTTTACTACAAATTATAAGATAAAAATTGTGTCTATATTATTTTTATCTTTAAAAAATACAAATATTTAAAAAATAAGACCTACTTAAATGAAGTTCAAGTGAAACTATAAAACCAACAAAACCCAAAACACTTGGAAAATGAAATATTTGTAATACTTACACTCGTATAAAAATTTTCTTTTTCTTATTTATAATATTTACACTTTTAAAATGGTATAGAAAGTTTTTTCTTTTTTAATATACAAAATATACAACTCTCTTTATATAATCCACTAATACTTAGAAATTATTAACCAATAAAATTGATGATGATGGTGGTGTTTAACGTCCACTGAGACCAATCTTTGGTCTATCGGACCTAAAGAAAAGAGTTATTTAGTTTTATTTAAGATTTTATTCCTATGCTCAAAAAGCTTGGAGAGAAGCCTCTCGAGCTCACTATAATTTTGACATCTTAAAAGGCTAGGAAGGTCAGTGTTGCAACAAAGATTATGAAATTGAGCTCTAATGTGGTTGTACGCGGGGCACTATAAGAGGAAGTGATTTTCATCTTCGATATTCATATTCTCACAGAGATGGTAGATCCTTTCCATCCATGGTGTTTTAGGAACTGTCCAACGACCTTTTTCACTATGGAGCTCATGAGAGTTCATTCTAATCTTGGCTATATTAATTTTCTTCTTTGAGCTAGTTAAAACAGATAAATACTTTTGATCTGCTAGTGTGGGGTTGATGACCTCCTTATAATATCTTAATTTTATTTTAGCTGCTAGATCTTTCTCACACCACATTTTTTCTTGAACTTAGAAGTAACAATTTTTTTAATGTTATTAATGTTTTGCAATGCAACATTCTCGTCGATCTCCCAACGGTTTAACCAAGCCCTAGTGTCTTTATACCAACCTCGTTTAAGCCTTAGGTGGTTTTGGCTGGAATTTAAAGCTAGCTTAGGAAGTTTATGGTCTCCTATGCTATTCAGCTTGTTCTTGTACAACAGAAGCCTAGTCATAGCTAGGCTCTCGATAGGGGAAAGACCCACTTCTATAAGGAGAATAGGATAGGGTGTATTTTTTTTAATTTTAAGGTTATAAGTTATAAAATACTTCTGGATTTGCTCAATATTTCTCCAGGATTCTCTAGAGATGTTGCAACCCCAAACCTCGCATCCATATAAGATAACAAGAGTGACTAAAGTTTAAAAGAGGAACTTCTTTCTATCCCACATTACGAGGTTTGCCAGTTTACAATCATTTTCAAGACCAAAATAAGCTTCCACCCCCCATTAATCCTTTTATGAATGTTATAGTTCCATTTGAGCTTGTGATGAATATCAATTCCTAGGTACTTGTAAGAAGACACTTCCTCCAAATTACTATTGTCATACATAAAATTAGCGTAAGTGTCTTTCTTCGACAATATTATTTTATATTTATATATGTATATATAAACTATTAACCAATAAAACTAAATAAGATATATAATCTACTTGTATTTATAATTTATTAACCCGTAAAATTAATATACATAATATACAACTCTCTATATATAATCCACTAATATTTAAAAACTATTAACCAATGAAATTAAATAAGCTACACAATATTATTTACAATATAATATCATCTATATATAAATTTATATTCTAGTTATATTTATAAACTATTAACCAATGAAACTAAATGAGCTATATAATCTACTTGTATTTAGAAATTATTAACCAATGAAATTAAATGAACTAGACAAACTTATTTACAAGCTAATGACATCATCAATATATTAATATGAAATGAGCTATATTTACATATGTAATGAGATAGACAATCTTATTTAGAAAATAAAATCTATCAATATATTAATATGAAATATCTCATATTTTTAAATGGTTTAGAGAATTTGTCTAATTTGAGAACCATCATGGTCTTGCATGTTTAATACATGTGATATGGGTTATTATTATTGGAAATAACAACCTCTTATGGCTGGAAAATCATGACAAAAGTTAGCATTCCACTTTGAAGAATCATTTAATTACTTTCAAAGTTATTATGGAGGATTCTTGTGATATTTTCTATATTTTTTGGAAGAGGTTTTAGAAGAATGAGATAGTACAAGAACATTATTTCAAATTTCTAGAATAATAAAGATGGGTCAGAAGAAATTAATTATAGTATTAGCATTAAATAATAGTTTCGCTTGTCATCTATCATTTTTTTAAAAACAAATTAACATGTTAAAGATATATTTGAAAGGAAATGGTTAAAATGACACCATTTTGGTTAAGATAATAATCACTACTCTATATTTTTTTTGGTTTAGAAAGCCTTATGATTTTGTAAAAGAGTTCTCAAGAATTTATGTTTTCGTGTTTGGTTTAGAAAGCCTTATGATTTTGTAAAAGAGTTCTCAAACATTTATGTTTTCGTGTTGGTATGTTAATAAATATTGATAAAAACAATATTATGATCATCCAATGCCTAAAGTACTAATTACTTTAATTTGACCAATGATAACAACACTTTAGAGGAGATTAATGCATATTATACAAGTGTTTTAGAGTTATGTGCAGCTCAAACTCAACTATGATTAATAGAGGGTCCAAAAACCTATTTTAGTATTGAAAAACTACAAATAAATGTATCCATATGGGGGAAAACTTGAAAAAAGCTATAATGAAATATATTTTTGTATATGGAAGAAAAATTAGAAATGAATGTATGGGAAAATTTGTAAAAAGCTATAATGAAATGGATTTTTGTATATGGAAGAGAAATTAGAAATGAATGTATTTATATGGGGAAACTTGAAAAAATCTATAACAAAATGTATTTTTTATATAGAAGAAACTTGAGAGTAATGAAATGGATTTTTTTTAGTATATGGAATAGAAGGTAAGAAAATTTTGATATTCTTATTATCTCAATTATTTTTTATGACTAAAGTGTTTGGTTAAGCATATTTTTAAAAAAACCTAGAGATACCAAACATATCCAAAAATTTGACGTCTTGAAATTAAGAAGAATATTACTTGTCCCATCTTCTTTTTAGAGATATAGCTTGTGCCCATTGAAAATAAATATATGAATAGATACCTAATGTACAAAATTATATAATTAGAATAAAGTGTAATATGCTTCTTTAACATTATTTTCAATTCTAACAAATGGAAAACTAAGAAGAATATTACTTGTCGTGTCTTCTTCTTAGAGATAGAACTTGTGCCCATTGAAAAAAAATATATGATTAGATATCTAATGTACAAAAATAATATAATTAGCATATAGTATAATAGACTTCTTAACTTTATTTTCAATTCCAACAAATGAAAAACTAGTGGAGAATTCAAGAGGAAGTGAGTGTTCATAACATTGATAATGTCAAAAAAATTATTCATTAGAGAAATCTGGAGGTCTAAAATAGGTTTCCTAAGGAATATTATAATATAATAGTCGAAATAATAAAATAATATTATATTACATCATTAAATTTTAGAGAAACAACAAGAAAAATATTTTTTCAATTCGTATTATATCCTTACAATTTTACTCAAATTTTGAACAGGAGCACTTCTTGGATGTTGAATTTAATTCTTCATCCAATGAGTACCAATGTTACATACTTTTGGTGGACCCTACTACAATAAAAATGAGAAATACATGAAAAAACATCAGTTTTCGTGTAGTAGGTTCCATCGAAACTATGCAAAAATATCTACTTCTTTTATCGAGAATTAATTTTTTCATATAACAAGTGCTCCCACTTGAGATTTGAGTAAAAGCAAGCGGAGATAAGTTGAAAATATGAGTTGAAAAATAGTTTTTTACATTTTTACTCCAAAAATGATGAATGATCCATAGTTCAGATCTATGAAGTTGATTTGAATTTTGGTTGTACATTTATCAAAATTTCTCAATGATAACTAATTTTAAAGATAATTTATAGTAATATAAATGCAATGATGCAGGACAATTTACTTCTTCCACCTGCAATCTTGAGGATACCAAGAACTCTATAGAAATCTAATTACTCCAGTTAACTATTACAAACATATAAAAAAATTCATAACATATATGTAGAGATACTACACAATCCACAAGCATGTAAAAAACCAAATTCATATGTACATGTTTGGCTTGATTATACATTCATTTGGCCATTTACTCATACTCTACATCACTCCCACACTCACACACTCAAACATGCTCTATCACTATACATTTCATGACTAAAATATACAAATATTACATTCCATGAAGTTTGTGGGTTCAGATCCACTAAATTAGGATCTACTGGACTTGTATAAAGGAAAAATCCACAAAACTACATTTTTTTTATCACACTTTCCATATTTTCAAAATTACTTCTATCCTAAATACCATGCTTTTCTAGAGATTTTTAAATAATTTAGAAATGTTAGAGATTTTTCCAGTTTTTATAAATTCTAAAATTTTGTGCAAGACATTTGGAAATTTTACTTGATACCCTAAATGCAGTAAAAATAATAATATTTAATTCATAATTAAAAAAATTTATTAAAAATATTTTAAATAGAATTTATAGTAATATAAACTATATAATATTAACTTAGTAAAATATAAAATATTTAATTCAGAATTGAAAAAAGCCATTACAAATATTTGGTTTAACAATGGAAATCATTAAACTTATTTCTTTTGTGGATTGTTTAACAATGAAAATCAACATTGTAAAGAAATACAATACAATTTGAGAAAATAAAATTTAGGAATACAATATATTTGAAAAAATAGACTTTGTTATTATTGCATTAATGTGAAATTGATAAAAATCACTCTCTCTTCAAAATACACCTACCCTTATTAGGGATAAATTAAACCTAAATATTATTATTATTATTACTATTATTATTATTAAATTAACTCTAAATTTTTTAATAATAATAATAATAATATAAACAAAACAAATGATAACAAATCTATTTACACTGCATTATAAAAGAAGTGAAATTGGTTAAAAAATAAATATATAATCTTCATAATATAATTCTTCACAAAATAAGGTTAAATTAAATATATAATTTAATATAAATAAGATGTGTAATATTATTCTTAATGAAAATAAAAATGGAAAAAAACTTATATAATAAATTATAAATAAACACACATAACTACATATTTTATATTTATAACATGAAATTGATTACAATAATTTTGAATTGATATAAATTACAACAATTTTGAATTGATGAAATTCTATCATGTTAAGCTTACATAATTAATAATTAAAATTACATATATGAAAATTAAAATTCATAATACTAATCATTTTAAATACACTTTTCCAACAAAAGTAAAAACACCTGATGCATGAGTAGAAATCTATACTACTTAATTTTATATAAACTAAATAAAAAGAATACAACAAAAAAAAATACATTTATTCAAGATTATTAGTAAGGATGTTCATAAATAGTAACGGAAAAAAAAAAATGTTGCGTGGTTCTGGATAAATCTTCTAACAACGACAACCAATGGAGGACATATGCTGTGAACAGAAATTGGATTCCAAAAAGCCCAATATTTACAATCTATTTAACCCTTTAAAAAGGGTTGAACCCGAGTATCTGAAAGAGCTGTGGAATCCATTCCACATCCTTTACACGTGTTATTCTAATCGGGGGCCTTAGGTTCTTAAAACCAACTGCACAATCGGGGGCCTTAGGTTCTTAAAACCAACTGCACTGCTGAGGTGCAGCGCATCATTATTAACCAATTATTAAGGTGAATACTATTGCAGCTACACCAGGCAACTTTTCACTTATAATAATTGCATTCTTATTGCCATCAACTACCCAGAGTTTGAATGGTTAAAGAGGTCGCAATCCGTGGGAAGAGGGGAGGGCAACGAGGAAACTGCGTTGATTTCATTAGGTGTAAAAATGGGTTCTGATTGCATTCGCATCAGATTTCTGTAAGGCGAATAGCAATAGTCTCCCTGCGGTGTACACAGTGGAAACTCGTGAAATATATTCGGAGATAACAGAGGCGGTGATGGCAAAAAGAAGTTGGGGGATAAGGGAGACATCGAACCAAACTGAATAGTCGGAGATAACAAGGATTGGACACTGGAATACTGAGATCGATTGTTCCCTGAAAGTTCAGCAGGATTTGAAGGTCTGGCAATAGGATTATCGTCTTTAACGACGAAATCAGTTACCCCACGTGGAGGACTAGGAGAAACATCAACCTGGACGAAATTAGGGTTTCCTGTTACAGAGGTGTGAGAATAGGGAAGTGCATGAAAATTTTGAGATTGAAAGGAAGAAGATGAGGAGGAGGGCATACTGGAATCGCCGTGGGCGTTAGCGCGACCGGTCAGGCGTTGGACGAGCGTCATGAACTCCTGCGCTTCGGTGTGTATGACCTCAGGAGAGCGCGTGTATATAATCACCGGTGGTCTGTATGGCATGGCTGGCACCGCTAGCGGCAGCTTCCGGATCTTGTGAGAGTCCTTCCAGATCTTCAGCGGTGCAGGACGTGGACCCTGCAATTCTCGCTTCGATGCTTTTGCCTCTTGCTGCTGCTGCTGCACCGAACTCATGCCTTCCTTATTTTCTGCCGATTCAATTCCAGGCCGCGAAGACCTTTGCAGACTGAAGAACGAATGCAACAAAACCTAACTACACAAGCTATCGCAGAAACAAGGAGGCGTCCTCCCTCACATCTACATATATAGGGGTTTCGCCAGACCTAGAAGTCGTCGTTTTTATCTCACCTGAAATGGAAATTGTCAGACCTAATTAAAGAAAGTAAAAATGGCGAATCGGGGCGACAGACGTGTTATAGACTCGGTGTGGGTCTTGGCGTCCTGCGAGTCTAGCGCCATAATTTACATATATATCATTATTTTTTTATGATTAATGGACGTACTAGTGGGGCAATTTAATCGAGGCACCCTAAAATAATTGAACATGGATGGAGAGTCAAAGAAATTTGTTCGCCACCAGTAAATTAAAATATAATGGAGGCCCTGTTTCCGTGTTTATCACTATTCACGATGGGATCGTTGGCATGACGTGAATTCTGACGTCTGGGAGAGTGAGGATTTCTCGTCAAAAGAATCTTCGATTTGTATGCCGGATATTATGTTTGAATCGTTCCATTCTGGTCGATGACTAATCTAATCGTTTCGTGGGAGGACTTTTTCTACCGAATAAATTAAAGAGGAAAGGTGGAAAAGTTTCAATCATGATGTTGATGTTCATGTTGAGATCGAGTATATGTTCGTTTTAACTTTATATATCAATCAGGAGGTTGAGTAAAAGTATGAGTTAATTGGAAGTGTAAAGTTTTATTCACTATTATATTTATATACATATTTTTTTTTTGTTAACTAGGTTGAGTCTAGATAAGGATTAACTTGTCTATTTAATGGAAAAATTATTCTTATTTATTTAATGAAAAATTATTTATAGATAAATGTCACTATAAAAATATAGTTTAGAAACTCTTTGAGATAGTTTACTTTATCTAAAAAAATAGTTTTTATTCTCAATCTCTCTCATAAAAGTCAAACTTTACGAATTAAACACCACTCAAATCAACAAAGTGTGTATCATTACAGTTATATTATTATCTCAGATTTGTGTACTGTAAAATGGTGATATTATTGTGCCCCAAGCTAAGATAATTCCAAACTTCGTAACGTTTCTTAAATATTAAGAATAATCAATGAGCTTTTCACAGCAACTGGTGATTATTATCACTAGATTTGACAACTGAGTTGTTATATAAAAATGATAATAACAACTCTGTCCTCGATATAATTGAAGGGAGTTAATAACTGTACGAGCATCGCATATAAAAAATGAATTTCCATTAAGTGAATTTATTCGGAAAAAAGCCACCGCAATGCTACGTTATTTTTTATTTATGTCCGCAATGCTACTCGTATTCCATATGGTAACGTCCAGACTCGAACTATAGGTATAGGTAGAACTTTGAAGACAAACTTCAAAATAGATTTGTGTTCCATCCACGTTACACAAAAGTCATATATTGAAAATTTCATCCTTTTCACTTGAGGATGATACACCGTGCGGCTGTGTTTTAATGGAACGAGCCAGAGTTCATATTTTTTATTTTTTTCACAATATGTGTTTCTTTGATATCTCTTTCTCAAAATAAATGTCTTAATAGTCTCTCCATGTGCAAGAGTTATTTATTATATATATCAACACAGTCTATAATATATAGAAAAATAAATAAATATCTTTCTTTTTTATAAAAGTGAAACATTAAAAAATATAAAATAAAAATTTAACTCTTGCATATGGAGAGACTATTAAGACATTTATTTTGAGAAAGAAATATCAACGTTGTGAAAAAAATAAAAAAAATATATATATATATATATATATATATATATATATTAAATTTTATTAAATTATTTCATTCATATATAATAGAAAATGAATTTAAAAAATTATTACTATTTTCAACTTATATTAATAAAAAATAAAATACAAATCCATAACCAAAGTATAACTTATATATCTGTTATCTTTTAGTGAACTTAGGTGTAATAAATAAGCTTATGTAATTACACTTAACTGGACATCCCATCCATCCGAATGCATTGTATGGTTATTTAAATGGTTGTGATATGACATTTTTTATTATTTTATGGGTTTTCAATATATACTATAACATATTTTAAATTTTATGGTATAAAATTTAATTTTGTAATATAAATAATTTTTGTTTAATGAAAAGTAAAAATTAATAGGGGTTGGTTAATTGTTCTTATTTAATTAAAATTAAGTTTTGAGGAAAATTGCAAATTTATATATGAAGTAGATAAATTAATTGCATACTAAGAAATAAAGATTTGCATCAATTATAGTAATTAGTAACTGCTTTAAGTTTACACACTTTAAAATTTTATGGTATAAAAGTTAAGCTTATAATATTAAATTTTTAATATAAATAATATTGTTCAATGAAAGTAAAAATAAACAAGTGTGGCAAGGCAAGTTAATGGCTGCCACTTAAGTGGAAATTATGCTTGCATAAAAACTACAAATTGCAGCAATTTTTTGAACTTGTGACCCCGTATGAGGAAACACGTGCTATTAACCATTAATTGTATACTAAGGGGTAATAACTTGCATAGTAACCACCATTAACACATAAATAATGGTGGAATATAAGTAGAGATAAATTTATTTACATTGAGTTCATATCTAGTTTTTATACAACTACTTTCATAAACTATGGTGGACAGTGATTATGGCACACAATGATTGAGCAAATGTTATTTAACTAAGTATGTACTATTTTCAAGAATTTTAATTTTGAATTCTTCTCCTCTTATGAAGCATAACAATGGCACCCCATCATAACATAAATATTGCAACATCCAAAAATGAAGTTATCACATAGCATTGTATTGTGCAAAGCTACAATAAGACATCAATGTTACCGTCCAATCACAATCACAATCAAAATAAAAATCAATAATCTTGAAAAATAATTATTTGTTTTTCAAAGTTAAACATTAAAACTCCTACCTTCGCAAGGACTACTAATAAATCTTAAATAAATATTTTCTTAGTTAAATAGATCAAGATTAAATATATGTTGCCAATATTAAATAAGTATTTCAACCAAATCTTAATTTTGAAATAAAAATCCATAAAAGCAAAACACTTTGTACATTTGAATCAAATGACATATATTCTCAAATAAATCTAGACACAAGAAAATTTAAAATTCTATCAAAATGTAAAAAATCTTGTAAATATTGGATTTGACAAATCTTTCCTCGGATTTTCCAAAGTGAAAATCCAATCTAATATTTAGTGAAAATTCCAAGGAAAATAAAAAAGAGAAAATATTGCAATAAAATCAAAGATAAAAAATTGATTTTAACATAGTATTTCCACCAACCTTGAAGTCTATCTAAAAACATGGTTCATGGTTCATTTTGATTAGTCCCACCTGATGCTGGAAATAATTCTAAGCAATCATACCCAATGAAATCATTCTAAAAGTTGCAAAATTTTGATAGAATTGGAAAAACCTTTCATAGTTTTTACTTGAATCCCACACCATATTTGTTGAAATGATTTAACATAGAATATTAATTCATTTTGTTGTCATATGAGAAATAAAGTCACACCTAGAATGATAGAAGAGTGATTTAAGTCACACGTAATGCTCATAATAATTCTAAGCAATCACACCTAATGAAATCATTCTAATTGTCTATAACTTTTGAGAATTGGAACATCTTTCATAGTCCTCGTGTTTAAGTCATTATTAAGGAATGAAAGCTCAATATTCTCATCAGGTTATTTATAGAATGTTTAGATCACATTTTTGAGGTGAACATGACTTGGTTGCGAGTTGTTTAATTTTTTACCTAGTGACACCACTGAATTTGAAGACTTCTCTTTACAATAAACTATAAGGATAAAATGGAGTACTTTTTCATAAAGAATAGGTACGATCAATGTCCATTTTTCAATAAATTTTGATTCTATTACTTAGTCCACTTCGAGTGCTTCCTATGCAACTGATGACAATTTTCTTCTATCTTGTACAAACAAAAAATAACATATTGAGAAATTATTTCCCTCTACCATAAAATAGAAATTTCTCTTCTACCCATCTCCTTTAGTTCTAAAAATCCTCTTCATATTTTGAAAATAATGATGATCTTTCATTGAATCATCTCAAACAAAAGACTATTATTAATGCTCAAGTAGTTAACAACTTCCACGTTTGCATCCATGGGTTTTAAAAAGATACGGGCCTTCGAAATTTTCATCAATTCCTCATGATATCCCCCCAAACTATCTCAAGTATCTTACCAAGTTTAATGGCTCCTCATGATTTTCCACCGAACATCTCAAGTATCTTACCAAGTTTAACGGAGAAGATAATATTTCAGCATAACAACACATGCAAGCCTTTCAAAACTTCGCAAATTCATCAGAGATTAAACATCAATATTATTTCATGAGATTATTAACTCAGTCTATGGATGGAGAGGTAAGGACATGGTTTAGAGATTTAACAACTAATTTAATATATTTTGGACTGATTGTCATGATCATTTATTGTAAAATTAGGGTGAAGAAAAGATATATGATCAATATCTTACTCAATTCTATGCTATCAAAATAAAAAATAATGAATCTATTATCATATTTAACAGGAGATATGTTAGGACCTATAATGATTTACCTATAGGGATAAGCACTTCTAAAGCTAATAATAGGTTGTATTATTTGGATTCTCTTCAAAATGATATTAGTTTCTATCTCATAAAAAGGAAGCCTTCTTCTTTGGAACAAATTTTTTCTAATGTTATAGAGGTAGAAAATAATTTAAAGGTTTGTAGAAATTTAATTGATCATATAGAAGAAGGTGATAAAACATTAGCAACAAAAATTCTAAAAGTGTTGTTGAGAGCCATACAAAGACAAAACTAGTTATGTTTTCTTGAAGATAAAAATGTTATTTTTGAGAATGAAAATATTATAGATTGGAAACATGAACATAATACAATCATGTTTCAAGTTTTAAAAGAAATAGTGGTACATTATATGAAAAATTTAAACAATGCAATAGGCAGAATTTATTGGGTATGTTTCAAGGCTTTGTTATGAATTTATTCTATTCTTTCTTATTTTTATTTTAAAGGTTCAAAGGAAGGATGGTTTGAATTCCAACAAGCAAAGGATGTCATGGTACCATTAGAAATTTTGATTTGACATTACAAGGATAACTTGAGTTTTTTAGAGTAGGGACCATTGTAAATAAATATGCTTACTTTCATAGCATTTAGATTTAGTGTGGACATATAGTTCAAATTTGAATAAATAGGAATCCAAAAAAAAGGTTTCAAGAAGAAGTTTCTATTCTTTTTTAATCTTCTAACTTTATAAGTTGTCAAGGATGGTTAAAGATAGTTTGCAGATTTGATTCCATAAACAAACATATAAGGCACATGTGTATTGTTATTTGTGTCTCATAGGGATACACAATCCCCAAATGTATATGTAACAACCCTGGTAAAAATTCCATGTAATAAAAGTTAATAAAGGAAAAATAATAACCACGGTTGATGGGACACTTATTCCAAGTTGCATTTTGGGCAAAACATTCTAGGGGGCTGTTCATTTTGGTTATTATGGTTAAAGGAAATTGACGAAGGCTTTGGAAAGGCATGAGGCATTATTTGGCATCTTATTTATGAAAATAAAGGAAAATAGGAGAAAAGAGAGGTGAAATGTCACAAGTTGAAGGTGAGGAGGAAACTGAAGAAAAATAATGCAAAATATAGAAAAGAGAGGCCTAATTGATAAAAAGGCTTATGAGGATCAGTTGGTACCTCTTGTCATTTCATTTTTCGAGCTCTCTCATTATTCTCTCTCTCTCTCTCTCACTCTTGAACACAAATTTTTCTTGGAGCACTTTGGCATTGGATCAAGAAAGGAAGAGAGGGCAAGAGGACGGAAGGAGAAAGCAAGGAAGAGTAGGATCAAGTAGCTATAACAAGATTCTTTGTAGGAATCAATTTACACGTGTGATTTCCTTGCTATATTTAGCATGCATGGTGTTGCATGTGGTTATTTTCTGTCATGGCATGGATTTTGCAAGGTGTGACAGTGTTTTTCAGCCTAGCCTTTCATTTCTGGATAGCCATGGCGTGATGGGGTTCTCATGTTTTGGTTGAGTTTGATTATTGGATGGATTAGAAGTTGAGTGAGGTGGATCTAAGAAATGAGAGAACACATGGCCTAGTAACCCTTGAACTAGACTGTGGGTTGCGGTAAATCTAGATAGTGTGTTACCTTGGGGGGCCTAGGAATACTCAACCAGTGAATGGTGGGATATACGTTAAAGCCTAGAGGTGGTTTTATCTCCATTAGGTTTAGGAATCCCATGTCGGGATATAAAGTAAAGGTTGGAGAGTGTATCACAGTTTAGGGCCTAGTAATCCATGGATCAGACTGTGGATTTCACTAAATCCTGAGAGACTAGGAGACAAAAAAATTCCTCACAGTGTCAGTGGTGAAATTCAGTGGCATCCATGGCTGTTTTTGCCTAGTTATCGGGTGGAGATCATGGTAAATCCTATTATGACATGTTTATCGTTATGGCCTAGTGATGAGGTGTGGAATATGATAAATCCTAGTTTCTATTGATGAGTATGAGGTGGTTTAACCTCAAGGAGCCTTGGTTTGTTATTTCAGTTTGATTCCCAAGTTCATGCTTGGAATATGGCACATGAGTGATTAGCTGAAGAGAGATTTGGCTCAGCCAATCTATGGTCACGTGGAATGTGGAAGTCCCGTCTGGGGAGGATCTTTTCTTGACATTTTATGTGTGTACATGTATTGGTTTATATGTGGATTCTATGGCTGATGTATCCTTGACATTTTTTTTGTTATTATGTTGGCTATAATAATGTATTATTACTGTGATGGTGTTGGGTTATCCTCATGTTTTTATTTTTAAATGAATGAACAATGTATCTATGAACTAATAGATGATAATGAAGCTAATGATGTAAAGGAAAAATTATTCTTAATGATTCTCAGATAATTATGAGACCCCTATGCTCATATTTGTTGTTTACACCTATATATTACATATTTGTGACATGTTTGATGAAATTCATGTCATGGCTAGTAGGGGTCCAATCTAGGCCTTGTTATGGTTTTTGCAAATACATCATTGGTTCACTTTTTTATTTCATTTATGAACTTTTCATTGAGTTCTAGGTAGTGACTTGGGTTATGGGCCTGAAAAAGTGGCTCAAATCCTCGGGGCATTGGCAAAATTCTATGGGAAAAATTCCATGGATGCATGCGTGCATATGTTGTGGGAGCATCCAGAGCCTCCCAGATGCACCCATGCCTATACTGTTGGAGCGTCAGGGGGTTTGAATGCATAAAACCTCAGTGGGACCCATGGTGTGGATGCCTTAGTGGTTCGGTTGTCCTCTGGGAGTTTTGTTGCTGATGTGGGAAGTTTGTGTGATGTGTTTCTGTCAATTCTACTTCCTTAAAGTCACCTACCTGGAGGTTGAATCTAGTCATAGTAACTCTTTTCCGTTTACCCTGGTAGGCTAGTTACTGGTCTAGATATGGTAAGAGGGTGTTACAGAGTGGTATCAGAGCATGTTTGTGTTCTCCTTGGGTAATATCTGATACCAGAGAGTGGTATCATAGAAGGTTGCACTATCTTCGGGTCATATCTGATACTAGAAAGTGGTATCAAAGGATGGTTCACCCCTTGGATTGGATGGGTGGTGTGTTTTGGTCATGCATTCATATTAGTTGCATGTGTGTTAATCATAATTTTGGTCTATATGATTGTTTCATATGCATAGTGTTGGTCATGGTTGTAGTGATGTCGCCATGTGAAGGAGGATGTTGTTGTTGTGAAGTGTGTCGTCATGAGTGTATGATTGGTTATGCAATACGATGTGTTTGTCGTGCATACCTGTCAGTTGTATATGTGTTTTGTATGTTTATGGAGTATGTGCTTGTTGTGTAGGCATGTAATTAGTGATTATTATAGTTTTGTCACCTTTTGGAAGGTGATGATGTTATTGTTCATATGCATCAATCATGATTGTATCTCGGTTATGAATTTTTTATCCATGCCAGTGTCTATATGTTGTTATGCATGTATTTGCATGGTTATAGTTGTTGTCCATTAGATCATTGTAGGCATTTTAGGTCATCATGATGTTTTTGATTGTTATGATGCGGATGTGTTGGTTGAGATGGAATAGGAGATGCAGATCATCAAAGTGAAGTTGCAGCACTAGACTTTGGTGTAAGTGTAGATGGTCATACAGATATTGTATTATTGGAATGCAGGTATGTTAGTTACTGGATTGTTATATGAATTAGGGTTATATACATGTTTGTCATCTTATTTTGGTTGTGGTTATATGCATGGTAGATGCTAGTGAATCAGTGTGGTCATATGCACGTGCATCGAATAGTCATGAATGATAACTTGTTGTTATATGCATTGTTGTTGTTTTATGTTAGTTAACTTGATTATAATATTATATGTTGTTGATAAGTATGTTAAGTGCTAACTTGCTGATTGTTACATGATAGTTAAATTGATGATTATGTTATATGTTGTTCATCAGTATTTTATATGTTAACTCGTCATTGTTATATGTTATTCAACTTGATGATTAGGGTTATTGCATTAAGATATGGATGTTACATGTGTCATGTTAATTTGGAATGACCTATGAAGATGGTTAGGGATATTACATTCATGTATGAGTCGATATATTTGTGATATTGTGTTGTAATAATCTAGATTGACTGTGCATATGTGATTGTTGGGCAATTGTTTATGAGCTTATGATGTGAAATGTTAGCTAGTTACTGTTATGGATATCATGACCTTATTTACGTTTGATTTGATATGTTGTGAAGTTTTATCACGCTAATATAGATTGATTGTGAAGATAAGATAGCCTCCCGTGAGATACATTAAGGTATGATTTGTCTTATGTCATGCACTTGATGCTTAATTGTTTGATTATGTCGCCTATTTGGCATCGAGTCTTTGGTGTCTATTATGTCGTCTATATGTTTTGTGAATTTTTGATTAACTGCATGATATGAGCATGTTCCTATAAGATTTCATGAAGTAAAGATATGTTTTAAGATCGTTTTACTAACACATATGTGTTGTTACGATTGATATGTGCTTCAATGTTATTAGGTGATAATTGTAACATTATGTATTATGACTGCAGAATGTGAGTTAATCATTGACTATGACATGGTTGTTAGACTTGGTTAAGATTGGTTTCAAATTGATAGATATGTTTTCTTGATCTTTGGAACATGTGATTTACATGTGTGAACAGTTGCAGGACGATGTGCTTGGTATTAGCATGACTAGGTAATATTTTATTTTCTTATATAACTAATAGTTGGGTGATATGACAACACATAATAAGGACTCAATTGAAGTAAGGTAGATGGTAAAAGAAAGGAATTGGGTAAGAATTCCTTTGGTTGTGTTTGGAAACCATAATTCCAAACGAATGAGTGCTTTGCATACAGGAAGTCTTCTTAACCCTAAACTTGTTTGGAATTATGTGGATATGTGTTGTATTTATGAACATGTATTTGACAGGTATAATAGTTGGTTTCTAGTTATGGCTAGATTCGTCAAGGGATTGGAGTCCCTTGAGAGTGTTCAAATATAAGGAAGTTTCCATGGAATAACAAGGTTAGGTAACTGGTGTATTGTATGTTTATATTATACACTCACAGTTATGTGTTTATGGTGGTATGATGCAAGAATTGCATGGTAAATGAGAATTTCATGAGATCTTGAAGGAGGCTCGGGTTGAGCTTTCCTTGTGAACGATGGGGATTGAATCATGGTGTTTGTTGCTAGTCTTGTGCTTTTGGTATTTTGTTCTTTATTGCTCCTTTTTTGTGGTTTTGTTTATTACTAGTGTATGGCCATACCACTTTGTTGAAATTTCATATTTATTTTGGGTTTTCAAGGTTTTATTCTTATTTTTTTCTTTTTCATTCCTTTTGTTTGAGAGTCTTGGGAATTGGTTGGGAAAGAGGAAAGTTAATGCAATACGGGGAGAGCTTTGTGGTACCCAACGGGTAATGAAAGACTAGGATGAAGCTTGGTGCATGTATAAGGGTAGTTGAAGGTAAGAATATGACAACCAGTTGATGGTGGCAGAACAATCACGAGAAAACTAACACAAAAGGTAAAGTGAATGGATTTGAGGTCCTAGATGCCTTGGCTATGTTGGGAACTGTTATTCTCAACATTGTGCATTATGTGCACGGATAAAGAAAGTGACTATGATATATAGCAATTTGTTTGTGACTATGATTATGTTGATGTTTATATATGTATACATGTATGTATTTATGTATGTCGTGCCTGACAGGGTCATCATGGATCATGGTTGTTTAATCCTAAATGTTTATATGCATATATGCGTGTATGTATTTCATTGTATGGCAATATAATAATTGTTTTATGCTAAATATTATATATGTATGTATGTACGTATCTATGTCACTGCATGATAGGGTTTTCAAGGATAATTCTTGTTGAGGAATGATTTCTTATGCAGGTGAATGGCATGAAGAGGTTCTTGGTCTTATGAGGAATCAAGTGGGAAGAGTAACCCTAACAAATCTATGAGGTCAATATCACATGGACATGAATTGATATTAAATTCTTGTAGTATGCCTATGTTTATGTTATGGACAGGTAATGTTGAGGGGTACATCAACGAAGTGAAATTAGTGTGATCTGCGGCATGCTAGGATAAGCATGAATAGTGGAAAGGCACTAGAATCAAGGTTTCTTTGTGGAGTTAGTGTATTTTATATAGATGTACAATACTACTGCTATGTATATGTTGTGTGTGTTGTATATCTAGGATTGTACCTATGGTGATGTGTACATGTAATATATGCATTATTGTGTACACATGATGTTGTATGTGTGTGGTATATATGGTGTTGTGTGTATATTTCATATGCAGTGCTAGGTATATATTGTGCCATGTACATGTTGGATATGCAGTGTTATGTACATACTGTATTGTGTGCATGTTGGATATGTGGTGTTGTGTGCATATGGTGTTGTGCGAATGTTGGATATGCAGTATTGTATACATGTGGTACTACGTAGATGTAGTATATGCATTGCTATGAAAATATGGTATTGTGTACATGCTATACATATGGTGCTATGTACTTATGGTTTTGTGTGTATGATTTTACATGTGGTGTTGTGTGCATGATTTTACATGTGGTTTTGTGTATATGTTGTACATGTGGTGTTGTGTGTAGGTGGTGTCGTGTACATGTCATGCATGTCACATTGTGTACATGTGGTGTCGTGCATATGGTGCTCTGTACATGTGGTATTGTGTACACATTGTACATGTAGTGCGGTGCAAATTCGGTGTTGTGTACACGTTGTGAAAATGGTATCGTGTACATGTGATGTTGTGAACACATTGTGTAGGTAGTGTTGTGTACAGGTGGTACTGTGTACATTTTTTGCATATGGTCCTAGCATACAGGTGGTATTGTGTGCATGTCATACATATTGTGTTGCGGGCCTATGGTACTATGTTTGTGCATGGTGTAGTCGTGGCATTGTGACATGTGCATTCATTTTGTTTTACTTTGTATATGTATATGTATTATGTTGTGTTGTACATCAGGTGTAGGTGTATGTGTTGTATGTCAGTGTAGGCATATGTGTTGAGTTTTATTGTACACCAACTGTAGGTGTATGTGGTGTATATCGGTGTAGGCATATGTATTTTTTTGTATTGTACACAAGGTGTAGGTGTTTGTGTTGTATGCCAGTGTGGATGCGTGTATTGTATGTCATATGTGGGTGTACGTGTTTTGATTTACATTGTGTGTATGTGTACATGATTGAAGAGAAGCAAAGACATTAGTTGCTCACCAAGTGTGGAAACCAATCCTGTGTGTGTACAGAAAGAATAAAGGTATAAGTAAGGACTCAAGAAGGATAAGTATCGATATTTTATTTCAGTTTTATTATGCATGTGATCTATGATTCTAACTGATAATGGTTACGTGTGATTTATGATTATGGTTTATGATGATTTCATGTGATTATGATTCTTGATTTATGATGGTTTATTTTGATATAACCATATGTAATATGTTTATACATGATGATTTGATAAAACAGGTAGTTTGAGTTGCTGTGACGGGAAGCGAACATGATTGCAAGTGTACCTTTTCAACGAGCTACCAATGAGGTATGACGTGAATTTATTTCAATATATTTTGAATCTAATGGTGAAAGTTTGCTTGGTACAAGAAAGCATGCAATTCCTAGTTGGGTAGTTGAAACTGAATGAAAGAACTAACAATGCCAATAAAAGGAATTGGAACATGCAACAGTGTGCTTGTAAAGTGTTGGGTGCTAAAAGGTGTCTTTTAAAACTCCTAATTGCCTCACATTAATTATCAACCTGGGTAAGTCTTTTTGTTTCAAGAGTGTACACAATATGTGCAAGCTATAAACCTAGAGAGTAATGATTTAAGATAATCTATTAAATTCAATACAAGAGTAAACGGATGCAATCATAAATGTCAAGCTGCAACTTTTAATCTAAGCATCAAGACTTAATCTCGAGCAAAACCATAATCCAATATTAAGCAAGCAATTCAATTGAGAATAACACCAACCGAGAGCAAAGTAGTAATAACCGAGCTCTTTTAGCTGGATCTAAATAATTGAACAAAAGGAAAGTAGTGGAAATAATGGTCTATGCTTTAAGTAATCAAAGCCAATTCTTTTAGCAAGCAACTAATAAATTGGAAATGCACACGTAGAGGAATAAATGCAGAAATCTAAATCATCAAAACAATTCACTGTAAAGCAGAAAAGCATAGCATACTTGCAGTAAATGGAAAGGTATAGCACAAAGAATAGCAGCAAAATTCACCGCAGACCGGGCCCTTAGCCGCCAACGAATACTTCTTAGTTACTTCAGAATAATCGAATGAACACCAATGCAAACTATGTATTAATCATCGCAACAATTACAATATGAATCTGTCTCTCAGAACTACGTTTTGTTCATTAAAAATGACGCGTAAATGAAAGATACACGACACAATACATGACAGAGTCTGATTTACATTCCCCGCTTTCTGCTATGTCCTCCTATCTATCTCTAATCTAATAATCCCATAATAATACATTCTAATCCATTATTATATTCTTCTTTGATCTCTTTTTTTTGTTTAAATACACAGAGAGCAGAGATAAATTACAACAGAGATTATTACAAAATGATTCCCATAACAAAATTGGAGTGCTCACAACAAATTGATCAGCAAGATCATATCTAAAATATCTTTCCATAAATCATTCAGCAAGAATAGGTAGAATTTGGTATTGCAACTAAGATAATTTGGAAAATGGTTGCAACAGCAAATCTCAGAAAATAGTCTTCAGAGAACCTTTCGTTTCTCTTAATACGAACCAAATTTGGGAAAACTGTGCTTTAATTAAGTTAATTCAATCCGTTCTAGACAAAACCCATGTTTTGGATTTTCCATATTCTTCTCCGTTTGCCCAAAACTTCCCATGCAAAACTGTCACTTCTTATTCCAGCAAATTTCTGAGTTGGAATATTAAATGATGAGCTGGGGATCAAATTTGTAATCTGGAAAATATCTTGGAGGCTAAAATAGTGAGTGATGTTACAAAAAATTTATTAATAAACCATCATTGGCAGAATCATGCATAATAATCATCAGTTTATTAAAAATAAAGGAGAAGAAATAATATTTATCCATAAGAGCATAAATAATTATAAAATGGAATTATATGATAAACCATGATATATGACGTGATAAAGAATGGTAGAAATGGATGAAATAGGTGTTAAAAAGTGATAATAATAATGAAAAAATAGCGGCCCAATATACCCCCAAATTGAATATATTGCATGTCCTCATGCAACCCAAAGCCTCTTTATTAACCAAGCAATAATACAAAAAAATTTCATCCCAACTCATGAAATGGATGGAACAAATGAATTCTTCCTCAAATAATGAATATTCAATTTTAGCAATTTTGATGAAGGCGTAAAATTTTTTACATTTGACGTTCAACTATATGTATATGAAGTTGTAGCAAAATATGATATAAGTAACAGCAAACTTCATTAACCATTTTCTCAAAAACTAGATTTCTACTATATTAATGCTTCTATGATCCAAAAATTAGATTGTTTTGATGCACGGATCATGAAATATAAACAAAATGGCTGTAGGTGATAGTGCATGATTTTCAAAATTTTATGAACTAATTTAGCAGGAAATTATCTAGGTTTGTGTATTTTAATGATACCTCTTTGTTATCCAGAAATCACAAGAATTCAGTTCATAGTTTTAAAGATATATGCAAATCAATTTCTACACTGTATTAAAATGAAATCGTATGCCTTAAATGAGAAAGAAAGTAGAAAACACCCATCATGTGTAGCAATGCCTCCCCTAAACTAAATAATTAGCATGCCCTCATGCAATGCTAGAAAACGAATAGAGGTGGTTGCTACAATCTGTTGAAATCTATGCTTGGTGTAAAAGAGCATGGAAGAAGGGAGGTGTTGAGAATGAATAAGATGGTCATAATGAATAAATAAATGAAAAGAACACTCCCCCAAACTAAAATATTTTGTATTTGAAGAATGAGACGTGGTAAATATGTGGAATGAATGATGATAAATAATGCTCAATGGATTTTTCATGAAATTCTCCTAAATTCGTAATAAATCAGAAAAGTATGCTATTTTACCTCAAGTTTTACCTCCGAAAAAAATGTGGAATGACATGTATGGACTGACATTTTTTGAAGCTGATGTAGGCTGAAAGTGATGCAAAATGTGCAAGCCATGCAAGCACATCATGTCTGAACAATTGTGCGCGTTTGCGAGTTGCACGAGCCTCTGTTGTGAGGGCCAATAATGTGGCCTTGCTATGAATAGAATTCCCCCCACACTTGTTTTTCTCCTGTAACAAGTCACTTTTTTGCATGCAAATTACTTGTATCCATAGTGCGAGTTTTGAATAGCAACAGATAAGATGCATGCAAAAAAATTTAATCAGAAAAACTTTTGTATAAATGCAATACTAATACTTTGTCAAATCATCAAGTGATGTCAGAGTTCAGTAATGATATCGCATGTTATCCCATAATGCATACATTCCTCCCTCCAATTGGAAAAGGGATTCCATGACCATAAAGCATATGAAAGGTGTTGTGCCGATGGCAAGGCAAGAGAATGATCAATACGACAGTAAATGAAGCAAAGTACACATATCAATGATAGGACGGCAAGAGATATGGTTATAATGAGAGCAGAATGTGTAAAGATAGTTATGAATAAGAGATAGGACGCTTTGGATTGATGATCAGTTATGTGAAAAAGAAAAGGACAACAATATGCCAAAAATATGCTTTTCTGACAGTATTCTAGCCAAAAATGATGCGATTGATCGGAAAACAATTTCTCATGCGTAAAGGTTCAAAACAGAGAAAAATTAAGGAAATAACTTCTCTGATAAAAAAAGAATAAGAAAAGGGTATTATATTAATAATTTACGATAAGATATAGCTTCAATACCATAAGCAGAGCCTCTACTACCAGTAGGCATCCATATCCTCAACAGGGTTGCTTTTTAACCCGTATGAGCCAGGATCCTCAATTTATAAATGGAGAGTTCCAGTGTTGTTCTACATAAGAGATCAGTGTGCTGGCGTGGTAACCAGATAACCACCCTGCCATTCACTAGGATGTAGCAAAAGTGATCAGGCCGACTCATGATGAGACCTCCTGTTCCAAGGATATTTTCGCTATCCAATGGATCATAACCCTGGTGTGGTGGCCATAATGGGAATGTCACTTCGTTACAGCCTTATGAACATGGTAGGCTGGCTCGTAATGAGACCCCCTATCCTCCATCTACAAACAAAATTTTGCTGTGATTACACAGTTTTATGATAAAAAGAGGAAGGCTCAATACTCCTTAAGAGTAGGGATGGTGGAAGAAGTTGAACATGTCAATAGAAAAAAAATATACCCATAATCTCATTTATTATAGACTAAGAATATTATAACCAGGAAGGGTCGAACCAGCATGGTATTAAGACGATCAATTAGTATCATGTACAACAGAAAATGATGCAGTAAAGTAGTATATAAATAACTGTGTCCATTTTCTTAAAAAGAATCTCTCATCTAGAAGTTGTCCTGTTAAATATCATAACGTTAATGATATTCACCTGCTTCAATAGAATCCATAATTCTTGTCCTCATAGAAGTATTGTACTTCATGTCATGAAAGGGAATCAGAAAAATGGGGCTGAGATGAGCTAGGAATAATCCCACAAGAGGAAGGAAGTGCTATTTACAAAACAAAAAACATAGAAGAAGCAGAAATGTTGTTTCAAAGATGGAGCAGCAGCTGTTCAAAAGTGGGAACAACAAGACACGCTAAGAGAAAAAGGTGTTGTTCAAAATTTTGAACAGTAAACAACAAAAGTGTTGTTCCAAAGTTGGAACAGTAGACACACAAAAGTGTTGTTCGAAAGTTGGAATAGTAAACACACAAAAGTGTTGTTCCCAAAAGGGAACAACAAAAACACCGAAAAGTGATGTTCCAAAGAGGGAACAACAAAAACTCAAAAAAAGTGTTGTTCCCAAGAGGGAATAGTAAAAACTCTCAAAAATTGTTGTTCCCTATATGGAACACTAAGAAAAAATCACACGAAAAAGTGAGGTTCCCTATATGGAACAACAAGGAAAAATCACACGAAAAAGTGTTGTTCCCTATATGGAACAGCAAGGAAAAATCACACGAAAAAGTGTTGTTCCCTATATGGAATAGCAGCCAGTTGTTCCCTATATGGAATAGTAGTTGTTCCCTATATGGAACAGCAAGCAAAAATCACAAGAAAAATTGTTGTTCCCTATATGGAACAACAAGGAAAAAATCACACAAAAAAGCATTGTTCCCTATATGGAGCAACAACTATTCCCTATATGGAACAGCAAGGAAAAATCACACAAAAAAGTGATGTTCCCTATATGGAATAGCAGTTGTTCCCTATATGGAACAGCAAGGTAAAATCACACAAAAAAGTGATGTTCCCTATATGGAACAATAGTTGTTCCCTATATGGAACAGCAAGGAAAAATCACACAAAAAAGTGTTGTTCCCTATATGGAATAGCAAGGAAAAATCACACAAAAAAGTGTTGTTCCCTATATGGAACAACAAGAGAAAAAATAGAGAGAGAAAAAAAATAATCATCCTTCTTGCTCTAAACAATAGAAGAGCGATGATACAGAAAGAAGAACAATAGAAAAAACAGAGAAAAAATGATTGTATGTACAGATCTAAAGAAAAAGTAACTTTTTACAGAATTGGTGCTGCCGAAGAATTGCCTTCTGCAACTAAAACTTGCATGGTGGGGTCCTCATTGTTCAATCGTCAATGGAGCAGAAACTACAATTTGAAGGAAGCAACACTCGAAACAAAAAAACATAAGAGAAATCAGAAAAGAAACAACACTCTATTTAAAAACATGATATAAATAAATAAATTAAGTTACAACAACTGTGATGTTATTTCCTAAGGGAATATCACTCTATCAATGGAAAAAGAAATGATCTCTTGGAAAAATGTGTTGGCAGCAGTAACATGAATCTTCAAATGGGAATCAATTCTTCATTTTTCTATTATGAATCCGTTATGTAATTAATTGGATGAAATTCCCTTGTTTCATTAAAATTTCTTTCAAGAATCGCTCGTCCATAAATTGACTTTCTTCATTCTCCTAAGACCTGCAAAAAAAACGAGTGTATACTTGCAATAAAACATTAAATCATGGAGAAAGAGAGGTGATCGGGCTCCCCTAATCCAAGAACTATGCAAAAAAAATAACAAGTACTTACTCTATAAAACAAGTCCATGGAAAAATTAAAATTAATTTATTATCTGCGGGAGAGCAGTGGCCAATCATGCTATCCTACAGTGTTTTAATCATAAATTCTTCTTTTTTTGTCCAATTTGAGTGATTCAAAAGCCAAATGAGAGTTACTTAAAAGATATATTACCAATAGAAATAGTATTTTTTTTTAAATTCAATGATACGATATGTCAATTTTACTTAGAACAACCTGCATAACGGAGTCATTTTCAATTACCCATCTTAGACCAACAATGGATATCTTAATCATACCTTTTTTGTTTGATGACGTATTAAGATGATTAAAGTTGAAAATGAAAGTATATTCATTTATTTATCTCTAATAGAAACATGTTTTGAATACAAGAAGAATTGATGGGTCAAATACTTTAATGAACAGCTCGAAAAACAGAGTTTTAAGAGTGTTGATTTAGGATAGATAGTCAATATGTGTGTCATATCTTTCTCATACGATATCTGAATCGAGTGATTACAATTTCCTTGTAAACTATATTCATAGAGGAATATACCATAGAATCAGGTTTTAAAAATATATTCATTTAGGCCTCCAAAAGCTCACTATCCCAACTCTGTTCCTGAGCTGCCTACTAGACGCCCTGTCAATGTTTTGGTTATAATTTTTTTTGTTTCAAATCCAAATGGAGTGATTAAAATTGGGTTGGAAATTATAAATCAAGGGCTACTTAGGATATAAATAGGTTTTTAAAATATTTACTCTTGGTCCCTCAAAACATGATTGTCCCGACTCTATTCCTGAGCTACCTACTAGACGCCCTATCAATGTTTTGGTTCTAACTTTTTCGTTTCAAATCAAAATTCAGTGATTAAAATTGGATTGGAAAGTAGAAATAAATGGATACTTAGGATAGAATAATGTTTTTAAAATATTCACTTTTGGTCCCTCAAAACATGACTGTCCCGACTCTGTTCCTGAGCTGCCTACTAGATGCCCTGTCAATGTTTTGGTTCTAAATTTTTCGTTTAAAATCCAAATGGAGTGATTCAAATTGGGTTGGAAATTAGAAATCAAGGGCTGATTATGATAGAAATAGGTTTTTAAAATATCCACTTTTGGTCCCTCAAAACATGACTGTCCCGACTCTGTTTTCAGAAATTTCATCAAGCCCATAAGCCAAAAAAAATATGATATTCAAGAAATTTTTCCATATTGGTGATAAAAATGAATGTGAGTGTTTGTAGAACTGTTATTTTCAATATAATACATCTAAATACAGAAATAAATTAAAATATTTATCACCGATGTTGATTTCCACGGCGTGTTGCAACAAAAACAATAATAATAAAAATGTATTTATTTATGTCCTTATTTATTTATTTTCTACACTAACATACTCTTCTTTGAAAATTGAATATGCTTACGTATAAGATTACTTCCAGTGGAGCCATTTTCAAAATAAGGCCTCCAGTATGTACATACCCAAATTTGAAAAATGCATATTAATAAATAGTAGGGTATGAGAAGCCAACTTCCCTTGAAAAGATGGTGCCAAAAATTGTTGAAGTATGGAGTGATGTTGCAAACAAATGGAGTGAAACCAATCTTCAATGTATCCCTTAATTTCTTGATTTCCCATAGCCATCATATCATGAAGTTCTTGAGTGTTTAAAACGGCTTGTTGATGCGGGCTAGAAGAAACCTCATTTTCTTTCATAACCTCTACAATTTTTGGATTTGATACATTCTAAATCTCAGTATAAGTTTTCTCCAATGGTGCATGTGAGATAGAATGGGTGGGCAGGGTGGGTAAATTTTTCAGTTCAACACTGTAAGCATGTTGTACTGGTTTATTATGGTGAGGGTGTGGAATGAGTTGAGCAGGAAATTGTGTAGGGAATGGAGCATTTTGACGATGTAGTTGATTGGGTTGAGTGGATGATTTTGATAGGCAAGAAATATGTTGTGGAAGAGCTGGTGGAGAATATGGAAGATGTGTTTGTGCTACAAGATGAGGGAGAGTAGTCATGCAATCATAAGATGAACCATGCCAAACTTGTAGACAAGATTGGTGGGGCTTATATCGAGATTGACATTGCTGCCCTAACACATGAGTATTCCATAATGGATTATATAAGTAAGAAAATGGAGGAGAAGTGTTTTGAACCATACACGTAGGCCACTATTTCCATGGTTTTGACATTGTTGCAGCTTCCCCACCTTTTTGATATGCAACTTTCATCCTAGATAAGGAAGAGTGAGTATCTATGGGATGCTCCTTTCGGCAATGAGGGAAAAACACTTCTTCAATTTCTTGATTTTTCTGAACCTGTAAAACATCCAATTGTAAATTTAGAGAGCTAATAAAATCATATTTAAAATTTTCAAATAAAACATTGATTTCAGCTCTTATGTCTCCTCTTCTTATAGTATATTTGGAAAAGAAATAAGAAGCTTCTCTAGAATTCTTACCAGCCTTGGAGATTCCTCTTGAATACCTTATGCATAATTCACAAACATCATTATATGATAACTGAAAAACATCGCATTTTCCTATCAGATTTAAGAGTTCTAAAAATTCATCTTTGATTCCTTTGAGTAGGAGTGTTTTTAAGATCTCTTTTCCCAAATACTTATGCTTTGACTTTTGAAGGTTGTATCGAAATCGCTCCACATAGTCCTCCAAGCTTTCATCTTCCCCTTGTATCATATTGAAAATATCTTCATCAACCTTGCAATAGTCTTGGTACTTCTTGAAGAATACGTTCTTCATGTCCTCCCAAGTTTGGATGCAATTCCCACTAAGGTTCATGAACCATCGGAGAGCTGATCCTTTTAGAGTAAGAGGAAACACTTTCAACCTTTGATCATTAGTACAATAATCATATCCTCTACAAAGTATTTCAAACTCAAATAAGAATGTATCTGGAACTTCATTTGTCAAACCATGAAGATCATTGATAGGGAATTCAAAAGTTGCAATGTGAGTCATTTCTTACCATAATAGAAGATGTTATTCATGTGTTTCTATGAGGATCCTCCTTCAAATGTTCCTTTCAATTGGTTAGCGTAATGGGTGGTGCTTACATCACTACTCGAGTGAAATTACAATATTTTTTTCAAAAATTCTACCTCTAAAATTCCTACTTCAATTCGTACGCAATTCTAATGAAAAGTGGGTGGAGGAGCAAGTGCTTTACTTGCTCATTACGTAGGTTCTTACCTTCCGTTTTTAATACCCAATTCTTTCATAGCAGACAAACATCAAACACCTACTTCAACTTCTATGTAATTGTGCTGAAAATCGGGCAGAGGAGAAAGCACTTTTCTTGCTCATTACGTAGGTTCTTACCTTCTGTTTTGAATACCCAATTCTTTCCCAACAGAAAATATAAAACATACATCACTCTCTGTGAAATGGCAACACTCTCCTCGGCAACAGTGCCAAAATGTTGGGTGCTAAAAGGTGTCTTTTAAAACTCCTAATTGTCTCACATTAATTATCAACCTAGGTAAGTCTTTTTGTTCCAAGAGTGTACACAATATGGGCAAGCTATAAACCTAGACAATAATGATTTAAGATAATCTATTAAATTAAATACAAGAGTAAACAGATGCAATCATAAATCTCAAGCTGCAACTTTTAAAGGAAATAATACATCTAAGCATCAAGACTTAATCTCGAGCAAAACCATAATCCAATATTAAGCAAGCAATTCAATTAAGAATAACACCAACCGAGAGCATAGTAGTAATAACCAAGCTCTTTCAGCTGGATCTAAACAATCGAACAACAGGAAAGTAGTGGAAATAACAGTCTATGCTTTAAGTAATCAAAGCCAATTCTTTTAACAAGCAACTAATAAATTGGAAATGCACACACAGAGGAATAAATGCAGAAATCTAAATCATCAAAAGAAATTCACTGTAAAGCAGAAAATCATAGTATACTTGCAGTAAATGGAAAGGTATAGCACAAATAATAGCAGCGAAATTCACCAGAGACCAGGCCCTTAGCCACCAGTGAATACTTCTTAGTTACTCCAGAATAATTGAATGAACAGCAACACAAACTATGTATTAATCATCACAGCAATTACAATATGAATCTGTCTTTCAAAACTACATTCTGTTCATTACAAATGATGCGTAAATGAAAGATACATGACACAATACATGATACAGGCTGATTTACATTCCCCGCTTTCTGCTATGTCCTCCTATCTATCTCTAATCTAATAATCCCATAATAATCCATTCTAATCCATTATTATATCCTTCTTTGATCTCTGTTTTTTCATTTAAATACACAAAGAGCAGAGAGAAGTTACAACAGAGATGATTACAAAATGATTCCCATAACAAAATTGGATTTTTCACAACAAATTGATCAGCAAGATCATATTCGAAATATCTTTCCATCAATCATTCAACAAGAAAATGTCGAATTTGTTATTGCAACTGAGATAATTTGGAAAACGGCCACAATAGCGAATCTCAGAAAATCGTCTTCAAAGAACCTTCCGTTTCTCTTAATACGAACCGATTTTGGGAAAACTGCTCTTTGTTAAAGTTAATTCGGTTTGTTCTGGAAAAAACTCATGTTTCGGATTTTCCAGATTCTTCTCCAGTTGCCCAAAACGTCCAATGAAAAATTGTCACTTCTTATTCCAGCGAATTTCTGAGTTGGAATATTTAATGATGAACTGGAGATGAAATATACAATCTGGAAAATATCTTGGAGGCTAAAATGGTGAGTGATGTTACAAAAAATTTATTTAATAAACCATCATTGGTAGAATCATGCCTAATAGTCATCAATTTATTAAAAATAAAGGAGAAGAAATAATATTTATCCATAAGAGAATAAATAATTATAAAATGGAATTATATGATAAACCATGATAAATGACATGATAAAGAATGGTATAAATGGATGAAATAGGTGTTAAAAAGTGATAATAATAATGAAAAACTAGCAGCCCAACATAAAGCATTCAGGAGTAGGGCCATTGTGCGACAACGGAACCCAAAAGTGTCCATTGATTTCCATGAGCATGCTACGACCGATATGATGGTTTTGAGGCAAGTACATGCCTTGGTTATTTGAACTTTTGATGTGATGAAGCCTTGCTAAGGATGGATCGCCCTAGATAGGGGATGTTGGGGAAATTGGAAGTTGCATGACTGAATGGAAGGGGGTGACCGGGTTGCTCGAGGGACTGTGTAGAAAATAAGGGAAGGCGAGGGAATGGATCCGTTTTGGTCACTATCATTGCCAAATGGAATCATATGCACATTGGGAGTGCTCCCTAGAACAATGAGTCGGTAACTGTTCAATGAGGGTATTGTGGAGCAGGATTGTAGCATTAGGCATTGGATACAACTTTGACATTGGCAGAGGATTCTGGACTTCCCGGGAAGGAGTTGAATCCAAGTATTATTTTGAGGGTGAGGGTGTGAGCCTCTGGATTCCCTTGTTGTAGATGCAAGCATTGTATCCTTTTAATTGTTGGTTGAGAAGATGTGCATATTTTTATATGTGTATATTATTGTAAATATTGTATCAAGATGGATTTATAAATCTCCATGGATAGTATGGCTGTATATATGGTTTCTATTGTAAATACTGCAAAGAATTGTGTTATAAATCTCCATGGCCAATATGTTTTTCTTTCAACAGTCTTGTTGGTTTTAGGTGTCATTGAACACCAAGGATGGTGTTCCCCCAAGGGGGAGGGTTCTGTAACAGCTCTAGTAAAAATTCCATGTAATAAAAGTTAATAAAGGAAAAATAATAACCACGGTTGATGGGACACTTATTCCAAGATGAATGTTGGGAAAAACATCGTGGTGGGTATTCATTTCAGTTATTATGGCTAAAAGAAATTGGAAAAGGAAATGAAAAAGGCTTTAGAAAGGCATGAGGCATTAATTGGCATTTTATTTATGAAAATAAAGGAAAATAAGAGAAAATGGATGTGGAAGGTAATAGGTTGAATGTGAGGAGGAACATGAAGAAAAATAATGGAAAATGAATAAAATAGAGACTTAATTCATAAAAATGCTTCTGAGGATCAGTTGGTACCTTTTGTCAATTCAGTTTGGAGCTCCCTCATTATTCTCTCTCTCTCTCTCTCTCTCTCTCTCTCTCTCTCTCTCTCTCTCTCTCTCTCTTGGACACATAGAGTTTTCTTGGAGCACTTTTGTGTTGGATCAAGAAAGGCAAAGAATGCAAGAGGAAGGAAGGCGCAAGAAAGGAAGAGCAGGATCAAGTAGCTACAACATGATTATCTGCAGGTATCGATTTACATGTGTGATTTCCTTTCTAGATTTGGCATGGATGGTATTGCATGTGGTTATTTTCTATCATGGCATATGATTTTCTAGGTGTGACAGTGTTTTCGGCCTAGCCTTTTCATTTCTGGATAACCATGGTGTGATGAGGTTCTCATATTTTGGTTGAGCCAGATTGTCGGACGGATTCAAAGCTGAGTGAGGTGGATCTTCGAAATGATAGAACACATGGCCTAGTAACCCTAGAACCAGACTATGGGTTGCACTAAATCCAGATAGTGTGTTGCCTGGGTGAGCCTAGGAATCCTCGACTGGTGAATGGAGGGATATATGGTAAAACTTAGAGGTGGTTTTCTCTCCATCAGGCTTAGGAATATTAGGTTGGAATGTATGGTAAATATTGGTGAGTGTGTCTCGGTTTAGGGCCTAGTAATCCCTAGATCAGATTTTGGATTGTGGTAAATCCAGATAGACTAAGAGAAAGGAAAATTCCTCACGGTGTAGGTGGAGAAATCTAGTGGCATCCATGATTTTTTTGGCCTAGTGATCAAGTGGAGATCATGGTAAATACTATTATGACGTGTTTATTATTTTTTCCTAGTGATCTGGTGTGGATTACGGTAAAACCCGATTTCTATTTATGAGGGTGAGGTGGTTTAACCTCAAGATGCACTGGTTGGTTCTTTTGGTTTGAGTCCCACATTCATGCTTGGAATATGGCATGGGGGTGATTGGCTGAAGCGATATTTTTCTCATCCAATCTATGGTTGGGTGGAACATGTAAGTCCCATCTCGGGTTGGATTTTTCATTAATTAATAATAGGTTCTCTCCTGACATGGTATCTATAAATGTATTGGTTTATATGTGGATTCTATGCCTGGTGTATCCCTGACATATTTTTTGTTATTCTGTTGGTTATAATCATGGATTATGACAATGATGATGTATTTTTCTCCTCATGCTTTTATTCGTAAATGAATGAATAATGTATATATGACCTAATAGATGATTATGCATCTAATGATGTAAGGGAACAATGCTTCTTACTGATTTTCAGATAAGTATGAGACCCCTATGTTCTGATATGTTTTTTACACCTGTAGATTATATATTTGTGACATGTTTAACAAAATTGTTGTCATGGCTAGCAAGTGTCCATTCTAGGACTTGTTATGTTTTTTGCAAATACATCATTGTTTCATTGTTGTATTTAATTTATGAACTTTTCATTGAGTTCTAGGCAATTAACTAAGCTCTGGGCCTGAAAAAGTGGCTCAAATCTCGGGGACATTCCCACAGGTCTGTGGGAAAAAAGTCCCCGGACACATACTTGCATATGTTGTGGGAGAATCCAAAGCCTCCTAGGCATGCCCATACTTATACTGTGGGAGCGTCTGAGGGTTTTAAGGCCTAAAACCTCAGTGGGACCTAGGGTCTGGATTCTTGAGTGGTTGGGTTGGACTCAGGGAGTCTTGTTGATGATGCGGGAGGTCATTTTGATGTGTTTCCATCAATTCCACTTCCTTAAGGTTGCCTAGGATATTGAATATGGTCATCATAACTCTTCATCACATTTTTACCCTAGTTGGCCTATTATTTGGGTAGATGTGGGATGAGAGTTTTACAAGAGCCAATGTTGTATCCCAAAAATTACCTAGTCAATAAATTTCATTCCCACACCAAGCTTGTCGAAACCCATAAGTTTCCCATTTTCCAATCCAATTATAACTCATTTAATGTTTTCTTTGGGTTAAAATTTCATTATATTTATAAGAAAAAAGTATCTTTTATGTTTCATACACCACATTAATTTATACCATGTCATACTATACCCTTTACACAATTTATTTATTACTTTGAAGGGCCACATTATGTTTTATTTTACCAAAATACCATTTATATGCTTACACATAATACCAAAAATCAAGCTCTTCTTGCACCAAGAGGTGTATTCTACCACCCATTATGAGTGGATGTGTAAATATGTTCATTCTCAACACCTGTACATTTAAAATTAAAATTAAAAAAATTAAATAATTAGTTAATAAAAAAAAATGTAGTCTTTAATCAATTCCCTCGAGGTTGAAACCTTCCTTTTGGAGTGTATAATTTGAGGAAAGGTTTGCACATCTAGGGATTTTATCCCTCTCGGTGTAGGATAGATCTAGAGTTAGATGGATATAAGTTGATATCAGAATCCAAGCAAACCTCCACCATAGTACAGGGACTTCACGTAATTCTCTAGGTGTTAAAGAAAATAACAAACATCACCATGTATAAAGGAAATTGTTTATGCAAATGTGGGATAACTCTCCACGATTAGAAAAATAAAATGCATGGGTTTCAACTATAGAAACTTATTATTTGTGATATTCTTTGCAAAAGGAGGGATATCAAATTTGGAATGAATATGATGAAACCCCTTCCTCCTCCATAGGATGAAAAAATGTTGGTTCCCAACTCTAATTACACATATGGTATTGAGTCAATGCAACGAGCAAAAATTAAGTGAGTCCAATAGAGAATTATTCCATGGAGAAGTCCCCACATTACAAACTCACTTGGGAAATTTTGTATGTGTCTAGATTAAATGAAAAGAAGTATTACTCAGATTTTTTCATAGTAAGTGGTTAAAAGAGATGATTGGATGTGCAAGACCATTTGAAATAGAAGTTCTATACAAGTCAAGTTCAGAATCAATGGGGTTTGGTAGCAATGGAAAGCCTTCATAAAATATTGATAGTGGATCTATACCAATATTATCTTCAATGGAAGACTTGGAATGGATCTAAACCAAGACTATCTTCAATGGGAGTCATTGGAGGCACCATGCCTCTTATAAACCATTTTTTTAAAGAAGAAAAATGTCAATGATACCATTATATTAGGAAAATATTTCTTATATACAAAAGAGTATATGAGACTAGAGCCTCATATAGCATAATTCCACAGGATTCTACACCAAAAAAGGCAACGCAAAACAACCAATCAATGTACCAAAACGACTTCATGCACATATTAATAGACCATATAGTGATATATATCAAATGGAAAAAAACATCATATGTGACCCAAAAATAAATAACAAGGTGATTCCAAAAAATCAAAATAACTACCAAAACAACAGAGAGGTGGAGATAAGAACGCAAAAGCCCAACAATAAAAGAAGAGCATGAAAAGTTCCATCTTCAGCACTAGTGAATATATCATTAGGGGAATTTTGAGGTATAAAATGCGACTCCTAAGGAAATTATAAAATAATAGTACAAATAATAAAATAATATTAGATTACAACATCAAATTTTAGAGGGAAAAAAGAAAAAATTACTTTTTCAGCTCGTATTTTCAACGTATCTCCCTATAGGTTTACTCAAATTTCAAGTGGGAACACTCATTGGATGTAGAATTTGATTCCTCATCCAAGGAATACCAATGTTACATACTTTTTATCGACCCTTCTACATGAAAAACATGATTGTAAATACTTTCTTTCATATATTTCTCATTTTTCGTGTAGTAGGGTCCATCGAAATTATGAAACATGGGTACTCCTTGGATGAGGAATTACCAAGGATTACTCATGTTTAATATTTTTTATAGACCCTACTACACGAAAAATGATAAATACATGAGAAAACGTCATTAAAATCATGTTTTTCCATGTATTTCTCATTTTTCGTGTAGCAGGGTCCATCGAAAGTATGCAACATTGGTAATCCTTGGATGAGGAATTAAATTCTTCATCCAATGAGTAATGCCACTCGAAATTTGAGTAAAAAATTAGGGAGATAAGTTGAAAATTTAGTTTAATTATTTTATTATTTTTTAATATTTCTACTTTTTTATCGCAAAAATTCTGAATCATCCCCCATGGTTGGCATCATCATCTTGAATCCTGTTGGTTCTTATAAAGTTTACTTTTTTTGTAAATTTTTTCTTATGATGCCCATTTTAGACATAAAAATTTCTCTAATGTCCATATATGATATTTTTCCCTCTCTAGAAGACAAAGAGTTTTATGTGTCCTAGACTCATACAAACTTTCCTTGGACATGGCGTCAGCTGCAAAGTTGAACTCCCTATGCACATGCATGAATGAAATCACATGAAATATTTTCTTTATCTGAAGAATCCTCTGAATCCAATACCTCATGTGCATAGGGGCGAAATATGAACCATTATTGACCTAATCAATAGAAACTCGTGAATCTCTGAAAATGCTAATTTCATCTAATTTAAGAGTTTGGCACAATAGAGTAAGCCCCATAAAGCAAGGAGATTTGCTCTGTTGTTATACCCCTGATTTCCTCTCTGGTAGAAATGAAAAAAGTGTTCCAAAAAATATATAAATACAAGCACCACCACCAAAAATGTTATTATGAGCAGCACCATCGAAATATCCAATCAGGAAGGTAGAATAAGAACTTCAATCCATCAAGATCCTCCAAGGCTTATTAACAATGCATTTCCAATAATCCAAGTAGGCACATATGTATGAATCAAATATTTTACTGTTGTATGAAAATCATTGAAAATACCTTTTTTTCCTGCCCTTTCAAATGCCCCATACAAAGAAAAAGGAATTTTACGTGATTCTGACTCTAGGTACGTACAATGTTTAATGAAATATCCAAGTGAATCAAACCTCTATCACTCAAAAACATTGAGTTCTTATAAGATGTGGGGCCAAGTGTCCATCATTAAAATACATTCCATAAATAGATGTAACACATTATCAAAATCCTTGAGACATAGGTAGCATCTGCGAGGTCCATGAAATCCTTTGTTTGTAAGGTTATTCTAGGAAAGTATTTTATTCTTTCATACCAACCATTCAAGAAGCCCCAATTTCCTTGGAAAATTCCATTTGCAAAAATCTTTTAACCAACCTTTTTCTAGATCTATGGAGGAGTAAATGTAAGACTATATACCTTTGACTGAGACATTATTAGGCTTATTGTCTACTTACCAGCAAATGTTTTCCATGTCATGATTGAGAGAGGTACTCGCCTCAAATAAATGTTAAATGTAATTTTTCTAAGTAGTGGAATAGTCATTTTCAAAGCCTAAAGCCACAAAATTTTTCCAAACATGATATAACCTTAAAGGGTCGTTTCCCTTATGTATTTAGGAAATAAAGAAGATCCCTTTTCATCATAGGGCACCAATGATCAGAGCATGTAACTTGTCCATGATTTCAATTCCATATAAAGGGTAGATCCATATCAAAACACTAGACCCCGAGATAATATGTCATCAATTCCTTTTTTCCATCTACGAGTCTTCATAAAGCATTTCCATATGTATAATCCAACTCAAGTGCAAAGGGAACCCATCCTTATCCATTCATGTAAGATTTTATTCTTGAGATATTTATATTTCATGATCTCATAACATAAACTATTTCTTGTAATAACTCTCCAATTTTTTTTAGATAGTAGGGCCCAACCGAATATTGATGAATTTGTGATTCCCCATCCACCAATTTATTTTTCTATAGCAATCAAATCTATACTGGCGAGATGAATCTTTCACTCATCCTTTAAACTAGCCCAAATAAAATGTGCAATAATAGAATCTATGTGCTTAATTATTATTTTTGGTAATCTATACAAGTGTATCCAATATCCAACCTTTTTTTGTAAAACTAATTGGGCAAGAATCATCCTACCTCCCAAGGATAGCCATCTATGTGTCCACCATCAAAATCTACTTTGAAATTTATCAATTAGCCATTGCTAACATGCCAAAATATAGTTATTAGGTTTCATCTTGAACCCTAGGTACTTAAAACCCAGATCCAATGGTTTCATTTTAACCCCCAAGAAAATGGAAATATCCTCCATGTATAATAGTTTTGATTTGATCGTCTTCATGATAAGACTGTAGCCCTCACCAAAAGACAAAATAATATGTTGAAAGTGTCCCCACATATCAACATACACCTCACAAAAACACAACACATCATACAAAAACATCAGATGTGTAATAGAAACTTGCTTCATGATCTGAAACCCAAAGAGGAAGCCACTGGGTTCTTCCATATTGATCTTCCATCTGAGGCCCTTGATGGGTAGTAAGAACAATATTTGGGACAATGAGAAGCCCTTTCTAATACCTATGTAATCACAAAATATTCAGATCGAGCACCGTTAATAATAACTGCTAAAGTCGCCGAATAAATGCACACCATTAACTAGTCCATCCATTAGAGAACTTTTGAGGTCTAAAATAGGTTTCCTAAGAAAAATATACAACCAAAATAAACTTTATAAGAACCAATAGGATTCAGGATGATGATGTCAACCATGGGGGATGATTCACTATTTTTTGGGTAACAAATAAAAATTATTAAAAAATAATAAAATAATAAAACTTTTTTTTAACTTGTATTTTTCAACATCTCCCTAAGGTTTTACTAAAATTTCGAGTGGGGGTACTCGTTGGATGCAAAATTTTATTTTTCATTCAAGGAGTATCCATGTTGCATAATTTCGATGGACCCTGCTACACGAAAAATAATAAATACATGAAAAAACATGATTGAAATCACGTTTTTCATGCATTTCACAATTTTCGTATTGAAGTGTCCATAGAAAGTATGAATTATGTGTACCCCTTGGATGAAGAATCAAATTATATATCCGACAAGTGTTCCCACTCGAATGAGTAAACCCATAGGGAGATAAGTTGAAACTATGAGTTGAAAAAGTAGTTTTTTAGTTTTTCCCTCTAAAATTTGATGATGTAATCTAATCTTATTTTATTATTTCTACTATTATTTTATAATTTCCTTAGGAAGCCCATTTTATACTTCAAAATTCCCCTAATGAATTCCACAAAAACTCTAGTCTTATGTAATATTAGCCTCAAATGCGTCCAATCCATAGAGTCATAATCTCTATGTATTTGAAATTTTATAATGATTTCATCCATATTATGACATTTAATAGAATGTAGAGCTTCCTAGGAAATCAAAAAAATTTCCTATATCTACCTATGTTTTAAGAAACCAAATTGTTCTGGGGGGGTATATGTTGATAGGAAATCCCTCATCCTCTTAGCAATAATATTAGAAATTAGATTGTAAATAATGTTGCACAATGATATAGTCCTAAAATTGTTGGAAGTATGTGGATAAGAGGATTTGGGAATCAAAAAATGAATATAGCATTAACAACACCAGTAACTCTCTTTTTATTCTATTTTTCTCTACAATTTGTAAAATATCTTGCCCGGTGATATCTATAAAATGACTAAATATCTCAATGGTCCATCCATATAGACCTAGGAACTTATCCCTCGAGAGTGTATTTAGTACCTTGAATATTTACTCCATGGAAACAGGTCGACCAATAATTTTCATGTTCTTTTCAGAAAACATTTCAAGATACAAAATGTAGAAATGCAATTACATCTCAATATCAGCATCCTCTCAGGATCCTTGAAATTGTTCATAATATTCCACTATAATAATCTATAACTATGGTGTCTCAAATATTTTACCCCCGATCCCGTCATGAATTTTCCAAATGGTATTTTGTAACTGCACACAAGTAGAAAATTTTCAGAAATAACATGTATTTTTATCTCCAAAATAAATCCAAAATTCCAGACTCTTTAATCTCAATTCCTTCTCTTGATATTCTACGATGTTCTGCTGTGGAATTCAAGCATTAAAAAATTTTCTTTGTGCTCCAGAGATAAGAAATCAGGATCCTCAAAGTTTCCTAATTGAGCCATCTCAATTCGATATCTCTCAACTCTTGTTGATGTTATGCTTTCTTTTGTGAAATCCACTCAAAAACCTTTCCTTTAAGTATCTTCAGTTTGGTAGTCACCCTCTCCATGTGATGCCTATGTGGAGACCCTGAGAAACCAGTCCACTTCTTCTTGTTCAGGTCACATAAGTTTGGGCCTTCAAGCTAGGAGTGTTTAAATTTAAAAGGTACTCGAGAGTAGGGTCTATCCCCTAGCCACTGAAGAATGATAGGCGCATGATAAAAAAAAAAATCCAGAGAGAAACACGATTAAAAAACCCCCAATAGTTCAATAATATTTCCCTCAAGAAGAAACATATCTAGTCTCTTCACAATATTGTGTGGATATCTTATTCCATTCATTAAAGTAGGCTTCAAAGGAGAAGTTCAAATATCCACTAGGTTATTTTTAGAAAAAACGTTGGCAAAAAAAATCACTCAAGGGATCCAATTTGGACCTTGATCCCCATACTTCAGATGAAGATGTGGTTAGATTCATATCGCTATCAAGAATAAGAGAATCCCATTTCAGTGTACCAAAAATATCAATCTGGTTCTAGAAGTCCTTTTTTTCCTGGTAAGGGGAAGATATATTGAGAATATTAATACGGCGGGGCAGACCCCTGATGAGCCTAAAAATCAATATACCTGCAAAACATTTCAATGAAGTCACATTAAAAATAGCAGGATCCCACATGCTGATCATACCACATGATAAACTAATGACATCCTTTGAAACAATATTCCAACAAGGGAAAATGGAAAAGAAATCATCTCTAGCCTTATCACGTGAGGTCATGGTTTCCTGTATAAGGACAACATAAGCCATAAATGCTCAGTCAACATTCTCCAAGTCATCAATACTGCAAAATCTCAACATGGTTTGCACCAACATGATTATATTTTCTAGAGGATGTACTATTCTACATATCAATAATGTTTTATATGAATAATTGAAGTTCATGTGTGGTCATGGAAAATATACTAGGATATAATTAACTTAATCAATTGTGACAGGGATTTCCTATGCAATAAATTAGGCGAACAAATCAACAAGGATATGATGGAACAGATTAAATTTGAACTCCTCTAGTTGTTTTATATTTGACGGGGGCGCGACCATGGTGGGGATCCAATCTGATATTCCCTTTTGAAATGAACATTTGGGATGAAATTTCGCCACCCCTAACCCTTCTCATTTCAAAATCACCAAGCTTGGGGTCTACATTCCGACTAGTTTCAAAAATGTCTTTTTGAAATTTATTTCATTTATGGGTTAGAGAAAATATATTATATCATTATAAATTTTAATATAAAATAAAAAGTAATTATATATTATTATATATAATTAATATTGTTTAAAAGAAAGGTTAATCAACTTTTAATATGAAGCCATTCAATTATTCAATAGAATACTAGAATTTTTCTTTCCAACCTGAAAAATTACCTAATCAAAAACTTTTATTTTCTTTCCAAGCTTGTCTGAAACCCATAAATTTCCCATTTTCTTGATTTGGTTAGTACTCATTTAAATATTTTGTTGGGTTAAACATTCTTAGCCTATTATCTTTATAAATAAAAAGTACATTTTATATTTCATACCCTCACATTACTTTATACCACATCATACTATCCACTTTACACATTTTATTTATTACTTTGAAGGGCCATGTTTTATTTCAATTTACCAAAAAACTATTTTTCACTACGGCATGCTTATTCCATGATACCATCGATCAAGCCCTTGTATTATATGCCAAGGGAACCTCCACAAAAATCCATGACCTCTGTTATGCTAAACACATCAAAATCAATACTAGACATCACTATATATAAATGGCATTGCTTGTGTAATCGTCGTGAATGTGGGATAACTCTCTATGATATATGTGTGTGTGTGTGTGTTACACCAATTTTTTGTCATCTGACTTGTTGATATTAGATGGACTAAAGTACACCATGTAAGACCAATTTTACCATAGTAAAATTGCTTTCACTATGAGAAATAATTTAATAACCCATAGTTTATTAAGTTATTTCTGGTCTAAATAGGAAACCCCATGAGGAATAATTAAATAAATCCTTATTTGCTTTATTTTCCTCTAGGGATAATTAACTAAACCATTGTTTAATTAATATTCTTGGTCATATTTAACCCAAAATAGGAAAATTAATTAGATAAATCATTATTTATCTTATTATTTTCTAGGAATAATTATTTAAATCATTATTTAATAACATTCATTGTTAAATCTCACTGAATCATTTATAAATAATTGAATAAATCATTATTTGTTTAATTATTCCTTAACCTCATCCTTGAATAGTAAATAAATCATTTATTTATTTATTATTTATAAATAAAGGGATTTGACCAATTCTAAGTTCCTTTTCCCTCCACCAAAAAGAATAAAATATTCCATGTAAGTTTGATCTAGATTTGGTTAATAATATTTCAATTATGCACCAATATTTAGACTAACTCAATATTTTGTTATAAATAGAAGGGTTTTCCATTCATTCACTACCCTTTGTTGCCTTGAGATCACCTTTTGATCTATACTATTGGTTTCACTTTGATCCTCCATCATTGTCATATTTTTTATACTTTTGCTTGTGACCTCCCTTTGAGTTCCATTTTTTTCTAGGTTTTCTACACCATCAAGAGAGAGAGATATTGGATTTGAAGCACTGAGGACATACAAGAACCCATCCCATTGAGGGGGGCTGGTAACATCTTTCTGTGTTCCCTTCCCAGGTGTCATAATACAAAAATTTCTTTATAAATTATTGTCTTGTCCATTAGATGTATGGAGAAACTCTTGTTTATTTTTGTTGTTTAATGTCTTTAAATGCATAGATCTAGATTTTTATAGCATTTATTCTAATCACCTACTGCAGATCTAAGGAAATTGACTGTCACATTTGATGTTAGGGTTGTTTTTTATGCACACCTAAAGTGAGTTTTTTTCGTACGCTTGCGATTAGAATTCACACTAACAACTGGCAACTCCACAAGGGTTTTTAATTACGACCTCTGTCATTTTTCAAATCCCTGCATGACCAACTACTTCAGCACCTAGGGTTTTTCTTCATCTTCTTATTTTTCATTCCTTGATGTTTTTTTTAACATTTTTAACCCTAAAACATTATAAATTCTAACATCTGTGTGTTTCTGGGCCTTTTGTGCAGGTAACAGGTATCATCTGCAACAAAGAAGAAAAGTTTTTTGAAACCTTCCCCTGAGACAGCCGGAGGTATAGGTCACATTTTTTAGCCCAAAACCTGTGACCTCAGTAGAAAACAAGTGAGAACCTGCAACCTGTTATTTTTTGTGGGATTTTTTCTAAAATTTTCAGGGTTTGTCGAGGGCATTGTTTAGGGTTGTCTGACCTCCGTCTTTACCCGTATTGGACATTTTCTTGCTTATTTTTACTCGTCGAAGTAGGAACCAAGCCCCCTAGGGTTTTAGTATGCTTCCACCTTTTTAGGAGGAGTTTATCTGAAGCAAGTCTTCTGAGATTTCAGTGTTTTTCAGCCTTTTTTCAGATCCGAACCTTCACTTTCAAATCCATTGCATATAAGTTATTTTTCCATCCAAAACACCTCTTTTCAGTTTTTTTGGTCCTCCTTTAGGGCTCCCTCCATTTCCCATTAGGTTGTATCCTTTCGCCACCTATTTTTCAACATTTTTCCCTTCGGTTTCTTATTGTTTTCTGCACCTCTTTTAAGCAGATCTGAACTTTATATCCTTGTCCCTCTTAACCTTAGATCCATTAGCCATTTTGTGTGTTTTGAGTAGATTTCGCCCACCCTTAGACTAGTTGTTGGGAAGCCCTCCTCTTTTGTTTAAATTTATGCATCTTTAGCTATTTATTTTACTGTCATTTTCAGTTTATTTTACTGCCGCTTTCATTGTTATTTACAATTATACAACATTTTTTTTCTTTTTTCTCTACACACATCTATGCTTAATTAAAATTAACACACTTATCACACACACACACACCTAAAGCAAAGAGTTCCTGGTTTACACCGCCAGGCCAAGATTTAAACATTGTAATCAATTGACCTGCACCTCCCTACCCTTGTTTACCCGTCTTCGTGATTGGGTTTTGTGTTTATTTTCCATCATTGCGCCCCCAAGACGCTTATCTCGGAGACACCAAGGCCTTCATCCTCAGTTTCCGTTAGGAAGACTTACTCCACTACATTAGGAAGACTTACTCCACTGTGTTAGAAAGACTTACTCCACTGCGTTAAAATATGACTTGATATATGCACAATCTGGTTATCTTTATACCGTCTTACTTGATCTCCCTAGACTTGGTGGTGCCAATGCACCAGGGGCATATCACGTCGCCAACGGTATTGTTGGATCTCTTTCACATTCGTACACTCATCCTACTATGGGTTATGGTCTCCTCAATGAGAGGCCAGTTGCTCTAGCACTTTTCCCCCTCCCAGTGGCATGTATCCAAGACACGACATGCCTCATGCCTTTTCCCAACCGCATCCTCTGATGCCAGGGCTTGCTTTTGGCTAACCTGTTTACCCCAATGTTGCTTAGCCTCCTTACTATCCGTATCCATAGCCCGGTGTTCCAACTCTAACACAAGCACCTCTGCCTCCCATGTCTTCTCAAACTCTGCAGCAGCAGCCACCCCCCCTCAGGGTCAGGTGTATGCACAGCAGAGTGCAACTAATCCTCCCACTTCCAAAAAGAAGAGGAAAGGAAACCAAAACCAGACTAATCTACGTAATCCAGGAAACAATCCCCAAGGGAATACATCTAACACTGCAACTCTGCAACAGGGTGCTCAGCCCAAGCAGGACAGGCCTCTTCACACGAATAAGCCTTGTTATTGTTGCAGTGTCCATGGTCACTGTACCCATGATTTCCCCCTTTTACCTCAGATGCGTCAAATGTGGGAAGCTCAAGAAGGATCTTGAGGACAGAAAAGAATTTCTTCGGTTCCTCCTAATGTTGTGCCTATCCAACCGGCTATGTTTACCAATCCTTTCCCTCAGTAAGGATATGTGGCTGCTCAACCCGCTAAAGGTCAGTTGGCTGCTCGACTGCCTCTATCTGGTACCTCTAATTACTAGATCCTCATGATGAACTCTGACTAGGCCAATACCGCCGATCTCAACCTTTAGACTCATTCGCACCAATACGTAAGGCCTCCCGCTACTTCCGCAACCGATCCCCTGTCTTCAAGTCCCACAGAGCCAATTTTGACACCCAATGGTCCTTTACAAATCCCTCAGCCTAAGGCAGAGGTACATACCAAGATCCATAAAATACCATTACGTCGAAATGCTACTTCCTGTAAATCTGCCCACACCTATAGTATAGTAGATGACTTGACCCAATCCCCTACCTCCATGTCAATGCTGGAAGTCCTCCAGTTGTGCCCTTCACAATGAAAATATCTACTAACTAATATGGGCACTATGGATCCTTCATATGATCGTTTGATTTTTTTCTATGTTTAAAAGTTAGAGAATACACCCCTTATTGCATCCGTCACCTTCCAAATACCTGTCAAGATCCAGAATGCCAACATCTCTTGATGTGTCACTGACGAGGGGGCATCCCCTGCACGATGTCTGCTTCTATTTGGAAAAAAAATGGATCACTCGAGTTAGCCCCTTCCACTATCACCCTCCATGCGTGGGATGTCCACTCTTCCCAGCCCCTTTGGCATGTTCCGCAATTGTCATATTACTCTTGTGGGCAAGACTGTTTATGTTGACATTGAAGTCATTGATGCCCCCTTAGACTACAACATTCTATTGGGTCATAGCTACACTTATGTGATGTCTGTTGTCCCATCTGCGGTTCACCATAAGATGTGATTTCCTCATAATGGAAAGATCGTCACAATCGATCAGCTGACATATTACGAACCGAAGTCCCAGACCTCTCCAGCATCCATTATTTCTTATGTGGCCAATAAAAAAGCAGTTGAACCTTCGACCAATGTCTCACCCAGAGTCTATAAAGATTCCTCTTTGCTTGGTTTATTCCCTGGTCTCCCCCCTCCTATCTCTAACCCTATCTGGTCGAATGTTTGCATGATGCAATCGCCTCGGTCCGATCTCAAATGGTCTGGTTTGACTAGTTAGCAACCTCGCCCTTTGCAACCTCCTCCTAGTACTTTGACTGAGCCTTTAGGATCTCCTCTTCAAGGCCCTCCATCTGTAGCTAGTTTCCTCCGGGAATGGTTCCCCCTAGCCTCAACCATCTGGGAGTTGTTCTGCCTGGCCAATACCCCTCTGGTCAAATACCATTTCTTGCTCCCCCTCCAGGAGAATTTTCGGTACTTGTTATGGCTACCTTGACCCTTCCCAACATGACCCTAGGGATCCTAGTCTGGTACATTGATCCCCCAACCAATACCCTACCTAGTAAGCTCAAGCCTTACACTACTTTGACCCCAATCCAACCGGTCGCTATGACCACTCCCTTTGCTTATGTGCCTCAGCTACCTCAACAGGAATCCACTCATGTTGTGAAAGCCTTAGGTGAGGGGGGAAAAGCCTGCAAAAAGGCACCTAACGACAAGGTTTCCCATACAAAAGCTGCTCCTCCTGAGCCTCCAAAGCATACACCTGCATGTGATTTTTGTGATGTTATCGGTCATGCCACCCATATTTGTCTTGAATTGTCTCGTATCAAACCCATCGTTAATGTCGTGTTTCCTCAGTATAATGTCCTAGAAGTCCATCTTACTTTATCGACTTCAGCCTAGAAACTCAAGACTATGAACACAATCCACCCTTCTTCTTTGTGTGATCTCCATGGCCACTATACTCACCTCTATCGCTGCCTCACAGACTACCACACCTCCTTGGAAATGGTTCGCCAATACGAGGCCAAGCGTAACGAGTGCACCTCTCCCTTACTTGTGCGTTATGCTTCAGCAAAACCAGAGGACACATCGGCTCCCATTGACATACCCCTCCTGATGTCAAGTCGACATATTCTTTGTCCACTATCCTCTACCTATCATCATCTATGATATCCACAGTGGAAGACCCCTCTGGGGTATCCCCTTCTGTTTCGCCTGACCTCCCTTCAACGATCACCTTGGGCTCAACATCGGTTGATTCTTCATCTACTTGTTCTTCTTTAACCCTCCGTGACGATGTGCATGTGAACCTCATTTATCATGATGATGAGTTAGGTAGCTTCGCTGCATCATGTGGTATTTGTTCCACCAGTCACCCCATGTTATATTGTGATGACGAAATTTATATGGAATCATTTACCACCCCTGACTTTATCTATCCCCCCTTACATCGAAACCATGCATTCAAACCACATACACCTTGTGGTCATTACATTGAAACCCAATTTTTTGGTAAGGGGGCACCCATATTTGAGAGTCTAAGAGAAGCAATTCTCCACAACCCTCCTAGTGCATCTGGTCGTGTCAAATCTAGTACCATTATTCTTCCCCATTTAGAAGAACCTTTAAGGTTCCATATCACTTCAGATCACTCTAGGGATGATCCACTTCATCATTCCTTCATCTTACATCAATAACCCAGTGCCCTAAACATTGTTGTTCACCAACCTGTGTGTTTTCTAGGTGAGCACCAGTTCATTAAATCCAAAACCACTCTTTGGGATAGTGACGCCATGTATGCGAACCTAAAAATTTAGTCCATTTGCCTCATATACGTAGTACCGAAAGTGATTGGTAATCCTTCATTCCCTTTCTTGAACTGCATCTATCCATTATTCCCACAGAAGATAACCATAACGTAAACAAATGGTGAACCACATCATAAAAATGTGTTTAGATTCCACTTTTCTAAAATACATTTGGCATGACCATAACATGCTTGGGGGCACCTATGCCCCTGTCCCTTATCATCATCATCTTGAGGATTTAGTGCCTATGATACTGAAGGCTTGAATCCTTTATTTTAGCACTTGAAACACCATGGCACTCCACAAAAGGCTCTAGCTAGGGGCATCATTCCCACCTTTGCATACCAGATCACTCCCCTCCATCACATATGCTTGGGGGCAGTATCCCATGCTTGGTGGCATGATGGCACCCCTAGCCACGTTCTCACTTGATTTTCATAAGTCTCGGCCTAGATCCCAATGATCTAGGTATGGTCGATTACCCTCCCATTCCTTCGATAATTTGTCCTATCGACCTCTTTGGCGAGCAATATATCGTAGATGCTTGATACCATTTCTTCAAATATTATACTTTATGTGCCACCATGCTTACCACTTGGTCCCTATGTTTGACTTGGTGGGAGGGCATGATTTTAGACCTTCTCTAGTATTTAATTCTTGTATTCTTTCCTTCCCTTGATTCTTCACCAGAAACCATCCTTCAAAGAAGCATTAAGGCCACCCTTAGACAAGTAAGTTTGCCTAACTAAAAGTCTCGAACCCTGATTCCAATGTTTGGTTTGTCCGCTACAATCACTGCAAGGTTTATGGCCTTTTCCTCCTCTCCACATCACCACAACTACACTTGAAAATGAATCAAATTGGAGGGAAATTGCCTTATTAAAAGAAAAACCCAAAAATTTTCTTTTTCCAATTGCGACTAAACCATAGCTCGGTTTGACAAACCGTTAGCTCCATTGGAAATCTCTCACCGAGCACTCAAATGGGTATCCTTTCATTTTTGGTGATTTGATACTTCACGTGGCAGCCTTTTTTCCAAGATGGGTCACTTCGCCGCTTCTCAAAATGGAATCTCTTCACTTGCGACACTTGTACTTGGGGCACCACTTTTCCTTCATACTTGTCGATGCTCATGTCGATTTTCTTCATGATTTTACCCATGTTTTTATGGTCCCCACTAGGCCTATTCCATGTGGCAGCATCATCGAGTTGCCCTTATTTAGAGCATCTGAGTTGAGTCATCATCGCATCCATGGAGTCTGTCTCAAGTCCCTCTTGTTTCCCACCACTGTATTCCATCCTTCATTGCTTTGTACCTCTCTCGTGTCACACATTTTGGCCTCCAATCATAGTATCTCGTATCCCCTCCGAAGTCAAGTCAGTAGCTGCCAGGTCATCCATGCCCTTTATTCTCTAACAAGGGAAGTTGTTAGCCCACTACTCAGTACCCCCCATTCCACCATCATCCCTGGTGTCATTCTATCAGTCACTCTACTATTATCCCTCATGCCTTAGTTGAGAATTCCTCATTTCCTCACCTATGGTGAACCTCCTTATGTCAACATCAACTTATTCATTCCAGGAGATAGGTCTAGAGGGTAGTGTACCTTGGTTCCAACTTCCACTCTTGTTCAGTGCCTCAGATTAGGAAAGCAGGCCCTTCATTTCCCTTTGACTTGATTATTGCTTAGTTCCAACTCTTTATGCCATGATCGAGATCCGTATACTAGATGGTTCAGTGATGCAGCAGATTGTACCTGTGATTCGTGGGTGTGTGTGAGATGTTTCAGACCTCATGAGGGGGTGGCCCTTTAGGTAGCCCCCCACATTCCCAGATTTCCTCTCTACTACATCCTTGGATGCAGCTCTACAGATTTGATGGTTCTGGCCTTAGCCACTTGTAGCGTCTTTTTAGTTTGCATGTATCATTCAGATTTTCAGAGCCCTTTCCTAATTTACAAAACCACTTTGGTTGTTATTATATCTCATGTACTAATATATTATTGTACAAGTCCCTGTTGTAATCCCAGGCACAGTATGTATGTGGGATCCATTATGTTTTTTATTTGACCCATGCTTATGCTAATGTACTATATAGGTCACTCCCATGTTTGTCGAGTGCACCATTATTCTTTGTACTTTGTCATCTCGGCAGGCATAGGTATGCCTCCCGCGCTTAATTCAGATCAGGTACTCACTCATAAAAGATACTTGTCACACTTTTAAGTCTCACCTCTTCAGGTTCTTGTGCTCTCTCACTTCAGTATGTCTTATATTTCTCTCTCCCTCTCTGACTCCCCTTCGGTGTCTAGTGATTGTGTTCTTACAACATACTTCGGTCATACGATTAGCTCCTAATGCTCGCACGTTGGGCGGCAATATGTTACACCAATTTTTGGTCATCTAACCTATTACTATTAGATGGACTAAAGTACACCATGTAAGACCAATTTTACCATAGTAAAATTTCTTTCACTATGAGAAATAATTTAATAACCCATAGTTTATTAAGTTATTTATGACTTAAACAGGAAACCCCATGAGGAATAATTAAATAAATCCTTATTTGTTTGATTTTCCTCTAGGGATACTAAACTAAACCACTGTTTAATTAATATTCCTGGTCATATTTAACCCAAAATAGGAAAATTAATTAGATAAATCATTATTTATCTTATTATTTTCTAGGAATAATTATTCAAATCATTATTTAATAATATTCCTTGTTAAATTTGACTAAATCATTTATAAATAATTGAATAAATAATTATTTACTTAATTATTCCTTAACCTCATCCTTGAAATAATAAATAAATCATTTATTTATTTATTATTTCTAAATAAAGGGATTTGACCAATTCTAAATTCCTTTTCCCTCCACCAAAAATAATAAAATATTCCTTGTAAGTTGGATCTAGATTTGGTTAATAATATATTAATTATGCACCAATATCTAGACTAACTCAATATTTTGTTATTAATAGAAGGTTTTCCATTCATTCACTACAGTTTTATGCTTGAGATCACCTTTTGATCTATACTTTTGTTCTGACTTTGATCCTCCATCATTGTCATATTTTTCCTACTTTTGCTTGTGAGCTCCCTTTGAGTTCCATTTTTTTTTGGGTTTTCTGCACCATCAAGAGAGAGAGAGATCTTGGATCTGAAGCACTAAGGAAATACAAGAACCCATCCCATTTAGGGGGACTGGTAACATATTTCTGTGTTCCCTTCCCAGGTGTCATAATTCAAAATATTCTTTATAAATTCTTGTCTTGTCCATTGGATGTATGGAGCAACTCTTATTTATTTTTGTTCTTTAATGTCTTTAACTGCATAGATTTGGATTTTTGTAGCATTTATTTTGATCAACTACTGCATATCTAAGGAAATTGACAGCCACATTTGATGTTAGGGTTGTTTGTTATGCATAGTTAAAGCAAGTTTTTTTTTGTACGCTTGTGATTAGAATTCACACTAATAGTATGTGTGTGTGTGTGTGTGTGTGTGTGTGTGTGTGTGTGTGTGTGTGTGTGTGTGTGTGTGCATGTCACAAGTTTCATCTATTTCACATTGTTATTTGTAAAAGGATGGATATTGGATCTGGAATGACTATGATGAAACCCCATACTCCTCTGGATGAATATGAATAAATGTTGATGTCCAACTCTAAATACATAAGTGATATTCATAAAATGCAACAAGCACAAAGTGAGTCAACAAGTGGAATAGTGAATCATTCCACGAAGGATCCCCCACTTTAAAAACTCACTTGGGAAATTGAGTATGTGTCCATATTGAATGTGAGGAAGTGTTATTAGGATTTTTTCATAGTAAGCGATGGACATGTAACATCATTTTAAATAGAAGCTCAATAGAATTCAAGTGTGAGGTCAATGGGGTCCATTATAAATTGGCTTCAAAAAAGACTTGGAGTGGATAAATACCTACATTATATTCAATGGAAGTTGATGGAGGCACCATGCCTCCTAACGATTAAATAAATCCTAAATTCTTAGTCAAAATTATGCAAGTTATCAAAACCACACAACCTGAACATGGTTTGCGCCACATTGATTATATTCACTATAGGAGGTATTTTTTCTCATAACTACGATACTTGTATGAATCATTGAATTTCATGCAAAGTGATGGAAAATATCTTAGGAGAGAAATAAATGAATCCACTATGACAGATTTGTGCTTCGTGATAAGTTAGGTAAATGAATCAACAAGGATATGATGAAATATATTAAATGTAGACCCCTGCCTGAGGTCGTTCAATATTTAATGGGAGTAGGGGGGCATTGGGGACCTCATCTTTACCACCTTTTGAAATGGGCGATTGGGATGAAATTTCCACCACATCTCCCCCTCCCTCATTTCAAAACCACCAATGGGGGTGGGTCTGCATTCTAGATGGTTTCAAAAAAATTATTTTGAAATTTATTTAATTTATAACCTTTAGAGAAAATATATTGTATTAGTATAAATTTCATTATACAATTAAATTTAAAATCATATATTATTATATAGCGTTGATATTTTTTAAAAGAAAGGTTAATTAATTTTTAACCTGAAAAACTCCCATTATTTAATCAAATACCAGAAGTTATGTTTCTGGCATAAAGAACAAGAATGAAGGGGAAATTTGAAAGGATGGCTTTGTAATTCTTGGACGAAGAAATCTGTAACATTATATTGAATGCTCTGAGCTATTTTTTAAGAAATCAATACAAATTACATTTCTCAAGTTTGTTGGCAATCGATATTTTTCTTATGTGTGTTAATGACTTGTTCATAACATGTTTCTTTTGGGTTTTGTTATAGAATGTTTGAAACGAATTATTATGTTCATGAATGCATAAAATCACGACCTTGAAAGAAAAACTATTTTTTTGAGATAATATTAAAATATTTGTAAAAGTTTCAGTGTTTTCAAATGCACCTTTTGATTTTGTGGAATTATTATTGTATGATTTCAATTGTTGGAGAACACATAGTTACCTTTCATGTAAATCTTGACTTTTAGAAGAAATTCCTCTTGGGGTTCTAGTATTTTGAATTCTTTATTTCTTGAGGGATTATTCCTTATTCTTCATTCTTCTATCACTCTTTAAAGTCATTTAAATATACAAATACTAAAAATTTGGCCTATTTGAACGAAAGAAAGGTGTTTTTTAAGGTTTTGAAGACATATTGAAAATCCACTAATTTATCTAATACCTATTCATTTTTTAGATTTAACCAAAATATTTTCATTTCTAGGCATTGATTCCTCTACAACCAGTAATTATCTCAAAGTTTACAACACAAAAAAATATAGTTCTCAAATTTATAAGAATAACTAAGTTTATCCCATATATCCTAGTATTAATTAACATCCTAAAAAAATGGTTGACTTGATCAGAGAGAGAAATTTCTTCTTCCATATATTCTATGCATTAAGTCAAAGAAAACTCCTAGCACTTCAGGATCCAAATCTAGACTAATCGATTTGTAAGATATCAATTTGTTCTTCGAATCATGAAAATGTTAGACTGCATGTCAATGGTGTTGAGCTCCTCTTCAAATTAACCCAAGCTTGTTAGATGTCAATTTTAGATGGAAACTACTTACCATGGTTGAGTTTAATAGCCATAACAAATCATAGGAAAAAAAATCTCACTCGAATGAAATAGTAGAGAAGAAATTTTTAATGACTATTTATTATAGTTTAATAATTTATCCACAATTTAAAGACTGGAGTATATCCACTACCTAAATATTCTTAATCCAATATATTTCTTGAGAAATTACACTCTAAAGGAGAAAAGAATAAGCGACAAGAACATGTTTAAAGAAAACATAAGTGCTCATGGTGATAAAATTCAAGAAAAAAGTTCATCATAATATATATTAAAATGAATTGAATTGTTGTATAATAAAAATACTTTCTTATCAATGAATTAATGGGGCTACAAAACACCTATTTATTTTTTGTACGAATTGATCAAAATTGTCCTTTATATCTCCCTAACATAAGGTATCCTTTTCAATGTCTTCCTCTTTAGGGTAAAGAAAGTGAAAGATAATTATATTTCCTATGTTATTCCAAAAGAATGATGTAAGGACAAGGAAATGGGGATTTCCAACTAGAATGATTACTTAAAATTTACAAAACTTCAAACATATGGACAAGAAAGGTAATTGCTAGCATAATGGTACTATCTCTTATCCTCCACCATATGAATCATTAAATACTTATCCAAGGTGGTTTAGGTCATTAGGTATGGGTTAAAATATGTACAATACATGTAAATTCAACCCCACCCCAAAATGCTCAATTATGTGCAAATTGAATATTTTAGTGAAAATTGAAGCTATACCATATTTCTTTAAGACAATGTATATAAGAATTTTGTTTCAGTAATAGTCACATATGTATGCTTATGTCATTACAAAGAGTGGGTGTGTGAACTAATATTTTTCTTATTGAATATTTATTTAGAGGGAAAGTGTATGCAAAAGGGAAGGGGGACCGCACCAACTCATGAATATTAGGGCCAGTGTGATAAAATATGTTATAAAAAGTGCCCACTAATGTTTGATATGAGAGAGGTATCTAATGTCCAAAATAAATTATAAAAACTTTAGGAGAATGCTTTCAAATGGGCTCAGGAAGAGTTCAACAAGCAACAAACCAAAACAACACCCACAGAAAGAAACCAAGTCAAGATAATTTATTTCCTAAGGTGGTCATACCCATGCTCATATGTACAAAGTAATAGCCACTAAATCAAGTACATTGTTGAGAAATGAAGTAAAGAGTGACAAGAATGGCCACATATAAAATCCATAGTATATACATGTCAAAAGATCACATCTATGGAAAATAAATGATGTATTTATGTATGACTATATATAAAGTAGGAGGAGATTTAGAGGATTGAAATGAATCAATTGATCCTCCTTCAAGTATCAAAATCATGTGAGTAGGAGTGGTATCATCCAAAAACTTGGGAAATAACATGAAATATGTTATTGAAATGGAGAGCATCATGAAAATGGGGATGCTACAAGCATAAACTGGTAATGTTCTAATGGAAAAATGTGCTTTCCTAAATTAACTCAAGGTGTTCTAACCAACCATTGAAGGTAAAAATATATGATGAACCCTTAGCTAAACTAAGAGGGTGGGTGAATCGGTTTAGTACATTCATGGACATTTAAAAATTTTCTTTAAAATTATTTACACCTTCATTTCATAATAAACATAATATATAATGAATCATCAAACTTTATATTTGAGCAACAACTGATAAGAATATTAAATATAATACATCAACCCATAATCATCATGCACATAGACAAAAAATATAAGTGGAAACCCATAAGGGAGAAAACCACATCTTATTATTATTGTGATGCAAAGGCAAGATCCAACTCCCTCTCACAACTGATTTTCTATATGCTCCAACCTATAGGAGGCCACTACCTCAATTTTTGTAAGCTACAACTTGCACGGAAGATCCAAATCCCATTTATTTTCTGTAGGCTACAACCCACAAGAGGCTCCTACCTCAACCAGCTACAACTGGACATATATCAAGCTACAACTTGATATGGAAGCTCCAACTCCCTCACACTACAATAAAATCATATGCTAAGTTACCTGGATATCAGATCCATTTTATTCCTTCTTCACTGCTCTCTTTTTTAGCCTTCACATCTGCTTCATATTAGCTCTAGATGTGCACAACATATCTATTTTCTCACTCTCATTATTCCACTATCTAACCTCTCTATGCATATTACAATAGAATTATTTATAGAGATAACTTCATGGTTGTTTGCATTCTCTATGGGAATATGAAGTGAACAGGCATGACTCTTTGCCTTTCACCCACTCATTTCCTCACTCAGCATATTTAGAATGTTACAAAAATATATACATTTATTTCAGTATAAAATGGAGTTTTTCTTTTCCTTGGAGACTTGCCTTTGCATCACAAACAATGTAAAATAATCAATTCATTTACATTTATTCTTACCGATACTTTCTTCCAATGCTTCCTCCTTGTATACATTATCATAACTCTTATGAAAAAAAATAATAATTCATAAATTAATGTAAATTAATGAATTAAATAAATAATTAACTCCCCTTTTTATTTCACTTTTTGGAATACCATGGGAAAATACCATGGTCTTCCTAAACCATGGATTTCAAACCATAATTTCTCTTTTAGAATTCCCATTTTTCATGAAAAATAATTTTTAATATACTTGATTACTCATATATAATGTCAAATTTGTTCAACACATAGCCCACACCTAATATAAATAATAATAAAACTCAATTTACTTACCCCCATTGAGTTGTCTAAGATTCTCGTCTTTTTCTATTTCCCCTTTTGATAGTTAAGGGGTTTACTTAAGATTAGGTAGAGCTACAAGTAATTGAAATTATACAATTATTTTAAAGGATGGAGAGGAGGAATTTTAAATAAAAGTAGGAGACTAACCACCAAAAAAGAAATGCAATTTTCATTTCCAAATACTACTTACCATTGAAGCTTGGAAGAATCATAGACAAGGGATGAAAAACTTCCTCCCTATTAGGATAGGTTAAGTACTAACAAAAACTTTGTCATTTCAGGCCATGAAATATATGTTCAACAAATTATTGTCATTGAGGTTATATAATTTCATGAAAATACATGTCTATTCATCAAATAAATAATTAATTTCCCTTTTTTTCCATTTTTCTAAATACAATGGAAAAATACCATGGGTTTAAAATCAGCATTTCACTTTACATGTCTTTCAATTCAATTTCCACCTTTTAATTCCCATTTTTGATATGCTTGGATAAATATCAAAATGGTGAAGTAAAAATAAAAAATGAAATTTTGTGAAAAAGGTGCATAGTGAGTAGGACATAAAATGTGAAATGGTGGTTTCAAACTCATGGTTTACGAATCCTTTGGTACTTTCCCATTGTATTTTAAAAATTGAAATTAAACAGGAATTAATTGTTTATTTAATGAATGGATATATATTTTCGAAGGTTTATGATTATTTATAAAAGGAGAAAGGATTGGAATGAAAGTTTTTTTTAGTGAAAATGTAATTTGTTGACTAAACAAGTCACCTTGGAATTTTCACAATAAATTTTTAAAATTTTCAATGGGATGCTTAAAATGGTTAAATTTTGGACCTATTGAGAAGAGATTAAGGGGAACATCTAGTTAAAATTTATGATTTTGGTTCTCTGTGCTTTTAGAGATACACACTCACCAAGTGAAGGTTTTTTATTTGTCTTAAAATCTGTTTTAGATGGCTAATCCTAGGATTTTCTCTAAACTTATTTCTAGTATATTTCAAACCATTAAATTTGGATAAAAATGAGAAGACATTGCGTGTTACATCTGGTAAAAATTATATTATGGTGCTCTATAATTTCAAACATATGGTAAAATTTTATATCATGCTGCTCTATAATTTCAAACATATACCCTGTGGAAGTTAGGGTTTGTCAAAATACCTTGAAATCAATTTTAAATGAGTGGAATTGGAACTTTTGTTATAATTCACTTTCTTTGAAGAATCGGACTAAATGTTTTTTGAAGGGTTTATGAAAGGCCTTGAAAACAATTTTAAATGAGTGAAATTGAAATTTTTGTTATAATTCACTTTCTTTGAAGAATCGGACTAATAAAATTTTAAGGATATTGAGAAAACAACTCAAAGTATATCTAGTAGAATTTCATATTCTAGTTCACTAAAATTCCATATATATATCCTACTAAAGTTAGGGTTTTTTAATCATCCCAAAATTAGTATTAATTCACTTTTTGTGATGGAATTTTGGGATTGTGAATTGTCGTGAAATTAGTTTTAATTCACTTTTTGTGATGGAATTTTGAGTATATTGAAAAAATATCTCAAGGTAAGTTTGGTGAATAACTCATACTCTAGTTCACTACAATTTCAAAGATATATCCTATCAATTTTAGGCTTTGTGAATGGTCCTGCAATCAATTTCAAAAGAGTGATCATGACATTTCCGCTATAATTCCTCTTTTGGGAAACTTTAGATTGTGAAATTTTTAGAGATACCATGAGACATATTGAAGTGAGGTATATGAAGAGAGAATTGAAAGAATATCTCTTTATGGAAATCGAAAAAATATTCATATCTTAGAAAATTAAATAAAATGGAAACAAATGATGGATTCATAAGAAGAAAATGGCAACAAATATGAGGAGGTGGATATTGAATAAGAACTCATTTGTGACAACCCCAACCTAGGTTTTCCTCATTAAAATGAAACATAAATATTGTTACAAAATATATTAAAATCGGTTTAGTTAAAGGGACAAGAATTAATGAAGGCGAGGAGGTTTTTTTCTTGGGATGTATGAGATTTCCTTACTGTGTGAAATATGAACTGATATAAAATCCATTAAATGTTAGTTGGCATGTTTTTAATAACTTGGTTACCTGAATTAGCTTGGTTGCAAGATAATTATGGAGGCCCGTGTTTCTTGAGAAAATTTACAAGGAAAAAAGGACAAGAATTAATGGAGCGGGAAGGACTATGCAGGTAGGGAGAAATAAAAAAGAGAGCGTTTGACCTCATTTGGGGGACCCATTCACATAAATGACTATCACACACTGAGAAAGGGAGAAGGAACAACATGGAGTTTGATAGAGGAGATGAGAAGACAATGATCTCTATTTAGCTGGAAAGATTGAATGAAGAAGGTATCTCTTGGGTGAAGATCAATTGGATCTCGATTCCTGGTGTATTAGAGAGTGGAAATGTGATCCAATATTTTGCTTGAGATGTGTTAAAGAATCACATGTAAAAATTGTAGCTTAAACAAGAAACTTTAAAGGCATAAAAATAGAAAGAGAGAAGCAATTAGAATCATGCAAGAAGAAACAGAATTGATATCGGAGTTTGTCCATGAGGGACTACGTCTCCTGGCCCTACTTAATTAGTGTGGAGACCCTCTTTCAATAAGTAGCAATAAAATTGAAAGTACAAGTATTAAATGTGAAATTACACCCTTATACCTCCATAGCTGAAAGTGCCTGAAAATTGGAGACCTCTAATGAATAAATAAACAACACCATTGGATTCGTGGTGCCAAGAGGTGCATAATCCATATCAAATTTGTCTAATTCTGACAAAGTGAAAATTTGCACCCTTTGGAAAATGGCTCAGATCATGGTTCTTCCCCCTTCCTGCAAAGCCCTCATGGTTCCACCCTGTCTCGTACTTCGTGTCGCTCCTGGCCTGACTGGGCGCACTTCCGAAATGACTGGTTTATATATTAAAAGCTAGGCGGACTCCCCAAGGTGTCTGCTGGCTGAGTTGGTTAGGATCCATAATGTGGGGGGGTGGTCAGGTGGTCAAACCCTACCCCATCCATATTAAGGAGGATCCATTTGAATTAACCAGCGGCAATCTATTCAGGCCCGCATTGGGCGGCCCACCCCTTAACCTCCACCGGTAGCACTGTATTACACGAAATATGTTGGGTTGGCGGTGGGGTGAAAAAATCCCGCCACCCATTAATATATGGTGGTTTTCGTATAGTGTGGGGGCGGCAGGGTCATGGCCGCAAACCTCCATTATTATAATATTTTTGTTATGCGACCGTTGGATTTGGAGGGCGACGGTCATGGCCCGCCCTCCAAAAATATTTTTATTTTCATTTTTTTGATTTGATTTTAACCAACCCAATCTTTTTAAAAATTCCAAATTTGACCAAAGGAGTCAAATTAAAGGACCCAAAATTTCACCTAAAATCCGTCCAAAGTTGGCTAGAATTCAGTGGTTGTGTTTATGAAAAAAAGTCACCTCCTTAAGCTGCCACATCACCAATTCAACCCTCAAACTTTGATTGCTCCTAACTCCTTCATACAGACTCGTAATTTAGTTTCGTCTACGTCATTGGAATAAAAAAGATGATATATTTAACTTGTACGTGGACCTATTCGTTCCACCTGGATCATTCCTCCCCATTGAAGAGCATTTGGACCCCCAAAAACCTTATGAATCAACAGGCAAGTGATGGAATTGCTCCCTCACCTTCTCCTTTTCAAGCCATTTAGCTTTACTTGGGTGCATCCCTTTGAAACCAACACGGAGATATTCCACATCTCCTCATCGTGAAGTCCTGGTTCTTCGATCGAGAATGATATATTCGGCAGTTCATCAAGATACTCTAGTGTAAAGTCATCCACTATAGGAATTTATCCTACCTCCTCAGTGTCCCTAATTGTAATGTCTCTCTAATGTCCCTCAGAATTTTTTTTTTTTTTTCTAGAAGTCTTCATCATTATCTAAAAATCTCAATTTTGATTTATTTTTTTAAGTTCTTTATTGGTTAATCTCAACCACAATACACTTATCTTTTCCTTTTTATTAATTTCATTAGTAATAGTTAAACATCATTTATAACTATTACAACTTGGGTTCATTTATATTATGAAACCCTTAATTTATATGGATCGAACTTAACCCACTACACTACCAATAAATCAATACATTTTTAATCCAACTCCCATTGGTCATAATTTAAAACCATATCTTTAATAATAAATTCGAACGATACCAAACTTAGTTCACATTTCTATTGCGTCACTCAAGTTGGAGGATATAGTTTTATTTTGAAAACTGATTATATTTACAACCATGATTATAATCCTTGTTAATTCGAATTATGACATGACATGTTACTTATCAATTTGTTACAATTGTTGATCACACTTCCCAAACTCTTATATGGTACCCCCACTGTTAAATTCGTATCAATTTCAAATGGAAATATTTTTCGGAATTCACAACGTATTAATGGCTAGGAGTACTATGGAACATAGATATGGATGTAACTCCTTGCTATTAATTTCTTCCAATTTTTCTTAAAATTTCCTTCAACATGAAATTTCTTATTGCATAGAAATTTCCATAAAATAGTTCTCACGTTACTCGCATATGCAAAGGATCCTCATTCCATAAAATGTGTTCTAGTTTAGCAATCCCTTTACACATTTTTATTTATGTGCATACATGAAATAGAGAAGTATTGACTAACCCTAATGAACTACCTATATTCTATTATAACTTATATTTATTTATTTGAAATGCCACATTTCAATATTATTGTCAAAGGAAAAATCCTTATGTTGTTTTAATTTCTATAAGGTATATATATATATCATATATATATATATTGCAACTTAACTATCCAACCTAGTTGATACATGTTTTACTACACATATTATACTCATCGAATATCATTAGATTTTCGTTAACATAGATAATGTACAAAAATCAACCATTACACTTATTATATCGTTTTTAATGTCATTTCACTTACTCCATTTCGAGGTTCTGACAAGAGATTGGAATTGATCCCGTAGGATCTTCACACATCTCTAGTACTTCGGTACTTTGTCATATTTACTATTAAATTGACTTGTTATAAATCTTGAGATATGTACACATGCAAGTTACTAGGGTTTGGTTATTGGGTTTCAAACTCTTGGTACCTTTGTGTGGTTGGATATAATATATGAATTTAAACCAAGGTGTACATGGATTCTTTGGATTAATTCATCTCGAGTCCTTCGTAAATTGCATTTACAGTTCTATACGAAATCGGCAGATCATGCCACATGTAGGTTGGAGATGATCTAGGGTTTCTGATTCATTCACCGGCATTTAAACTGGAATTTCAATGAGTTTAGAGTTCATTTCCTCCTGAAATTTTCTCAGAACCCTCTCTCTCTTTCGTTCCTGTGTTCAACGTGTTCTTTGAATATTTTTCCACTGACTTAGCTTGTTGCCAACATCTCAGGTAAAGTGTTGATTTCTTATGCGAATCTCTCGGCTACATTTTCCATTTTTACTCTCAGAGCTGCAAATTTCTGTTATGATTTTCATTTAGCAAACATTTGAGCTATACCATATTGTATTGCCTCAGATTGTTCATCTCAGACTTGAGAGCTAGGATTTAAAATCGATTTTCTAGTTGCGTTTCCAATTTATATATATTTTTTTCTACTTTCTCTAAGACAAATTCATATATGTGGCCATATCTGGGACAAAACTATCGATGCTCACAAAATAGATGTCGTATTTTGGGTATGAAAGATTCTATTCATGCGTCCTTAGTTCTCCTTAAATTTTATCTTCTGGTTTCGCTCCATACCTTGTATAATTAATTTAACTCTGTTTGTCATTTCTTTCAATTCGTTGAGAAGAAGCAGAGCGAGAGCTCCTATTAGTGACCTCGAAGGTTTCGATGGTCTCTGTTTTGTGCTTCCAACCTCTGATTCTCACAGGTATGAAGTCTCTTTTTCTTCTCGCTTATACCCACAGAATCTTGTATTCAATTTTTTGTTTATTTAATGTCAATGAAATGAAACTGAATTATTAATGTAACTCGTTCCTATTACAGGTATGACGTTAACCCCCTCTTGACTCTACTATTTCGCACAGTTTGATAGTAATAGGAGGCTTCGTCGACCCTAACACTATTTCCTTTGACCAGGTTGGTGACTACAAAATTCGTGAGATGAATGCCTATTTCCATAGCTCGTTTTATTCCTCTCAGGAAGCCTTTGACAATCCTTTGAAAGTTGCCTTTTTTATTTTATTTTAGCTCATTAGAGAGCAATGTATATTAAGAAATGATGTATAATTTTTCTAATTGACTGTGTTGTCAAACTTTAAGTTCTGGACTGAACTATATTTTTTTTTTTAATAACTTTTAACTTTTCAGTTACTATACCGGGGTTTTATATCCATAACCTAGAACTCAAATTTCCATCAATAAGCGTCAGAATTATTATCCAATTTGATTTGCTAACTGAATATAGTTATTTTCATTCGCAATGAATTTTTTTCAGTACCAATATTTTAGTTTTCCCTTGCTAGGATTTTAATGACTACAATAGGATAAAATCCTAAATGGAATAGAACTATCTTTGAAATTATTATCGGTTTTAAATTGTAAATCTCTTCTATTCCACTGTTTTTACTATTAAAATGTGTAACATAGTACACTTCAGATGAGAGAAAATATGTAGACTGTAAAGGGAATATTAATAAATCTGAAGCTCTCATATAGATTTATTTAAACTTTTTTTGTAAAACCTCACAGTTTTTCTCTGTTCACTGAAATGCAAATATTTAATATGATTGCATTAACAGTATAATTTCCTATAAATAAAACCTTCTATGCTATTTATAAGGCTTATGAGAAATTTGTTTATTTTTAGGAGCCAGTATTTCTAGTACTAATATTTCCAGTATGAAATATTCTATTTAAAGCTATGGTTGCTTTTACTGCTGGTTACTCAACTGCCTATCATATTCTGCCTTTCAATAAGATATTAAGTTTTGTTTAATTAAATCATTCTGTTTAGAATAATTATCATACTCAACAGTATTTCTTCCAATGCTTTCATTCCATAATTGCATATGCTATAACTGTTTACCTTAATGTATATATGTATATATTTTTCTGCATATTTCTGAAGAGGAAACTTTTATTTTCAGATTGTATTCACAATTTTATGCTATAGAGCATTAAATATTTCTACATTATATATATATATATATAATGTTTAAATTGTTGGGTTTTCTACTCAGATTTACATAGCTAGCTGCTAAAATTAAAGCATACCTGTATACCTCAACAAATTGTCTGCATAGTAAAGTAGGTTCAATAATATTAAATCTCTAACTTTAATGTATAGTTATCCACCATATAAATTCTAGATTTTATTTTTATTTTTCTCTATAGGATACCTATCCCTAGATCCAAACCTTTCTATGGTTTTGACATTCTGGGAGATGGTTCCTGCAAGATTTTTCCCATGCTACTATACATTCTAAAATTCATCTATTGAATTTAGTCTGTTAAATGCAGTAATTACTCAACCCATAATAATTCTAGATTTCTGTTAGTCAAATAAAATAACAATTTATAACCATATAGATATTGTTCAGATAAGATCAAAAGAACTTTAAGTGCTACGTATGCATACCAATCACTAAGACCAGTCCTCCCAACCTTAGAATTATTTCTCTCCCAAATTCACCCCCGAGCTGAGATCTTCCTAGACCAGACTACTCCTTGTCTGTCCTGGAGCAGCTTATTTAAGTTGTGCTTTCCCCAAGCTTGTTTCCAATTTCTGCGTCCAGAAATTTCAGGATGATTTCTTCCTATTTTGCCTAGGCTTTCCCTCATTGAGGTACTTTAAAGCTTCCTTTTTCTCTTTTCCAGCTTTTCTTCCTCTTCCAAATTACTTTCCTATTCATTGGGGAAATTAGATTTTTCTCTCCCAATCTAATTTAGTAAGATTCCTTTCAAGGCTTTCTAAAAGGTTTTGGGAAAGTCTAACCTTATCCATATCCTCATGGATCCAGGTTTAGGATCTCCAATCTCAATCTAGTCATAGTGCACACATAACTTTTTTCATTTATTTTTATTAATTAAAAATAAATTAATCCATTCTCTAGTTCTCCATTGGGGTCCACTTCCCCTTTGAACTTTTTCCAAATGCCAATTAAAAGCATAGAACTAGGGGTGTTACATATTCCCCCCCTAACACTGAACACCGTCCTCGGTGTTACACTTTGAGGTTGATTATTCAACTCAAGACAATGATTCCTCCTTCATATTTGCTCCCAGCTTCCATCAGTTTTCTTCAGAGTACCAGTCCTTCCTCTGTTCCCACTCTACTACTGATACCCTCTGGAGTTTGATTTTCTTCCTACTTCATTGCAAGAAGTCTATCTGGAAGAATATTTTATTCCGCTCTCTCTCTGTCCACAATTCATACCAATTCATATAAGTAATATCATATACATATATTGATAATCACAACAACATTCTGAACTTTAATAATTTCAATAAATTTAGCTGTTAGCCAAACTGTTCAGTTTCATAGTAGTTTAGTGCACTTTTTAGCACAACTACTTGTCATTCCTTGTCTTTTGGTGAGATTTGCTCCTCACATAAACCTGTTCTACCTCATCTTTCTTGGTTTTCTTGGTGAATCCCTGCACTTATTTTCACCTTTTTGACTCCTTTTTCTGGAGTATACAATTCCTGTTGCACACTTGGATAAACAAAATATATAACTTTTCATTAGTATTTTATGAATTTAGAAAACCAACTTTATCATATGCAGATGTTCTGCTTTACCTTTTTCTTAGTGCATTTCTGTACTACAAGTACCTTCTCGCTGTTTTTTTTTTTTCAAACAATCAATTTAATTTGTAATAACCAGGCTCAATAAAAAGGTCTAAAATTCAAATTCTACTTTACACTTGAATTCTTTTCTGATCAAGTATATCAGTTAGTACCGTATATCTTCGACTTGCATCTCAGTCTGTAGTTTCAGCCTTACACTAATTGATCGATTTTCCAACTTCCTATTTTTATATAGGATCTAGATTTCATTTTCTCTTAACAATCCTTCCACATAGGATTTTTCATTATTTTTCTTCCTAACCGTGCAAACATGTCTTGTTTTAATTTTCAAACTCGATTGGAGTTATCTGTATGTCCGAACTAAGGACATAATATGAAAAAAAAAATTTCCTAACAAATATGCTGTGTTAGGGTCACATGATTTATGTACCCTCAATTTTTATACTTATAAGTTCTTTCTCACTTGAGACATTTTTCATCCTTTTAGAAATTTGTACACTTAATAAGTAGTCATCACTTATTTACTTCACTAAAGGAATATGTATTTTGATGTCTATGCTCCACTGTTGAATTTATATAATCACTTGAGATATTCTTTTAGAAATTTGTAGAGGTAATTTAATACTTTATTACTTAAGCATTGTTCAAAATTTAGGGATATTCCTCCTTTACAGACATCCCAACATTTTTTTCCTGTTACTTTCAACTTATTAAGGAATTGCAAACACCCAGTTTGCTTATCATTTTCTTTATTTTTGCGGAATTTTTTTACTTCCATTCTTTTGTTCCTGAATCAACCCCTTCTCATTTTTCTCAAGCATACATTTCAACAGAACTTTTACTACCAACTCAGGGGATATATCCATACTGCAACTAATTTCACTCTTCTTGAGCTAGGCTTGTAAAATTTTATATCCCAATTCCTCGTTTTTTTTTTATCATGATTTAATTGACTAGTAAAACGAGACCAATTGTCCTGTAGAATTTCAATTCCAATTTTTGTTTTTTTTTTTCAGCAATTTATGGTTTTCTTTAAGGTTTTATCTCCCCTTTGAACCAACATGACCTAGAAGGGATCTACTTGATCTTACATAGGTTTCAAATCAGTAGTACTTCTTTTGGCTTCTATTTTAACTCCTACCAATTTTTAATATAACACGTGGTTTAATCTTCATTTTATAACTAACTTCCTTATTTGGAAATTAATCTGGAATTTCATCCAGAACTATCCTCTTACTATCCTTGGGGTCTGGAATTTTTCCTACCAATTTATATTTCAGTTTGTTATCTTTATCCCACCTAATAAAATTGGCAGCACTTTTCTAGTTGACTTTTGCAGTTCCATCGCTACACTTCTATGAAATGTTTTCTTTCAACAAGTTGATAGGTATTTTCTGTTATCCTACCCAATTTATTCATGTTTTATCCTTCATCAAAACAGATAATGGAAATTATTGAGCTCTATATAATTTTCGTTTATACTTGGTATACTGTTGAATGATTTGAAAACTTGCTATGCCAATTCTGTACCAAATTTTTGCATGCCGAATTTCTCCTATCTTTTTTCAAACCCTATCTAGGTTCACAGACTCATGTCTTTTATATCACATATCTGGAAAATTCTTTTCAATTTTCTCTAACCTTTTTTATGAAATTCATATTCCTACTGACAATATGTCTAAAATGTGCAAAAATATGCAGCTTTCTGGTTCATTAGTCAGCACAGAGCATATTTTTCATATTGCATATATGAAAATTTCTTTTTTTCTACCACATAATTCATACGCCTTCTAATGGCATGTCTAAAGTGTGCAATTAAGTATAACTCTATGTTTCAGCTCTTCCTTCCTGTTTTTTTCATGCAGGTAGGGTTGAATCCATTTCACAGTGAAATGGTATTTTTTTTTTCGCTGACCTCAATTTTTGAGAAAAATTTCGTGTGACATCGTCTTATCTAGGCAGGTCTGACACTTGAAGACCACCACATATGCATTAGTGACACAGTTTTTCTATGTGCATATCAATAACAGTGTCAGTTTTGTTCAATTCTTCTTTAGCTGTTACATAATTATAGAACACTAATACTTCAGAAATATCCATTTACTGTTATATATCCAATTTATTATAATTTCTCAATGATATGTCCCATTCTTATGTACTTTTGTCGCCTACCACCTTAATTACTTCAGTACGCTTATATATTGATAATAACATATTCAACTTTCAATTACAACTGTCCTCTAAGACCTGATTCTTTCCCTTTTATTTATATGGATTTGGTGGTTTTAAACATACCCCATGGTTTTAAATTCCTCTGAACTTCCTTCTTCCTCCTAGACTGTTGTCTAAATGCATCCTCTCTCTCAAAATCTTCTACGAGATTCTTATCGAGATATGCTCTCTGATTTATATATGTCTATACATGCACAGGCTAGTACTGCATCGCCAAAGATATATTTAGTATCCAATGGCTACAACTTTTTTATAATTATTTGAACTATTATTAGGTCTCATAGGGTTTTCCCCTACCTTTAATCACAATTTCTATTGTAATCATTATAACTCAGAATTTTGGGAATTTCTCCCAACAAGGCTGTTATGATTAAATTAATTACACTCCGCTTATGCAATATATAGTACTATTGAGTCGCATATATCGAATTTTCAATAATATTTGTTGGTACTTATGTCACATTACCTTTTTTCTCGTATAAAGAATGATATAATTAAATTCTTTTCCTAGACTGTACTAGGAACCTTCACCCTCTTTGATGTTTCGTGAAGTCAATTCTCTTATAAATTTGTCTTGTTTCTTACAGGCTACAGATAGCCTGTCATTGTGGCTTTTAAGCTATGTCATTCCTTGTTGCATTCTATGCAATATAGCCATCAATGGAACATTTGAATCTGGCGTGTTTTCTCCACCACCCAGATCTACATACAGCTCGTCCCCTTCAGCTAGGTTTCGCAGCTGTACCCTTCAATATTGTTTAACTGTTCATAAATTTAATATTATCAATTTTTTTTTTCCCAACAGCATATATTTCTGTCTGAGCATATGATTTTCCCAGTGTTTTAGCTAAAGCTCATCCTCTTCAGTCATGGTTTTGTAGTTTTTAATTTCGGTACCTTTTCACTGTACAACAATACAACATCAGTTATATTTTTAACATTAATAAAAAAAAAATCATAGTATATATTTCCTGTGTGAGCACATAACTGCCCAGTTTTTCAACATGGCTCTGATACCATTTGTAATATCTCTCTAATGTCCCTCAGAAATTTATTTTTTTAGGAGCCAGTATTTCTAGTACTAATATTTCCAGTATGAAATATTCTATTTAAAGCTATGGTTGCTTTTATTGCTGGTTACTCAACTGCCTATCTTATTTTTCCTTTCAATAAGATATTAAGTTTTGTTTAATTAAATCATTCTGTTTAGAATAATTATAATACTCAACAGTATTTCTTCTAATGCTTTCATTCCAGAATTGCATATGCTATAACTGTTTACCTTACTATATATATATATATATATATATTTTAAATTGTTGGGTTTTTCCTACTCATATTTACATAGCTAGCTACTAAAATTAAATCATATCTGTATACCTCAACAACTTGTCTGCATAGTAAAGTAGGTTCAATAATGTTAAATATATAAATTTAATGTACAGTTATCCACCATATAAATTCTAGATTTTATTTTTATTTTTCTCTACACGATACCTATCCCCAGATCCAAACCTTTCTATGGTTTCGACATTCTGGGAGATGGTTGCTACAAGATTTTTCCCATGCTACTATACATTCTGAAATTCATCTACTGAATTTAGTCTGTTAAATGCAGTAATTACTCAACCCACAATAATTCTAGATTTCTATTAGTCAAATAAAATAACAATTTATAACCATATACAGATCGTTCAGATAAGATCAAAAGAACTTTAAGTGCTATGTATGCATACCAATCACTAAGACCAATCCTCCCAACCTTAGAATTCTTTCTCTCTCGAATTCACCCCCGAGCTGAGATCTTCCCAGACCAGACTACTCCTTGTCTGTCCTAGAGTAGTTTATTTAAGTTGTGCTTTCCCCAAGCTTGTTTCCAATATCTGTGTCTAGAAATTTCAGGATGCTTTCTTCCTGTTTTGCCTAGGCTTTCCCTCATTAAGGTACTTTGAAGCTGCCTTTTTCGCTTTTCCAGCTTTTCTTCCTCTTCCCAATTACTTTCCTCTTCATTGGGGAAATTAGATTTTTCTCTCCCAATCTAATTTAGTAAGATTCCTTTCAAGGTTTTCTGAAAGGTTTTGGGAAAGTATAACCTTATCCATATCCTTATGGATCCAGGTTTAGGATCTCCAATCTCAATCTAGTCATAGTGCACACATAAATTTTTTCATTTATTTTTATTAATTAAAAATAAATTAATCCATTCTCTAGTTCTCCATTGGGGTCCACTTCCCCTTTGGAATTTTTCCAAATTCCAATTAAAATCATGAACTAGGGGTGTTACACTAATCAAAGGTGGTTCATAAAGCTTCAGATTTTCAACATTCACAACCGAGTACATCTGCATGTATACCGGAAAATCGAGTCGAAAAGCATTATTCCCAATATTCTCCAATATGGTAAATGGACCATACCGGATTAGTCGCAATTTATTGCCTTCCCCCTTCATTCGATCCTTGCTTATAAGGAACCACACCTTGTCACCAACTTGAAATTAATGGTCATTTCGGTGCTTATCATGTCGTGCTTTATATCGAGCCTGACTCTTTTCCAACTTCTCTTGCACTGCTTGGTGAATTGTTTGTATCCGACGAATGAACCATTGTGATTTTTCCCTATCATAACTTCCATTGGCATCTTCATCCCTTCCATAGATCATATCAAAAGCATCCTTTGGGAAGTAACCAAAACATGTCTCAAATGGTGAACAATGCATAGAGGAATACACTGCTCGGTTGTAGGTGTGCTACACATATGGAAGATGCTCATCCCACAGCTTGGGATGTTTGCTGCAATAGCCTCACAACAAGCGCACCATGGTATCGTTGACGACCTCTGTCTATCCGTCGGTTTGTGGATGGAATGTCATACTTCTCTTCAACTTGGTGTCCATCATTCGCTACAAGCTGCTCCAAAACTCCCCAAGGAAGCGAGAGTCTCAATCTGACACAATCGATGTGGGCAACCCAAAGTGGACATAAAAAAACTGAAAGAAAAGATAAGCAGTCTGCTCTGCAGCGACCTTATTTTTACAAGGCATTAATATGCACATTTTACTAAAGTGGTCTATGACAACATACAAGTAGTCGTGACCCTTTCTAGACATAGGCAAACCTCCTACAAATTCCATCAACACACTTTCCCATGGATGACCCAAAATAGGTAGGGGTGTGTAGAGCTTGAGTTTTCTATTAGAGGGATTTGAAACAGAACACATCATGCATCCCTTTACAAATTGGGTTACAATTTTTTTCATAAATGACATAATTTTTTTTCAACACCAAAGTGACTAGACACAAGAGAGGTATGCACCTCTTGAATTACATGTACACTTTCCGCTATGGGTACGCACGATTTTCCAAGGTTATACAACATCTTCCCCTGCAAATGATAGTTTTCCACCTGTGATCCATGAGTTAGTTTTGCATATATTTCTTTAAATTCATCATCGTTAACATATTGTTCAGGATACTTTCAAAAGAAAACGAAGCATTATGCAAAATAATAGAAGCAACAATAGGAGGGTGAGAGAGCATATTTTCTTCTTTGTTACTAGTGCCCTTCTTATACTTTATTACCAGATGAAATTGTTGTAAAAAACCCATCCACTTGAAATGGCGATATTGTTGTAGCTTGGTCTGTGACTGAAGGTATTGCAAGGGTTGGCTATCAGTGTGGATAATGGTTTCCTTACCGATCAGGTAATGCTTCCACTTTTTCACACTTTGGACCAAGGCATATATTTCCTTGTCATAAGTGGGGTAATTAATGATAGCCTGGGAGAACTTCTTTGAATGGTAACATATCATCTTCTTCTTTTGCAACAGTACAACTCCCATGGCATACTCACTGGCATCAGTTTCCATCTCAAAAGGCTATTGGAAATCGAGTAAAGCGAGGATTGGTGCAGTGTTGATTTTCTCTTTTAGTGCTTTGAAGGACTTCTACTCCTTTCCTCCCCATTGAAATGCTTCTTTTACATTTGTTAGTGCGTGTAAGGGTGATGCAATAATGGAGAAGTTGGCAATGAATCTCCAACAGTACTGTACTACACTTAGGAAACTACGGATCTCTGTTACATTGGTAGGCCTAGGCCATTTTACAATCACCTCAACTTTGGAGGGGTATATTTTTAATTGACCATTACCGACAATATGACCTAGGTAAACCAAAGAGGTTTTCCCTAACTCACACTATGACAATTTTACATACAATTCTTCCCTTTTCAATACATCAAGCACTTTCTTTACATGGCATAAATGTTCATCCCAAGTATTACTAAATACAAGAATATCATCTAAATACACAAGGACAAATACATCAATGAAAGGCCTAAAAATATCATTCATTATCCTCATGAATGTGGCTGGAGTGTTGCACAGTCCAAATGGCATCATCATCCATTCGAACAACCCTTGTTTGGCCTTGAAGGTGATTTTTCACATGTCCTGCTCCGCAATTCTGACCTGGTGATAACCACTACACAAATCCAATTTGGTGAAATAGACGGCATTATTTAACTGATCTAACAAATCATCAATGCGAGGGAGAGGGTATCAATTTTTCACCGTGATTTTTTTTAGCACCTGATAATCCACGCATATCCTCCATGTGCCATATTTCTTGGGTACTAACACGATCGGCAAGCCATAAGGAGAAGTACTTGGCCGGATGACTCCTTGGTTCAACAATTCATGTACCTGCTTTTTGATCTCCTCCATCTCGATAGATGGCATTCTATACATACCAATGTTTGGCAATGTAACTTCATGTTGCAAATGGATCTCATGTTGGATCTCTCATTTCAGAGGCAATCCTCCGGGTTCCTGAAACAACTCATCAAAGTTAGAAATAAATTCACATAATTCCTGTTTATGAGCTAGATCACATCCTCGGAAAGTGTCAGATGTTTCTACATCTTTTTCTCTCACAACCATGAGAAAACACCCCTTGCTGGAATTCACCAATCTCTTCATCTGTCCTGCACTTACAAGACTGGCACTGGCCTTGGTTTGATGAGCTCTTACAATATACTCTACCCCATATTTTGTGATTTGGTATTTATTTTCATGTGGAATGAAAATTTCTTTCCTGTTGTAAAGAGAGGGACTCCCTAACATAATACCACAAATATCCAATGGTATGAAATCTAGTTCTACTTCATCCACCAATTTATAAGAAATTACAAATTTAACCTTACATTGCTTGGTTACATTTAGTTTTACTTTGTCATGTATCCATCCAAGCGGATAAGGTTTTGGATGAGGCTTAAATTCTAAGCCTAAATTTTTAACCAAGGATTCTAAGATTAAATTTTCTTGAGAGCCTAAACCAAATAGAGTTTCTACTTTTTTATGATTTATGAAAACTCTAATATGAAACAACTCAATTCTCTTTCGTTCATCAGGAAGAGTCTCATATGTTGAACTAGTGCTTTCATGTGATTCACAATTAACATGAAGAGAAAGAGTACCTTGTATGTTTGCTGCTATGATCAATGCCTCATCGCTAGAGTCGGATCCACGGTCTTGCTGTGCAGTTTCTAATATCTTTTTCTTACCCTTTCCACCATATCTCTTTGGATTCTTTTCTGGGTATAGCTTCCAACAATGATCGTCGTCATGATCGTCCTTTTTGCAGTGAGTGGAATAATGCTTTTCTCCTTCATATTTCTTCATTGATGTTGTCTTATTTTCCTTTCCTTTTGAATTTTCCATTTGAAGGTTTGAAAGGTGGTTTTTTTGAAGGATCATTCTTAATATTTCTTCCCATGTTTTCAAGATGAATGGCCTTTACACCAGCCGAGTGAATGGTAGTAGGTTCAAACATTAACAATGAATATCTAATGTAACTATGTAATGACCCAATATGCTTAGTTACCGCATCAGGAAAATCTAATGAAATGCCCAAACTTAGTGCTTGTTTTCTAAATTCCTCGGTAAAGCTTTGCACGTTTTTTCCTTTGCCTGGACTTAGGTACTACAACTCCATTAAGGATTTTTGCTTATAAACGAAGGGATATAATTGATATTTAAGTGCAGCATTAAAATTTGACCATAAGGAAATAAGGTTATCCAAATTACTGCTGCCTTGAATTTTTCTCTCCCACTAGATGAGAGTTGTGTCATTCAATAAAAGACAAGCCAACTGGATATTTGCCTCATCCTCCACAATCTACCAAATCCTGCAGTAGAGTTCAAGCTGCCTAATCCAGTTGTTAAGTTTCTCTGCATTAATTTCACCATTATACATGGGTAGATCAAATTTGACATCTAACTTAAAGAAAGGTTTATTAGATGCATTTCTTGAATTCCTATGATGATGGTGAGAAGAGGAGGAAGAAATTTCACTCATTGGAGGAGAAGGAGGTGGATCTTCTCCATTATCTCCATGCCCTGAACCTTGTCATTTTGAAGAATTATCCATTTCTTTCTCTAGTTTCTCAATTCTAGAGAAAAATTTATCGACCTGATCTGTCATGGTGTAGAAGGTCTTGCAGAAGTTTAGCTCCTCCTCATTTCCAACATCATCATCCATGTTTCTTCTTCGATGTGCACGTCCCGCTTCGGGATAAAAATAATTTAGTGTCCCTTCGCCTCTTGGTATCCTGTTTCTAGTTAGCATACAAACATGCAATTTACATCTACAAACACCTACTCTGATACCACTTGATCCGAAATCTTTTGCTTGAGATGTCTTAAATAATTACATGTAAAAATGGCAGCTTAAACAAGAAACTTTAAAGGCATAAAAATAAGAAGAGAGAAGCAATTATAATCATGCAAGAAGACACATAATTTATATGGAGTTCGTCCAGGAGGGACGACGTCTCCGAGTCCTACTCAATTAGTGGGGAGGCCCTCTTTCATTAAGTGGAAATAAAAATTAAAGTACAAGTATTAAATACGAAATTACACCCTTATACCTCCATAGTTGAAAGTGCCCAAAAATTGCAAACCTTTGATGAAGAAATGGACAGCACTATTGGATTCGTGGCGCCGAGAGGTGTATAATTCATATAAAATTTATCTTATTCCGATAAAGTGAAAATCTGGACCCTCTGTAAAATGGCTCATATCATGGTTCTGCCCCCCTCTGCAAAGAGCTCATGGTTCCACCCTGTCTCGTACTTCTGAAATAACTGGTTTATATATTAAAAGCTGGGCGGACTCTGTTGGATGAGTTGGTTAGGATCCATAATGTGGGGGAGGGGGTCAGGTGGTCAAACCCCGCCCCCTCCATCTTAAGGTGGATCCATTTGAATTAATCGATGTCATTCTATTTTTTAAAACCCCACATTAAATTTATGGAAAGGACGGGGGGGGGGGTCGGGCCCGCATTGGGCGGCCCACCCCTTAACCTCCGTCGGTAGTATCGTATTACATGGATTATGTTGGGTTGGCAGTCGGGTTAACAACCCTTGCCACCCATTAATATATGGTGGTTGTCGTGTAGTGTGAGGGCAGCAGGGTCATGGCCACCGAATCCCCTTATTATAGTATTTTTGTTACGCGACCATTGGATGGAGAGGTAAAGAAAATAATATATATATATATATATATATATATATATATATATATATATATATATATATATATTATTTTCTTTATTTGATTTTAACCAACCCAATATTTTTGAAAATTTCGGAATTTGACCTAAGGAGTCAAATTAAGGGACCCACAATTTCACCTAGAATCTGGTGGTCGGGTTTCTGCAAAAATTTTTCCTTCTTAAGCTACCACATCACCAAGTCAACCCTCAAAATTTGACTACTCCTAACTCATTCATACGGACTCAGAATTGAGTATTGTCTGCGCCGTTGGAATCATAAAGAAAACATATTTAACTTGACACTATGTTTGCCACATTTTTGACACTTTGATTTTTGATCTTTTGTACTTAAGCCACTTGTACCTGGACCTGTTCGATCCACCAGGATTAAGATGGGCTTTATATAGATTTCCTTGATGACTCGGTTAAGAGGGTTATCCCTTGAATTCCTAGATGGAGGTCCTTTAAACCGTTCCTTGTTATTTGAATTTTACTGTGGGATTTGGATTCCAAAAAGTGGGTGCAACCACTGTGTTTCGTTTGAGGGTGGAGCATTGCTTCTCTCGAATCCCTCCACACTTGAGTGTGGAGGCGGATTTCCTTTCGAATCTATCTGCATTGTTAATTTCTGAGTAGGTAGGTGGAGGGAGGAGGACTGTCGAGTATCTGTTTCAGCTGGCAGTTGAATTTTTATCCCTTTGAGTATGAACACTCAGTCTCTGAAATCAGGCTCGGTGATGATAGCTGCAAATAAACTTGAATGCATCTATCTAGGGTGGAGAGTCCTTCTGTGAGACTCGTATTTCCATAATAGATAAGATAAGTGTTATTTTTATACGTGTAATTTTTAATGAATGAGTGTCTATTTTCTAGTTGAATGATGGCTACAATAGCTATGGGATCTCTGTGATCATTAAAAGATGTGACCCTCATTGAAGGCATTGACATGTGTTTTGACTATTGAATTTAAGCTCCATTGAATAGCTCTAAATATGCATAATTTACAATGATAAATTGAAGAGAAGGATTGTTAAATGGTTCTGGTGACTGCCCCTCTGAATGTAAGGAGGTGTGCATATATATATATATATATATATATATATATATATATATATATATATATATATACTAGTGCTAGGGGCAATGAGTGTGGTTCTAATTACTTTGTTGGTATGAGTGAGCACTTGTAAGGGCATCACACCCCTTGTGTTTAACTATCACACTTAGATTCATTTTAGATCTGATTTAGTGGGAGAGGGGCTCTACGCAAAGCGGGTTTATGGAGGGAGAGCTTGAGTTAGAATAAGAGAGGAACTCTGTAGGAGTTTTCCATATCTGACATTTCAGGTTCTATTGTTTGAATCTTTTGGAGTTGAACCCTCTAAGATTTTTCATTGTGCCTAGTTTCTCGTGGATACTCCACCAATTATCAAGGACTAGAAAGCCAATCCAACAAAAAAAACAAAACTTCACACAAAACATATTTACCATTTTACCTTACTTAAAAAAAAAAATCAAATAGATTCACCTTGTGCCTTACCCCTCCAATAAAACCCTAAATCAGCAAATGTGTGAAGTGATAATTTCTTAGTCTATAATTCTAATTTTAATTTTATAAAAATAATTAGTAAAAATAAATTCATTATAACTAAGTTGAATTGTATTGTTTATTTTTTTTATTAAGTATTAGACACGCATTATAGCAAAGGTTTTTTTTTTTAATGATAAATTTTACTATACACATCTCCCTATATCAAATTAATTAAAAAAATAAACTTATAAAAATATCATTTTTCCAGATAAACAAAATATTTTAATATTCTGTTAGGACTAGAAATCTATACCCATATTTTTAAATAAATTAATTAAAAATAAAAACAATAAATACATTTATTCAATATTATTAATAACGAGGTTCACAATTAATAGTGACGAAAGACAAATCCATTTTTCAGGATTTTTAGTAATGAGTTTGACAATCAACGGTGAAAAAATAATTTTTCTAGTGCTGAATAAATCTTCCAACACCGACAACCAAAGCCGTACTTATGCTGTGAACAGAAATTTGATTCCAGAGAGTCCAAAATCGACAATCTGTTTAACCCTTTAAAAAGTGTTGAGCCTAAGTATCTGAGAAAATCGTGGAATCCACTCCACATCCTTTACACATGTGTCATTGTAATCGGGATCCTAAGGTTTTTAAAACCCACTGCACTACTGAGCTGCATCGCATCATTATTGATAAATTATTAAGGTGAAGACTATTGCAGAAACAACAGGGAGCTTTGCTGTTATAATAATTGCATTCATATTTCCATCAACTACCCATATGAGAGGTTGAATGGTTAAAGAGATCGTAATCCATGGGAAGAGGAGAGGGCAACAAGGAAACTGCGTTGATGGCATTCGGTGTAAATATGGGTTCTGCTTGCATTTGCATCAGATTTCTGTAAGGCAAATAGCAATAATCTGGCTATGGTGTACACAGTGGAAACTCATCAAATATATTCGGAGATAATAGAATCAGAGATGGTAAGAAGAAATTGGGGGATAAGGGAGACATTGAACCATACTGAATGATAGGAGATAACAAGGATTGGACACTGGAATACTCAGTTTGACTGTTCCCTAAAAATTCAGGAGGATTTGAAAGTGTGGCAATAGAATTATCTTCTTCTTTAACGGGGAAATCAGGTACCCCACGTGGAGGACTAGGAGAAGCATCAATTTGGATGAAATTAAGGTTTCCAAGTAAAGAGGTGTGAGAATAGGGAAGTGCATGAAAATTTTGAGATTGAAAGGAAGAAGAGGAGGAGGAGGAGGAGGGCATACTGGAATTGTCGTGGGCGTTAGCGCGACCGGTCAGGTGTTGGACGAGCGTCATGAACACCTGTGCTTCTTTGTGTATGACTTCAGCAGAGCGGGTGTATATAATCACCGGTGGCCTACTGTATGCCATGGCGGGCACCGATACCGGCGGCTTCCGGATCTTATGAGAGTCCTTCCACATCTTCAGTGGTGGGACGTGGCCCCTGCAATTCCCGCTTCATTGCTTTTGCTTGTTGTTGCTGCTGCTACACCGAACTCATCCCTTCCTTATTTTCTGCTGATTCAATTCCACGTCACCTAGTTTGTGCACTCCCTGACTCAACTGTATTACTCACGACGGCCTTTAGAGACTGAAGAGCGAACTGCCCAAATATGAAACAAAACCTAACTATGCAACCAATGGCAGAAACAAGGAGGCGTGCTCCATCTATACAAGGGGGTTTTGGCAGACCTACGAGTCGTCGTCTTCTTTCCTCATATAAAATGGAAATGGTCAGACCAAACTTAAGAAATTAAATATTGCGAATCGGGTACAATAGACGTGCAGTGAGAGTCAATGTGACTCAATGTGGGGTCTCTCTCATTGGCATTACAATATATCAATGTAGTGGGATCATTGTGATGCAGGAGCATCAAGGGCGTTTTTTTATTTTGTAAATATGTTAAAAGGGGGTGTGATGATTTTTAATATTTTATTAAATTAATTTGAGTAAAATAGGAAAATGTGAGGATTTTTGTAAATATCTTTTTATTTAATAAAAGGATATGAGGGAATTTAATTAGTGGAAGGATTTTAGGGATAAAGAGCTATCCTTTAGGGATGTTGAGAGATTTGGGGGTTTGTTGAGGAATTGAAGGGATTGTGCATTTAATTTAATGATTTTTTAAATTGTATAAATAGGAGGGCTTTTTGAGAGAAAAATACATTGAGAATAGTGAGAAGAGTAGAGAACTGGTTTGGAACAACCAAGGCTGTAAGCCTTTGGTAAATTTGTAAGGGCCAAATGTTGAATATCTGGCCATGTACAAAGGGTTTTGAAATTGATTTGAATTTGTTTATACAATAAGGAATTGTTCTGAAATTTTGTGTGAGTTTTATATTTCTGGTCCAATTGGTATAATGAGTTAGAGTCTTAAATTCAGTCATTTGACAAATTTTATAGACAATCTCTGCACATAAGTTAAGAATCGACATTAGCCAGCATTATAGTTCTTATTTGAAATGATGAATCTGTATGTCGATTTATAAGGGCACATTGTGAAACCATGTTCATAGAATTGAACGAAAATTACATTTGGGGAAAAACTGTTAAATTGAGATTGGTTTCAATTGCAAACTTAAATACACATTGTATGAAATAGGGCACAAGGTTTCTGCAGAGTTCTGTGACTAGACATTGTCAATAGAAACAATGATCGATTGAAATTCTGAGTTAAAGAAATTGTGAAGTCGATTTGTAATGCAGATATTTTAATAGCCAAACTGCAATTGAATCAAAACTCAGAGTGGACATGCATTGGCAAACGTATTAGTACGTGACTGGGTACAGCGTTGAATTAATGATGAAGGCGTTAAGCACTGGAGATTCGTTGTTCAATTCAGGAATGCGTTAATGTTGAATGAGATTGCCGGATCGATTCTCATTTCTGTTATGAAATGACAGAGTGCTATTCTCATGGTATTCTGTCTACAAAGTAAGTATTAATTTGTGAATGAATTGCAGGGATTATGTAGCCCAGGACTGCATTTTGTAAGTTGCAGATGAGAATCAATTTGGATAGCACTGGAAGTGATCAGTGGATCGAAGTCTGCAATGATCGAGTGGAGTTGGGTCTTACTGCTGGGTCAGTCGATTTGAATATCGATTTGTTTTGCATAAATGATTGATACAAATCTTGAGTGTTGCTGTGGTGATCGATTGTTATTGCCAGAAATTTCTAAATTCCAGATCTATTTATATGTGTGTTAAACGTTTGACATTGACTTTGTATGAAAGCGCTGAGGATTTGATAACAGTGTGATGATATGTCAAAAGCGTAGTACAGCAAATGAAAGTAAAGGCAAAATGATGGTTACAAATCAGTAGCACGGCAATTGGTAACCACTGCAGATAAATTAACGCAGGTAAACAGAGTTTTGTATTAAAATTTGAAGTGAGACTGCTGGTACACTGAAAGGGAAGAGGGCGCACATATATTTGGTGCTTTGATTGGTTGAAACAGGTAATTTTGTGCATGCAATTGATATTGGTGTTGTTTGTTATGTCCACCTGAGGTTGAAAAGCATAAGTTCATTCTTTTGATTGAACTCAGTTATAAGCCATATTGGAACATTGGTGTTAAATGGAATTGATGAGAAGAGATTTAACATGGAGATTGAAATGGTAGCAGGGCGCATCTTTTTCTTTGAGTTTTGATTTTAAACTCTGGCATTATAAAAATGAAAGTATGGTTGAGTGAATAGAGGATGATGCATTTGTATAGAGAATTGAAAAACTTTGTTGTCTTGGAATTGTTTTAGATGGAAAGTATTTGAGTTTATGAATTGAGTTTGATTCCAAGCATGGTTTTTGTTAAATCATGAGATTACAACATTATGAAACAAGCTTCCGCAAATTTAAGTGGGAATTTGCCATGTATTGATTGAGTAATAGTTTGGGCGCATGTTTTTGAAGAATGGTTGATGGAGGATCCTGGTTATTGCAGGCCTAGTTCTGCGTCACATTGGCATTACAATAGATCAATGGATCAACCAAAAATAAATAAAAGGACAAGTATACTATTATACATTCAATGATATGCCTATATAACAAGTTGGTAATAACCTATTTAAATGTTTCCATGACTATTCATCGATTCAAGGACACTCAACACTCAATTTAAATGTATGACATCAAGACACTCAATTCAAATAATATACAATAAGTCAAAACTTTATCTCATACATCTCTTTTATAAAGTGGTATAAAAATTATTTATTTCTAAACGTATTTTTTTAATCTCTATGATGTCTAAACGTATTTTTTTAATCTCTATGATGAGCATATCGATATGGTATAAATTTCTACTTTAATACAAGAGAATAAAGAAGCTATTATTCCCACTCAATAAATACTACAGACTAGATAATAGCTTCCAATTTTCCCATAGCCTTATCAACTAATTCTTTAGTAGATTCCAATAAATCATTAATAATTTATTCATTTTCTTGCAACTAAGTTACATTACTTTCACTTACAACAAATATTCTTTTAACTTACAGATGGTAATTTTTATTTTTAAATAAAGTTTCATAATATTTTAAGATATTTTCTAACTAATCTAAGCTTAATATTAATTTGTACAAAATACTCTATCGATTGTTTTAAAGAATAACATTGGTATATCTTATATTACTTAATATCTAATGCTAAATATCTATAGGATCCATTTTAATCTATGAATAAAAGTTAGCAATAATTACCAATAAGGCATTAGAAAAGGCTAAACCATCAATATCATCCTTAGTATAAGCAATAAAGCAATTAGAGATATCATTGGATGCATTGTCATGAGGGTCACTAAAAGAATTAGCCTAGAAGGGGTTTTCAAGTACACTATTAATCTCCTCAACATTAAACTTCTTCACAACATTTTGTGATCAACTAGCTCAAGATTTTTTCTGTAATCCTACAATCCCGCATCATATTTCTCATCCACATGCCATGGTAAAATAATATACTATTTCTTTAAATCATGTTATTCATTACGCAATTCTATATTATCTACATGGATGAAGCAACTTCCTCATGAGACTCATTTCAACAAATACTATAATGAAGAAAAACTTATTCTCAAAGTTAGGTATGGTTTTATCCAATTTATTAATATTCTCTTTCACTCCATTTTCTATCCACCTATTACTTGTATGGGTGATTTGGAAGGAAATAATTTATGTATAAAGAGATGATGGTTTCCCTCTAATTTATTTAAAATCAAATCAAAGGAAAACATATTTAAATAGGATTTAAAACTTTACACAATTTTTATTTCATTACATGAATTTGTCAAAAATACAGACTCTAGTAAGTCAATGATAAAGTTAGTAAATCATTCAAAATAATAGAAAAATAATAAATTACCCTAGGACCCTAGTATTTAATTTAAATAACTACAAGCCATGTAACAATAAAACATGCTCCCTCCAAAGCTCTTATAACTAAACAATATAAAAATATGTTTGCAAACTAATAATGCAACTAAAATATTCTAGAACTCTGGTCTACTTGAGCAAGAGGCTCATTCTACAACCTAGTGTGAATGTTATGTGTGAAAATAAAAATAAAGTATTATTATAATAGGAAAGCAATGTCCACATGACTTAATTATTTGTCCATATGACTTAATATAATTTCATCCAAATCAATATAAAGTAGTTAGAAGTAAAAAAATAAAAATAAAAATTAAACCTTATATTTTTCAATAATATTTTAAATAGAAAAAAAATGTTAAAAGAAAATATTTTAATGTTGTGTAGAATAAAATATCCAATATGGTTATGAGTAGAATATTTTAATAAGAATTAATATTGATATATACTTAAAAATATATCAATGACAAAAAAAGAAAAAAATGTTAAAAGAAAATATTTTAATGTTGTATAGAATAAAATATCAAATATGGTTTTGAATAAAATATTTTAATATGAATTAATATTGATGTATACACCCTGGATGAGGGTGACAAGCCTCGATCGTGCGAAGCCGATTCTTCCCATGCTCAGACTAACGACGCCCTGCACAGACAGCTTTAACCTGATGCAGAACCTCATCTCAGTAATCATTCACACTGACACTCTGATGCACCCGATCTTCTGCCATACACTGAATCACATGCAATCTCAAGTGAACTGTCCCAACTCGCATATGCGAGCTTGCCACAAAACCGCACAGCATCTGTGCTTGTGCCAGAGGTCTTCAAAAGATGATGTTACTCCTTATTTTGTCATCCCATCGCTACTCCTGTAGGCCTCCAAAGCCTTCTCTGCCTCTTCCCTTTCCATCTCGCGGCTACTTAAGTTTCCATGTGCGTTCCACCTACTGCGCGCTCTCCTTGGCGTGCGGCCCCTTACTTGTGCTAGCCTGCAGTATGCTTCTCCCACTAATTCCCACCTGGTTACATGCCCCCCTTGGCGTCCCACCCTGTTGTGCTCCTCCCTCTAGAATTCCCCTCTCCTTTTGCTTCATCACGCTACACCCTTTCTAAGCCAGGCACCCTTCTTGCACACCCCCCTTCTGGCCCTTTGTTGCTATGCACACCCCCTGCTGCGTAACCCTATGTTGCTATGCACGGTCCCCTGCTGCTATGCATGTTTAATTAGTTATCCATATGACCTAATATAATTTCATGTAAAGTAATTAGAAGAAAATATTTTGACATGTGATATCAACTTCATATATCTATATATAGAAAAAAATGTTAAAAATATATATTTTAATGTTGTATAGAATAAAATATCTAAATTCTAATATGAATTAACATTTAGGTATGCTTAAAAACATATTAAAGATTAAAAAATGCTAGTTTAATGTGTGTTGATAAAATGACTCAATGCACATGTTATGCAATCTCTATAACATTCAAAAATATAATTTAAAAAATAAAAATTACCTATTATTTTTTGAATTCTAAAATAAGTTTGCACTTGAAGAAATTTGATTCCTCTAGTCTCAACAATGATATTCACAACCAGAATAACCATTGTTTTCATTGCTTATTATACCCAAAAGCATTCAATGTTATCAACAATATTATCAAAATATCTAATAATATGTAAAAACATCCAAATTTTCTATCAACAATGCTCAATAAAATGACCCTTAAACTATCTAGTATTATAATATAGTAGATAATTAACCTAATAGAACTTTTGTATGAATTATACTATTCTTCTTTATGAAAACACTAATACTCAAATGATTTACCAATAATATGTTTTAATAAATAATTCACTTAATTCTAGTAAAGACTAATCATGATTCTATTATGGAGATGTTGCTTCACACATTGTTGATACACTTATAAACTAAAGAAAATATAGACTAAACTTTTTTAATATTACTTTCAATTTCAAGTAACATAAAACTATTGAAAAATTAAAAAAAGAAAAAAAGATTAATCTAAAAAACTATCGATAATTAATCTAATAAAAATTTTGTATGAATTATACTATTCTTCTTTATGAAAACACTAATACTCAAATGATTTACCAATAATATGTTTTAATAAATAATTCACTTAATTCTAGTAAAGACTAATCATGATTCTATTATGGAGATGGCGCTTCACACATTGTTGATACACTTATAACTCCCATGATTCCTCTTGCAACTAACAAATATATTATAGTAGTTCTATCAGTTTCCTATTTTTTACATAGGATTTAGTCAACAATGACCTTAGAGCTACTTAATCTATATGAAATTCATAAGTTTATAAATTTCTCTATTTTATGCCAACAATATAACTAAAGAAAATATAGACTAAAATTTTTTAATATTACTTTCAATTTCAAGTGACAGAAAACTATTTAAGAATTAAAAAAACAAAAAGAAGTTAATCTAAAAAAACTATTGAAGAATTCAAAAAAAACTAGTCTATCTGACAATAATTAAATTTAAAGAGAAATTATAGTATAAAAAATAATTAAGAATTAAAGATTTAATTCACAATTATAAAAAAGTCATTAAAAATATTTTAACACTTCCGAACTTTTTTTTTTTTTAATTGATTGTTTAACAATTTTTTTAATAGATTGTTTAAGAATGAAAAACGAGAAAATAGAATTTGCTACCATTGTGATAATGTGAAACTAGTGACAATGTGAAAGTAAGTAAAGATCACTTTCTCATAATAAATTAAGTTTAGATTTTTAATGTTAATTATATTAATGATAATCATTATAGAAACATAGATAAATTAAAGAATTTTTTTTTTAATTAAACATGATGTTAAATTAATTAAAAATTAAATATATATTCAAGTTTTATTATATAAAAAAGAAGCTTAATGATATAATTCTTATAATAACCCAAAAAATATCTTAAATTTAATATAATTAATATATATATAGATAATCACAAATATCCATTAATAAAATTTACATAATCACTTCGAAAAGATATATTTATAATGTGAAAAAAAAATTAAATTTATATATAAAGAATATCATTTTTAATAAAAAAATTATATATGAGAAAATTAACCTCCATAATATGAGTCGTTTTAAATACATTTTTCCAGATAAATAAAAAATTAACGTTTCCTTTTAACATAGTTTTAAATACATTTTTCCACTAATAAAACAAAAATACATTTATTCAAGCTTTATTGGTAATGCCGTTAATAAATAATAATGAAGAAAGAATTTGCCTGGTTCTGGGTCAATCGTCTAACAGCGACAACCAATGAAGGACATATGCTGTGAACAGAAATTGTATTCCAAAGAGTTGAATATTTAAAATCTATTTAACCCTTTAAAAAGGGTTGAGCCCGAGTATCTGAAAGAGTCGTGGAATCGGGTGCCCTCGGTTTTTAAAAACCAACTGCACTGCTGAGCTGCAGCGCATCATTATTAATCAATTCTCAAGGTGAAGACTATAGCAGCTGCACCAGGGAACTTTTCTGTTATAATAATTGCGTTCATGGAATATATTCCACACCAGGCACTTTTCACTTATAATAATTGCATTCATGGAATATATTCCATATGAGAGGTTAAATGGTTAAAGAGATCGCAATCCGTGGGAACAGGAGAGGGCAACGAAGAAACTGCGTTGATGGCATTAGGTGTAAAAATGGGTTCTAGCTGCATTCGCATCAGATTTATGTAAGGCAAAAAGCAATAGTCTGGCTGCGGTGTACACAGTAGAAACTCGTGAAATATATTCGGAGATAACAGATGCGGAGATGGCAAGAGGACGTTCGACGATAAGGGAGGCATCGAACCCTACTGAATAGTTGGAGATTACAAGGATTGCACAGTGGAAGACTCAGATCGATTGTTCCCTGAAAATTCAGAAGGATTTGGAAGTCTGGCTAAAGAATTATCTTCTTTAACGGGAAAATCAGGTACGCCACGTGGAGGACTCGGAGAAGGATCAATCTGGACGAAATTAGGGTTTGCAGGTACAGAGGTGTGAGAATAGGGAAGTACATGAGAATTTTGAGATTGAAAGGAAGAAGAGGAGGAGGGCATACTGGAGTCGCCGTGGGCGTTAACGCGACCGGTCAGGCGTTGGACGAGCGTCATGAACTCCTGCGTTTCTGTGTCTGTGACTTCATGAGAGCGCGTGTATATAATCACCGGTGGCCTACTGTATGCCATGGCGGGCACCGGTACCGTTGGCTTCCGGATCTTATGAGAGTCGTTCCAGATCTTGAACGGTGAGGGACGTGGCCCCTGGAATTCCCGCTTCGTTGCTTTGGTTTGTTGCTGCTGCTGCACCGAACTCATCCCTCCCTTATTTGCTGTTCATTCAATTTCATACCGCCTAATTTGTGCGCTTCCTGACTCCTAAACTGTATTGCTCACGACGACCTTTGCAGAGTGAAGAGCGAACTGCCCAAATATGAAACAAAACCTAACTATGCAACCAATGGGAGAAACAAGGAGGCGTGCTCCCTCTATACAAGGTGTTTCGGGCAGACCTACGAGTCGTCGTCTTCTTTCCTCACATAAAATGGTAATGGTCAGACCCAACTAAAGAAATTAAAGATTGCGAATCGGGAGTCTTTGTCATTGGCATTACGATATATCAATGTAGTGGGATCATTGGCATTACAATATATCAATGGATCAACCAAACAAAATAAAAGGACAACTATACTATTGTGCATTCAATGATATGCATCTATAACAAGTTGGTAATAACCTATTGAAATGTTTCCATGACTATTCTTTTTTTGTTTTCAGAAGGAAAAAAACGTTGTATATATTAAAAGAAATATATGACAGTGCATGATCATCAATACATTCTCAAACTGTTATTTAAAACAGCGAGAAAACCCCATATACCAAATACATCCAGAATACACTTATGAAGAGAAGTTATTCGATGTTCATGGCCAACAACATTACGGATAGTATAAAACATACCCACGAGATCATCCCTGTATACATTGAAAAGAACCAGCAGAGAAAATACAGCAGCATCATATTCATGATAATAAGGAAATAAAAGATAACTGAAATGAGAGAAGGCAAACAAAAAGGTGAGTTCCATAGTGTCTCCATGACTGATAAAAGGCAGTCTCGCTAGGCAAACACCCAATCAGGCTCGCTTGTAATACATCATGCACGCATGACATATGGAATCCGACTCGCTTGGTAATTATGCCAGGTTCACTTGAAGAAGAAAAAGAAGCCCTGGACAAAACCAAAAACCCTGCACACCAAAACAGGCTCGCTTGATGAAAGATGAACTGTCCTAAAAACAAAATAGCACCCGAACAACGATGAGATTGGTCCCCATGATTGGGGGAGATCCGGCTCCCCAACTCGATCCAGAGATCCGACACCTTACTTCATCCAACCAAGACCGGCATGCCCTTCAGATCCAGGATTGAAAGGATATGATATGTCCTGACGAATAGTGAACACATCGGCCTCCCGGTCCTTGCATTTACCCGATGTAGCAGAATTCGAAAAATCAGAAAACTGATTAACTCCGAGATCCATCGAGGATACAAGGAACATCGGAGAAGAAATTAGTGGCAGTCAAGTTGTAAATCCAAAGATCTATAATGCAGCATGCCCGAAGAGCAAAAAGCCACGATCCCAAAGCCAGTACAGATAATGTCGGGGAAGAAAGTCAGGATCCTAGATTCTGGATATGGGAGATCTCCGATTTAGGATAAACAGCTGAGACAAGCCACAGCACATAAATAGAGGCGCCCGGATCGAAAACTAATTAAGATACAATCCCATAAACAAATACCCGAACACTGTTGAGTTGGTGAAACGGTTGGTGAACGGTCACTGTTGAGTGGGTGAAACGTCACTGTTGAGTTGGTGAATGAAGATGTCATTAAATGAGACAACCTTCCACCAACGGGCCAATAAATCTAATCGCCGCCGATGTCAGACGGATTTTGGGGTGGGAAACTCGAAATGCCAATTCCCCTGAAAACAATTCAAATTAGCCAGAAAAACAAACGGCTAACCGGAAAAACCAGAGACCCCTCAGCATTGGCAGTAAACTCAGACATGGCGTCCAGGGAAAATCCACCATCACCCCCGAAGGCAGGTCCCGAAGGGCGTAATATAAGCACCCCACACCCACCGCTTCCACAATCCTGGGCACCAAAAAACCGACCAGAGAGAAAGAAAACCCCCAAATCTAAAACCAGAGGGAGCACCGACTACCCCGACTCACATGCAACCTAATACCACACCCAATCTAATGCTTATCTTCTCTACTTCTCCACGCGAGTTCGCATCACCTTAATGTTCAGAGGTTTCAACATCCGATGCCACAGATGTGAAACCCCGAGACCATCCCAATTAGATATCAGCAACAGACACCTCCACGGAATAAACGAGATAAAACGCAGCAACCTGGGTTCACCCACAGCCACCATAAGAAACATATACTTGATCACATTGGGTACCAGCCATATGCAAATTTCGAAAGCCACCAAAAGCGATCGACAAATGTTCACATTGGGTACCAGCTAATGATCTCCTTCATTAACCACCAAAAACTTGCACAAATAGTCGACAATGGGTACCAGCATCAAAACATGCATCAACGGCCACCAATATCAAAATAAACATATATTCTCATGGGTTCCAGCTCGGCAAAACAGGCGATCATCTTACCTCTTCTGAACCAACTTCACCACTGTAATCCAGTCCCCTGTACTTGGATACCATGACCTCACTAATATAAGAACTATAAACGCCCTAGCCACCAACAGCCACAATATCGTGTTCACATTGGGTACTAGCATAAAAAATATTCATTGATAGCCACCACAAGCAACATTGATTTGTCCTCCATGGGTTCCAGCTTAAATATTCTTCAATAGCCACCAATAGCAACAGAATATTGTACAGAATGGGTTCTAGCTAAAAGCTTACCTAGCAAAAACCATAGCAGGTCTCTCCCACTGGGCCCTGACCTCCGCTCTGTGCTCACTCCCACTGCATACGCTCCACTCCACTCATCCATCATTCTGGGAGCCGATCAACGATTTGTGGATGCCCCATCTGGAAACCAATGGCGTGACATAAACCGTTTCCATGACTATTCACCAATTCAAGGACAATCAACACTCAATTTATATGTTTCAGACAAAGTTGGTAATAACTTATTTAAATGTGTCCATGACTAGTCATGGATTCAAGGACGCTCGACACTCCATTTAAATGTATTACATCAAGATAGTAAGTTCTAATAATGTACAATAAGTCAAAAACTTTATCTTCCACATCTTTTTAGGTATAAAAATATTTATTTTTAAACATATTTTGTAAACTTGATGATATTGATATGGTATAAAATTTGAATTTAATGTAAAAGAAGATGCAAGGTCATATTCTTCTTCAAGAAATATTACAGAGTAGCTAAATCTATAAGTAATAATAGTTTCCAATTTTCTCATAGCCTAATTTTTTTAGTATATTCTAATAAATCATTGATAATTGGTTCATTCTCTTGCAACTAAGTTACATTACTTTCACCTATAAAAAATTAATTTTTAATCCATATATAATCATCTTTTTTCAATGAAGTTTCATAATATTTAAGATATTCTTTAACTAATTTAAGCTCAAGAGTAATATGTAAAAAATACTCTATCCATTGTTCCAAAGAATACCATTAGTATATCCTATATACTTAATATCTAGTGCCAAATATCTATAGGATCCTTTTCCATTTATGGATAAAAGTTAGCAATAGTTATCAATAAAACCTTAAAAGAGGCTAAACCATCAATATCATCTCTCTTAAAAGCAATAAGGCAATTGGAGATATCATCGGATGCATTGTCATGAGCGTCACTAGAAGAATTAGCCTAGAAGGGGTTTTCACGTGCACTATTAATGAATTCGCTTAAAAAGGGTTTTAAAGGTTTTCAAGTACAATATTAATCTCCTGAACATTAAACTTCTTCACAACATTTTGTAGTCAACTAGTTCAAGACTTTTTTTTGTAATCCTATAATCCCTAAATAGTGTCATATTTCACATCCACATGCCATGATAAAATAATATACTATTTCTTTAAATCATGTTATTCATTACACAATTATATACTATCTACATGGATGAAGCAACTTACTCATGAGACTCATCTCAACGAATACTAGAATGAAGAAAAACTTATGAACAATGGTATGGTTTTATCCAATTTATTAATATTCATTTTTAATCTTCCATTTTCTATCCACAAATTATTTGTATGGGTGATTTGTAGGGAAACAAATTATGTATAAAGAGATCATGGTTTCCCTCTGATTTATTTGAAAACAAATCAAAGGAACTCATATTTAAATAGGATTTAAAACTTTACAAAATTGATATGTCATTACATGAATTTTTCAAAAACACATACTTTAGTAGATAGGTTGATAAAGTTAATAACACATTAAAAAAAAATAGCAACATAATAAATTATTGTAGGTCCCAGTATTGAATTTAAATAACTATAAGCCATGTAACAATAACAACATGCTCCCTCCAAAGCTCCTATAACTCACAGGGGCTTCAGTCAATGAACCTTTCACATATCATGTGTGTTCGTGGCATATTAAACAATACCCTTAATTTGACTACATATTGGAAAATACCTCTAAAAAGCACATTATTTAACCCCCTACCAATATGAACCCAATACACCTTCCCAATTTAAAAACCCCAAATTTCATTAGATATTGTAGGTACCTATTTTTTCATTAACATTTTTTATACCCCTTTATATTTTTTCATTAACTTTGGGCTCCATTTTTCATACCCTCTAACCCCTATATATCACCCAATATATTATGTCATTTTTTCCTTAATAAATATCCCCCAATATGAACCCATGTGATATGATATTGCTCCCCCAGTGAAGGCCGTGTGCTATAACTAAACAATAGAAATTTATGTTTACAAACCAATAATGCAACTAAAATGTTAAAGAACTCTCTAGTCTAGCTGAGCTAGAGGCTCATTCTATAACCCAGTGTGAATGTTATTTGCAAAATAAAAATAAAGTATTCTCAAAATAGAAAAGCAATGTCATTTATGCTATTCATATTTAATTACTTGTCCATATAACCTAATATAATTTCATGCAAGTAATTATAAATTAATTAGAAGTGTATCTATATATATATAAAAGATGTTTAAACCTTATATTTTTCAAAATACTTTGAATAGAAAAATTGTTAAAAGAAATTATTTTACGAATAAAATATTTTAATATGAATTAATATTGATGGATACTTCGAAAAATATTAATGACAAAATAAATACTTTAATGTGCACTGATAAAATCACTCTCTCTACATGCTTTTTGCACTCTAAAATAAGTTTTCTTGTTAAGAAATTTCATCCCTTTAGGCTCATGTTTGATGCATGGTTAAGATGGATCGATGGTATTTTTTGATCCTAGAGGCTCATTCTACGCTCATTGTGAAGGCAATATGTAAGTATGCCCATCCCTCTTAAAATAAAAATAAAATATTCTCAAAACAGAAAAACAATGTCGGCTATGTTATGCATATTTAATTAGTTATCCATATGACCTAATATAATTTCATGTAAAGTAATTAGAAGAAAATATTTTGACATGTGATATCAACTTCATATATCTATATATAGATATATAGAAAAAAAAATGTTAAAAAAAATATTCTGATGTTATATAGAATAAAATATCCAAATTTTAATATGCATACATCTATATAGAGAAAAAAATGTTAAAAAAAATATTTTAATGTTGTATAGAATAAAATATCCAAATTTTAATATGCATTAATATTGATGTATGCTTAAAATTATATTAAAGATTAAAAAAATGTAGTTTAATGTGTGTTGATAAAATGACTCAATACACATGTTATGCAACCTCTATAACATTCAAAAATAAAATTTAAACCATAAAAAATTGCCCATTATTTTTTGAACTCCAAAATAAATTTGTACTTGTATAAATTTGAGAACATTCAAAAATAAAATTTCAACAATAAAAAATTACCCATTATTTTTTGAACTCCAAAATAAATTTGCACTTGTATAAATTTGATCCTTTTCGTCTCAACAATAGTATTGCCAATTAGTAGAGAAATAATTCACACCCATAATAACCATTGTTTTCATTGCTTATAATAGTTAAAAACATCCAATGTGATCAACAATATTATCAAAATATCCAAAACTATGTAAAAACATCCAAACTTTCTATAAAAATCCTCACTAAGATGACCCTTGGACTATCTACTATTATAATATTGTAGATAATCAACCTAATATAATTTTTGTATGGATTATATTATTGCTTCTTATAAAGAAGTAATAGCCAAATGATTTACCAATAATATTTTTTTAAAAATAATTCACTTAATTGACATTCTTATTCATGATTCTATTATGGAAATGTTGCTTGAAATAATTTTGATACACTTATAACTCCCATGATTCCTCTTATAGCCAACCAATATATTATAGTAGTCCAATCATTAGGCTCTTTTTTACATAGTATTTAGTCAACAATGACCTTAGAGCTAATTAATGTATATGAATTCCATAAGTTTAGAAGTTGGTCTATTTTCTATAATCAATGTGACTAACACAATATAGACTAGGTTATTATTATTATTTTTAATTTTAACAAAATGAAAAACTATTAGAGAATTCAAAAAAAGCTACTTTCCATAATATTGATGATGTGAAAACAATTATTATAATTAAATTTAATGAAAAAATTAATAGAGAACAAAAAATTTAATTTACAATTAAAAAAGATCATTAAAAAAATGATTAAAAATATTTTAAAGGAGTTCAATTTTTTTTTTTAATTGATTGTTTAAGAATGAAACTCAACCTTATAACTTCGAGAAATTAGAATTTTCTACTATGGTGATAATGTAAAACTGAACTAAGTAAAGATCATTTTCTCATGATACTCAAACTAAACTAGGTAAAGACCATTTTCTCATAATACTCTTTTCATGTGTAAATATTTTTTAATGTTAATTATATGAATGATAATCATGGAAACATAAATAAATTAAAAAATAAATTCTAAAAACTTAAACTAGTTAAAAATTAAATATATATATTGAAGTTTTATCACATAAAAAAAATTAGATAATATAATTCTTGTAATAACCCAAAAAACAATAATAACAGGACAGGCCATTCAGTTCAGGACCACCAGGGTAGGATCACCACACTCCCACCAGGCCAAGAAACATGGGCCTACGCACTAAACAGTACACCTCCTGGCTCCCACCTGTACACCTCTCATGGGACTACGGATGTTACCTCGGACTAGCTCACCCACTTGGCTTGAAAAAATAGGATCCTATATGTTGGAGTGAGTTTCCAGGAGAGGACTTTAGCTTTAGAGGTTGCACCCACCCACAGAGCAAAGCACTTTCGGTTCGTCTTCTTCATGCATTTTATCCACTCCGCCCATATCTACCCTTCATAAGTACATTACTTACTATTTAGTATTAAACTATTGGTTGACTCTTAGGGGGAGCCTTAGGTAGATCTATTTGTATAGCCACCTCTAATCACTCTGTAACCTCAGTCAATATCTCCAGAGGGGCTACTCCCCTGTGCTATCAAGGGAGGAATGCCTAGCAGCCTTATCTGCTCAAGCTTTCTCTCAGCCAGCATGACTCGATAGCTTTCAGCATTAACTGTATAGCCAGTCAATAAAGTAATATAATTGAGATGTGTAATATTATTCTTAATTAAAAACAAATATCTATTAATAAGTTTTACATAATCAGAAATATCCATTAATAAACTTTACATAATCATATGAAAAAATATGAATATATATATATATATATATATATATATATATATATATATATAGAATTATAATTTTTAATAAAAAATTATATATGAGAAAATTAAACATCCATAATATGAATCATTTTAAATACATTAAATAGAAAATTAACATTTCCTTTTAACACCGGATAGTTTTAAATACATTTTTCGAGATAAATAAAAATTTAATAATTTCTTTTCACACATCAGTCCCAATATGCAACAAAACCTAACTATGCAACCAATGGCAGAAGCAAGGAGGCGTGCTCCCTCTATACAAGAAGGTTTCGGGCAGACCTACGAGTCTTCGTCTTCTTTCCTCACATAAAATGGAAATGGTCAGACCCAACTAAAGGATTTAAAGATTGCGAATCGGGGCGATAGACTCAGCGTGACTCAGCGTGGGGCCTTTGTCATTGGCATTACGATATATCAATGTAGTGGGATCATTGGCATTACAATATATCAATTTGTCAACCAAACAAAATAAAAGGACAATTATACTATTATACATTCAATGATATGCATCTCTAACAAGTTGGTAATAACCTATTTAAATGTTTCCATGACTATTCATCAATTAAAGGACACTCAACACTGAATTTAAATGTATCATTTACAAAGTTGGTAATAATTTATTTAAATGTTTCCATGACTATTTACATCAAGACAAAGTTGGTAATAACTTATTTAAATGTTTCCATGATTATTTATTAATTCAAGGACGCTCAACACTCAATTTAAATGTATCATATCAAGATAGTCAATTCTAATAATGTGCAATAAGTGAAAATTTTATCTTCCACATCACTCAATTTAAATGTATTACATCAAGATAGTCAATTCTAATAATGTACAATAAGTGAAAACTTTATCTTCCACATCTCTTTTATAAAAAGGTATAAAAAGTATTTATTTTTAGATACTTTTTTAATCTCTATGATGAGGATATCCATACGGTATACAATTTTATTTTAATGGAAAAGAAGATGCAAGGTGATATTCCCATTCAAGAAATATTACAAAGTACTATATCCATAAGTAATAAGTAATAATAGTTTCCAATTTTCAAATGGCCTTATCAACTAATTTTTTTAGTAGATTCCAATAAATCATTGATAATTGATTCATTCTCTTGTAACTAAGTTATATTACTTTCATTTATAACAAATAAAATTTTAATTCATATATGGTTATTTTTTCAATGAAGTTTCATAATATGTAAGATATTTTCTAACTAATCTAAGCTCAAGAGTAATTTGTATAAAAATATTCTATCCATTGTCTCAAAGAATACCATTAGTATATTCTATATTACTTAATATCTAGTGCCAAATATCTATAGGATCCTTTTGAATATATGAATAAAAGCTAACAATAGTTACCAATAAGGCCTTAAAAGAGGCTAAACCACCAATATCATCCTTCTTAAAAGCAATAAGGCAACTGGAGATATCATTGGATGCATTGTCATGACATCACTAGAAGAATTAGCCTAGAAGGGGTTCTCAAGTACACTATTAATGAATTATCCTAAAAGGGGTTTTCAAGTACACTATTAATCTCCTCAACATTAAACTTCTTCACAACATTTTGTGATCAACTAGCTCTAAGACATTTTTTTGTAATCCTACAATCCCTAAATAGTATCATATTTCTCATCCACATGCCATAGTAAAATAATATATTGTTTCTTTAAATCATGTTATTCATTATGCAATTATATATTATCTACATGGATGAAGCAACTTCCTCATGAGACTCATTTCAAAAAATACTAGAATGAAGAAAAAATTATTCTCAAAGTTTGTTATGGTTTTATCTAATTTATTAATATTCTCTTTCAATCCTCCATTTTTTTTCCACCTCTAACTTGTATGGGTGATTTGTAAGGAAATAATTTATGTATAAAGAGATCATGGTTTCCTTCTAATTTATTTGAAAACAAAAAAAAGGAACCCATACTTAAAGAGGATTTAAAACTTTACACAATTTGTATTTCATCACCTGAATTTGTCAAAAATAGAGACTCTAATAGGTAGTTGATAAAGTTACTAAAACATTCAAAATAATAGCAAAATAATAAATTACACTAGGCCCCTAGTATTGAATTTAAACCAGCCTAGATCTATCTTAACTCTGGATCTATCAAGCACTGAGAGGGATCAAATATCTCGAGGTGCAAACCTCTTTTTTGAGTGCAAAATGTGAGGAAAGGTTTGCACCTCAAGATATATAATCCCTCTCGACGCTTGATAGATCTGGAGTTAAGATGGATCTAGGCTAGTTTCAGTCGTGTGCGGCCAAGGAAAATCTATCGATAATATGAGAAACATCTCATTAATTTTATCAATAATATTTAAATACATCTAATATTAATACAACCATTTTAAAAATGCTAAATATGTGTCAGATTTATCGAGTCATTTTAATTTTTAATTTTCTTTATTACCTCACTTTGTTGAGATGATAAATATTGTAAAATAACTTTAATGATTAAAAATGATGATTTTTTTTTGAATGCAAAGTGACAATGTAATAATATTGAATGATAGAAAATGTGAATAATAATAATGTACTCAATTACAAATAGTCTTCATTGTGATCAATCTCAAACTATTTTTTCTATTGTTCTTATTGTCACCCTGGTTAGTTTTTCTATATTTTCATATCGATTATATGAAAAAGACAGTTGGAATCATAAACCATTTAAATATTTAGCTCGATTTGTTGTAGTAAACATCATACCTTGACTGTCTTGCTCTCCAATATTAATAGGTTTAATTACTAAAACAGAAAAATCAATGTACATTGTCAATAATTTTGTGTGCTTACACTAAAATCAATACTATTAATCCAATGACTTTAAAATTAATGCACCATTATAGATCCAATTACATCAAATCATAAATCAACATATACGCTAAAATCAATGCCTCTAATCCAAGAAATCAAATAATATTAGAAAAAAAAATCTACATTGAAATCACTGCATCTAATGAAAGTAATCAAATAGGATTAGAAATCAACATCTATACTCAAATCAATGCATCTACTTCAAGTAAGAAAATAGGATTAGATACCAACATCTACACTAAAATTAATGCATCTAGTGCAAGCATTCAAATATAATTAGAAATCAACATCTAGATTGAAATTAATGCATCTAGTGCAAGAAATAAAATAGGATTAGAAATCACCATCTACATTGAAATGAATGCATTTAGTGCAAGAAATCAAATAGGATTAGAAATCATCTACATTGAAATCAAAGTATCTAGTGAAAGAAATATAATACGATTGGAAATCACCATTTACACTGAAATCAATGCATCTAGTGCAAGAAATATTCTTCCCTCTCTCCCCCCTCCATATATATCTATATCTCCCTTCATATCTCCTTATTTGTCTCTTTATCTCACCCCACCAAACACACATGCTCTCTCAGTCCATATATAATAATCTCTTTGTCCCTCCCTCCTTGTCTCAATCTATATCTTCTTTCTCTTCCCCTTCCATCTATATCTCTATTTCCCTCTATCTCTATATATCAACCCCGAAACATACACTCTCTTCCTCTCTCTCATCCTTCCTCTCTCTTCATTTCTCTCCGCCCACTATCTACCAACCCACTCTCACTCTCTCTCCTTCTTTTCCATTAAATCCTCTCTCTCTCTCTCTCTCTGCCCTCCAATCCTCTCTCTTCCCCCCATAACTATATCTCTCTCTACAACTATGTTACTATATCCCTCCCTTTCCCCTTCTCTCTCCTTCTCTCCCCCCTTGTCTCCATCACTCCTTATATGTCTCTTTGTCTCACCCCTAAAAATAATCACGTTCTATCCTTACCTCCCTTGTCACTCTCTCTCTCTCTCTACTTGTCACTCTCTATGTATTTCTTCTTCCCTCCCTCTCTCCCCCTCCAACTCCATCTCTCTATCCCTCACTCTCTCCTCCTCCTCTCATCCTTCTTCTCTCTCCCTTTCTCTCCTACCTCCCTCTCCCTTCCCCCTTCTTTGTCTCTCTCTCTCTCTCTCTACCATCCAATACTCTCTCCTTCTTCTCTCTCCCTTTCTCTCCTACATCCCTCTCCCTTCCCCTTCTTTGTCTCTCTCTCTTTATCTCTCTCTCTCTACCCTCCAATCCTCTCTCCTTCTCTCTCTCCCATCTTCATATTTATGTCTCCCTCTCCCTCTCTTACCCTTATATACCTTTCTCACTCCTCTCCTTCTCTCTCTCTTGCATTTAGTGTAAGAAATCAAATAGGAATAGAAATCATCTACCTTGAAATAAATCCATCTAGTCCAGGTAATCAAATATCATTATAAATCAACATCTACACTAAAATCAATGCACCTAGTGAAAGAAATCAAATAGGATTAGAAATCACCATTTACACTGAAATCAATGCATCTACTGCAAACAATATTCTTCCCTCTCTCCCCCCTCCATATATATCTATATCTCCCTCCATCTCTCCTTCTTTGTCCCTTTATATCACCCCGCCAAACACACACTCTCTCTCAATCCATATCTATCAATCTTCGTGTCCCTCCCTCCTTGTCTCTGTCTATATCTTCTTTCTCTTCACCTTCCATATATATCTCTATCTCCCTGTGTGTCTCTATATCAACCCCAAAACATACACTATCTTTCTCCAATATATATATTTATCACTATCTCTTCCTCTCTCTCTCTCTCTCTCTCTCTCTCTCTCTCTCTCTCTCTCTCTTCCCTCCAATCCTCTCTCTTCCCCCATCACTCTATCTCTCTATCCAACTATGTTATTATATCCCTCCCTTTCTCCTTCTCTCCCCCCTTGTCTCCATCACTCCTTCTATGTCTCTTTATCTCACCCCTAAACATACACACTTTATCTCCATCTCTCCCTTGTCACTCGCTCTCTCTCCACTTCTCACTCGCTATGTCTTTCTTCTTACCTCCCTCTCTCCCCCTCCAAGTCCATCTCTCTATCCATCCCTCTCTCCTCCTCCTCTCATCCTTCCCCTCTCTCCCTTTCTATCCTACATCCCTCTCTCTCTCTCTCTCTCTCTCTCTCTCTCTCTCTACCCTCCAATCCTTTCTCCTTATCCCTCCCTCTCTCCTTCTCTCTCTCCCACCTCCATATTTATGTCTCCCTCTCCCTCTCTTACCCTTCTCTAAATTTCTCACCCCTCTCCTTCTCTCTCTCTTCATTCCTCCGCTCCCCTCTCCTTTAGTTTATATCCATCTCTCCCTTGCCACTCCCCCTTATTTCTCCACCTGTATCATATGTCTTTGTTATTCCCTCATATATATATCTAGAGTTAATATATATATCATGATATATTAATATATATTATAATATAACAAATATAATATTGTATTAATCCAAAGTTATAATAATAATAATAATAATATTTTAATATTAATGTTAGGGTTAATAATGTTTTTTTTTTTGCATGGTATTAATAATTATTTGGTCGATGGTATTTGGCCCATAGGATTGGTATATAATATGATGTTGATTTCTAATGCTATTAAATATATTTTTATTTATTTACCTTAACTCTTTATACCTATTTTATATTTATTTACCATACCTATTTTATAAATATGGTATTTGGCCTATGGTATTTGGCCCATGGTATTAATTACGCCTTAAGGCGTTTTTATTTGAAAAAAACTCTCCTAGCTACCAATGTGTCCATGTTTGAGGCATTGGATCAAATGCTAGACATGCTAGACAATTGAAACGTTTTAGGCCATTAGATCCACAAGTTTTAAGTTTAAATGATGTTATTATAAATTTTTTAGATTTAAATAAAATTTATAACATAAAATTAAACTCCACACAAACCAATTAATTTAAAATAAATGGATAAAAAACACTATAGAAAATGAAAATAACTATTGGTCAAAATACAATAAAAAATAAAAATAATAAAATAAAATAATAATAAACTATAATAACAACCCATGGTATTGACCCATGGTATTTATGTGGAATGTAATTTATTTAAAGGGGGGAATTAAGATAAGTATTTAGGTTTTGGTGACTTTTAAGTTAGAGCGATGTTATTGAAATTTTTTTAGATTTAAATAAAATTTATATCATAAACAACCCATGGTATTGACCCATGGTATTCATGGGGAATATAGTTTATTTAAAGGGGGGAATTAACATGGCCAAGATCAATATCAAGAGCCAAGAGATATCAAATGTCTTGATATGCAAAGCTCTTTTAGAGTGAAAAGAGAATTGATCTATCTCATAAATAGTATAGATCTAAACTAATTATTTAATAAAATTATTTTTAAATGTTTATAACCATTATTCTTTTAAAATTTTACTTAGTAGAATGCATCTAAATTTTCATACATCCAAATATACATAGTTTTCCTTTTTCTAACAACTATTTTATTATTCCAAAAATACATAGTTTTTTTTGTTATATATTACTTATGTTACAACTATTTTATTATTCATAAGTAGTATTTTTTAATATATAAACTAATATTTGCACCAAATGTTGCAAAGGAAACACCATAACTCGATAGCATACTCAATAGCATATAGAAGAAGAGTGTAGATGAAGGCAGATGTGATATGTAATGTTATGTAAAGGTGCAAAAATTTTTCTCTAAAAAAAACTAACCATATGCCTAGTTGTAAAAATCAGCAATACTCGTAGCTATGAAGTATATATTTGTGCTCTTATGTCAAATATAAATTTAGTTTTCATGATATGATCAAGTATTTTTTAATTTTTTGAATTCAATAATACTCTTTTGTACATTTCAACCTAGAAGTATATATATCTATATGTGTGTGTGGATGCTCTTATTTGAAGCGTTAAAAATATCCAAGAGGGGCCATACTTGATAGTAAGCTTTGATATCATCATTACTATCTGTAGACATAGCATCCCCATAATAAAATATCATAAAACAGATGAATGAAATTTCTTTCATCTTCCACGAGATTTTTCCATCCTGTTGGAAATACCCTTCTTCTTCCACAAAGACCACAACTTCATTGTGAGGCCATTGTGTTCTATGCATAACATATTTCTCCTTTATAAGTCCTATAGTTTTACAAAATTGACACTATATGATTAACAATAGAGTAATTTGAGACAACCCTAAGGGGTTTTTTGTACAATTTTTACCATAACCTTTCAATCCATCCAATATATATTCTAGAGTCTTCTGAAGAGAGAGCATATTCTAGTTTATAACCTGATCCACAATCAAAGAAAATGGCTAAGGATTTCACAAGTTATTAGTTTATAACTTGATCCACAATCAAAGAAAATGGCCAGGGATGTCACAACTTGTCATTCACACAGTGATGTATTGATATTCTCACTTGAAATGGATCATATTAGATGCACAGTGATGCATTGACATTCTAAGTTGAAATGGATCCTATTAAATGCATTGACAATTTCTAACAATAACTGATCAATTTACTCTCGATTTTTTCAAACCCACAATTAAAGAAATGACTACGGATTTCACAAGTTATTAGTTTATAACTTGATCCAAAATCAAAGAAAATTGCTAGCGATATCACAAGTTATCATTCACATAGTGATGTATTAACGTTCTCAATTCAAAATTCAAAATAGATATCTGATATGGCATCCATATTATCTACAAACCATCCAAATTTTCCATCTTATACAACAATTTCTAACAATAACTGCTCAATTTACTCTCAAATTTTTTAAACCCCCACCCATGTTGGGGAGATCAGAATGTAAAATCAAATGTTCATGTGGTATGAGAAAGTCAATCTTGTGGCATAATAATTGATCTTTGAATCATTGTGACAAACAAAACATCATATTAGCTCACGGAATATATCTAATGCTATAAGGATCTTAGATGATACGAAAGTTTTGAATCATGATAACTAGGTGACAACCAAAACTAAGTTGTAGCCACAAGCAAAAAATCACAAAAACTCATAGAATATATCAAAGGTTGAAATGAATCACATACATAGTGATGGACCTCATGGGAATTTTAGTGCACACAAAACACCACCCTAAAAATTCTATACTCTTGATCAATTTATAATAACCTAATATTTCTAGATTGGATGTCGAGGTAGGTGGTATAGTAATTGAGAATGATTCTTAAAGGGTAAGGGAATTTAGATACTCTGTCCTTCCACCAAAGCTATAAAAAGTGAGGCTTGTAGATTATGGCTTTAATAAATTGACACTATGTGATTTAGAATAAGTTACAAACATAAGTAATAAGAGGAATGTACACGAGGGCCATGGTAATTAATGTTATTCTTTGTAAATTTTTTTAGTTAGAATAGTTTTATTTAAAATAGTAATTTGTATTTGTATTTTTTTAAATGAATATTGTTAAATATGTAATTCAGTAAAATTTATTAAATTGATATTCTAATTTTTAATATATTTATTTCAAAAATTCAAAGTATGGTGAGTTTTGTTTTATTAAGCTTTACTCTAGATCCGCAGAGAATGAATCTATCTCAAGTCCCAAACAAGATTCTTCTTTTTCTTGTTATTCTAGCTTGCATTAGTTGTTGCATATAGGAACATTTAGATATGATAAGAAAAATGTGATACTTTATTGTAATTTTCTCTACAAATGTGATGGCAAGTGTTCCCTAAATGTTGACAATTTCATGGTTAATGTAGTATAAGCTACATGAAAATTTACATTCTTGTATACAATATCAAGAAATCTATGCCCAATATCCAACACCATAGAGCAAGACACGTTCACCTATTCAACACTTGCTTCCAAATCTCTCTCAGGGCTAGAGTTTTTTTCTCAATAAAATTGTTTATTCTGCTCTTGATGAAAGCCATCGTTGTTGCATATACGATCATTTAAATCTGATAAGAAAAGTTCGATAATGTGTTATAATTTTCTCTACAACTGTGCTGGATGTTTTTTCTCAATAAATTTTTTTTCTGCTATTAAGTGATGAAATACATATTTGTTTCACATAGGAGCATTTAGCTTTGATAAGAAAAGTGTGATATTGTGTTATAATTTTCTCTACAAATGTGTTGGAGTATTTTTCGCAATAAAATTGTTTTTACTGCTCTTAAGTGATGAAATACATCGTGCATATAAGATCATTTAGTTATCATAAGATAAGTATTTAGGTTTTGGTGACTTTTAAGTTAAAACGATGTTATTAAAAATTTGTTAGATTTAAATAAAATTTATATCATAAACAACCCATGGTATTCATGGGAAATGTAGTTTATTTAAAGGGAGGAATTAATATGGCCTAGATCAATATCAAGAGCCAAGATAGATCAAATGTCTTGATATGCAAAGCTCTTTTAGAGTGAAAAGAGAATTTATCCATCTCATAAATAATATAGATCTAAACTAATTATTTAATAAAATTACTTTAAATGTTTATAACCATTATTATTTTAAAATTTTACTTAATAGAATGCATCTAAATTTTCATACATCCAAATATACATAGTTTTCCTTGTTATAACAACTATTTTATTATTCCAAAAATACATGGTTTTTTTTGTTATATATTATTTATTTTACAACTGTTTTATTATTCATAAGTAGTATTTTTTGATATATAAACTAGTATTTGCACCAAATGTTGCAAAGGAAACCTCGTAAGTCGATATCATACTCAATAGCATATAGAAGAAGAGTGTAGATGAAGGCAAATGTGATACGTAATGTTATCTAAAGGTGCACAAATTTTTCTCTAAAAAAAACTATCAACAATATGCCTAGTTGTAAAAATCAACAATACTCTTAGCTATGAAGTATATATTTGTGCTCTTATGTGAAATATAAATTTAGTTTTCATGATATGATCAAGTATTTTTTAAGTTTTTGAATTTAATAATACTCTTTTGTACATTTCAACCTAGAAGTATATATATATGTGTATGTGTGTGTGGATGCTCTTATTTGAAGTGTCAAAAATATCCAAGAGGGGCCATGCTTGATAGTAAGCTTTGATATCATCATTACTATCTGTAGACATAGCGTCCCCATAATAAAAGATCATAAAACAGATGAATGAAATTGCTTTCATCTTCCACGAGATTTTTCCATCCTATTGGAAGTACCCTTCTTCTTCCACAGAGACCACAACTTCATCATGAGGCCACTGTGTTCTATGCATAACATCTTTCTCCTTTTTAAGTCCTATAGTTTTACAAAATTCACACTATATGATTAACAATAGAGTAAGTTGAGACAACCCTAAGGGGTTTTTTGTACAAGTTTTACCATAACCTTTCTATCCATCCAATATATATTCCAAAGTCTTTTGAAGAGAGAGCATGTTCTAGTTTATAACCTGGTCCACAATCAAAGAAAATGGCTAGGGATTTCACAAGTTAATAGTTTATAACTTGATCCAAAATCAAAGAAAATGGCTAGGGATGTCACAATTTGTCATTCACACAGTGATGCATTGATATTATCCCTTGAAATGGATCATATTATATGCACAATGATGCATTGACAATTTCTAACAATAACTGCTCAATTTACTCTTGAGTTTTTGAAACCCACAATCAAAGAAAATTACTACGGATTTCACAAGTTATTAGTTTATAACTTGATCCACAATCAAAGAAAATGGCTAGCGATGTCACAAGTTATCATTCACATAGTGATGTATTGACGTTCTCAGTTGAAATGGTGGCCAGGGAAACTAAAAATTCAAAATAGATATCTGTTATGGAATCCATATTGTCTACAAACCATCCAAATTTTCCATCTTATACAACAATTTCTAAAAATAACTGCTCAATTTACTCTCCAATTTTTTAAACCCCCACCCATGATGGGGAGATCAGAATGTAAAATCAAATGTACATGTGGTTTTTTTAAAGGGTTCATAAAGAAAATAGATAATGAGAAAGTAAATCTTGTGGTATAATAATTGATTTTTGAGTCATTGTGACAAACAAAACATCACATTAGCTCAGAGATTATATCTAATGCTATAAGGATCTAAGCTAATACAAAATTTTTGAATCATGATAACTAGGTGACAACCAAAACTAAGTTGTAGCCACAAGAAAAAAATCACAACTCATAGAATATATCAAAGGTTGAAATGAATCACATACATAGTGGTGGACCTCATGGGAATTTTAGTGCACATAAAACACCACCCTAAAAATTTTATACTCCTGATCAATTTAGAATAACCTAAGATTTCTAGATTGGATGTCGAGGTAGGTGGTACAGTAATTGAGGATGCTTCTTAAAGGGTAAGGGAATTTAGATACTCTATCCTTCCACCAAAGCTATAAAAAGTGAGACTTGTAGATTATAGGTTTAATAAATTGACACTATGTGATTTAGAATAAGTTATAAACATAAGTAATAAGAGGAATGTACATGAGGGCCATGGTAATTAATGTTATTCTTTGTGATTTTTTTTAGTTAGAATAATTTTATTTAAAATAGTAATTTGTATTTGTATTTTTTTAAATGAATATTGTTAAATGTGTAATTGAGTAAAATGTATTAAATTGATATTCTAATTTTTAAGATATTTATTTCAAAAATTCAAAGTATGGTGAGTTTTGTTTTATTAAGCTCTACTCTAGATGTGCAGAGAATGAATCTATCTCATGTCCCAAACAAGATTCTTCTTTCTCTTCTTATTCTAGCTTGCAGTGGTTGTTGCATCTAGGAACATTTAGATATGATAAGAAAAATGTGATACTCTATTGTAATTTTCTCTACAAATGTGATGGCAAGTGTTCCCTAAATGTTGACAATTTCATGGTTAATGTAGTATAAGCTACATGAAAAATTACATTCTTGTATACAATATCAAGAAATCTATTCCCAATATCCAACACTATAGAGCAAGACATGTTCACCAATTCAAAACTTGCTTCCAAATCTCTCTCAGTGCTAGAGTTTTTTTCTCAATAAAATTGTTTTTTCTCTTCTTGATGAAAGCCTTCGTTGTTGCAAATAGGATCATTTAGCTCTGATAAGAAAAGTGTGATAATGTGTTATAATTTTCTCTACAACTATGTTGGATTTTTTTTCTCAATAAACTTTTTTTTACTGCTATTAAGTAATGAAATAAATATTTGTTTCGCATAGGAGCATTTAGCTTTGATAAGAAAAGTGTGATATTGTGTTATAATTTTCTCTACAAATGTGTTGGATTTTTTTCACAATAAACTTGTTTTTACTGCTCTTAAGTGATGAAATCTATAGTGCGTATAGGAGCATTTAGCTCTCATAAGAAAAGTTGACATTGTGTTATAATTTTCTCTACAAATGTGATGGAAAGCCTGCCATGAATTTTGGCAATTTCATTGTTAATGTAATATAAGCTAAATACAAATTCATTTCTTCTACAAAATATCAAGAAGTCTATGTTGAGTAGCTAACACTAGAGAACAAGACATGTTCGCCAATTTTATAAATGCTTCCAAATCTCTTTCGGTGTTGGAGTTATTTTCTTAATAGCCTTATTTTTACTTCTGTTGAAGTGATGAAAGCCACCTCTACATACCTTTTTTACTATCTTCACAAAGAACAAAAGAAACCAAATTCATATCAACGACATTGAAAAAACAAGAACATGGTAGACACTAGGGAGTTCACTGATCTTTTGAATATTTTCAAAGATCATGAAAAAATAATACATAGGTGACTCAATAGGAAGTGGTAAATATTAAATATGGAGAAACTACACCAAAAATACCATTGATTTTTAAGGTAGAAAATCATGATCTATTTCTTCATTCATGAGGCATTCGTGTTGGCATGATCAAACAAGGTCTTTAACTTAATTTCAACATAAATATTGCATTAAGATTTCACTATAACATGGTCCTTGCCTTTTCTTGATATAATTATTCGTTAAATTAAAAATTATTTATTTAATGTATTCAAATAAATTATTTTTTTATTTTTAAATTAAATTAAAATACACACACACACACACACACACATATTCTCTTCAGTTATATAGATGATGAGTTTAGTATGTTTTCAATCAAGAAGAGGCTTCAGAGTTTAAGAACTATATCTTAGATCTGAGCACATGATTCTATTAAAATGTATGAAATAAATTCAATTTTTACAACTTGTATGTTTGAATAGAAACAAATTCATTTTTTACACCTTGTATATTTAAATATGTGATTTTGGAAGTGATGATGGCTTCTTTAGACACTTGATTAGTATTGTGAAAGAAATTTGGGTATATCATTAAGGACTATGTAACAGTTGCATTACTTATAACATAATTTAATATCCTTTATTGCTGATACATACCACCTAATCCATGAAAAACTGTAACCATGTCTACAATGATATATGCTAATCATTTCAGTTTTATGTTGATGCCAATAGGCATGAATATTTTTTTAATTTTCAATGAAGTAGTCTTCAAAAGTTCCTAGCTTTATTTTAATTACATAAATGCATTTAAAACCATCTTATAGTATTTATTTCAGTTGTTTTATTTGTACGTGTTGCAAGCTGACATATTATGCCAAGAAGTTTGCTATATCTTATCAATTTAGTATTTTTTCAATCAAGAAGAGGCTTCGAAGTTTAAGAACTGTATCTTTCTAGTTGATAACTCTTATCATCAATATCCTTGAAACCTCCACGACGTGCTTCCATGGAAGCAAAATTTTCCAATCATTCCTTCACGATGGCTCCTTCTCTACAACATCTTATTTCTTTTAGGCTACTCTTTCCTATTCTATTGCTTTAAGGCCTTTCTTTTGCAACATGTGGTGCAACTGCTAGTAATAATTTGTCTCATGTTATTTGGCTCATAGGCTTCACCTAAATAAAACCTATTTTTTGAGTTTTTGTAAATATAAATAGGTTTATGGAGTATATATTAAATATTTATTTATTTATTTACCATACCTCTAGTTTATTTATATTTTTATTTATTTACCATACTTCTTGAGTAAGAATAAAACCAAGTTTTATTTACTACCATGTCTCTCATTTATTTATATTTATATTTATAAACCATATCTCATTTTTGAGAGTTCGTAAGCTTCTTCATATTTTAAATTTATATTGTTTAAATTTGTTGCTAATGAATATTTAATTGTTTATGTATATGGTTATGTAAGTCATTATTTAAGCCGACATTATTTATATTTTACTTTTTTACTTTTTCTTTATTTTTTTATTTTGGCTTTCGACATACATATACATCAAGGTCATACTGGGTTGTAGAATCATGTAGCAATAACAACATGCTCCCTCCAAATCTCCTATCCTATAACTAAGAAATAGAAATATATGTTTACAAACTAATAATGCAACTAAAATGTTATAGAACTATGGTCTAGTTGAGCAAGAGGCTCATTCTATAACCTAGTGTGAATGTTATGTGTGAAAATAAAAATAAAGTTTTCTCAAAATAAAAAAGCAATGTCATTTATGCTATCCATATTTAATTATTTGTCCATATGACCTACTTTAATTTCATGTAAATCAATATAAAGTAATTATAAGTAAAAAATAGATATATGTAAGATGTTTAAACCTTATATCTACATGATCCCTCCAAATCTAACTAAGCAATAGAAATATATGTTTACAAACTAATAATGCAACTAAAATGTTATAGAACTCTGGTCTAGTTGACCTAGAGGCTCATTCTATAACCTAGTGTGAATGTTATGTGTGAAAATAAAAATAAAGTATTCTCAAAATAAAAAAGAAATGTCATTTATGCTATGCATATTTAATTATTTCTCCATATGACCTACTTTAATTTCATGATGTTTAAACCTTATATTTTTCAAAAATATTTTGAATAGAAAAAAATGTTAAAAAAAAATATTTTAATGTTGGATAGAATAAGGTATCCAATATGGTTATGAATAAAATATTTTAATATGAACTAATATTGATATATACTTAAAAATATATTAATGAAAAAAAAAGTGTTAAAATAAAATATTTTAATGTTGTATAGCATAAAGTATCCAATATTGATATGAATAAAATATTTAATATGAATTAATATTGATGTATACTTCAAAAAATATTAATGACAAAATAAACATGTAATTTCCAGTGATAAAATGACTCACTCCACATGTTATGTAATGTATATAACATTTACAAATAAAATTTAAACAATAAAAAATTACACATTGTTTTTTGCACTCTAAAAAAGTTGGTTGGTTAAAAAATTTGATCCCTCTAGGCTCATGCATGTTTCATACATGGTTAAGATGGATCTATGGTGATACATGGTTAGGATGGATATAAGGTGGTTTTTGATCCTAGACACTCATTCTACAACCCATTTTGAAGGAAATATGTAAGTATGCCCATCCCTCTTAAAATAAAAATAAAATATGCTCAAAATAGAAAAACAATTTCGGCTATGCTATGCATATTTAATTAGTTATCCTTATGACCTAATATAATTTCATGTAAAGTAATTAAAAGAAATATTTTGACATGTGATATCAACTTCATATATCTATATATAGAAAAAATGTTAAAAAACATATTTTTATGTCGTATAGAATAAAATATCCAAATTTTAATATGCGTTAATATTGATGTATGCTTAAAATTATATTAAAGATTAAAAAAATCTAGTTTAATGTGTGTTGATAAAATGACTCAATGCACATGTTATGCAATCTCTATAACATTCAAAAATATAATTTAAACAATAAAAAATTACTCATTAACTCCAAAATAAATTTGCACTTGAAGAAATTTGATCTCTCTAATCTCAAAAATGGTATTGCCAATTTGTAGAGAAATAATTCACAACCATAATAACCATTGTTTTCATTGCTTATAATACTAAAAGGCACCTAATATTATCTGGAATGTTATCAAAATATCCAAAACTATGTAAAAACATCCAGATTTGCAATAAGATGACCCTTGGACTATTTACTATAGATAATCAACTTAATATAACTTTGCTATAAATCATACTATTATTCCTTATGAGGAAACTAATACTCAAATCCTTTACCAATAATATGCTTAATAAATAATTCACTTAATTGACATTCTAGTAGAGACTAATAATGATTCTATTATGGAGATGTTGCTTCACACATTTTTTATACACTTATAACTCCCATGATTCCTCCAATGGCCAACAAATATATCATGGTAGTCCAATCATTCTCCTCTTTTTTATATAGGATTTAGTCAACAATGAATTTAGAGCTAATCAATTTATATGAAATCTATAGGTTTATAAGTTTCTCTATTTTCTGCCATCAATGTGAGTAAGGAAAACATAGACTATGCTTTTTAATTCTAACAAATGAAAAGTCATTGGATAATTCAAAAAGAGGGTAGTCTCCATAACATTGATATTGTCAAAAAAAAATATAATTAAATTTAAAGAGAAATTACAGTGCTAAAAAATTAATAAAAAATTTAATTCACAATAAAAAAAATCATTAATTTTTTTTTAACAATTCAAAACTATCTTTTTTTTATTGATAGTTTAAGAATGAAAATCAACGTTCTAATTTTGAGAAAATAGAATTTTCTACTAATGTGATAATGTGAAACTAATTAAAGATAACTTTTTCATAATAATCTTCTTCTTGTTGGAATTTTACTCCCAACCACTGCCATGAATAAACAGTGGTGCAACCCACAATTTCGTCAAATTTTGACAGCACAGGAGGACAAGGAGTAGATTCGATATCTGGAGGCGTTTCCACGCAACCAACAGCAAACTAATTACTGAGCCATCCTCTGCGTATATTATATTCAACCACCGCATTGACTTACTATTTGCCCACACCTCTTTGCCCACAACTTTTAGAGTTTACCCATAAGCCTTTCCGTTGTTAAGTTAAATCCCCACCGATGTGATATCGAGAGGACCCACATATACCATCCACCGCATTGAAAAACCTACAAACCCTTTGTATTTCCTCTTATCCCTTTGTATTTGGCTCACCGCACCTACCCTTTTTTATTTCCTGCATACCACACATCGCAAAATTTATCACTTACCGTTTAAGCCCGCAACGAAACTTATTTCTCCACCGATGCGATATCGGCGGGACCCACCTAAACCTTTACTACCCGCAAGTTCGCCATTGCAAGTTTTTAACTTTACCTTCCGCCACCCACAAGTTATGTTATATGTTTTGTGATGCGATATCGTCGTCGCATATCGCAATCGCACAAATTTAAGTTTTCCGCAGCGCCCATAGGCTATGTTATTTTGGGTGTGATGTAATATGTGCCAGATACTATAGCACATCGCAACCCACAAAGTTTAATGAATAGTGTTGAGAGTTAAAGTTAAAATTGGTGATTTACACAGATGAGATGTGGACCAGAACTGTATTAGATAATATTTCAGATCTGCTAGTTTATGTTTTGAACGCCTTTTTACGTGTTTTCATGTATAAACCAAAATACAGCCTGTGTGTCGATTGAATGTAGAAATGGGTCTTTTGATAGCCCAAGGACGAGAAGTTCTTGAACTTCTATTCAATAATGAATTTTCATTGATTAGATTTAGGTTTTCAGGCTTTGGCCATTTGTATTAAAAAAATGTAATGTAATTTCATAGTGAGAGTGAAGGAATAGAAAACTAAAGTTTGTTCCTCTCCTGTGTATTACACTGCCTATGTGTATTTTGTTATTTTTCGCATTATTTGCAGTTCTATGTTGTTGGGAGAAACACATTTTCCTCTTTTTATTGTATTCATAAATTTCAACATGTTATTGGAGCAATTCTAGGCTCTCAGTAAAAGAAGAAGCTCTCTTTACTGAAGAAGCTGTAAGATTGATTTGAGAAGCAGATTTCTCCTGTAGTGAGAAAGCTTCTGTTTTACACAATCAAGTTGATTGTTTGTTTACACAGTCAAAATTGCAGCAGCAGGCACAAGCCTGAAAAATCCACAATTACCACAATTCAATGGTAAAAATTATGATTATTGAGCCATTACAATGAAGGCCCTATCTGCTTCACAAGATATATGGGAGCTAGTGGAACAAGGTTTCCAAGAACAGTAGACAGCATTGTTTGCTTTGAGATTAGCAGAAAGAGACTTGTTGAGAGATAATAGGAAGAAGGACTCCAAAGCCCTCTTCTATATCTTCCAAGAAGTACATGAGAGTATTTTCCCAAGGATTGGAGCAGCAACAAAGTCTAAGGAAGCATGGGATATTCTCAAGACAACCTATCAAGGCATGGAGAAGGTGAAGACAACAAAATTACAAATGTTGAGGAGAGATTTTGAAACTCTCTGTATAAAAAATTCTGATAAAATCAACTCATTTTTCACACATATGATTGGGTTGGTTACCCAAATAAGGCCTCATGCAGAGACACTTCAGAAAATAAGAATAGTGGAGAAAATCTTGAGAATTCTACCCTCAAGATTTGATGCCATAGTAGTGGCAATAGAAGAGACAAAGGATCTCTCACAATTTTCAATGGATGAGCTTCGTGCATCCTTGATGTCTCATGAACACAGACTAAAAATAACAGTGAACTCCTCATTGGATCATGTTTTCAAGACATAAATGTCTTTTGGTCAAGGTAGGGGTCAAGGAAGATCGAACTACTGAGGAAGAGGAAGAAGCCCACAAAGAGGTGGAAGAAACAACACTGCAAGCACAAGTGGAAGGGGAAGAAAATAGAATCAAAGCGAAGGCTCAAGCTAGAGTAAAGCACAAGGACAAAGGTATGACAAATCCCAGGTCCAATGTCATTATTGTAAAAAATATGGGCATTATGCCAAAGAATGTAGAAAGAAACAAAATGACATGAATAATAGGCAAAATGTAAATTTTGCAATAGAAAATCAAAACCAGCATAATGTGCTTCTAACTTGTAATGTAGCACAAGAAAAACATGAAGACGTATGGTTCTTAGACACAGGTTGTAGTAACCAAATGACTGGAAACATAGCAATGTTTTCCAATCTAGATGAAAATTTGAAGTTTGAAGTGACAACGGGACTGAAAGCAAAGTCTCTGTCATGGGAAAAGAAAGAGTATCGATACTCACAAGGAAGGGAGAAAATAAATTTATGCGAGATGTATATTATGTACCTAGCCCGAAATGTAACCTTCTAAGCATTGGACAACTCGTAAACAAGGGCTATAATGTATTTTTTAAGAATGATGTGTGTACAATCGTGGAAATACCTCCAAGTAAAAGGGTCATTGAAGAAGTGCATATGAAAAAGAATATGATGTTTCTTATAAAGCTCAAAACAGACTTGAAGGAAGGGGGTGTGGTAGCAGCAATCACACAAGAGGTCTTTCAAGAAGAAGTGAAAGACGAAAACTGGTTATGGCATTTGAGATTTGGACATCTAAATTTTGGGGGTTTGAACCTCTTGCATAGAAAAGGGATGGTAAAAGGATTACCACTCATAGATAAACCAGACAACCTATGTGAAGGATGCATCTTGGGAAAATAACACAGAGAATCATTTCCAGCAGGAAAGAGTATAAGGGAAAAGGTATCCTTAGAGATTGTCCACTCATGTTTGTGTGGACCAATCCAAATTCCATATTTAGCTGGCAGCCACTATGTCTTCACATTTATAGATGATTATACAATAAATACATGGGTTTATTTCTTGAAACAAAAGAGTGAAGTGTTTGAATAGTTCCACCACTTCAAAGCTCTTGTAGAGAAGCAAAGTGGCCACAACGTAAAAGTGTTGAAAATTGACAGAGGTGGAGAATATATCTCCAAAGGTTTCCTATGTTTTTATAGGGAAAATGGCATACACAAGAATTTTACCACAAGGTACACACCAGAGAAAAACGGTGTTGCAGAAAGGAAGAATAGGACCATCATGGACATGGTCAAAAGTATGTTGAAGGAAAATATTTTTCCAAATGAGTATTGGGCTGAAGCTATCAATTGTGTGGTGTATATTTTGAATAGATGCCCAACCAAAGTTGCTATGAACAAAGTCCTAGAAGAAGCATGGAGTGAAAGAAAGAAGTTTGTCACTCACGTGAAAGTATTTGGATGTGTGGAATATTCACATGTCCCAAATCAACTAAGAAAGAAGTTGGACAACAAGGGGGAGAAGTGTATAATTTTTGGATACAGTGATGAATCCAATGCATACAAACTCTATAATCCATCAACTAGGAAATTTATAATCATAAGAGATGTGCAGTTAATTGAAGAAGAAGCTTGGGATGGAAGCTTAGAGAAAATAGTGAATGTGAAGACATGTGTGTCTCACGAAGAGCAAGAGTAATTAATTGTTGAAAATAATTCCTCCACATTGGTTCCTCCTCCACCTACACAAGATCAGTAGAGCACACCACAAGAAGGAAATAGAACAGCCTTGAGAAATCAAGGAAGTGCTTCTCCAAGCACACCAAAGGGATTAGAAACTCCCTCAAGTTCAAGTGGAACTCCAAGCACACCAAGAAAACCAAGATTCGGAAATTTGAGTGAAATTTATGAGCAAGAAGCTGATAATAATAATGGTATGAATTCTTTATTATCTTTGTTTTGTCATGTTGATGACTCAATTCTTTTTGAAGATGCAGTAAAATAAGAAAAATGGATTGAAGCAATGAATGAAGAGATTGGAGAAATTGAAAAGAATGATACATGGGAGTTAGTGGACCTCCCACAAGGTAAATAAGTTATTGGAGTAAAATGGGTCTATAAGAGCAAGAGCAATGCTGAAGGCAAGATAGAAAGACACAAGGCAAGACTTGCTGTGAAAGGCTACAAGCGGCAGCAAGGAAGAGATTATGAAGAAACCTTTGCACCAGTTACAAGGATGGAAACAGTGCAGACAATGTTGTCCATAGCAGCACAACAAAAATGGAAAGTGTATCAAATGGATGTAAAGTCAGAATTCTTGAATGGAGTGTTGAAATAGGAGGTATATGTTGAACAACCTCCTGAATATGAAATTGAAGGCCAAGAGAACAAAGTGTGCAAATTGAAGAAAGCTCTTTATGGGTTGAAGAAAGCACCAAGAGCATGGTATAGCAGGATTGATGCTTACCTAATGGATAATGGGTTTGAAAAATGTGATGGTGAACCCACACTCTATGTTAAAGAAAATGATGGTAAGATCCTTATTGTTATTTTATATGTAGATGATTTAATTTTCATAGGAAATGTAGTTTCTCTCATTGTTGATTTTAAAGCAGTCATGAAAAAGAAATTTGAAATGACTGACTTGGGTTTATTGAGATTTTTTTGGGCATAGAAGTAAAGAAAAATGAAAAGGGAATTTTTATTTCCCAAGAAAAACATGTTGTAGAAGTTTTAAAGAGATTTAACATGCAGCACAACAAAGCAATAGTAACTCCAACTTTCATGGGGTTAAAATTAAGAAAAGAAACTTGCAGCAAGAATGTTGATCTGACGTTGTATAAGAGCATAGTTGGAAGTCTAATGTATTTGACTACAACTAGGCCTGATATCATGTATGTTGTAAGTTTAATTTCCAGATTCATGGAGACACCAAAGGAGACACATTGGAAATCATCCAAGAGAATATTGAGGTAAGTGAATGGAACGAAGGAGTATGGTATTCTATACTCCTCAGCTGATAATTTTAAATTGATTGGTTACACAGAGAGTGAAGGAATAAAAAACAGAATTTGTTTCCTCTCCTGTGCATTACGTTGTCTGTGTGTATTTTGTTATTTTTCACATTATTTGCAGTCACTGTGTTGTTGGGGGAAACACATTTTTCCTCTGTCTAGATTCTTTAATATTTATTATATTAATGATAATCATCATGGAAACATAGATAAATTAAAGAAATTTTCTTTACAATTAATTATAAAAACATAATCTTAAATTAGTTAAAAATTAAATATATATATTGAAGTTTTATCACATAAAAAGGAAACTCGATGATATAATTTTTATAATAACCCAAAAAACATTAAATTAAATATATAATTTAATATTATTAATATGTGTAATATCATCCTTAGTTAGAAAAATTATCCATTAATAAACTGTACATAATCACATGGAAAAGACATGGAAAAGATATATTTATAGCATAAATATGTTCACATTACGTGTAAAAAAAATATTAAAATATATTCTTATATTAAATATATTAAATTTATATATAAAGAATTATCATTTTCAATAAAAAATTATATATGTGAAATTTAACATCCATAATATGAATCATTTTAAATACATTTTTTTGGATAAATAAAAAAATAACATATCCTTTCAATACCTCATAGTTTTAAATACATTTTTCCAATAAATAAAAATTTAACATTTCCTTTGAATACTTGACACTTTTTAGATCAGTAGAAATGTATACTAGTAATTTTTATATAAATTAAGTAAAAATAATGCAACAAAAATACATTTATTCAAAATTATTAGTAATGTCATTTATAAATATTAATGAAGAAAGAATTTTCCTGTTCTGGATCAATCTTCTAACAATAACAACCAATGAAGGACATATGTTGTGAACATAAATTGGATTCCAAAGATTCCAATATATTTAACCGTTTAAAAATAGTTGAGCCAAATTATCTGAAAGAGTTGTGGAATCCATTCCACAGCCTTTACACATGTGTTATTGTAATTGAGCGCCCTCGGTTTTTAAAAACCAACTACACTGCTGAGCTACAGTGCATCTTTATTAATCAATTATTAAGTTTAAGTCTATAACAACTACACCGGGCACTTTTCACTTATAATAATCGCATTCATATTTCCATCAATGGCCCATATGAGAGGTTGAATGGTTAGAGACTGAAATCTGTGGGAAGAGGAGAGTGAAACGCGGAAACTGCGTTGATGGAATTAGGTGCAAAAATGGGTCCTGATTGCATTCACATCAAATTTTTGTAAGGAGAATCGCAATAGTCTGGCTACGGTGTACAAATTGGAAACTCATGAAATATATTTGGAGATAACATAAGTGTAGATGGTAAGAAGAAGTTGGGGGATAAGGGAGACATCGAACCATACTCAATAGTTGGAGATAACAAGGATTGAACACTGGAATAGTAAGTTCGATTGTTCCATGAAAATTCAGAAGGATTTGAAAGTGTGGCTATAGAATTATCTTCTTCTTTAGTGGGGAAATCAGGTACCCCACGTGGAGGACTAGGAGAAGCATAAATCAGGACGAAATTAGGGTTTCCAAGTACAGATGTGTGAGAATAGGGAAGTGCATGAGAATTTTGAAATTGAATGGAAGAAGTTGGGGATGAGGGCATAGTGTGTTGGAAATATTGAATACAACAAACACAGAGGAAATGTGTTTCCCCCACAACACAGAGAATGCACAATTTTCTATGGAAATAAAATCAAATTCATACACAGACACACAACGTAAAACAAAGGAGAGGATTGAAACTTATTTTTCATTCCATCACACTAACAATATGAAATTACATAGGTTTTTAATACAAATGGCTGAAGCCTAGGCATTGAAAGCAATTCAATGCAAATTAGACTTTCAACAACCAAAATCATCTTGCACTCTGTTTCTGATGTTTACACACGAAACAACGTTCAACACACAAACTGGAAAACTTGAAAACTTATATGTTTTGGCTCTAAGACCACATTGCATCCGGCACTCTATCACAAATTGCATACTGGAGATCTTAACTTTTAACTTGGAACATATACGGGAAAACTTAAAATTTGTGATATGCGATGTGAAATGGCACATCGCATTGCAATGTAAACTGGTTAACTTGCGGGTGCCTATCCTCCTGAACTTTTGGGTGCTTTTGTGCAATATCCTCTTCAGCATGAAATGTGCACTTTTCGAGTGCATCACATCACAAATAAATTATCTTGCAGGTGGCTTAAAACTTAAATAAGAAAACTTGTGAAGTGCACACTATGGGTGTCTTAAAGACTTCAATGAAAAATATTGCGAAATGCGGGTGCGATGCGGCTTAAACTATGGTAAGTGGGAAGTAAAAAGGATAAGGAATAAACACAAAAATACAAGGTTTGCATGCGATAAAGGTATGTGGTGGGTCTCGCCATATCGCATCGACAGAAACTTAACATTTGGTGAGGCATTAAGTGGTAAACACTAAATGTTGTGAAGTGCGGGCTGCGGGCACTTAAATGGTGGCAAGTGCGATAAGGTAAAAGGTAAGGTTATAAAAGAAATCAAAGGTTTGGGGCGGGTTTTTCAAATTTGATTGGATGTATGGTGGGTCTTGCCGATATCACATCGGTGAGGAAACAACTTTGGCGAAGGGCTTAAGAGTTAAAACTCTAATGTTGCGTGTAGCGAAGTGTGAACAATGAAGGTAAGTCAATGGCGGTGGATGGAAAATTAATGCAAAGAATGGGCATGGGCACTCTGCTCTGATATTTATGGAAATTGTATGAAAGCACCTTCGGTTTGAAAATTGGGTTGTGTCCTTCCATGCAACAAAAAGTTGATGAAGTATGGGTTGCTGCCACACCTTATTCATGGCGGTGGTTGGGAGTTATTTCCAATGCTCCCCCTTAATCACATTTGCTGCCATCAATCATTCCCAGACACTGTCTAAGATAAAAAAAACTTCTCTGTCCCAATGGATTTGTAAGGATATCAGCAAACTGTTCCTCTGACCTGCAATGCTGCAAAACAATTTCACCATTGTTAACTAGTTCTGTTATAAAATGGTACTTTTCGTCTCTGTGCTTTGTTCTCTTATAGAAAGCAAAATTATTTGACAATGCAATTGCTGAGTTGTTATCACAATAAATTGTGGTTCCTTTGTCTTTCTCATGGAATAAATCTCTCAGCATCCTTCTCATCCAAACAGCTTGGCATGCTGTTGATGTTGTTGCCACATATTCAGCTTCTATTTTTTATAATGAGAATATGGGTTGCTTCTTGGAAGCCCATGAAGTGGCTCCCAATCCCAAATTAAATACATACCTAGATGTGCTCTTTATGTCATCTACACTTCCAACCCAATCACTGTCATTGTAACTAATCATCTTAAAATTATTAGTTGAGGAGTGTAGGACACCATTCTCCTTCGTTCCATTCACATACCTTAAAATTCTATTGGTTTCTTGCCAATGTCTCTCCTTTTGTGTCTCCATGAATCTGGATATTAAACTCACTGCATACATAATATCAGGCCTAGTTACAGTCAAAGACATTAGACTGCCAACTATGCTCTTGTACAATGTCAGATCAACATTCTTCCTACAATCTTATTTTCTTGAGTTCAACCCCATGACATTTGGAGTTGTTGATGCTTTTTTGTTCTACATGTTAAACCTCCTTAAAACTTCTGCAACATATTTTTCTTGGGAAATAAAATTTCCCTTTTAATTTTTCTTTACTTCTATCCCCAAAAAGTATCTCAATAGACCCAAGTCAGTCATTTCAAATTCACTTTTCATGACTGCATTAAAATCAGCAATGAGATAAACATCATTGCCTGTAAAAATTAAATCATCTACATATAAAACAACAATAAATATTTTACTGTCTTTTCTTTAATGTAGAGTGCGAGTTCACCATTACACTTGTCAAACCCATTATCCATCAGGTAAGCATCAATCTTGCTATACCATGCTCTTGGTGCTTGCTTCAACCCATAAAGAGCTTTCTTCAACTTACATACTTTGTGTTCTTGGCATTCTATCTCATAGCCAGGAGGTTGTTCAACATATACCTCCTCTTTCAACGCTCCATTCAAGAATGTTGACTTCACATCCATTTGATAAACTTTCCACTTTTTTTGTGCTGCTATGGACAACACTGTCCTCATCGTCTTCATCCTTGCAACTGGTGCAAAGGTTTCTTCATAGTCTCTTCCTTGCTGCTGCTTGTAGCCTTTGACAACAAGTCTTGCTTTGTGCCTTTCTATCTTGCCTTCAATATTTCTCTTGGTCTTATAGACCCATTTCACTCTAATGACTTATTTACCTTGTGGGAGTTCCACTAACTCCCATGTATCATTATTTTCTATTGCTCCAATATCTTCATTCATTGCTTCAATCCATTTTTCTTCTTTGACTTCATATTCGAAATGGATTGCGTCATCAACATGAAAAAACAAAGCAAATAAAAAATTTAGACCAGCATTATTATTTACTTCTTCTTGCTCATAAATTTCACTCAAATTTTTTAATCTTGGTCTTCTTGTATTTGCTGAAGATGTGATTGGAGTTTCACTTAAACTCAAGGGAGTTTTTGATCCCTGTGGTGTGCTTGGAGAAGTACTTTCTTGATTTTTCACTGCTTCTCTATTGCTTGCTTGTAGTGTGCTCTGTTGACCTTGTGTAGGTGGAGGAGGAGCCACCATTGAGGAATTATTTTCTACAATGAATTCCTATTTGTCTTCATGTGAAATACATGTATTCACATTTACAATCTTCTCTAAACCTCCATCCCAAGCTTCTTCTTCAATGAATTGAAAATCTCTGCTGATTATTACCTTCTTGGTTGATGGATTATAGAGTTTGTAGGCCTTGGATTCATCACTGTATCCAACAAGTATACGCTTCTCCCCCTTGTTGTCAGACTTCTTCCTGAAATGATCTGGGACATGTGCATATGCAACACATCTAAATACTCTCATGTGAGTGACAAACTGCTTTTTTCCACTCCATGCTTCTTCCATAACTCTGTTCATAACAGCCTTGGTTGGACATCTGTTTGAAATATATGCTGCACAATTGACAACTTCTACCCAATACTCTTTTAGCAAATGATTTGTCGTCAACATACTTCTTACGATTTCCATGATGGTTCTATTTTTTCTTTCTGCTACACCACTTTTTTGCAGTGTATACCTTGTGGTAAATTGCTTGTGTATTCCATTCTCCATGCAGAAACACAGGACTTTTGAAATGTATTCCCTGCCTCTGTTAGTTCTCAACACTTTTATGTAGTGTCCACTTTGCTTCTCAAAAAGAGCTTTGAAGTGGTAGAACTATTCAAACACTTCAATTTTCTGTTTTATAAAATACACCCATGTCTTCCTTGTGTAATCATATATAAATGTAAAAAAATAATGACTGCCAGCTAATGATGGCATTTGCGCTGGTCCACATAAATTTGAGTGGGAAATCTCTAAGGGTGCCTTTTCCCTTATACTCTTTCCTACTAGAAATGATTCTCTGTGTTGTTTTCCCAAGATGTAGCCTTCACATAGGCTGTCTGGTTTCTCTATGAGTGGTAATCCATTTACCATCCCTTTTCTATGCAACAAGTTCAAGCCTCCGAAATTGAGATGTCCAAATCTCAAATGCCATAACCAGTTTTCATCTTTCACTTCTTCTTGAAATACCTCTTGTGTGACTGCTGCTACAACACCTCCTTCCTTCAAGTCTTTTATGACCTTGAGAGGAAACATCCTATTGCTTGTCATATGCACTTTTGCAATGACCTATCTACTTGGAGGTATATCCATGATTGTGGACACACCATTCTTAAAAACCACATTGTAGCCCTTATTCATGAGTTGTACAATGCTTAGAAGGTTACATTTCAGGCCAGGTACATAATGGAAATCTGGCACAAACTTTTTCTCTCTCTTCTTTTTCAGTATTTTTACTCTTCCTTTCCCCATGACAAAGACTTTACTATGAGTCCCCGTTGTCACTTCATATTTTACACTCTCATCCAGATTGGAAAGCATTGCTATGTTTCCAGTCATATGGTTACTACGACCTGAATCTAAGAACCATACATCTTCTTCTTTCTTGTGCTACATTACAAGTTAAAAGCACATTATGATGGTTCTGATTTTCTTTTGTGAAATTTACACTAGGTTTATTACTCATGTCATTTTGCTTCTTTCTACATTCATTGGAATAATGCCCATACCTTTTGCATAATGACATTGGACTTGAGATTTATCATACCTCTGTCCTTGTGCTTGATTTTGGCTTGAGACATCACTTGGATTCTAATTGCCGCCCCTTCCACTTGTGCTTGCAGGGCTGCTTCATTCACCTCTGTGTGGGCCTCTTCCTCTTCCTTGGTAGTTTGATCTTCCTCGAACTCTACCTCGACCGAAAGAAATTTGTGTCTTGAATGCCTACTCCAATGAGGAGTTAATTGCTGTGTTCAGTCTATGTTCATGAGACATTAGTGATGCATAAATCTCATCTATTAAAAATTGGGAGAGATCCTTTGTCTCTTCTATGGCCACTACTATGGCATCAAATCTTGATGGTAGACTTCTTAATTATTTATCCACTATTATTCTTTCCTCAAGTGTCTCTCCATGAGACCTAATTTGGGTAGCCAACCCAATCACATGTGTGAATAATGAGTCTATGTTATCAGACTCTTTCATGTAGAGAGTTTCAAAATCTCTCCTCAGGATTTGAAATTTTGTCATCTTTAATTTTTCCATACCTTGGTAGGTTGTCTAGAGGGTATCCCATGCCTCCTTATACTTCTTTGCTACTACAATCCTTGGGAAAATACTCTCATGTATTGCTTGGAAAATATAGAAGAGGGCTTTAGAGTCCTTCTTCCTATTTTCTTTCAACAAATCTCTTTGTGCTTGTGTCAAAGCATTAAGTGTTGTTGCATCTGCTGGTTCTTGGAAACCATTATCCACCAACTCCCAAATATCTTGTGAAGCAAACATGGCCTTCATTGCAATGGCCCAATAATCATAATTATTACCATTGAACTGTGGTAATTGTGGATTTCTTAGGCTTGTGCCTACTACTGCCATCTTAACTATGTAACCAAAAAAAAATTCTCACTGTTGTAAAGGCTTTCTCATTGCTAGATACTTCTACTTCTACAAACAATATTACAGCTTCTTCAGTAAAGAAAGCTTGTTCTTTCATTGAGAGCCTAAATCTGCACCGATACAATACAAAAAACACAGAGGAAATGTGTTTCCCCCACAACACAGAGAATGCACAATTTGCTGCGGAAATAAAATCAAATTCATACACAGACAGACAGTTTAAAACACAGGAGAGGATTGAAACTTTTTTTTCATTCCATCACACTAACAATATGAAATTACATAGGTTTTTAATAAAAATGGCTGAAGTCAAAGCATTGAAATAAATTCAATGCAAATCATACATTCAACAACCAAAATCGTCCTGCACTCTATTTCAGCTATTTACACATGAAACAACATTCAATATGCAAACTGGAAGACCTGAAAACTCGTATGTTTCAGCTCTGAGACCACATTGCATCCAGTGTTGTATCAGAAATCACATATTGGCTATCTTAACTTTTAACTTGGTGCATATACAGGAAAACTTAAAATTTGCGATATGCGTTGTGAACTGTTTAACTTATGGGCACCTATCCTCCTGAGTTTTCGGGCACTTTTGTGTGCAATCCTCCTGAGATTACGATGTATGATTTATGAGTGCATCGCATCATAAATAAATTATCTCGTAGGTGGCTTAAAACTTAAATAAGAAAACTCGCGAAGTGCGCACTCCGGGCGACTTAAAGACTTACATGAAAAATCTTGCGAAATGCGGGTGCTTGTAAATGAAAAATACAAAGGATAAGTAATAAATGATGAAATACAAGGTTTTCATGCGATAAAGGTATGCGGTGGGTCCCGCCATATCGCATCAACGGAAACTTAACATTTGATGAGGTGTTAAGTGGTAAACGCTAAATGTTGTGAAGTACGGGTTATGGGCACTTAAACGATGGGAAGTGAGGTAAGGAAAAAAGTAAGTTTATAATGAGAATCAAAGGTTTGTGGCAGGTTTTTCAAATATGGTTGGATGTATGGTGGGTCCCGCCAATGCGATATCAGTAGGGAAACAACTTTGGCAAAGGGCTTAAGAGTTAAAACTTAAATTTTGTGGGCATCGAAGTGCGGGGAAGAAAGGTAAGTCAACGAAAATGGATGGAAAACTAACGCAAAGAATAGCTGCGAGTACTCTTCTCTGATATTTACAGAAATTGTGTGAAAACGGCTTCGGTTTGAAAATTGGGTTCTGTCCATCCCTACAACAAAAAATTAATGAAGTGTGGGCTGCTGCCACACCTTATTCATGGCAGTGGTTGGGAGTTATTTCCAACATACTTGAATCTTGGTGGGTGTTAACACGACCAGTGAGGCATTGGACGAGCATCATGAACTCCTGCACTTCTATGTGTATGACCTCAAGAGAGCGCGTGTAGATAATCAACGGTGGTTTGTATGGCATGACGGGCACCGGTAGCTGCAGCTTCCAGATCTCGTGAGAGTCCTTCCATATCTTCAGCGGCATAGGGTGTGGACCCTACAATTCCCACTTTGATGCTTTTTCTTGTTGATGTTGTTGCATCGAACTCATCTCACCCTTATTTGTTGTTGATTCAATTCCACACCACCTAATTTGTGTGCCTCCCTGTCTCCTTATAAGCTTTATTTCTCACGAAAACCTTTGTAACCTTTGTAGACTGAAGAGTGAATGGCCCAAATATGCAACAAAACCTAACTAAACCTAACTAAGAAACCAATGGCATAAAGGAGGCGTTCTCCCTAGAATCAAATCTACATACAAAAAATTCAAATACACAAGAGGGTTTCAGCAGACCTACGAGTCATCGTCCTCTTTCCTCACATAAAATGGAAATGGTCAGACCTAACTAAAGAAATTAAATATTTCGAATCGGGTGCCATAGACGTGTAGGGAGGCTTAGCATGGGGTCTTTGTCATTGGCATTACAATATATCAATGGATCAACTAAGAAATAAAAGGACAACTATACTATTATAAATTCAATGATATTCATCTATAACAAGTTCGTAACAACCTATTTAAATGTTTCCATGACTATTCATTAATTCAAGAACACTCAACCCTAATAATAGTGTACAATAAGCCAAAACTTTGAGTATTCCATGAATTTCATTTTTTGACCTATTCATTAGTTCAAGAACACTCAACCCTAATAGTGTACAATAAGCCAAAACTTAGATTATTCCATGAATTTCATTTTTATGCCTATTATTTTAATCTATACATATTACTTTAGATATGATATAAAAATCTACTTTTATGAAAGTGAAGATTCCTTTAATCTATACATATTACTTACTTTAAATATGGTATAAAACTCTATTTCTATTGAAGAGAAGATGCAGATTCTTATTAAAGAAATGCTACAAATTAGTATTTTTACATATTAGTAATAAGAGTTTCCAATTTTCTCATAAATTTTTCAACTAAATATTTAGTAGACTCCATAAAATTATCGATAATTGATTCATTTTTTCTCAACTAAGTTATATTATTTTCATCTAGAGCAAAAATAATAATATTGGATATAAAACCACTTTCATGTTTCAATAAAGTCCTATAATATTTAAGATATTCTCTAACCAACTTAAGCTCAAGAGTAATTTATACAAAAATTCTCTATTCATTGTCCCAAAGTACACCTTTAGTATATCCCATATTACTTAATATCTAGTGCCCAATATCTATACGATTTTTTCATCTAAGATATTCTCTAACCAACTTAAGCTCAAGAGTAATTTATACAAAAATGATCTAGCCATTGTCCCAAAGTACACCTTTAGTATATCCCATATGACTTAATATCTAGTGCCCAATATCTATAGGATTTTTTCAATCTATGAAGAAAACATAACAATAGCTACAAATAATGCATGAGAAGAGGCTAGAAACAATCTACATCATCCTTCTTAGAATCAATAAGGCTATTAAAAATATCATTGAATGCGTGGTCATGAACATCAGGAGGAGAATTAGCCTAAAAAGGGTTTTTAAATACATTATTAATCTCCTCAACATTAAACTTATTCACAAAATTTTGTGTCCAACTAACTCAAGACCTTTTTTGTAATCCTACAATCCCTAAGTAGTATCATATACCTAGATATTATCATATTTAGTATCATATTTCTTATCCATGTGCAATGGTAAAATAATGTAATATTTATTTAAATCATGTTATTCATTAAACACTTAGATATTATGTACATGGGTGAAGCTACTTCCTCATGAGGTTCATTTTAAGAAATACTAGAATGAAGAAATATTTATTCTCAAATTTTGGTATGGTTTTTGTCCAGTCTATTAATGTTCTCTTCTAATCCTATACTTTTTATGCACCACTTACTTGTATGGGTGATTTTCAAGGAAACAATATATGTATAAAGATGATTAGGGAGTTCCTCTGATTTTTTTTAAAACAAAGGAAAGGAACATACACGTAAATAGGATTTAAAACATTATGATTATTTATACAATTTGTAATTCATCACATGAATTTGTCAAAAATACAGACTCTAGTAAGTGGTTAATTAACTAGTAAAACATTAAAATAATAGAAAATTAATAAATTACCATAGGCCCCAAGTATGTAATTTAAATAACTACAATCCATGCAACAATATCAACATGCTCTCTCCAAAGCTCTTATAACTAAAAAATTTCAATATAGTATTACAAACTAATAATGCAACTAAAACGTTATATAACTCAATTCTAGTTTTCTACAACAATAGTATTGCCAATTAGTAAAGCAATAATTCACAACCATAATTAGAATTGTTTTCATTTCGTCTAATACCCAAAATACCTAATGTTATCAAACTATCTAATGTTATGTAAAACATCATCCAAATTTTCCTTCAACAATGAGATGATCCTTCTGCTATGGATTAATATAATATATTTTAATAATCAATTGATAACTTTTGTATGGATCATACAACTCTGCCTTTAATAATAAATTCATAACTTTTGTATGGATCATACTACTATGCTTATAAGGAAGCTAATACTTAAATGATTTTACAATAATATCTTTCAATAAATATTTGACTTAATTAGCATTCTAGTATAGACTGATTATGATTCTATGATCCAAATTATGTTGGATCACACATTTTTGACACACTTATAACTCCTGTAATTAAAAAATTCATTATAGAAATTCATTCTCCTCTTTCGCATAAGATTTAGTTAACAATAGCCTTAGGCTAACCAATATATATGAACTCAATAATTTTAGAAGTTTATTTATTTTCTACAATTAATGTGTCTAAGGAAAACATAGAATAATCAACACAATCCAATAGAGAAAAGTTAACACTTAACCATCTATACAATCTTTACAATAAATATTTAATAAGAAAAAAATCCCCAAATCTCATTAGAATTTGGGTACAAAAGGTTAAACATTACTCATACGATCATTAGGCTTCAACATAACATTAAATCTCTAATATACAGGGAAACTTTTAGGGGCAAATTTTAGCCCAAAGGCGAATTTTAAGGGATTTTAAATTTTAATAGGGTGAATATTTTATATAAAAACCATTTTCTATAGTTTTATAAAGTTAGCCCAATAATTATTTTAAAAATAATTAATTACTAAATATTAGCCCACCAAAATAAATGCCCATAAAACTAGAAAAATGGAATTCGCTCCCGATTTTCTTTGTTTGGAGCATATTTCAATGGCATTCGCCTGGATTTACAGGGTCGGAGGGAAAGGTTGGAGTGATTCGCCCCATTTTTTCACTGGTTCACCGGAATTTACTGGTTTGGAGAGGTGGTTGGGACTTGGAAGGGGCATGGAAGTTGAATGTTGGATGTGCAAACCTACCAAATCGATGGAGGTGGAGATCGATAGAGGTGGAACTGGGAACTTACAAGATCTGGATGCATTGACCGATGACAGGCTACATCTAGCTGCTGCACGCATTGATGAGGGCAACTGGTTCCAAGAGATAGACCATGGTAGCTGGATTTAGAGCCATTTCCCTGGTGCCATGGAGCTAAAATCGTGTCACGAGGAGGAGTTTGGGCAGTGGTGTTGGCCCTTTGGTTGCAAATGATACATTTTTGGAGGGTGTACTGACTAGTATTTTTCAGGAACCAAGAACCATCATGCAAACGAGTCTCATGGTGCATGGGTTTGCCACTGGTTTGGGTGGACTTATGCTAATCCACATCCAAATGCTAAGAACCAAAGGAACCATAGGAAGCATTGTGGCAAAATAGAGGGCTTTTCTGCTGATCGCTTCAGCGAACATAGAAACTCAAGGAGGTTCATCAGACGAAGAGTCAACAGATGATGAACATAAGACAATAGGTTAGGAGTTTTTCCAACTCGAAATCCTGTATTAGAATGTTTTATTCAGCAATTTTTTTAGGTATACGTATCGGGATCGATTAAATTACTAGTAAAGATCAATTTTATGTTTAGTTCTTAAGTTTGTTTGAATGCATTAAGCCCAAGTGGGTTGCAAGTGATGCTCTTGTAGTCTTTAATGCAACTATAATCACTATATACATGCATCTATACGGTGTCTACATCTTTTAAAGTCTGATCAGAATCATTCTGAGCTTACCCAATTTTATCTATAGATCACCAGAAGCGTACGCCCACTGAACAAAATATTATTTCGCTTCAAACACAAACTTCAGCACCGACATCCGACTTTTAGATAAGAAATCTTAATATAAAATCAAGTGAAGTTGATCCTGGGAAAGCTGGTCCAAAACAGGGGGCTCCTGATGCGATTTTAAATATTCCTGAAGCAAAAGAAAGCGATTTAGGTAAAATTGATCAAAATCCTAAGGAGGCTACTAAGTCAATTTTAGGTGATGAGGGACATGGATTGAATTTATCTGGCACTACAAAACCTTCAGATTATTTTAAAGGACACAATTGGTTCAGCTTTGAAGAGGGTGATGAGGTACATGGATTGAATTTATCTGGAACTATAAACCATTCAGATAATTTCGAAGGACACGATTGGTTCAGTTTTGAACAAAATTCAAAGATATTTCTCAAGGAGGTGCCGTATATAGACAATAGTCACATTATCATTGGAGACATTGGGCCTCAAGAATTTCCAATTAAATACTCTCATACAATGTCAGATTATATTGAACTGAAAAGTGACAATAACCAGACAGATAGATTTCTGCATGTGCCAGAGGACTCTAGTCCATCTATTGTTCAAGTCCATCCAGAATCTAGTAATAATGTTGATGGACTTAGCTTCTAAATCATGAATGATAGGGTTAAACAACACATTGGAATTGATGATGAATGGTAAATTATTTTGGACGAAGTAAAAAAATAAGTTGTGAAAGCATAGGATACAGGTTATACTGAACAACCAAGAAAATTCAGAATGCCAGCTATAATTCCAATGCATGTCACATAGGAGAATGACTTGGGAATTAGTTCGAAGGAAGTAGGTATTGCATAAATTTTGGAGCAAACATCTTCGAAGGGAGAAAATTTTGATGAGTGAAAGATCAAAGTTCCTTTAGCTAAGAAAACTATAGTGTCTGCTGACCAGAAAACCTGCGATTACATTTTGGATTCTCAGTATTCGGACCTTATAATTTAATTGTTTACTTTGTCTTCATAGGCCTCTCTCTGCTTGCATATATCATAGCAGAAAACCCGTAAGTAGATTTGGGATTTGCACTAGTAGAATGTTTTTGTTTATTTGTTTACTTTGTTTTCATTGGTCTCTCTTTGCTTGCATATATAATACATTCCAATCTTCTACTTCCAGATTGTAACTAATATATCCAAACCTTCATGCAGAGATTGCCTACTGTCACTGGAGAATTCCATTGCTATTTAAACCCATCAATTATCTAGTATATACAAATTACAATTATGAACATGAAATAAGTCCCATTTAGTTCATAAGAAATCTTACCATCCATTGATTGAGATTTTCTTTGATAAAAGGGATAAAGACGTAACTTTCCCAACTAACTCATCATAGAACTCTATAAGGAGATTATGGTATAATCCTTCAAATGGTCACTCTAGATTTCCTAGTTCGTTCACGAACTCTATTCTGGCCAGCAAAGTAATGTAATGATATCTTGTCTTCTAGTACTTGCAAAATAACTGTAATTTGACTTCCAAGATTTCACATATTTTTCCTTGGGCACTTGCCGTAGCCAAACACTGAAGTTTTTTCCCCTGTTAATAGGATGTGTTATCCTGTTTTGTGATGAAGAGCAAAGATCTGTTTATGATGCCAGTATTCTCCACCAGAGAACTACAAAAGGTTTCTGCTTTCTAAGTATCTCCATGACATGGTCTGTAGGTACTTGCAAAACAATTCCTTGATCTTAGTTGTCTCTTCATGATTTTCTGTTTCTTTTTCCAAAGAAAAAAGCAAGTGATTTTATTGTATATACAAAATTACAACTGCATATGCTTGTGGCGTTCCTGTGGCTTGTGGCCCAAAATTTCCCTCATAAAAGAACAGGGGGATCAAACTATTTTGCAAAAGAGAACATAAACAAGTATAAAAAATGTTAAGAAGATAGAAAACATTTATATCTGAGATGAGGTCATCCTGTAGAAATCATATCAGCCCAAGATCTTGCAATATCAGATCATATACTATTTTTATAAAAAAATACTATTAGAATAGTGCTGATAGGAATTCATAACTGTAGGGTTTCCTGTGCAAAAAAAGAGAAAACATCCATAGTTATTCTATAATTATATTTGAAGCTGTGTGTGTGAAAATATTCTATGGAGACTTCCAAAGTCTTTTAAAAAAAAATTCAAGATCCTCTGTCCATTTCCACTTCAACTTTCGTGAGTCTGTTTGCTTCATGGTTCTACTCCCTGTAAACATGGGGGAAAGAGGGATGAGCGAATATGCTGGAATATTTTTTGATGTCTTAAAAAGGTGGCAAAAAAGTATATTTTTTCATTGAGAACACACCTCTCATCCAGGTTATTGATAAGAATCACCATAAATATGCGTATTTGTAATTTTTTTTCTCTAGCAATTTGGAGAGTAATCTTTAGGGCCATCAGTTCCCTGAAATTGTTAGTAGCTAACCCAAGAGGTCGGCCCTTAATGACATGTTATAAAATTGAAAGCAGTAACTATTGCCATAAGTAAATAATAATTTTAAATACATACTCATGCTGGAAATATCCATATTGTGCTAGGAATGGAGCTGAAATCATAAAATCCAAGCCTCTATTTCAAGCTTTGGATTTCTTCATTTTCTATTATTATTATTACTATTTTTCGGAAAATCCATCTTATATTACATTATTGCAAAAATTATATTATGATAACAACTTTTTCCATATAATGGTAGTCTGTACTTCCAAATCAGTCAAAACTCTTTCACTTGCATAATTGAAAAGTTAAAACTATTCTGAGATAAACTCCATATTTCTACTTCTTATTAGATTGAGCCTTGCCTATCATGTACAAGAAACCCTTATTTATTCTTACACCTAAAAGGAAGTTGAGTAAATCAATGCCATCGAATAACAGTAGCTAGACAAATGAAATGATTTTACTACAACACCAGTCTGATAAATGAAATTGCTGCTTCCTAATTGGCATGCCACTGACCTAGATATGAGTATATTCTCAATTACAATTTTGAGTTTTCAATAGTAATACTGATTTAAGTTAAAGTATTATTAGTAGCTTGTCCTCTAATCTTTCAAATAGCTAGTTGAGGTGAAGAATATCAAAGTAAATTGGAAAGGTTTTGACTTATTTTTGAGAAATCTATATAATTTATTGCCTTCATGTGCAGACAAACTATTTCAAATAGGTCATCAGGTTTCTGGCAATACAAAACAAAAATTTTCTATTTTCGAAAAAGATATGATACATGATGTGTCACACCCTTCTGTTTGTGGTGAAGGGTGGTCCCATGCAGAAAATTCTCCAGGATATATTCTCAGTCAGAAAGAAGACCCTCAATCTTTGGCATATGGACTAGAAACAGGGAAGATGCTTGAACACTCATCTTCTGTAGCCTTAATCGAGTCAATTTTTGTAGATAATTTCCATCATGAAGTGACAAAATGCATGATCACTTCTCAAGAAAAAATCAGTGTAGAACATGGGAGACTTGAAGATTCCGACATTCCTCCTCCTATCAGTGAAGTTTCCAAAATTCATAAAGACGGGAAACTTGAAAAGGAAAGAAAAGGCCCAAGTTCTAAAGGCCTTGAAAAAACCTCATATCAGAATTTAGATTTTCAATCTTCAAGGGAACTATTTATTTCTGATCAAGAGCAGAGTTTTGCAGATAGCCCGAAAACAAGATTTAAAAAGGCAGGGGAACTGCAGTAGGTACAAAATAATGGCATTACAAACCCACGTATAAGTGAACATGAAATAAGGTTTTTGGATACAGAGATCAGAAAAAACAAATTTGCACAAACGAATATTATAATGACAGATGAGGACATTGATAGAAATATGAAAGCTATTGTAATGTCACTGGAACAGTTTCCTAAAACATCCCTTCAGAACACGGTTGAGCACAAGCCTTTAGCCACAAAATTTCTACTACCAGATGTAAGAGATTCTAACTTGAACTTTCAAGGTATTGACAATGTAGAATCACGGGCTCTGCTAGAAGAATTAAAACACAAAAGAAATGGGAAAATTCTGGAACAATCAATAGTGGATAAAAGGCATCAGTTTAAAGAAGTTGTTAGTGACACATCTTTAGCAGTTCATCCTGCAGCAACAGTAACAGTGGACAATTCTTGGCACTGGGATGTCAGCAAGCATGATCCTAAGAATCCTGAGAATCCTTTTAAGTACGCTACTGATGGTAATGAATTACCACGCTTTGGGATTTTATCTTCTGATAATATTTTCAGAATTAACTTTGGCTCATTTTATACTAATAATCTAGAACTCTTGGATGAAAAAGATTAGATACTTGTTTAACATTACAATCATCTGCTGGGAAATAAAAAATGTAGCTCCTCACCATCCAAAGCCAATTAAAAATATGATATATCCCTTTTGGTTATTATGTTCCTTATCTTGGTTGGGCCTTCGTCTATGATATTATGGTTCTGTTCTAGACATGTGATGTCATTTTAGATTGCAAAAGTATCAATATATAAATGTACTTAAAATTAAAACCATACTTTTAACACAGATTATTCAGACATTGGACAAAAGGTCACTGAGCAATACAGGTACTCTCGGAATATCTGATGTTATTGCCAAAATTTTACAAGATCCATATTTAGGAGATTGATAATGTGGTATAATTCAACATGGATTCTTAGGATTGTCAAAGTGCAATGCCATAAGTAGAATAGTATTGAAAATACAGGTCCTATATAACTCTTTCAGGTCTAGCGCTATCTATGAATTGGACAAAATGTTGATTTTTGGATACAGTATCTACTGTTTAGGTCACGGGGTAGCTGAATCCTTGCAGTAGTATCGATTAAGTTGTTCCACACCCTGCCGAGTTTCGTTTAGTGGCTGTTGTGATTGGATTTCCTCCATTCTACCCAAACAGTTGTTTGAGAAAGGTTTTTCCATATTTTTGTGCTTCTATTTGATCTTACAACAGAGCAGAAAACAAAAGATTGTTCTTTTACAAAATGATCATTTATCAACTTTTTCCACATATTAACAAAAAAAAGGTTCTCTAGGTAGGCTTACCATGTGATATCCTTGATAACATGAATAGTTGGAATGACATCTTTCCTCATCACATTTTCATATTATTCTTTTCTAGTAGCAGTTCTATTTTTTAATTAAGGATCATCATTGTTTTGGTACATATGCAAGGCCTATAAATTTTAGTTCAGTTAAGTAGAGAAAGAAATGAAAATTTCGAAGTGCATGAGAAGAAAAAAAAATATTATTTTATTTTGTTTGGCGATCAGTGAGAAATTCAGGATTGGAATAGAGTGGAAATGGCAAGATTATTCTTATTTCTTAGAAGTTATAGCTGGTAATTTTTTTTACTAATTGGCCTAATTTCTTGCAATTTCATATATGTGGGGAAACATAAATGAATCAACAGAGAATTATCAGCTGGCACTATGGGAAAAAATACTAGAGAGAGATGTCAATGAAGCAATAAATTAGGAGACATACCAAGAACGGGGAAATGTTGGAACTTCACCTGTGAACCCATTCATTCACGAATATAGGATTTGTAACAAAGTGGAGCCTCAATTATTTTCTATTAAGGGAGGACAGGTGTAGACATCTGGGCAGCTGAACAATGACTCTACAGGTGATAACCTTATTTAAATTTTAGAATGTTGATAGATACATTCTTGTATGTTTATCCTTATATGAGATTATATTGACAATTAGTATAGACATATTAATCTACTAATTCTGCTGGCAAAGGATGATTCTCTCGCTATCAGAGAGTCTATCTTTTCTTCTCTTTCAATTACAAGAAAGATAATACTATCATTAAATGAAGGAATCCTGAAATTTATCTAATTTTCTGATCTATGTAATCCGGATTTCTTAGAAATTTGTTTTCTACTTTCATTTTCAACCTGAAAAGCTTGACTATAATATTGCAGCACAAAGTATCACACGACTTGTAAGAGTTTGTAGGTTGCAAAAAGATCTTGAAGCCTAGCCCTCTTGCACATCTTAAACTTTTGTGATAGTCTATGATTTTGTACTGGAAAATCAAAACCACAATTAGCACTTACTAGGACATTAGTTTCAACTTTCAAGCAATTCATAAAGGAAATCTATAGAATGGGGCTCTTAGTGCTATAATAAGGGTGGTGTAACTGAGAGAATGCTCATTACTGGTTGCCTAAGTCAACTGACACAATGACACGGGACATGGAAATATGAGTGTCCAAGACGAGACATGATGACCTTGGAGTGTTTGTAATGTCCCCTATGGATTAATTGCTCAGGGAACAAAGTAGCCTATCAATCCCCGTAGGCCATAGTCTTTGATAAAGGGGAAAACCCCAATTACATAGTGTTTTGGCAGCATGGGGTAAGTTTTGGGGCAGCTGGGGCAAAAAGCCCAAAGTTGGGGTTGCCATGAGCCCTTCTCAATTAATTAAGGAGGGAAAACCCCCACAAGAAAATCTATAAATACAAGAGGATTGCATGATGAACCCGCTACAATCATTTCTTATTTTCTTATTTCTAGTTAGATTCTTGGATGATGAACCCACAACCACCATTCCTTTACTTAGTCATTGGCATAACTAACAAATCATCACAACAATATTGAGTGCTACACATTCTACTCACAAAGTACATGTACAATGACATTTATCCGATTTATGTTTTTACATTTCTTACTGTAGACTTGGTGGGAAAATTCTTTTGGGAACCTACAACCATAAAAATCTTCTACAAGTTGTTGAATTGTTAATGTGTGGCACAATACATTGTATTTTACCTTTGAGTTGAGTGTTATGTTCCTTATTATTATTGGAATTATATATTAAAAATTCATAGATATTGAAGTGTTCCAGATAAAATTGTTTTTAATGGTAAAAGAAAAGAAACCAAGAGAACAAATTGTATACTAGCTCAAGCTAAATGAGCATTTGGAAATTTTTGGCTATTAAGTAAAGGATGAAAATTATCTAGGCTATAATTGCTTCTATGTTCATTCTTGATGTAGTTGATCATGTCTCAAACATTTTTTCCAATTTACCATTAAACATTGTTTTATTTAATTTCTTGTCTTCTGTGTGAAAGAGGGAGGAATGAAAAAGGTTTGTGAATAGTAGAGCTTTAAAAAAATTGTTAAGACTTAAGTGAATGGGTGTGACAATGGTGGACTACATTTTGAGAAAATTCAACTCACACCATTCCCCTTCATGCCACATCCTACTAAGCTATATGCACCACCAACTTGGTAGCCATTAATGATGTCTAAGTGATGAAAATGTTTATGTGGGCCACTGTTGATGGGAAGATATATAACCAAAAAATCATAGGGTAAGGGATGAGTTGAAGGATATATGTATTCATAATATTTCTGGCTAATTGCATAGATACATAATTTTACCTTCAATGGATTCTCTATAATGGAAGTGTTGAGGATGTAATAGATATGATATATTCTCCATTAAGTAGTCCTCAACCCAAAATAATAGGAATCTAGTTAGAGGAAATAAATATTAATTCAGTGTCCTCACTACATATAGGAAACCATTAATAGTAGGCTATAAATCCTTTACCACATATTTGATTGCTAAGCCTGAAAAATCAAGAAATATTACAAAAACATGATTTGATTGTCTTTCTCTTGTGTGAGAGGTGGCATTGGCATGAAAGCTTGCAACCAAGGATATCATTTATAACAATTTTCTTCTCACATTTTCATTAAAATTAACTAAACCCTATAGCTCTAGAATAACTTAGTTTGGACTTAGTATCCTATTCATTATTGGCATTGTTAGTAAGTTTCTTTGTGCGAGCTACAATGAGAACAAAGTCCTTGTATCCATTCCAAAAATAGTGATTTTTGTACAAGACTAGGAAGGGAGGCCATACTTTAATTTTTGCGAAGGATCCATTTTGGTTAAATGAATGGGCTGCAATCCCTTGTTTACAAATAATATATGGCTTGTTGATTGGATTTTTCCAATTCCATAGAATTCTCTCTACATCAAACCAATTCACTCATCCATTCTTTTACAACCATTTTCACATTACTCTACATAAAATTTTAATCCATTACTACAACATTTGTAGGTTTCAAATTATTTTTCTAAATTATTATCCACGTGAACTTTTATCAAACACTTAACATGTCGAATGTAATTTCTTCTGATACAAGCTAATTTTTGGTTAATGTGTTAAGCTACTTTCATAAAAATTGTGCAAGCTGTTACACTTCATCATGAATCCTTCTCATAAAAAGGCTTAAAAATGATATTCCTAAAATAAGTAACTCCAGAAAGATATCATTATTCTATTGAGTCATGGGACGTGAAGAAGTAAATATTTCATCCAATGTGCCAACCTGGCGGTGTTATTGGAAAAATGGATCCAACGGAATTAGTTTTTGGGAAGGAGTACGCAGAATTTTGGCAGAAAAATGAAGAATGTCACAAAAACCTAGGAAAAAACAAAACAATTTGAAGCATGGGTGAAGGCACATCCAATTGACTTGTCATGGATATACCATCCTGAGAAAAATAAAAGAGATCAATCTCTTGAACCTGACAGTAATAGTGCGCGGCAGAATGCAGGCATCAGTAATTGGAATGATTTTTGGGCTAGTTGCAAGAAAGACATATTAGGTGATATGGATGGTAAGCCCAAGACAAAAAATTAAAGTACAAGAGAATTTTAATTAGGGGAAAAGACACACTCAAATGATTTGTCCTTGTTATATCCTTCCAAAATGAACAAAAACCCATTGAAGGAAGCACAATGTTGCTAAGGGCACAGTGACTTATGACATCATCACCAACAAGGTCAATTAATGCCCCATATAAAACTCTAAAGGGGAGAGATGACATTCATTCACTTAAGAACAACAATAATCATTCAACATGTGAACTACGAGATATTGCAGCACCACATACAAACATTAGAGAAATTTTGAGGTCTAAAATGGGCCTCCTAAGGAATTTTTATCCACCACCTCTGGGTAGTATGAATAGGAGAAAATTTTTCTCCTAGATGGTCCTCAGCCGACAGCCAGTAGACCCTAGCAGCCACCAGATAGCTTGATGTGCCATTATCTCCGCCACCTGAGCCAGCCATGTGGTCCTTCACCCATATTTTATGATCACATGTTTGAAGGTTGGCCTCCTGACCCCAGAGGTATGGATTTTCATTAGTATAGTTGAGTAAATTTCCTTCCTTATCATGGACACTGTTGTAGTCTAATTTGACTCAGCTAAAATTCAAGAGAGGTTCTGAGCACTTCAAGGTTATTGAGGAATAGTTGTTAAAATTTCAAGAAGACCTGTAATATGCTCGAAAGGATAACCACAAGCTCAACGAGGATTCATCATCACATGTGCACTCGAACCGAAACCAAAGAAGCAAAGGCGTGAAGGAGTCGTGAACACGCAGGCAGTGTCACCATTTGCCATGCTTGGTCTTGGTGGTTCTCTTCCTTCTACTCCTGGTTCAACTACCATATCTTCATTGGAACCAACACCCCGAACTCCACTAGACAACGATTCACCATTTTGTAGTAGTGATTCGCCATTTGTATTAGTGATTCGCCATGATTTTACAGGATAATATAATCTCATGAGAGATTCACCAAAAAATTATATATACATATTATATTAATAATAAAATCGTCTTCCATTTTTCCTATGTATCATGGGGATTCGCCCATTTATTATATATATAAATTTAGGGGGGTTCTTAAAATTTTCTCTGGTAATATACTTAGTTATTTAAGGGATTTTAACAAGAGTGGTACTTTTTAGTTATTATACATTAGATATTATGTCTATTTTTAATATTTTTAATATCAATTTTCTTAATTTTAAAAGAAAAATTCATTATTTGCAAGTAAAAATATTGATTCTTGTTAGCCTCAGGGAGATTATTTTGGTGTCCATATAATACCAAATTACAATATTAAAAAATAGTTGAAATTTAAATATGGTACTTCCCCCTTCTCTACCAATGAAGGTTAACTAAGGTAGGTAGAAGGTGGAAGCTTTGTCGTGTCTTTTATGAGAATGGAATTTAGGTGGGAAAGTTAACATTTTATCCCATAACAATTAAGTATAGATCCATTTGGAAATAATTTGTAAAAATTATAAGAAGAGGATATTTCCATAAATAATTTACTTCCATAACTAATTTACAAGAAATTTTACCTCTTATAATGATATTAAAAAATAAGAAAAATTGGTTTGTTGCAAACAAGTAATTTACTATATGTCTATATTATTTTTATCTTTTAAAAAATACAAATATTTCAAAAATAAAATCTTCTTTCAATAATTGAAAGGTCAAGTGAAACTAAAAAGCCAACAAAACCCAAAACACTTGGAAAATGAAGAATTTATAATATTTACATTTCTAAAATGGTATAATTTTTTTTTTATTAATATAATTTTTTTTTCTTAATATACAACTCTATATATATAAAATCCACTAATAGTAAAACTAAGTAAACAGAAAATATTATTTACAATACAACATCATCTCTATATAATCTACTTATATTTATAAACTATTAACTAATAAAGTGAGCTGGAAAAATTTATTTACAAGTTAACATAATCATCAATATATTAATAAATCATCAATATATTAATATGAAATATCTCACATTTTTAAATGGTTTATAGAATTTTTCTACATCATGGTTGGACATGTTTAATATATGTGATATGGGTTATTATTGGAAATAAAAACCATACAATAACAACCTCGTATGGTTGGAAAATCATGAAAAAAATTTAGCATTCCACCTTGAAGAAATCATTTAATTACTTTCAAGTTTATAGGGGAGGAGTGATAATATATATATATATATCTATATATATATATATATATATATATATATATATATATATATATATATATAATTGAATTTAAAAAATTAAACACAAATTAACATGTTATAGATATATTGGAAAGGAAATGGTTAGAATGACAACATTTTAGTTAGGATAATAATTACTATTCTATAATTTTTTTATTTTTTTAATATAGCAATCAAACATTTATATTTTGGTGTTGGTATGTTAATAAATATTGAACAGTGTTATGATCATCAAATGCAAAAATACTAATTATTTTAATTTGACCAATGATGATAATAATTTAGATCTTGAAAAACAACTTAGACCTCTCAAACATTTATATTTTCGTGTTTGTAAGTTAATAAATATTGATAAAAATAATATTATGATCATCAAATGCAAAAATATTAATTATTTTAATTTGACCAACGATGATAAGAATTTAGAGGAGCTTAATGAATATAAACATACAAGTGTTTTAGAGTTATGTGCATCCCAAACTTATGATTATAGTGTGGAGAAGAGGATTAATAGAGGGTCCAAAACTTATTTTAGTATTGAAAAATTAGAAATGAATATATTTATATGGGAAAAATTGTAAAAAAAGCTATAGTGAAATGGATTTTTATATATGGAAGAAAAATTAGAAATGAATAGATGAATGTATCTATATGGGAAAACGTGAAAAAAGCTTTGATGAAACGGATTTTTGTATATGGAAGAAATTTGAAAAAAGCTATAATGAAATGGATTTTCTTAGTATATGGAATAAAAAGTAAGAAAATTTTGATATTCCAATTATCCCAATTATCTTTTATGACTAAAGTGTTTGGTTAAACATATTTTTAAACAAACCCAAAGCACGACCAAACATAATTTGACATGACATCTTGAAATTAAGAAGAATATCACTTGTCTCATTTTCATTTTACAGATAGAACTTGTGTCCATTGAAAATAAATATAAAAATAAATGCCTAATACAAAAAAGTATAATTAGGATAAAGTATAATAGGCTTCTTTAACATCATTTTCAATTCCAACAAATGGAAAACTAAGAAAATATCACTTGTCCCATCTTTAGAGATATTGTTGAAAATAAATATATGATTATATATCTAATGTACAAAAATAGTACAATTAACATAAAGTTTAATAGGTTTCTTAACGTTATTTTCAATTCCAGCAAATGGAAAACTAGTGTAGAATTCAAGAGGAAGTGAATCTTCATAATATTGATAATGTCAAAACAATCATTCGTTAGAGAAACTAGGAACTCTAAAATAGGTCTTTTTAAGGAATATTATAAAATAATAGCAGAAATAATAAAATAATATTAGATTACATCATTAAATTTAAGAGAGAAACAACAAAAAACTACTTTTTTCAATTCGTATTATCTCCTTACAGTTTGCTCAAATTTCGAACATGAGCACTCGTTGGATACATAATTTAATTCTTCATCCAATGAGTACTAAAGTTACATACTTTTGGTGGACCCTACTACAATAAAAATGAAAAATACATGGAAAACATCATTTTTCATGTAGTAGGTTCTATCGAAAGTATGGAACGATGAGTACTTCTTGGATGAAAATATGCAATGATGGGTACTTCTTGGATGAAGAATTAATTTTTGCATCAAATACTTTCACTTAAAATTTGAGTAAAACCACGAGAAAATAAGTTAAAAATATAAATTAAAAAATAATAATTTTTTAATATTTATTGTTTTACATTTTTACTCCAAAAGTAATGAATAATCCATAGTTTACATCTATAAGATTAACTTGAATTTTGGTTATACATTTATCAAAATTTATCAATGATTACTAACATTAAAAAGAATTTATAATAATATAAACGTAATAAAAAAATAAAATATTGAATTTACAGCAAATTTATACTAAATAAAATATTTAATTCACAATTAAAAAAGTCATTAAAAATATCTTAAATTATAGTAATATAAACTATATAATATAAACTTAGTAAAAATAAAATATTTAATTCACAATTAAAAAAAATCATAAAAAATAAAATATTTAATTCGCAGTTTAAAAAAGTCATTAAAAGTAAAGGAATACAATACACACTTTGAGAAAATAGAATTTAGGAATACAATAAATTTGAGAAAATATAATTTGATACTATGTGAAATTAGATAAAAATCACTCTTTCTTTAAAATACTCTTACTCTTATTATATATAAATTAGTCTAAATACTCTTACTCTTATTATTATTATATAAATTAATTCTAAATTTTCAATATTAATGATAATCATGATAATCATATAAATAAAAACTTTATAATACTCTTTTATCACATGGAAAAAAAAGTTGATAATATAATTCTAATTCCTATATAATAAATTATAAGTCAACATACGTGACTACATATAAAAATATATTTATAACATGAAATTGATTACAGTAATGAAATTATATCTGTTAACCTCACATAATTAAAATTACATGTATGGAAATTAAGATTCATAATACTAATAATTTTAAATACACTTTTCCAACAAAAATAAAAATTTAACATTTCAACTGATGCATGAGTAGAAATCTATAGTAGTGATTTTTATATAAATTAAATAAAAAGAATACACACAAAAAATACATTATTCAAGATTATTAGTAATGATGTTCATAAATAACAATGAACAAAAAAATTGCCTCGTTCTGGATAAATCTTCTAACAACGACAACCAATGGAAGAAATATGCCATGAACAGAAATTGGATTGCAAAGAGTCCAATATTTACAATCTATTTAACCCTTTAAAATGGGTTGAGCCTGACTATCTGAAGGAGTTGTGGAATCCGTTCCACATCCTTTACACGTGTTATTTTAATTAGGATTCTTAAAACCAACTGCACTGCTGAGCTGCAACGCATCATTATTAATCAACTATTAAGGGACTATTACAGAAACACCAGGGAACTTTTCTGTTATACTAATTGCATTCATGTTGCCATCAACTACCCATATGAGAGGTTGAATGGTTAAAGAGTTCGCAATCCCTGGGAAGAGGAGAGGGCAACGCAGAAACTGCGTTGATGGCATTAGGTGTAAAAATGGGTCCTGATTGCATTCGCATCAGATTTCTGTAAGGAGAATCGCAATAGTCTGGCTGCGGTGTACTCAGTGGAAACTCATGAAATATATTCGGAGATAACAGAAGCGGAGATGGTAAGAAGAAGTTGGGGGATAAGGGAGACATCCAACCATACTCAATAGTCGGAGATAACAAGGATTGGACACTGGAATACTGAGTTCGATTGTTCCCTGAAAATTCAGAAGGATTTGAAAGTGTGGCAATAGAATTATCTTCTTCTTTAACGGGGAAATCAGGTACCCCACGTGGAGGACTAGGAGAAGCATCAATCAGGACGAGATTAGGGTTTCCAGGTTCAGAGGTGTGAGAATAGGGAAATGCATGAGAATTTTGAAATTGAATGGAAGAAGTGGAGGAGGAGGGCTTACTGAAATCGCCTTGGGTGTTAACGCGACCAGTGAGGCATTGGACGAGCGTCATGAACTCCTGCGCTTCTGTGTGTATGACTTCAGGAGAGCGCGTGTATATAATCACGGGTGGCCTACTGTATGCCATGGCCGGCACCGGTACCGTCGGCTTCCGGATCTTATGAGAGTCCTTCCAGACCTTCAGCGGTGAAGGACGTGGCCCCTGCAATTCCCGCTTCGTTGCTTTTGCTTGTTGTTGTTGCTGCAGCACCGAAATCATCCTGTCCTTATTTTCTGTTGATTCAATTCCACGCCGCCTAATTTGTGCACTCCCTGACTCCTCAACTATATTCCTCACGACGGCCTTTCGAGACAGTAGAGCGAACTGCCCAAATATGCAACAAACCCTATCGCAGAAACAAGACCCGTGCTCCATCTATACAAGGGGGTTTCGGCAGACCTACGAGTCGTCGCCATTCTTTCCTCACATAAAAATGGAAATGGTCAGACCTAACTAAAGAAATTAAAGATTGCGAATCGGGTGCCACAGACGTGTAGGGAGGCTCAGCGTGGGGTCAATGGATCAACTAAAAAAGAGAACTATACTATTATACATTCAATGATATACATCTATAACAAGTTCGTAACAACCTATTTAAATGTTTCCATGACTATTCATTAAGTCAAGGACACTCAACCCTAATAGTGCGCAATAAGCCAAAACTTAGATTATTCCATGAATTTCATTTTTAGACTTATTCCTTTTAATCTAGACATATTATTTTAGATAGGGTATAAAACTCTATTTTTATTAATCTAAACATATTACTTTAGATATGGTATAAAACTCTATTTTTATTGAAGAGATGATTCCTTTAATCTAAATATATTATTTTAGATATGGTATAAAACTCAAAAGAGAAGACCACATTCTTACTCAAGAAATGCTATTCAAAAAAATAAAATAATAGTGAATGTAAAGCCATTTTTACTTTTCAATAAAGTCTCTATTCATTGTCCCAAAGTACACCTTAGTATATCACATATTACTTAATATCTAGTGCTCAATATCTATAGGATTTTTTCATCTAAGATATTCTCTAACCAACTTAAGCTCAAGATTAATTTATACAAGAATGCTCTAGCCATTGTCCCAAAGTACACCTTTAGTATATCCCATATTATTTAATATCTAGTGCCCAATATCTATAGGATTTTTTCTATCTATGAAGAAAAAATAACAATAGTTACCAATAATGCATGAGAAGAAGCTAAACCATCTACATCATCCTTCTTAGAATCAATTAGGCTATTACAAATATCATTGAATGCATGGTCATGCACATGAGGAGAATTAGCGTAAAAAGAGTTTCTAAATACATTATTAATCTCCTCAACATTAAACTTCTTCACAACATTTTGTGTCCAACTAACTCAAGACCTTTTTTATAATCCTACAATCCCTAAATAGTATCATATTTCTTATCCACATGAAATGGTAAAATAATGTAATATTTCTTTAAATTATGTTATTCTTTAAACAATTAAATAGTATCTACATGGATGAAGCAACTTACTCATAAGGTTCATTTTAATAAAGAAATACTTATTCTCCAATTTTGGTATGGTTTTCATCCCATCTATCAATGCTCTCTTTTAATCCTATACTTTCTATCCACCACTTAGTTGTATGGGTGATTTGCAAGGAAAAAATATATGTATAAAGATGATTACGGTGTTCCTCTAATTTTTTTAAAAACAAAGAAAAAGAATCCAGACTTAAATGGATTTAAAACATTGTGATTATTTACACAATTTGTAATTCATCACATGAATTTATCAAAAATATACACTCTAGTAAGTGGTTGATTAACTAGCAAAACATTAAAATAATACAAAATTAATAAATTACCCTAGGTCCAAAGAATTTAATTTAAATAACTACAATTCATGTAACAATAACAACGTGCTCTCTCCAAAACTCCTATAACTAAAAAATTGCAATATAGTATTACAAACTAATAATGCAACTAAAATGTTATATAATTTGGGTCTAGTTTTCTAGACCAATGGTATTGCCAATTAGTAGAGCAATAATTCACAACCAGAATGTAACACCCCTAGTTTATGTTTTTTTTTCAAGGTAGACATTTGAACTTCAATCCAAAGGGGAGTGGACCCCAATGGATAGTTATTGTGTGGATGTAATTATTTAATCCTGAAAAAAAAATATAATAAAATATTGATTGTACATGTTGACCAAATGAGAATTTTGAGATCACTACCAAATCCATGAGGTATGGAAAGAGGCTAAGATTTTCCCCAAAAAAGCTTTCAAAAATCCTTGAAAGAATTTATTTCTAATTTAGATTTTTGAGGAAAAAATCTAGATTTCCCTAATGAAGTGGAGAGTAGTTGGGAAGAGGTAAAAAGCTGGAAAAGTAGAAAGCAGCTTTAAAGTCCCTAAAAGGGGAAGCCTAGGCAAACAGGAATAAAAGCATCCTACAATTCTAGACACAGAATTAGAAACATGCTTTGGGGAGCATAAGCTTAAATAAGCTACTCCAAAACAGATTGGGGTTGGTCTATTCTTGGAGGAGATCTCAGCTCGGGGGTGAGTTATGAAGACAAAGGAACTCTAAGGTTGGGAGGATTGGTCATCTACATAATTGGTATGCTTATAAGATTTTTATGAATGGTTAAAAGAGTTGTGGGATATTGTACTAGTGCATGTTGTAGTTAATATTTTAATTAAGTTAAAATTTTTGTTCCTTACTTTTAACAGAATTCCATAGAAGAAATAATTCTTCCAGATTTATGTACTGTAGTAGGAGCAAAGTCTAAGGAATAAAACCAACCAGAATCTCTAGACCACAGGCTGGTCTAAATCTGGAGATATTCAATAATTCCTGAGATATTAAACAGATTTCTTATAAAAAGTAAAGTGTAACTTTAATCTACTTTGTCAATGTATATATATTAATTAACTCTATTGCCAAACACTGGGAGTGGAATAGAGTGAGTAGGAAATATTAGTCTCTAGTTGGCTATTTACACTAAATTGCATGAAGTCATTCTACTACTCAAGTGCAGAATTATAAATTAAATCAGAAGCACATATGCTAAATGAACAATATTTAATGACAGAAAAGAGTCTATTGTCAATCTATGCTTGCTCTAGACTACCTAGGATAACAATGTTCTGTAGAAGAGTAGAACAAACTGAAAGATTAGCAGAAGCTATTATTATTCTATAAAATTGTATTGAACCACACCCACGATCCTTGATATAATAGAAAGAAATTCCAAACATCAGTAGTAGGTCTATGTAAGTTATTAAACAAGTATATGTCAACTTAATTACTAACCAGCTTTGCTTATATAATAACAAAGATAATTCTTTGCCTCTGTGTACAGAGAAGCATTATATGAAAATTTAATTATTAAATTCTGGGTTGACAGAATTACATTATCAATATGGCGTTGTTGTAAAATGATGAAGAACAGAAGTATAACTAGAAACAGAACATCAGTGTTATTTCCACACATATAAATATAATGAAATAATTGTACAGAATTCAAGAGGATTGCGTTGAAGCCTATACATTTTATTATATGGAAACTATATTATATCTTTATATGAAGTGATGCGGCAAACATAGCAGAGATAAATGCCTCTCATTATCATATGAGACCTCTCTATAAAAAAAAAATATGTATATATAAATGAGCAACAGTGAGACCACATTAATCCAACTAGGGTAATCGAGTTTACTAATCCTCTCGATTAAATAACAAAAGGATATTTCCGCCATTAACATCATGGAGTTATGTATATTAAATAGAAAAGGAATGCTATTATAAGAGGAACACACAAGACTGGACTTAACTAAAGATTGGTCCTGAAAATTTATTTGCAAATAAAAAATGTGGAACAACATGTTAATAACCAAGGCTATTATGGGAAGGATAATAAATTAAATCCAAAACATATTTTATACCAAGGAAAACAACTTATTGAAATGTCAACAGAGTGGTGTAATATTTCGTTCGCCTATCAAGAAGATAATGTCAATGTTTCCCCGAACTGAAAGTCCAAAATTGTTACAAATGTCACAAACAAATTTTCCAAGACGGAACGAAAAAAAAACTAAATTACGAGACGAGACGAAATCTCGCATCTTATAAAAAAAATCACTCTGGAATTTCCGAAGCATGAGGTAGTACTGGTCTGTACAGAACAAGGGAACACAAGCTTAAGCTAGATTCTAGAGAAGATCAAAGGATGCATTTCGTTGAGAACACTCTTAACAAATCCTTACCTGTAACAACCCATGTAAACGAGTTAAATCCGAAGCAAAATAGAGACAGAGATTTAACAAAAACAAGCGAGTGCGACAAACTAAAGGCGAACCAGTAACTACCTTATACATGTTGCATTGACTGAGATTTCTTTCCACTGGAACGTAGAGAGGAAAACGAAACATTAGAGCGATTATTTTACAAATGAAATGAATTAACAAGAGGGCAATGTGAGGGTTAGTGAAAGAGTCACCCGTCAGAACAACGGGAATTGTGTAAGCCCTGTGTGTGGAGAGATCCGAACCCTCTAACACATTGTGAACACATCTGAATGCTCATCCAAGTCGGCAAAGGAAGAATACATAAAACAAAAACAAAAAATGTTGAGTATTAACTTCAGATAGCACCGCCACGAAACAATGAAGGGTAACACACTTGAGAAATCGAAATGTACGAGGGAAAGAACGTCTATATTATCTCAAATAATAATACTCAAAGAAGAATTTACCATATTCACAGGGTAAGAGGCCTTAAGCCATTCCAGATGCAAAAATCACACACCCGCCGAGACAAGCATGGAGGAAAACGGCTCGCCTGAAGTGAAGAACGAAACAACAATTGCCGAAGCGGCCAAATGAAGTCGAAACAGTTGAGTTTAAATTTTAATTCAGCATGAAACCCTAGAATTCGAACAGAGATCATCGTCCACGTGTGTGACGATAACCTACTCCATGTCACAAAACTATATAAAATTTCCTTGACGGGACAAAGAGTAAACACCACTAATACGTCAAGATTTAGACTTAAATGCATCGTCCTCAGAAAACCAAAATCCGGAGTATAAAAACTAATGTGAAACAGAGTTGTACACCGAGGAGGATTGGCATTGGATTTGGGGTTGTCAGGCAGTGTAACGAGACTTAAAACGTACTATTCTTAAATGAAAAACCATCATGGCACTCCCAAAGTAGAGCTGGGCATTAAACGTAGTGAACGTTGAATTAATAAGCCTCAAATCCCGAGTGTACCCAGAGAAGAAAATAGGTAAACACGCATAAGTATCAACACAGATCATATAAATCCACTTAATGTTCCACGTAGGACCAACGATTGGGTGGTAACAAGTGTGCCAACGCATGGTCCAAATTCGAACAGAACGTACGAGCGTAGGTAGACATCTAGATAGTGGGTTAAAACCCAAACTCCAAAGATGCGTAATGATACATGAAAGTGATATGTATAATTTGTAAGTGGGAGACATATAGATATAATATAGAGGCATCGAATGGGCATATATTTGATATAGTTGTGGTTGATGTATGATATTACCATGTGAAAATTTATACAAGGATTGAGGTGGATTAAACCACCCATGTATATTAATCATGGTTTCTTTTATAAACATATAATAATTTAGTTGGTAGGTAATTATCCTTAGATTAAACTAGTCATTATCCCTAAGGAGATTTATGATAATTCTGCTATATGTATAAAATACAAAAGACTCAATGGAGAGATGATGTATATAAATATGGTAGCTTTCAGGAAAAAAAAAATTTGCTTAGGAGTGATGTGACAAATGGTATCAGAGCTCATTTTAGAAAACTGGGCTGTTGTTGTGCTCACTATATAAATTATTTCTTTGTAACACCCCCAATTTATGTGCTGGAATTTCAAAGTTAGACATTTGAACTTTAATCCTAAGGGGAGTGGACTCCAAAGGATAAATATTTTGTGAATGTAATTTAATATTTAAGTTGAGGAAATGAATAAAATACTGGTGTTCATATTGACCAAAAATGATAATTATGAGATCACTTGCTAAATCCATGAGGATGGATAAGGCAACTATTCCCCACAATCCTTCAAAAAACCTTGAAAGGAATTATTTCTAATTTAGATTTTTGAGGAAGAATCTAAATTTCCCCAATGATGAGGAAAGTAGTTGGGAAGAGGTAAAAAGCTGGAAAAGCTGAGGAAAAGCATAAAAAAACTTTAAAGAATCCCAAAAATGGGAAGCCTAGGCAAACAGGAAGAAAAGCATCCTGATATTCTGGACGCAGAATTAGAAACAGGCTTCGGGGAAAATTAGCTTAAATAAGCTGCTCTTGTACAGATTAGGGGTTGATCTGTTCAAGGGGGATGATCTCAGTTCGGGGGTGAGTTCTGGGAGACAAAAGGACTCTAAGGTTGGGAGGTTGGTCAATCTCAATAGTGGTATGTCTCTAAATTTAACTATGTTTTTACTTCTTAAGGTATGAATTGGCTACATATAATTGATGAAATTGCATACTAGACTTATGAATGCTACTTTAGACCTATTTATTTATATTTGACCATAAGAGGTAGAATTAGAGTTTATGTTGCATCAAAAGGAGAAATCTAGGTACAGATTTTATGTAGTAATATTCCACACATTTAACAGAAGTTTAGCAAAATTATCTTCAACCTCTGTATGGTTGTGGGAATCACATCTAGGGAAAGAAATTATTAGAATTTTTAAACCATAACTGGTTCAAATCTGAGAATACATATTTTCCCAAGATGATCTATATTCTAACTTTAATCTGCTTCTGCAATTTAAAATAAAAGAAGGTTCATTAAAACTAGATGCACCAGACTCTCATTTATTAAAATCTGAACATAAGACAAATTACATTGTATTTGGTTCTGAAATCAAAATTTCAAGAGATTCAAACATATTATCATAGTTCATAATGGATGCAATAAGAATGAACTCTGCTAGCCAAATGATAGAAGAAATTTATGTGTGAGTGTTGGAAAAGAAACTATATAAATGTAAGATCTCCATGTTGACCAAGTGACAAAACAGATAGACAAGGACTGAAACTATAGTTTGAGAAATTATTAAATGTTGAAATAGATCTGCAACTGTATTTCATATTTCACTTACACAGAACTCCATCACGGATTTATGTTGAAGTCAAGATACACTTATCTATATCCATACCCCGAAGGGAAACATCGAGGGATTTAATAATGTTGACTAATAAAACAGAGTAAACATTAGAATCAACATTTAACATAAAAGTTGCTACTAGTAAAAATTTCATATGACTAGAAATCGTAACGAGATTATAATCAGAGTTTTATATATGTCATGTTCGAATTAAACACTAAAAGATACGGACTGGTGTAGCCAACCAAACACAGTAAGAAATCTTCAATTCGAAAACCATTACACATTGCAGGAATACATTTTACATCAGTGATAGAAATTAAAATTCTACGCATGATAGAGTACTCTTCTAGATTATACGAGGTATGTGCCTACCATATCAAGAATTGTAAGAACTGGCCCTTTTGTTAATTTAATAACCAAAGTTATGTATGGTCGCTTTGAGCGAACGATGGCATGTAACAGAGGCATATATGGATAAAACCAAGAATCCAATAATTAAGACTGAATAGTAATGATAGAGTTCATAGAACAAAAGAAACAAAACCACAAACCCAGCGCTAGCACAGATCTAGTTTCAAAAGAAATTTCGAGAACTAAGCTGAAAATTCTTATCGCTCACATGGCTAAATCCCGCTCAGTTTGAGCGTCTGACAGTCTAGGTTGTGGCGTATGCATCATTTACAAAACAAAGGGTAACTCCCTTTAGGAGATAAAATTTTCACCCAGGACAAGATATATATATGAAAAATAAACAACACAAGATATATAAATGTTCCTCATGAACCACTACTTCGCCAGTAGCCGAAAGGCTCACGCGTACCGACCTGAAAAAGATGTGGAGAGCAGATACCATTAGTGCATAGAGGAACGATGAGGTTGAATTCATATTGACGCCGAAGAATATCAACCATACCTGCGAGTAAAAGAGCACCTTATGTGTATTAGCCGAAGAAACGAAAAATGTCCACAATGAAATTCGAACCCAGACCTGAGAAATGTACATAGAATAAGATGTAACTCTAAATAAGAACTTAAAACTTTACCTGGGAAATGCAAAGATCCGAGAGGAGACGCCTGCGTCGGAAGGTTCCTGGAAGAGTTAGGCGCAGATCAGGTGAATAGGTTAAACCCAAAAATTTAAATGAAAACGCAGAAAGGAGGAACGAAGATCACAGCATCGAGACAGTCTTACTTGGTAGAAATTTCGACGTCCTGAACACACAATTGCAAGGAAAATATCCTCGAGGATCACCGAACTCCTTAATATCCTGTCAAACGCAACGTTTATCAAACTACAGGAGAAGTTCTGGAAAAATGATAACCGAGGACGTAAAGTCCTAACCGTAGCAACGCTGATCTGGAATGAAACATGGGGAGAAGGATTAGAGTATAGAAAATCGTCGGGAATGCAAACCCTGAATTAAAACGAGACCACCCAGTGTAAATGAAAGCATGCATAATAAACCACGAAAAGATCATCAAAAACGATACCGTGAGCTTACCTCTGTGCATCAACAAGAGGAGAATAGCCATCGGCGGGATAAAGCCTATACGCCTGAAAGCCCAACAGAGACGCCATCGCTATGGCTAGCTGGAAGAATGGAGAAAGTGACCGGAAAGCGAAACTCGGTTACGGCTCTATCTTTATAATAAACATACCGAAAACCCTAACGCGATCAATCCATACAGGTGGCTCAAATCCAACGGTTTAACCATGGATCAACGCCTAAATTGAATGTTGCATTGGGGTCGGGGCTCAATAAAAGCTCAACGTACCCAGGACCTAAAATGTATTAACTACACAGGCTGTGTCGTGACCCAGAAGCCATAAACCAAATTGGAATCTTATATTTCCAAAGATATGTGTACATATAACAATTAAATTGATGTCGACGTCTTACTAAACCGAGAGTTGCAAGAGCAGTAAAAATCTCATACGCAAGGTCTAAATTATATATATCTTCCGTATACATGCGGTTAATAAAATCAAATCCATATGCATATAGAAAAGTAACGTGCGACTACAACTAGGTAAGAACCAGTGGGTCATAAAAGAGTATAGCCACAAAACATATCCAACACTCGGATTTGATGGAGGACACTACGTTCATAACGCAATACGACCAACTCAACTCATATTATCAATAAACAAACAAATAAATTATATCAACATTAACAATGGTGGATCGTATAACTATAGGACGTAGGAGGTATCGTGAAGCTAGGGTTGTGGTAACCATAGGACATGGAAAAGATTTAAATTCGATATATATATATATATATGTTGAAAAGTCATGGATATATATATATGTTGGAAAGTCGGGGATATATATATATGTTGGAAATTCGTGGTTATATATATATGTATAATAAGCATATATATACATTAATAAAATGAAGGAAGGGTTATGGAGTTAAAAACCTTAATGGTTAGTATAATAAATAGAATTTAAAACAAGAGGTTAAGGGTCTTGACCCTAAATACCATAGGTGTTAAAGGGAATACCTATAATTGATGTGTAAATCAGAAAGTAAGAAATGTTGAATTATTCAAATGTGGAATAGACTTTAGATCATCATGATATAGAAAAAAAAAAGAAATTGTTGGAAACGGGAGGTGTGAAAAATGGTATCGGAGCCCAAGTTATAAAACTGGGCTGTTGTTATTATGCTCACTGTTTTTAAGTGTTCCTTGAATAAATAAGTATTGTGGAAAAATTCCTTTGTAAACTTTACTGATCTGTGATATGTAGTGTACAGTGGTGCTGAAATGGCTGAGGGTGAAGAAATTTATGTGGATCTGCGTGACGAATACAGTACACTAGACCCCAACGCTCCAATGATGGCTATGTTGCACAGGTTGCAACGAGAATTGGCTGAACTGAGAAGCCAGAATGACAGGTTGTCATCAGCCAGTAAGGAGCAGGAAAAGCTCATCAGAGAACTAACTTCCCGGAAAAGCCAAGAAGGCGAAGGTTCCGGAAAGAGGAAGATGGATGAGTCTGATGATGATGATGCTGCTAGAAATCAATATAAACAGAAAAGGGAATTACAGGGGAATTCCGAAACATCAAACCTCCCTCCTATGATGGGGAGAAGGAGGAAGATGCTGAAGCCTAGTTACTGAATATGATTAAATTTTTCCAGGTTTATGAATACGAGAGCAATCTGAAGGCCAGATTGGCTGTTTACCAGCTACAAGGTAAGGCTACCTTGTGGTGGGAAGAGACAAAAATGGTTCACGCTATTGATGAAAAGACCGTGACTTGGGAGGATTTTCAAGTTAAGTTCAAAAACCGCTATCTAAATGAACGTTACTATGATGATAAAGCTAAGTAATTTCATGAACTTAGACTGGGACAGCTCACTATCGATGAGTTTGTCACTAAGTTTACAAATTTATTGAGATATGTCCCTTATATTAGGGAAGAGAAGGCAAAGGTCCAAAGGTTTCTGAATTTTTTGCCTGCTATATACAAAGAGAAAATTGAGTTTGACAACCCAAAGACCATAGACGAAGCTGTTAGAAAAGCCAGATTATGCTACCAACAGTTCAAAGGAAAAATTGACCAAGGGAAAAGCTGGGCAAACAAGAATGAGTTTAAAGGAAGGAAACAGAAACCAACATATTTGAAGAATTTTGGTAGAGATCATCAGCGGAAAAAGTTTAATAAACCCAAAGAAAGTCAAACTGCTCAGTCACAGGTGGCCTCAAAACAAATAGATGCAGACAATAAGAAGGAGGGCACAGTAAAAATGAAGGAACCCTTGAAATGTTGGGGCTGTGGAGAACCCCATCTTTTGAGGGACTGTCCTCATCGAAACATTCATATGATCATGAGGGATCGAGAAGCGACAACAGTAAATGACATAGCCATAAATATACCAACTATCAGTGCAGCCTTGGAAAATCGGCAAGCAGAACATCACACAACCATGGTGGAAATGGAGGGTAAGATTTCTGACCTACCTGTTACTATTTTGATTGATCTGGGTGCTTCTTTGAGTTACATTAGTCCTGGAATTGTAGAAAAATGTAATCTTAAACCTGAAAAATTTCAGCAGTCATGGTTGGTACAGTTGGCCACTGGAACTAAGAGAAAGGTAACACATAAATTGCCCAAAACAACAATCCAATTAAATGGTTTTCAAACAGAAGTAAATCTGAACATACTGCCGTTAGGATCTTATCACTTGCTGATAGGAATGGATTGGCTGGAAAAGAAGAAATCCCTGAGGAACTGCTGGGATAAAACCCTGCATTGTGTGGATGAAGAAGGGGAACCTTTTACTCTAAAAGGAAAACCAAAATCCATTTCAGTGAGACAACTATACGCACTACAATTAAAATGAACAGCTAGAAAAGGATACCAAGTTTATGCAGTACATGTGGAGGAAGTAGAACAAAAAACTGGAGAAAATCTATTGAATGATTTATCGGTGGTAAGGGAGTTTAAGGAAGTCTTTCCAGATGAGATTCCTCATCTTCCCCCCAAAAGAGAAATTGACTTTACAATCGATCTGGTGCTAGGAGCAACCCCTGTTTCCCAAGCCCCTTATCGAATGAGTACTCCTGAACTTATGGAACTGAAAATGCAATTGCAAGAATTGCTAGATAAAGGTTATATCAGACCAAGTGTGTCTCCTTGGGGAGCACCAGTCTTATTTGTGAAAAATAAAGATGGAACTTTTAGGATGTGTATTGATTATCGCCAACTGAACAAGCTGACCATTAAGAATAGATATCCTCTACCTAGAATTGATGATCTTTTTGATCAAGTGAGAGGAGCTTCAGTCTTTTCGAAGATTGACTTAAGAACTGGATATCACCAGCTCGGAATCAAGGAAGAAGACATCAGCAAAACATCTTTTCGAACCAGGTATGGACACTATGAATTTGTAGTCCTACCTTTTGGATTGACAAATGCCCCTGCCACATTTATGTGTCTGATGAACAGTGTGTTAAATAAGTACTTGGATAAATTTGTTCTTGTGTTCATAGATGATATTTTGGTCTACTCCAAAAACGAGGAGGAACATAGAGAACATTTGCGGATAGTGTTGCAAACTTTGAAAGAAAACCAGCTATATGCCAATTTCAGCAAATGTGAATTTTATAAAGATAAGATTCAATACTTGGGTCATATTATTTCTGAACAAGGCCTTGTAGTTGACCCTGAAAAGATAAAGGCTATAAAAGAATGGCCTGTACCAACTGATGTTTCAGCAGTAAGATCATTCATGGGGATTGCAGGCTATTATCGCAGATTTGTAGAAAGATTCTCTGCCATAGCATATCCCATTACGTCATTGCAAAGAAAAGGTGTCAAATTTGTGTGGACTGAAAAATGCCAAAACAGTTTTGATCAATTAAAGAAAAAACTCACCACAGCCCCTATACTGAAAATTTCAGATCCTGATAAAGAATTTGTTGTATGTACAGATGCTTGTAAAGAGGGGTTGGGAGGAGTTCTTTTGCAGGAAAATTCAGTTATTGCCTATGAATCTAGGAAACTAAAAATACATGAACAGAATTATAGTGTCTATGATTTGGAATTAGCAGCTGTTATCCATGCTTTGAAAATGTGGCGGCACTATCTTCTGGGGAAAAAGTTTACATTGATGATTGATCATATTAGTCTTAAATATTTCTTTTCCCAAACTGATCTGAATGCAAGACAAGCCAGATGGCTGTCCTTTTTAAGTGAATTTGATATGGACATAAAACATATCAAGGGAAAAGAAAATAAAGTTGCTGATGCATTAAGCAGGAATTCTTGTCAGAATATAAACATCATTGGAAGTAGTGTCCAGATTGAAATAGAAGAGTTGGTGAGCAACGTAGCACATCAAGATCCAAACTATGAAACACTCGTGGTGAAACTACAGAAAAAGGAGAAAACTGATTTCACTCAAAATAAAAAAGGGCTGATCTGTTATAAAAATAGGTTGTATATTCCCAATGTAGAGTCCTTAAAAAGAGAAATTCTGGATGAATATCACAAACAGCCATATGCGGGACATCCAGGATATCAGAAAATGTTAACAGCCCTGAAAAAGAAGTTGTTTTGGCCCGGAATGAAGAAAGATGTAGCAGAATATTTAAGCAGGTGCATGGAATGTCAACTAGTCAAAGTTGAGCATCAACATCCAGCAGGTCTTTTAAACCCTTTGCCAATTGCAGAATGGAAATGGGACACAGTTTCCATGGACTTTATAACAGGATTACCCAAAACCAAATATCAACATGATTCTGTAATGGTAGTAGTAGACACTTTAACAAAAGCTGCCCACTTTATACCAGTGAAATCTACTTTTGGGACAGCTCAAGTAGCGAATGTGTTCCTGAAGGAGGTAGTAAGGCTTCATGGGGTTCCAAAGGTGATTGTATCTGATAGAGATGCTAAGTTTACAGTAGCCTTTTGGAAAGGATTGTTCGGAGGGATGGGTACTATGTTGAATTTTAGTACTGCCTATCACCCTCAGACCGATGGGCAGACAGAAAGGACTAATCAAATTTTGGAGGATATGCTGAGAATGTATGTGATGGATAGACCATCAAAGTGGGAAGAGTATTTGCATTTAGCCGAATTTGCCTATAATAACAGCTACCAATCCTCTATCAAAATGAGTCCATTTAAGGCACTATATGGAAGAAAGTGTCGTACTCCTTTGAGCTGGAGTCAACCAGAGGATAAACTAATGTTGGGACCTGATACCTTACAAGAGATGGAAAGAATTGTTAAACAGATACAAAGAAACATCAAGACAGCACAAGATCGCCAGAAAAGCTATGCTGATAAGAAATGAGTGCACCGAGAATTCAAAGTGGGGGACCATGTGTATTTGCATATTAAACCCAAAAAGAGCACACTTTATGCTGGAAGTTGTGCGAAACTGGCCCCTAGATATTGTGGTCCTTTTGAAGTATTAGAAAGGGTGGCACCAGTGGCTTATAAGCTGGCCTTACCACCCCATGTTAGAGTTCATGATTTGTTTCATGTTTCGTTATTAAAAAGATATGTGCATGATGCTTCTCACATAGTTGATTGGAATGTTGTATAGGTGGAACCAGAAGGGGAGTTTCTGCCAGAACCGCTTCAAGTATTGGAGCGGGAAGAAATTGAATTGAGAAACAGAACAGTAGCCAGAGTAAAAGTGCAGTGGAAGCACTTTACTGCTGAAGAAGCTACCTGGGAAAGAGAAGCTGAAATGATGGAAAGATATCCATTTTTGTTTGAAAAATGAACTCTAGTAGTTAAATAACAACACCGAGGACGGTGTTTATTTTCAGAGGGGGAATATGTAACACCCCCAATTTATGTGCTGGAATTTCAAAGCTAGACATTTGAACCTTAATCCTAAGGGGAGTGGACCCCAAAGGATAAATATTTTGTGAATGTAATTTAATATTTAAGTTGAGGAAATGAATAAAATACTGGTGTGCATATTGACCAAAAATGAGAATTATGAGATCACTTGCTAAATCCATGAGGATGGATAAGGAAACTATTCCCCACAATCCTTCAAAAAACCTTGAGAGGAATTATTTCTAATTTATATTTTGAGGAAGAATCTAAATTTCCCCAATGATGAGGAAAGTAGTTGGGAAGAGGTAAAAGGCTGGAAAAGCTGAGGAAAAGCATAAAACAGCTTTAAAGAATCCCAAAAATGGGAAGTCTAGGCAAACAGGAAGAAAAGCATCCTGATATTCTGGACACAGAATTAGAAACAAGCTTTGGGGAAAATTAGCTTAAATAAGCTGCTCTTGTACAGATTAGGGGTTGATCTGTTCAAGGGGGATGATCTTAGCTCGGGGGTGAGTTCTGGGAGACAAAAGGACTCTAAGGTTGGGAGGTTGGTCAATCTCAATAGTGGTATGTCTCTAAATTTAACTATGTTTTTACTTCTTAAGGTATGAATTGGCTACATATAATTGATGAAATTGCAGACTAGACTTATCAATGCTACCTTAGACCTATTTATTTATATTTGACCATAAGAGGTAGAATTAGAGTTTATGTTGCATCAAAAGGAGAAATCTAGGTACAGATTTTATGTAGTAATATTCCACACATTTAACAGAAGTTCAGCAGAATTATCTTCAACCTCTGTATGGTTGTGGGAATCACATCTAGGGAAAGAAATTATCAGAATTTTTAAACCATAACTGGTTCAAATCTGAGAATACATATTTTCCCAAGATGATCTATATTCTAACTTTAATCTGATTCTGCAATTTAAAATAAAAGAAGGTTCATTAAAACTAGATGCACCAGACTCTCATTTATTAAAATCTGAACATAAGATAAATTACATTGTATTTGGTTCTGAAATCAAAATTTCAATAGAGTCAAACATATTATCATAGTTCATAATGGATGCACTAAGAATGAACTTTTCTAGCCAAATAATAGAAGAAATTTATGTGTGAGTGCTGGAAAAGAAACTATATAAATGCAAAATCTCCATGTTGACCAAGTGACAAAACAGAGAGACAAGGACTGAAACTATAGTTTGAGAAATTATTAAGTGTTGAAATAGATCTGCAACTGTATTTCATATTTCACTTACACAGAACTCCATCACGGATTTCTGTTGAAGTCATGATACACTTATCTATATCCATACCCCGAAGGGAAACATCGAGGGATTTAATAATGTTGACTAATAGAACAGAGTAAACATTAGAATCAACATTTAACATAAAGTTTCTACTGGTAAAAACGTTATATGACTAGAAATCGTAACGAGATAATAACCAGAGTTTTATATATGTCCTGTTCGCATTAAACACTAAAAGATACGTACTGGTGTAGCCAACCAAACACAGTGAGAAATCTTCAATTCGAAAACTGTTACACATTGCAGGAATACATTTTACATCAGTAATAGAAATAAAAATTCTACGCATGATAGAGTACTCATCTAGATTATACGAGGTATGTGCCTACCATATCAAGAATTGTAATAACTGGCCCTTTTGTTAATTTAATAACCAAAGTTATGTATGGTCGCTTTGAGCGAACAATGGCATGTAACAGAGGAATATATGGATAAAACCAAGAATCCAAAAATTAAGACTGAATAGTAATGATAGATTTTGTAGAACAAAAGAAACAAAACCACAAACCCAGCGCTAGCACAGATCTAGTTTTAAAAAGAAATTTCGAGAAGTAAGCCAGAAATTCTTATCGCCCACAGGGCTAAATCCCGCTCAGTTCGAGCGTCTGACAGTCTAGGCTGTTGCATATGCATCGTTTACAAAAAAAAGGGTAACTCCCTTTGGGAGATAAAATTTTCACCCAGGACTGGATATATATATGAAAAATAAACAACACAAGATATATAAATGTTCCTCATGAACCACTACTTCGCCAGTAGCCGAAAGGCTCACGCGTACCGACCTGAAAAAGATATGGAGAGCAGATGCCATTAGTGAATAGAGGAACGATGAGGTTGAATTCATATTGACGCCGAAGAATATCAACCATACCTGCGAGTAAAAGAGCACCTTATGTGTATTAGCCGAAGAAACCAAAAATGTCCACAATGAAATTCGAACCCAGACCTGAGAAATGTACATAGAATAAGACGTAACAAATAATAACTTAAAACTTTACCTGGGAAATGCGAAGATCCGAGAGGAGACGCCTGCATCGGAAGGTGCCTGGAAGAGTTAGGCGCAGATTAGGTGAATAGGTTAAACCAAAAAATTTAAATAAAAACACAGAAAGGAGGAACGGAGATCACAGCGTCGAGACAGTCTTACCTGGTAGAAATTTCAATGTCCTGAACACACAATTGCAAGGAAAATATCCTCGAGGATCACCGAACTCCTTAATATCCTGTCAAACGCAACGTTTATCAAACTACAGGAGAAGTCCTGGAAAAATGATAACCGAGGACGTAAAGTCCTAACCATAGCAACGTTGATCTGGAATGAAACATGGGGAGAAGGATTAGAGTATAGAAAATCATCGGGAATGCAAACCCTAAATTAAAATGAGACCACCCGGTGTAAATGACAGCATGCATAATAAACCACGAAATGATCATAAAAAACGATACCGTGAGCTTACCTCTGTGCATCGATAAGAGGAGAATAGCCATCGGCGGGATAAAGCCTGTACGCCTGAAATCCCAGCAGAGCCACCATCGCTATGGCTAGCTGGAAGAATGGAAAAAGTGACCGGAAAGCAAAACTCGGTTACGGCTCTATCTTTATAATAAACATACCGAAAATCCTAACGCGATCAATCCATACAGGTGGCTCAAATCCGACGGTTTAACCATGGATCAACTCCTGAATTGAATGTTGCATTGGGGTCGGGGCTCAATAAAAGCTCAACGTACCCAGGACCTGAAATGTATTAACTACATAGGCTGTGCCGTGACCCAGAAGCCATAAACCAAATTGGAATCTTAGATTTCCAAAGATATGTGTACATATAACAATTAAATTGATGTCGACGTCTTACTGAACCGAGAGTTGCAAGAGCAGTAAAATTCTCATACGCAAGGTCTGAATTATATATATCTTCCGTATACACGCGGTTAATAAAATCAAATCCATATGCATATAGAAAAGTAACGTGCGACTACAGCTAGGTAAGAACCAATGGGTCATAAAAGAGTATAGCCACAAAACGTATCCAACACTCGGATTTGATGGAGGACACTACGTTCATAACGCAATACGACCAACTCAACTCATAGTATCAATAAACAAACAAATAAATTATATCAACGTTAACACTGGTGGATCGTATAACTATAGGACGTAGGAGGTATCGTGAAGCTAGGGTTGTGGTAACCATAGGACATGGAAAAGATTTAAATTCGATATATATATATATATATATATATGTTGAAAAGTCGTGGATATATATATATGTTGGAAAGTCGGGGATATATATATATATGTTGGAAATTCGTGGTTATATATATATATGTATAATAAGTATATAGATACATTAATAAAATGAAGGAAGGGTTATGGAGTTAAAAACCTTAATGGCTAGTATAATAAATAGAAATTAAAACAAGAGGTTAAGGGTCTTGACCCTAAATACCATAGGTGTTAAAGGGAATACCTATAATTGATGTGTAAATCAGAAAGTAAGAAATGTTGAATTATTCAGATGTGGAATAGACTTTAGATCATCATGATATAGAAAAAAAAATATTTGTTGGAAACGGGAAGTGTGACATTCCTGTTGGAAAAAAAAAATATATATTTCTGATGATGTTTCGTTTAGCGTATAGTGGTACTGGAACAAAAAATTCAATGGCTGAAGTGGATGAAATTTATGTTGATCTGTGTGATGAAGATAACATGCCAGATCCCAACGCTCCTTTGATGGCTATGTTGCACAGGTTGCAACGGGAGATGGCTGAGCTAAGAAGCTAGAATGACAGGCTGTCATTACTCAGTGAGGAGCAGGAAAAGCTCATAAGAGAACTGACTTTGCAGAACAGCCAAGAAGGCGAAGGTTCCGGGAAGAGGAAGAAAGGCAAGTTCTTTGATGATTTTGAAGAAGATGACACTACTAAACACCAGTCGAAACAGAGAAAGGAATTACAGGGGGAATTCCGAAAAATTAAGCCTCCCTCCTATGATGGGGAGAAGGAGGAAGATGCTGAGGCTTGGTTGCTGAATATGATTAAATATTTTCAGGTCTATGAATATGAAAGTAATCTGAAGGCTAGATTAGTTGTTTACCAATTACAGGGTAAGGCTACCTTGTGGTGGGAGGAGACAAAAATGGTCCATGCCGTTGATGAAAAGACAGTGACTTGGGAAGATTTCCAAGTCAAATTTAAAAACCGCTATTTGAACGAACATTATTATGATGATAAAGCAAAGGATTTCGACGAACTCAGGTTAGGACAGCTCACTATCGATGAGTTTGTCACCAAGTTTACAAACCTGCTAAGGTATGTTCCTTATATTCGTGAAGAGAAGGCAAAGGTACAAAGGTTTTTGAATTGTTTGCCTACTATGTACAAGGAGAAAATAGAATTCGATAATCCAAAAACTATGGACGAAGCGGTGAAGAAAGCCAGATTATGCTACCAGCAGTTTAAAGGAAAGGGTGAGCATGGGAAAATCTGGGTAAACAAGGGTGAATTTAAAGGAAAGAAACATAAACCAGCTTACTTGAAGAACTTTGGTAGGGACCATCAGCGGAAGAAATTTAACAAACCCAAGGAAAGTCAAACTGCTCAGTCTCAAGTTGGTTCAAAAAAAATAGATGGAGATAATAAGAAGGAGGGAGCAGTCAAAATGCCGGAACCTTTGAAATGTTGCGGTTGTGGAGAACCCCATCTGTTGAGGGATTGTCCACACCGAAACATTCAGATGATTATGAGGGATCGAGAAGCTACCATAGTGAATGACATAGCAAAGAATATACCCACTATCAGTGCAGCATTGGAAAACCGACAAGCAGAACATCAGGTTACTATGGTCGAGATGGAAGGTAAGATTGTTGACCAATCTGTTACAGTTTTAATTGATCTGGGTGCTTCTTTGAGTTACATTAATCTACAAATTGTAGAGAAGTGCAATCTCAAAACTGAAAAATTTCAGCAGTCTTGGTTGGTCCAGCTAGCCACTGGCACCAAGCAAAAGGTAACTCATAAGTTACCTTAAACATAAATTAAATTGAATGATTTTCAGACAGAAGTAAACTTAAACATTCTACCCTTAGGCTCATATGACTTTCTGATAGGAATGGACTGGTTAGAAAAGAGAAAGGCTATGTTGAACTGTTGGGATAAAACTCTACATTGCATAGATGAGGAAGGGAGACCCTTTGTACTCAAGGGAAAACCAAAACCAATTTTTGTAAGACAAATATCAGCTCTGCAATTAAAAAGGACAGCTAGGAAGGGATATCAAGTATATGTTGTACATGTTGAAGAATTAGGATAGCAACCTGAAGAAAATTTGCTGGACACTCTACCAGTGGTAAGAGAGTTTAAGGAAGTTTTTCCAGATGAGATTCTTCATCTCCCCCCCAAAAGAGAGATTGATTTTTCAATCGATTTGGTGCCTAGAGCAACACTCGTCTCCAAAGCCCCTTATCAGATGAGCCCACCCGAACTCATGGAACTGAAAATGCAGTTGCAAGAATTGTTGGATAAAGGTTATATCAGACCGAGTGTGTCTCCTTGGAGAGCACTGGTTCTGTTTGTGAAAAAGAAGGATGGAACCTTTAGAATGTGCATTGACTACCGTCAACTGAATAAGTTGACAATTAAAAACAGATACCCTTTGCCTAGAATTGATGATATTTTTGATCAAGTAAGAGGAGCTTCAGTATTTTCTAAGATTGATCTGAGGACTGGTTATCACCAACTCAAAATTAAGGATGAAGACATTAGTAAAACAACTTTTCGAACCAGGTATGGTCACTACGAATTTGTAGTCCTACCTTTTGGTTTGACGAATGCCCCTGCCACTTTTATGTGCTTAATGAACACCGTTTTGAAAAAGTACTTGCATAAATTCATACTAGTGTTCATAGATGATATTCTGGTTTATTCAAAAAGTAAGGAAGAGCACAAAGAACACTTAAGGATAGTTTTGCAAACTCTGAAGGAAAACCAGTTATATGCCAAATTCAGTAAATGTGAATTTTATAAAGACAAGATTTAGGAATTGGGGCATATTATTTATGAACAAGGATTGGCTGTTGACCCTAAGAAAAATAAAGGCTATTAGAGAATGGTTGGTGCCAACTAATGTATCAGTAGTGAGATCATTTATGGGAATTGCAGGTTATTATCGAAGATTTGTGGAAATATTTTCTGCAATAGCATATCCCATAACTTTATTACAGAGAAAAGGCACCAAATTTGAGTGGACTGAAAAATTCCAAAACATCTTTGAACAACTAAAACTAAAACTCACTACAGCCCCTATACTGAAAATTGCAGATCCTGACAAAGAGTTTGTTGTATCCACTGATGCATGCAGAGAGGGATTGGGAGGAGTTTTGTTACAGGAAAATTCTGTTATTGCATATGAGTATAGGAAACTTAAGAACCATGAACAGAACTACAGTGTATATGATTTGGAATTGGCTGTTGTAATTCATGCCTTGAAGATGTGGTGACACTGTCTTCTTGGAAAGAAATTTACATTGATGACTGATCATATTAGTCTTAAATAATTCTTTTCCCGAACTGATTTGAATGCTCGACAAGCTAGATGGTTGTCTTTTCTGAGTGAATTTGATATGGACATAAAACATATCAGAGGAAAAGAAAACAAAATTGCTGATGCGCTAAGCAGAAATGCTTGCCAAAACATAAGAAACATTAGGAGTAGTGCTAGCCTTGACTTAGAAGAGCTAATTAAAAAGGTAGCGGATCAAGATCCCAATTATGAAAATCTGCAATTGAAAATGCATAAAAAAGAAATGGCTGAGTACACCCAAAACTAGAGAGGGTCGATCTGCTATAAAACCAGATTGTATATCCCCAATGTAGAATCTTTGAAAAAAGAGATCCTAGATGAATACCATAAACAACCATATGCAGGACATTCGGGATATCAGAAAATGCTTACAGCCTTGAAAAAGAAATTGTTTTGGCCAAGAATGAAAAGGGATGTAGTAGAATATTTAGCTAGGTGCATGGAATGTCAACTAGTCAAAGTTGAACACCAGCACCGAGCTGGTCTATTAAATCCCTTGCCAATTGCAGAATGGAAATGGGACACTGTTTCGATAGACTTCATAACCAGGTTACCCAGGACCAAGTACCAACATGACTCAATGATGGTATTGGTCGACACTTTAACAAAGGCTGCACACTTCATACCTGTAAAATCTACTTTTGGGACAGCCCAAGTAGCAGATGTGTTCCTAAAAGAGATAGTAAGGCTACACGAGGTCCCAAGGATGATTATTTCAGATAGAGATGCTAAGTTCACATATGCCTTTTGGAAAGCTCTGTTTGGGGGCATGGGCACTAAATTGAATTTTAGTACTGCATATCACCCTCAGACGGATGGTCAAACAGAAATTACAAATCAGATCTTGGAGGATATGCTGAGAATGTATGTGATGGATAGGCCATCAAAATGGGGAGACTACTTGCATTTAGCCGAATTTTCTTATAACAACAGCTATCAATCCTCCATCAAAATGAGTCCATTTGAGGCACTCTATGGAAGAAAGTGTCGTACTCCTTTAAGTTGGAGCCAACCTAAAGATAAGCTAGTGTTGGGGCCAGATGCTTTACAAGAGATGGAAAGAATTGTCAAATAAATACAAAGAAACATCAAGACAACATAAGACCGATAGAAAAACTATGCAGATAAGAAGAGGGTGCATCGAGAGTTCAAAGTGGGTGATCATGTGTATTTGCGTATTAAACCCAAGAAGAGCACACTTTATGCTGGAAGTTGTGCAAAATTGGCTCCTAGATATTGTGGGCCTTTTGAGGTGTTAAAGAGGGTGGGACCAGTGGATTATAAGATGGCCCTACCGCCCCATGTTAAAGTTCATGATGTATTTCATGTTTCGTTATTAAAAAGATATGTGCATGATGCTTCTCACATTTTTTATTGGAATGTGATACAGGTGGAGCTAGAAGGGGAGTTCCTTCCAGAGCCGCTTCAAATATTGGAGCGGGAAGAAATTGAATTGAGGAATCGAACGGGAGAAAAAATAAAGGTGCTGTGGAAGCACTTTACTGCTGAAGAAGCTACATGGGAAAGAGAAGCTGAGATGATGGAAAAATATCCATATCTATTTTCAAAATGAACTCTGGTAGTTAATTGTTAACACCGAGGAAGGTGTTGGTTTTCAGGGGGGGAATATGTAACACCCCTAGTTTATGTTTTTTTTTCAAGGTAGACATTTGAACTTCAATCCAAAGGGGAGTGGACCCCAATGGATAGTTATTGTGTGGATGTAATTATTTAATCCTGAAAAAAAAAAATATAATAAAATATTGATTGTGCATGTTGACCAAATGAGAATTTTGAGATCACTGCCAAATCCATGAGGTATGGAAAGAGGCTAAGATTTTCCCCAAAAAGCTTTCAAAAATCATTGAAAGAATTTATTTCTAATTTAGATTTTTGAGGAAAAATCTAGATTTCCCCAATGAGGTGGAGAGTAGTTGGGAAGAGGTAAAAAGCTGGAAAAGCAGAAAGAAGCTTTAAAGTCCCTAAAAGGGAAGCCTAGGCAAATAGGAATAAAAGAATCCTACAATTCTGGACGCAGAATTAGAAACAGGCTTTGGGGAGCATAAGCTTAAATTCGCTACTCCAAAACATATTGGGGTTGGTCTATTCTTCGAGGAGATCTCAGCTCGGGGGTGAGTTCTGAAGACAAAGGAACTCTAAGGTTGGTAGGATTGGTCATCTGCATAATTGGTATGCTTATAAGATTTTTATGAATGGTTAAAATAATCGTGGGATATTGTACTGGTGCATGTTGTAGTTAATATTTTAATTAAGTTAAAATTTCTGTTCCTTAATTTTAATAGAATTCCATAGAAGAAATAATTCTTCTAGATTTCTGTAGTGTAGTAGGAGTATAGTCTAAGGAATACAACCAACCAGAATCTCTAGACCACAGGCTAGTCTAAATCTGGAGATATTCAATAATTCTTGAGATATTAAACAGATTTCTTATAACAAGTAAAGTGTAACTTTAATCTACTTTGTCAATGTATATATATTAATTAACTCTATTGCCAAACACTAGGAGTGGAATAGAGTGAGTATGAAATATTAGTCTCTAGTTGGCTATTTACACTAAATTGCATGAAGTCATTCTACTACTCAAGTGCAAAATAATAAATTAAATCAGAAGCACATATGCTAAATGAACAATATTTAATGACAGAAAAGAGTCTATTGTCAATCTATGCTTGCTCTAGACTACCTAGGATAACAATGTTCTGTAGAAGAGTAGAACAAACTGAAATATTAGCAGAAGCTATTATTATTCTATAAAATTATATTGAACCACACCCACAATCCTTGATATAATAGAAAGAAATTCCAAACATCAGTAGTAGATTTCTATGTAAGTTATTAAACAAGTATCTGTCAACTTAATTACTAACCAGCTTTGCTTATATAATAACAAAGGTAATTCTCTGCCTCTGTGGACAGAGAAGCATTATATGAAAATTTAATTATTAAATTTTGGGTTGACGGAATTACATTATCAATATGGCGTTGCTGTAAAATGATGAAGAATAGAAGTATAACTAGAAACAGAACATCAGTGTTATTTCCACACATATAAATATAATGGAATAATTGTACAGAATTCAAGAGGCTTGCGTTGAAGCCTATACATTTTATTATATGGAAACTATATTATATCTTTATATGAAGTTATGCGGCAAACATAGCAGAGATAAATGCCTCTCATTATCATATGAGACCTCTCTATAAAAAAAAAAAAATATGTATATATAAATGAGCAACAGTGACATCACATTAATCCAACTAGGGTAATCGAGTTTACTAATCCTCTTGTTTAAATAACAAAAGGAGATTTCCGCCATTAACATCGTGGAGTTATGTATATTAAATAGAAAGGGAATGCTATTATAAAAGGAACGCACAAGACTGGACTTAACTAAAGATTGGTCCTGAAAATTTATTTGCAAATAAACAGTGTGGAACAACATGTTAATAACCGAGGCTATTATGGGAAGGATAATAAATTAAATCAAAAACATATTTTATACCAAGGAAAACAACTTATTGAAATGTCAACAGAGCGGTGTAATATTTCGTTCGCCTATGGAGAAGATAATGTCACTGTTTCCCCGAACTGAAAGTCCAAAATTGTTACAAATCTCACAAACAAATTTTCCAAGATGGAACGAAAAAAAAAAAAACTAAATTGCGAGACGAGACAAAATCTCGCATCTTATAAAAAAAATCACTCTGTAATTTCCGAAGCATGAGGTAGTCTTGACCTGTGCAGAACAATGGAACGCAAGCTTAAGCCAGATTCTAGAGAAGATCAAAGGATGCATTTTGTTGAGAACACTCTTAAAAAATCTTTACATGTAACCACCCATGTAAACGAGTTAAATCCGAAGCAAAATAGAGATAGAGATTTAACAAAAATAGGCGAGTGCGAAAAACTAAAGGTGAATCAGTAACTACCTTATACATGTTGCATTGATCGAGATTTCTTTCCACTGGAATGTAGAGAGGGAAATGAAACATTAGAGCGATTATTTTACAAATGAAACGAATTAACAAGAGGGCAATGTGAGGGTTGGTGAAAGAGTCACCTGTCAGAACGATGGGAATTGTGTACACCCTGCATGTGGAGAAATCCGAACCCTCTAACACATTGTGAACACATCTGAATACGCATCCAAGTCGGCGGAGGAAGAATACATAAAACAAAAACAAAAAATTTTGAGTATTAACTTCAGATAGCACCACCACGAAACAATGAAGGGCAACACACCTGAGAAATCGAAATGTACGAGGGAAAGAACATCTATATTATCTCAAATGATAATACTCAAAGAAGCACTTACCATATTCACAGGGTAGGGGGCCTTAAGCCGTTCCAGACGCAAAAATCACACACTCGCCAAGACAAGTGTTTGGTCAATTTAGTGTGTCCTAAATTGCTAACATAAATTATCAACCAGGGATTCGTAAGCTGACGAAGTGTGGCGCACTATATGTGCAAGATAACCTATCTCTTACTTTTTGTCGTTTTTGGATTTTTATAAAATTCTAAAAGACAAGTATGGTTATGGATATTCAAGGAAATGATGTCCTTTATAATGATTTACCAACTTGAAACTGAAAAAAGAATTTGAAACATACAATGACAAAACTTGAAAGGAAATGAAAATGTGCTACTGAAATGAAAAAGGTGCTGCTAATCTAATAAATCAAAACAGTGAACTAGTGAGCATGAAACCAAATTATTCTTGCTGCTGTCTAAACACAAAAGAAACTATGCCGAAAGAAATCCAAAAGTTGCAATAAAGTAAATCTAAATCAAATTACATCAACTTGTCTTCTGATCCCTCATCATTAGTCCAGCTATGATTTTCGGAAGTAACCATAAACAACTTGAGTAACCGATATCTAACTTGCAGAAAGTAAACTAATATCAAACCACACATTCATAATTCAATCCCTCACCATCAGTCCAGTTGTGGCTTTCGGAGGTAACTGAAGATGTCATGCACAATTTAATATTTCTAACTTGCAAAAAGGAAACTAATATCAAACTACACATCCATAATTCAATCCCTCACCATCAGTCCAGCTGTGGCTTTCGGAGGCAACTGAAGATGTTATGAGCAGTTTAATATATCTAAATTTGCATAAAGGAAACTAATATCAAACTACACATTTCATAATACAATCCCTCACCATCAGTCCAGCTGTGGCTTTCGGAGGTAACTGAAAATGACATGAGCAATTTAATATATCTAAATCTAACTACTGAAGCAAATGTGCAAGACTGAAATAAACAAAGCAAGACCGGAATTAAACAAAAACTAAGAAAAAATAAATTAACAGCAGAACAATATTGATTCCATGTCATTAGTCAAAAGATATGCAAGTGCCCGGGCTGCCTATTTGTAATCTGAAACAAGAAATTATGCTAAAAGCTATGATTTCATAAAGCAATCTAAGTAAGGAAATATGAAAAAACAGAATTGAAAGCAACTTATCTAGAAAACATGTAAAAGCCTCCTTGGATAGCAGGGGCCCTCTGCTACCAATTTGGTGAAGTCCTTCAGCTCCTTAAAGATAAGATCACAATAGCATCAAAGAACTAAGCTTCTTTATTCAAAAACTCATAAATCTACATCCCATTCCATCTTGAACTTTGTTACAAATCTACTTTCTCATTACTTCCTCATTACCATGATAGGAGAAAACTTCTCCTATTTATACAAAATATGAGGAGACATCTCATTAATGGGAGTCCATGAATCTCTCCCTCCATCTCTAGAGTTACAATCAAAATAGAAAATGATAAGACACATGTCTTTCTAGAGTTTTAACACAACTTGAGGAATGAGACACATATCCTCCTAGAGTTTCAATACAACAAGGAAGTGAGACACATATCCTTTTGATCCCATAATCTTCTCCAACCAAATTCGAATTTGCCTTTAGAGTGCCACATAAGGGTCTTCTAGAAATCTCCTTTTGACCTACACATGTCACAAAACTCATAACACATATATAGATATATGAAACTATGTTAATTTTCTAGTTTCTAATCATAAATTCACTTAAAATACATAAAATAAATAACTTTGGAAAACAAGGATCCTAACCCATATATTTATGAAAATGGTTACTTGATGTAGGGTTTTAGGTCAAATGGCTATGAAATAAGAGCTAAACGGTTATGACATAATGGAAATATGTATGAATATGGAGAACACTTTTGAGACTCAACATACCCCCCAACTGAAGTTGTTGCATGTCCTCATGCAACTATTGCAATGATTCATTTGTCCATGAGTTGATCTTTGACTCATATAGATTCGTTCCAAACTTTGCTTCTTGATATTTTCTTTTTTTGGCAAAGTATAATACATTTGATTGCAACACATTTTATTTTATTTTTCAATGGTTGGTTCTTGTGTGACAACCTTTTTTTTTTTTTTTTGAGCATTGGTTCTTGTGTAACAATGCTTTATTTTCTTCGTTGCATCAAAGTTCATGAAAACATTTAGAATCAACTACTTCATCAATAAATTGATCATTTGCAATGCATATAATCTTTTGAATCATGTTGCAACAATAGTTGGTTGGGAAGTATATGTGGATGGAAATGAAATGAAAATGTGTGATAGTGTATGACATGTGGATATGAAATGATGTCCCTTCCCCCCCAACTAAAGATATGACAATGTGAAAAAGGGAGTGAGGAATTTTTCTAAAGTTACAATTTTAGCATTCTAATGAATTATATGACTAAAAATTAGAAAACAACATACCTTCACTTACCTTAAATGTGGATGAGTTGTGTATGTGTGGTGGCTGCAAAATTCTGATCATATTCTTCTTCAAGTGGCTGAACAAGAGGAGTCATGGATAAAGAGATGAGATGACTTTTATTGGTTCTACTAAAACTTGCTGAATCTGCTCCAAAATGCTGAAAATAATAGTCTTCATGTCTTCAAAACTCATTGGCACAATTCCTACTATGTGAAAATATGTTCTGATGTCGAACATAGTAGGAAATTGTTGACTTAGTGGCCATTAATGGATGCCACTAGTCAACACGAGAACTCTCACCATTGATGACAATGAGAGTCAAGATGCCCAAACACATCTTGCTAGGTACGAATGATTTTGCTGATGTCGAGTCACCTAGAAGATCTGAAGAACAAGAGACATTAATGTATTCCCATTGTTTGTCAGCATGAGAACTTGCCATTAAGGCATGCAAGCCTCAAGGTGTTTTTACAAAGAACTTAGACTCAAAGAACTATGGACTCAATAATTTGCATTGCAGCAGGGCTTATTTGCGGAATGAAAATGACAAGAAATGGAAGATGGAAATGGAAGATGAAAATGGAAATGGACAATAAGCATGTGAATGAGAAATGAAAATGGGCAATAAGCATATGAATGAGCCTCTTGCTTTTATTTGTGGTTATGAATGGACAAAAAGAAATGGAAAGTGGATGTGAATGTAAATGGAAAATATGAAGTGAAATGAGGTGAATGGTTTATTATGAGGTATGGATGTGATGGAGACAATAGTATCTGAAAGTTTTTCAAATGTTTGGATCTTATTTTACATTAGCATATTTCCTCCTCTTTGTTGTTGATCATCCTCTTATGAAACAAATTGGTCTCTTAGAGAGACACCATTCTCTTGTAGTCATTTGTCCTTCCTCCTGGAACCTGCAAAAAACTAATACTTCTTCTGCAATGGAATGTAAGATTATCAAAGGAGAGAGGTGATCAATCTCTCTAGTTATGATATTTACATACAAAACTAAGAATTTGTATTAATGAAACAAGTTCTTCAAAGGAAAAATCAAAAGAATTTATACCTGTTTTGGAATTAGTGCCTCAAGTTGAATGTAGCTTCTTTTCAGCAATTTATTTCATTATTTACTATTTCAAACTCTAATGATGGATTTCGCATTGTGTAGATCTTGTTGAGACATTTTCAATGATACTTAAATCATCAAAATCTGATTTTGTATGAGAAAGTTAGGCTGATTTGAACAATGAGGTTTTTCAGCTGCTAAAAATCTTGAATAAAAAGTTAGTCATTCATCTTTCATCATCAGTCCAAAATTACTCAATACCTTCAGAAAAGTGAGCAAATAACTTATTCATTTCATTGATTCAATTTTTTTTTATTTTTTTATTTTTTTGAATTTTTTTTTTGAATTTTTTTGAATTTTTATTTTTTATTTTTTGAATTTTTTATTTTTATTTTTATTTTTATTTTTTTTAAAATGAAATAAAGCATGGATGAAATAATTGTCCTTATGAATATTTTTGAAACAAAGACATGGCAATGCCTCTTTCATGCAAAATAAAAATAAAAAGCTTGAAATTTCTAAAGTCAAATTCCTAACTATGAAGGAGATGAAGGCAGAGTCCTTTTCAATTTATACAACTTGCATTTGATGCACATGTGATAATGTGTTTGCCTCAAATAATCCATTTGTCATTCATCATGTGCCACCACACATGAATTCTGCCACATTTTCCCTCAAATAAGGAAATTAGTTCCTTGATTATTTTTCAAAACCGTGACTGTTTTCATAATAAAAAAAAACATTTTTCTCTCACGCACACTGCAAATTAGTGCTCCGAAAAACCCTGAATTTCTCCCAAATGGCTGCAAATTTCAGAAAGTTCTTATAGGCTTACCTAATTCACCCCGTTCCCGAAAAAACCCATGTTTTATTGTTTTCTAATTCGTCCTGGTTTGCTCAGAAAATTCGTTTTAAAATCGGGTGTTTTTGACAATGACGCATTTCGTTTTCTGGCAATTACTTGTGGTTTGATTTGTTTTTATTTTGCAGGTTTTGAAGTGTAATGGCTTGTATCTCACATAGAAGTTCAGATTGATCTTCCTCATTCCAATTACTTGCAATGGAATCTACAATCTTCTCTTCATCAACAGTCTGAAATCTTCTCTTCATCAGCAATTTCTTCATATGATACACTTCCATTGTATGTCCCTACAATTGAATTTGTAATCTTCTCTTCATCAGCAAATTGCAATCTTCTTCTCATCAACAATTTGCAATCTTTTCCTCATCAACAGTTTCTTCATGTGATATACATTCATTGTGTGCATTTTTTTTTAAAATGATTTCTAATAACTGTTGTTTGAGGAAAAACAAATATGAAAAATAGAAAGTTTTTTTTTGAATTTTTTTTAAATTGCAGTGCATGGGTCTTTGTGTGGATTGGAGGTCTGCATATATGTGTAAAGCCAAGCCAAAGAATGGCCTCATGCATATGCGTGAGTATTATTTCCATGAGATTTTTTTTTTTAATTTGATTTGTTAATAAAATGATGTATGTTATATTTTCAAAAAATTTAAAAATACACATATATATTCATTAAACAAAACAATTTATTGAAATCAAAGTTTTTTTAAATTGTTGAATCAATTGAAATGATGAAGTTTTATTTTGTCTCCCTTTTTTTTTTTTCTTTTTTCTTTTTTTTTCATATAACAATTCTTTTTCTGATCCTCCAGATCACACAAAGTGCAAGAGGAGAGCATACTCAAGAATTATTAATTTTTTTTACATAACAATCCTTTTTCTGATCCTCCGGATCACACAAAGTGCAGGAGGAGAGCATACTCAAGAATTATTAATTTTTTTTAGATGTAAGAAATAAGGCTACCTAGTTACACTTCCCCGGCAACGGCGCCAAAATGTTTGGTCAATTTAGTGTGTCCTAAATTGTTAACATAAATTATCAACCAGGGATTCGTAAGCTGACGAAGTGTGGCGCACTATATGTGCAAGATAACCTATCTCTTACTTTTTGTCGTTTTTGGATTTTTATGAAATTCTAAAAGACAAGTATGGTTATGGATATTCAAGGTAATGATGTCCTTTATAATGATTTACCAACTTGAAACTGAAAAAGGAATTTGAAACATACAATGACAAAACTTGAAAGGAAATGAAAATGTGCTACTGAAATGAAAAAGGTGCCGCTAATCTAATAAATCAAAACAGTGAACTAGTGAGCATGAAACCAAACTATTCTTGCTGCTGTCTAAACACAAAAGAAACTATGCTGAAAGAAATCCAAAAGTTGCAATAAAGTAAATCTAAATCAAATTACATCAACTTGTCTTCCGATCCCTCATCATTAGTCCAGCTATGATTTTCGGAAGTAACCATAAACAACTTGAGTAACTGATATCTAACTTGCAGAAAGTAAACTAATATCAAACCATATATTCATAATTCAATCCCTCACCATCAGTCCAGCTGTGGCTTTCGGAGGTAACTGAAGATGTCATGCACAATTTAATATTTCTAATCTTGCAGAAAGGAAACTAATACCAAACTACACATTTCATAATACAATCCCTCACCATCAGTCCAGCTGTGGCTTTCGGAGGCAACTGAAGATGTTATGAGCAGTTTAATATATCTAAATTTGCAGAAAGGAAACTAATATCAAACTACACATTTCATAATACAATCCCTCACCATCAATCCAGCTGTGGCTTTCGGAGGTAACTGAAAATGACATGAGCAATTTAATATATCTAAATCTAACTACTGAAGCAAATGTGCAAGACTGAAATAAACAAAGCAATACTGGAATTAAACAAAAACTAAGAAAAAAATAAATTAACAACAGAACAATATTGATTCCATGTCATAAGTCAAAAGATATGCAAATGCCCGGGCTGCCATGAAAAATTATGCTAAAAGCTATGATTTCAGAAAGCAATCTAAGTAAGCAAATATGACAAAACAGAATTGAAAGCAACTTATTTAGAAAACATGTAAAAAGCCTCCTTGGATAGCAGGGGCCCTCTGCTACCAATTTGGTGAAGTCCTTCAGCTCCTTAAAGATAAGATCACAATAGCATCAAAGAACTAAGCTTCTTTATTCAAAAACTCATAAATCTACATCCCATTCCATCTTGAACTTTGTTACAAATCTACTTTCTCATTACTTTCTCATTACTTCTTCATTACCTATGATAGGAGAAAACTTCTCCTATTTATACAAAATATGAGGAGTCATCTCATTAATGGGAGTCCATGAATCTCTCCCTCCATCTCTAGAGTTACAATCAAAATAGGAAATGATAAGACACATGTCTTTCTAGAGTTTTAACACAACTTGAGGAATGAGACACATATCCTCCTAGAGTTTCAATACAACAAGGAAGTGAGACACATATCCTCTTGATCCCATAATCTTCTCCAACCAAATTCGAATTTGGTCTTAGAGTGCCACATAAGGGTCTTCTAGAAGTCTCCTTTTGACCTACACATGTCACAAAACTCATAACACATATATATATATATGAAACTATGTTAATTTTCTAGTTTCTAATCATAAATTCACTTAAAATACATAAAATAAATAACTTTGGAAAACAAGGATCCTAACCCATATATTTATGAAAATGGTTACTTGATGTAGGGTTTTAGGTCAAATGGCTATGAAATAAGAGCTAAATGGTTATGACATAATGGAAATATGTATGAATATGGAGAACACTTTTGAGACTCAACAACAAGCATGGAGGCAAATGGCTCGCCTGAAGTGAAGAATGAAATGACAATTTCCGAAGCGACCAAATGAAGTCGACACAGTTGAGTTTACATTTTAATTCAGCATGAAACCCTAGAATTCGAACGGAGATCATCATCCACGTGTGCGACGATAACCTACTCCCTGTCACAAAACTATATAAAATTTCCTTGACGGGACAGAGAGTAAACACCACTGATACATCAATATTTAGACTTAAACGCATCGTCCTCAGAAAACCAAAATCCGGAGTATAAAAACTAATGTGGAACAGAGTTTTACACCGAGGAGGATTGGCGTCAGATTTGGGGTTGTCAGGCAGTGTAACGAGACTTAAAATGTACTATTCTTAAATGAAAAACCATCATGGCACTCCCAAAGTAGAGTTGGGCATTAAACGCAATGAACGTTGAATTAATAAGCCTCGAATCCCAAGTGTACCTAGAGAAGAAAATAGGTAAACACGCATAAGTATCAACACAGATCATAGAAATCCACTTAACGTTCCATGTAGGACCAATGCTTGGGTGGTAACAAGTGTTCCAACGCGTGGTCCAAATTCGAACAGAACGTATGAGCATAGGTAGACATCTAGATAGTGGGTTAAAACCCAAACTCCAAAGATGCGTAATGATACATGAAAGTGATATGTATAACTTGTAAGTGGGAGACATATAGATATAATATAGAGGCATCGAATGGGCATATATTTGATACAGTTGTGGTTGATGTATGATATTACCATGTGAAAATTTATACAAGGATTGAGGTGGATTAAACCACCCATGAATATTACTCATGGTTTCTTTTATAAACATATAGTAATTTAGTTGGTAGGGAATTGTCCTTAGATTAAACTAGTCATTATCCCTAAGGAGATTTATGACAATTCTGCTATATGTATAAAATACAAAAGACTCAATGGAGAGATGATGTATATAAATATGGTAGACTTCATGAAAAAAAAAATATTTGCTTAGGAGTGATGTGACACATAATAAGCATTGTTTTCATTTCTTATAATACCCAAAATATCTAATGTTATCAACCTATCCAATGTTATATAAAACATCATCCAAATTTTTTATACAATGAGATGACCCTTCCTTTATTATAATATACTTTAATAATCAATTCATAACTTTTGTATGAATCATACTAGTATGCCTACCCAAAAAAAAAAAACTAATATTCAAATGCTTTTCCAATAATATTTTTCAATAAATAATTCACTTAATTAGCATTCTAGTATAGACTAATTATGATTCTATAATACAAATTATGTTGGATCACATATTATTGACACACTTATAACTCCAACGATTCTTCGTGTAATTAAAAAATATTATAGCAATTCATTTTCCTCTTTTTCACATAATTTTAGAAATTTATTTATTTTTTACAATTAATGTGACTAAAAAGAAAATATAGTAGTCAACACAATAAAATAGGGAGTAGTTAACACTTAAGCATATATACAATTTTTACAATAAATATTTAATAAAAAAATTTGATCTCCAAATCTCATTAGAACTTTGGTAAAAAAAATAAAATATCATTTTAATACGATAGCTTCAATACAACATTAAACCTATAATGAGGCCAATAAACCTCTTTTTGAATCAGTGCACCTAGGATTTTATTCGCATTTGGCACCCTATAACCTCTTGACATCTACCATCATATAACTTCACATTTGTACACCATATAACTGAACTCATATTTTTAGGTGTAATTTTTGTTTACTAACCTATGGCATCATATAACCTCACAATTGTACACCATAAAACTGAACTCATATTTATAGGTGTAATTCACATTTGTGCACCATACAACTAAACTCATATGTTTACATGTAATTGTCATTGGCTGATTGATGACACATGTGCACTAGGATAGTGTGATTTTTTCTGCAGTTGCCATAATCCTAAGCCAAAACCCGAGAATGCTCTAAAAAATTCTCGAACCTTCCTTTTGCAAATAATCCTATCAAATTTTCTCCCTGTCCCTCCCTCACATCTTCGTAAATTTAGTTTTTTCCTTTTGTTTTTGTTCTGAGTGTAATAAAAAACAGGCTTATCCATTGAAAGTGGTCTGCACAAAACCCCTGGTAATCTCCTAATCATTCTCCGCACCAAAATACATTATTTCTCCCTTCGCTGCCAAAATTTGGCTGTGAGCCAGACTTCGGCTCTATAACCCGTTATAGTATTGAAAGAAATATGCTCTTATGTGAGTAGGAATGAAGCAATGAAAAATACTATAAAAGCGGATTCTCAAGTGCACTAAACTAGAAAATATTATGATAAACAACAGAAAGATATTGATACTGGGAGAAATAGATATTGATACTGAGAGCAATCTTTAAGTGAGAATCTAGAGTCTTCAACATCGAACAACCAAATCTTCACTAAATTCTTCAGCACATGGTAACACAAAGCTCTTTTGGAATGCTAAATTTATGGTTCTCAAAATGTATATTAGACAGAGTGCAGGTTCATTTTTATTAGATCCATAGTGATATTTACATAACAAGATATGATGTGGTTTACAAATTTGGCACCTCACATTTGTATTGACAAGCAAGCACAAATCTGGGAAAAAAGTAATAAGATAAAAAAACAAGATAGGTTGCGGAGCAACAAGTTCCTACCTAAGGGACTGATGTCAAGAGCAGGTTCTCACTAGACTATTCTACAGAATTAGTGCTTGGTCTAGTTTGAAGGTTGATTATATTGGTTGTGAGGTCTGGCTAGACGAACATACCAATTATAGTTTCGAATTGGTTTGGTTTAAAAACACTGCAATAAACAACATAGTCTAAATTGGAAGTTTATAAAATCCAAAAACTTAACTAACCAACTCTCCCTGTAACATTTTGAAATGTTGAAAAAAATTAAAGACCGAGGTTACAATAAGGCTTGCTTCAAGAAATGCAATCCAATGCATCAAGAATATTAAGAACATATGATTTATGGTAACTTTTCATGGAATGTTACAAAGAAATTATACTTGTAGGGTAAGTATAGGAAATTGCATGTCGCTATGAGAATGTAGGTTCCTTATAAATATGGAGTTATGTTTGAAGCTGAGCTTAGCCAGTGACTACACAGTTTATTAAATAATTTATGCTAACATTGAGCTTAGCCAATGATAACATAGTTTATTAAATAATTTATGCCAACATTTATATAGATGTTGTTACCCGAAGCAATCTGGAAAAAAACAATCATTTTTGTTTTTTGTTTTTTCAAAAGAACTAGAGACCTTAGATATTGGAATTTCATTAAATAAGTAGCCAAAGAAAAAACTCTCAAAGACAAGAGAACAGGACAAAGAAAGTAACAAAGCCTGATGTGAAACTGCCCTCCAAAAAAAGGCACAGGATACTATTTCATACAAATATTTATGTACATAGATGAAACCCAGAAGAATGATTAGAAATTTTCCATCCATGGTTAGTCTCTCCATGGGCATCATTGGATGCCTATTATGACAATTTCAAGTCACCAGTGCTTAGTCCTACCCTGATCATTGTTAGAAATAAGCTTAGTAAGTCCTCAAAAATCACCCAAAAACGCATTAACTCCTTGCAAATCAGCAACAATGGCGAATAAAGCATGCAACTGCTTGAGCCCAGTGTCTAAGTTTGGTCTTCACCTATTGAGGATTGTCACCTGCACACGGTCCCCAAAAAAAATCAATGAAAGACCCATTATTTTACCGCATAAAAGTACTCTGCAATAAGAAATTCAATTGTGCGAATGAACATGGCAAAATCTACGGTTGAAAAGAAAATGAAGAAAACTGCTAAAAGATATGATGGAACTGTATCATTGTTTACCCGTGGATGGGAAAGTAGGCACCCATGGTCACAATTTTCATTATCACCATCTATTCATAAAAAAGTTTAATAATATTCTAATTACATTTTAATGATAATTGAAAGTAAAATACATAGTCACATATGTAAAGACAGTATGCATGGACTTACAAGTGTAAAGACGAAGACCAATATGCATGCCACTTGTCTCATTTTCCCCAATGTGCTATCTAGTTTCGTTTCAATACAAGGTCTGTGAGCAGTTGCGAGTTTTTGTTCACACTCACACATTCTGTGAATTGGTTCCTGACCCATAGCCATCCAAGCCATCATAAGCATCAGTAGTAGTCTATCATGTTGAGTCAGTTAGTTATGCAGAAGTCGATCCAGTGACAGTATATATATATATATATATATATATATATATATATATATATATATCACCACCACTAGCAGCATACCTTATAACATAGCTAGAATTTGATCTACTCGATGAAATAGTAGATGATCGAGTATATCCTGGTTATTCTGCTCGTGAATTCCGGTTTCTGGAATTGTCTACACATTGCTTGTCAACTTCTAGTGAGCCACATTGCTTCTGCTTTAATTTTAAGCAATAGGGAGCTCGTGAAGGGATGGAAATCACAGTAAACTGAACCTGAAACCCATAGAAAGTATTAAGACCATATTTGAGAAAACATGTACAATATTATAAAATGAAACCCTGGATTCTTGTGATGGAAATTATCATTTTCAAATTGTAAATAATTTTGAATAAAGAAGGAAGGTTGTCAATGTGAAAAACATCATAATGGATGAAGACTTGATAGGTACAACTATATGAGTCCCAGACACAGGTTGTGAATGATATAATAATCATAAGGTTGCGAATGGTATAATACTGAAATGGAACTAAACCCAAGTTCTCTGAGCTCTGTTAGAAGTTGTTTGGCTTGAGGTAACTGAATAGAATCTTAGCATAGAGGCCTACCTATCAAAATTTATGATTTTATAGGAGAAGTTTGACGCAGAACTGTTAATGTTTTTTCCTCAACGGAATGGTTTCATATGGAAACCCTGGAATGAGATAAACCCTCAGTAATTAGAATTCAAGAAGTTAAAAGTTGTATTTCAATCATATATATATATATGTGTGTGTGTGTGTGTGTGTGTGTGTGTGTGTGTGTGTGTGTGTTTATTTTTTTTTAACTATCTGAGACTTGGATGATTCTTGGATGGAACGAAGTTGTGTTATGGAGCTCTTTATTCATTTAAGGCATCGAAAAAGGCAGTGGCCAATGCCCACTACGTGGTTAGCGCTTGTTCCGGCTGTATGTGGGTTTTTTTAATTGGCATCCCACTTTCTGAATGATATTCAATGGTTGTTAACGTAAATATGGACAACCTAGATAATAGTGTGGAGGATTTTCATCTGTCCATTTTCCAGGCTTACATGATTTGGAAATTTGTTGCCAAGCACTCTGATTGAGATGGCTTTTGGGCTTTCTATAATTTTTATGTTGTGGGATTTTTTATCTAAGTGGGTTTTTCTCAATATAGATGTTTTTGCGGTGATTTATAAGCAATGCTCAATAAGAGACGCCACTGGGTGGATTGGAAGTGTCTCTTTAACCATAGCTAGGTGGAGTCGAAGGAGTTTATGTTGTAAAGTTAGGGAGACAAGATAACACAACCGCCAATGCAACTCTTCTCAACACATCCCTCCCTACAGCAACCAATGCTCTCTCCACAATCATAGCAAAGTTCCAAAATGTTGGGCTTTCAGTTACTGATGTCGTTGCTCTATCAGGTATATTGTAATAAGTCTTCCTTACTCATCATTTTGTTTGGAAAAATCTCTGTTAAACTAACAGAGTTAGAAGTAGATAGTGTGTTTAGTATAGTTTTAATTTTGTATATGGTATAAATTTTGTGTTTCATGGATGTTATACCAAGGGGACATACAATTGGGCAAGCTCAGTGCACAGTGTTCATCAATAGAGGTGCACAGTGTTCATCAATAGACTCTACAATTTCAGCGGATGAACAATTATATGAGGTGCTCAATAAGAGATGCCACTGGGTGGAGTCGAAGTGTTGAATTTTATTTATCATTGGTGGGTTTCTTTGTGCTTCCGACATTGCCCACTCCATTATAGTAGGCCCGTCTCTGAGCCACCCAACAACATTTCCTGCAAACCTCAATATCATTTACATGATTTTCATTGATAGCCCCCCCATCCAGATACTTTCTTACCAGGCTTAGACCCAGTCCTACTTGCCAGAGAAGGCAGCTGAAAAGTCCGAGAAGAAGGTGGATTTGAACTGTGAGACGGAGGTAATTCCATTTATGCTTAATGGACAAGAATCATCTAAATTAATAATAGAGCGAATCATTTTGCATTTGAGTTTTTTATAGGTTAAGATGCTGAAAAAAAGTAATACATGCAGAAGTAAAGTAATACATGTAGAAGAAGAGTGGATACTAACTATAACTGTAAGTTTGAAGCATATGCACAAAAGTTGATACTGATTGTAAGTTTGAAGCATACCGAGGCGTATACACAAAATTTGATACTGATTGTAAGTTTGAAGCATACCGAGGCGTATACACAAAATTTGATACTGATTGTAAGTTTGAAGCATACCTAATGTGTTTGCTGGCAGTGGGCTTTCAGCTTCAGGGGCCATTGCAGGGAAGAATAACCAACACAATAAAACACAATAAAACAAAGAGCCTTTCCAAGGGCCATTGCAGCGAATAATAAGTAAATACAGATAACAGCAACATGCACGCGACACCTAATGAAGGATCTCTTCATAGCTAGAAGGCTCTCTTGACAGATCTAGAGCCAAAAGAAAGGAATAATAAGCGAAGAAGCCTATTATGCGTTAGCATTAAATTTTTAAGGATTAATGCTAGATTTAATTCATTGACTGTAATAGTTGAGTATCATATGATGGATTTTCTCAATTTATTTTAAGCACTGCCTCGATATGAGGCCAAATAAGATGAGAAAAATTTTCATTAGACGAGAGAGAAAAATTAAAGAAAAACCTTCGTTAAAACTAAAAAAAAACATTGATATCTGTATCTAACTAATATCAGCCGCTAAAAAACAATTATTATAGTCCCTGCCATGCCGCACATGGCAAGGACTAATAAGATTTCATTCTTCTCCTTGAAAATCCCATAATAATCAAAATAAAACCAAAAAAACAAAGGTAGACTTTTGGAATATTCCTTGGTTAGAAATGCATTAATTGACTTCATTCTAATCAAAATCAAAGCTTCATCAAAATCTTGGTGTTTTTAATATTTGGTTTCTGTGATTCAAAAATGCAATAAACAAAAAAACAAAAGTATGTGTTTATAAGATTCCTTGGTTGGAAATGCCGTAATTGATCTCATTCTAATCAAAATCAAAGCTTAATTAAAAAAAAACAACTTCGGGTTTTTAATATTTAATTTAATTAAAATTAAAACTTAATAAAAAACTTGGGATTTTAAATATTTAGTTTAATCAAAATTAAATCTTAATCAAAATCGCAGATCAGTTGGGTATTGGATTGAGCCTGGCTCATCCGCTGTCAAAACCCATCGGAGGTGCTGTTCGTGGAGGCGTCTGAAGTCTGCACAAGTCGACATTGAATCTTGTTTGCCGCGTTGAAGTGAGAGTTTTCATGGTGAACGCATCCAGCGATTCGTTCATGCGCTGATAAGATAGAACGTAGGCCCACGGAGGTTGCCCACGGAGCTTACGCTGCCTGTACTGTGCTGGAGAGCTGTGTGAGACAGCGTTTGAATAGCGGCCCAATCACATATGCAGTGAGCGCAATTCACATATGCATTGAATTCAATTCTGCCGGATTAAAATTGTGTAAACTGAGTTGAATTTCGATTTGAGTTAAATTAACGTAAATTTTCAAAGCACTTTTGGTGCGTTTTCAAAGCTTCTCCTCTGCCCCATTTTTTTTATCGTTTGGTTGCATTTAAGTGGTGAAGTCGACCTGCGTTGAGCAGCAAAGAGTGTGAAGCCGACCTGCGTTGATTACAAAGAAGTTTGAAGCACGTTTTTTGGAATTGCAAAGAAGTTTGAAGCACGGTTTCGTATGACAGTGCTTTTATTTTGGAATTGCAAAGAAGTTTGAAGCACGGTTTTGTAAAAAAAAGTTTGCTGCGCTATATATATATATAATTGCTGAGCTATATATATATATAATTTTCTGGTCACGTTTTTTTAAGTTTTGGGGTTCGATTTTTTAAGAGCAAAACCGTTACCATAAAAGTTTTTTTTAAAAGGGAGCAAGTTTGCAAGTTTTGTTTGAAGTTTTTTTTTTTTTTAAAAAAAAAACATCAAACTAAATAGAGTGTGTAAGAAAGCTTGCAATTTTTTTTTGAATTTGGTCATTAGTGGAGAAATGGCTAATCCCCTTGCAGATACATATTTAAATGAGTCTTCAAAACTTGATGGAGAAAATTATGTAAACTGGAAATTTAAGCTCATAACAGTACTGGAGGCATACAATCTCTGGACGATTGTCAAAGGTGATGAGCCCAAGCCTCAACCTCCTGCTGCCACTCAAGATTGGGAGAAGCGTGAAATGAAAGCAAGGGTGCTGCTACGCATGTCAGTGAAGGACAATATTATTCCTCACATTTGGGACTGTGAAACTTCCAAGGCGACTTGGGACACGCTTAAAGGTTTGTATGAAACGACTAATGCAAACCATATTTTATTTTTAAAAACAAAGCTGCTATCTATTAAAATGGAAGCCCATGAGACCATTAGCAACTTTGTTTCCCGAATTAAAGACCTGAGTGATAAACTAGGTGATATTGGTGAAAAGGTGTCTAGTACAGACTTGGTAACTGTTGCTTTAAAGGGGTTAGTCCCAGACTATAAAGTCTTTATTTCAGCTCTCTCAGCTAGACCAACACCTCCTACATTTGAAGAATTGGCTGGAATTCTTCTTCAAGAAGAAGAGCGAATGAAAAATTTTGAACTGGAGTCAAATGGTTCTGATTTGGCTTTGACTGCAAGAGGCAAAAGACCATTCTGAGGGAGACCATGGGACAGGAACAGAGGCCGGTTTCAAGCAAAACAGAAAGGTATGGCACCTCCTGATTCTTATGTTAAGAGGAACATTGAATGTGATTATTGTGGAAAACCTGGACATTTGGCTAAAGATTGCTATAGGAGAAAGAATAATGAATCAAATCAAAGACATAGAAGGCATAATGGAAATTATATAAACAGAGACACCTCAGTGAATGATGGATTTAAAAATCTTAAGTTATTTCTTTCTGATGCTGCATTGTCTGCTGAAACTGATGATGAGAATGCATGGTTCATTGATTCTGGTGCATCGGCACACATGACTTGTAATAAAGAATGGTATGATAAATATTATGAGAAATCTGATGGTACACACATTTACCTAGGAGATGACAGGTCACTTAAAGTTCAGGGCTATGGCATAATAAATGTGTACTTACCTAATGGACAAATGCGACAGATTCATAATGTGATGTATGTCCCTGCTCTCAAAAAGAATTTGATATCTGTTTCCACTATCACTGATAATCATTTAAAAGTTGAATTTGGTAAATTGGGGTGTATAGTGAAAGATGTTCAAGACCACTACAGGGTTGTTTCTACAGGTACCAGGGTTGGAGGATTATATAGATTGGATGTGACAGTGAAGCGCCATGTTGCATTGACATCCAAAGGGACATCGACAGCAGAATTATGGCATCACAGGTATGGGCACCTAAATTACAATGATTTATCATTGTTGCAAAGGAAATCAATGGTTGAAGGTCTTCCTGTTATGAAGTGTGAACATATCCCATGTGAAGCTTGTGCACTTGGTAAGCAGCATAGAGAAGAGTTTCCTGTTCATACTGAGAAACGACAGTATGATATACTTGAATTAATTCACACTGATGTATGTGGACCTATGCAAACTAGGTCTCTTGGTGGTGCTTCATACTTTGTTATTTTTATTGATGATAGATCTAGGTATACCTGGGTCTATTTCATTAGAAGGAAAAGTGACATATTTGAGTATTTTAAAGAGTTTTGAACTATGGTTGAAAAACAAACAGGAAAGTGCATTAAAATACTCAGATCTGATCAAGGGGGTGAATATAAGTCAAAAGCATTTAACACCTATTGTAAATCTAATGGAATTCAACAACAGTTCACAGTGCCACATACCCCTCAGCAAAATGGTGTTGCTGATCGATGGAATAGAACCTTGGTGGAATCTGCTCGTAGTATGCTGCAAGGTAAGAACATCTCTAATGGTTTCTGGGCAGAAGCCATTAACACTGCTGTTTATCTGAAGAATCGATGTCCCACTAAGCAATTAGTTTTCAAACTCCTTTTGAGGTTCTTCATGGTTATAAACCTGATGTGAGTCATTTCAAAGTCTTTGGATGTACTGCTTTTGCTCATATTCCTAAGGCTAACAGAAGAAAACTTGATGCCAAGTCAATCAAGTGTGTTTTCATTGGATATTGTATGGATCAGAAAGCCTATAAATTGTTTGATCCAAGTTCCCATAAACTATTTGCAAGTCGTGATGTGTTGTTTCATGAGCAGGCTGATAAAAGTAATACAAAGAATGATGCATGGCATATATCTAATGATGCACATATCAAACTTGATACTTTGATTAAGCAGGAACAGGAACAGGTACAGGTACAGGTACAGGATCAGGATGATAGCAGGAGTATGAGCACATCTAGCAGCAGTGAGTCATCACAAGGGGGTGATTCACCTCAAAGCCAACGAATCATGGATGGAACACCCACAGGCATTGAAGCACCAAGAAGGTCGTCCCGACAGACTCAGCTTCCTGCAAGGTATAGAGACTATGCCTTAATGACTAATATAATGAATGTTGAAGAACCAATTGATTATGAGCAGGCTAAACAACATGAACCATGGATTAATGCTATGAATGATGAGTATGCTTCTCTTATGAAAAATCAAACATGGGAATTAGTGGAACTTCCTGAAAATAAAGTTCCAATTGGAAGCAAATGGTTGTACAAATCGAAATTTAAAGCAGATGGTACAATTGATAAATTTAAGGCAAGATTAGTAGCAAAAGGATATGCTCAAAAGGAGGGAATTGATTATGAAGACACTTTTCCACCAGTAGCTAAGTTGAATACAATTAGATTACTGATTGCCGTAGCCACAAAACATAATTGGAATATACATCAATTGGATGTCAAATCTGCTTTTCTAAATGGTGATTTAAAGGAAGAAGTTTATTTGGTTCAACCTGAAGGGTTTGTCAAACAGGGACAAGAGCATCTGGTTTGCAGGTTAAGAAAGGCATTGTATGGTTTGAAACAGGCACCGAGATCATGGTATGTAAAGATTGATACCTTCTTTCTTCAGAATGGATTTGTAAAAAGCAAAAATGATCCTAACTTGTATGTTAAGAAAGATGGAAAAGGAAATGTTGCTTTAATATCTTTGTATGTGGATGATCTCATTATAACAGGCAGTGCTCACAAGTTAATTGAAGAAATTAAAGTTCAGTTGTCACAGGAATTTGAAATGAAAGATTTGGGTGAATTGCATTACTGTTTAGGAATTGAGGTATGGAGGGAGCCTGGTAAAACTTTGATCACTCAAAGCAAATATACTAAGGAGATTCTTAAAAAATTCAATATGACAGATTGCAAAGCTATGTCAACTCCCTTAGAACAGAATGCAAAGTTGTACAAAGAAGATGGATCGAAAGAGGCAGATGGAACATTATATCGTCAGTTAGTGGGAAGTTTGAACTATCTCACCACTACTAGACCAGACATTGCATACTCAGTCAGTATCCTTAGTCAATTCATGGCTAAGCCTTCAGGAAATCATTGGAATGCTGCAAAGAAAGTTCTCCGATACTTAAAGGGAACAGTGAATTTAGGTATTATGTATACTGATGAATCTGATGTTGCACTGACAGGTTTTTCTGATTCAGATTGGGCAGGAAATCCAGATGACAGACGATCTACCTCTGGCTATGCATTTCATATTGGATCAAGGGTCGTATCTTGGAGTAGTAAGAAACAGCCAACTGTTTCTTTATCATCAACAGAATCAGAGTACAAAGCTTTGACCAATGCCACCTGTGAAGCTATTTGGTTGCGGAGATTTCTTGCAGATCTTGAAGAAGCGCAAAGTGGTTCAACATGTATCAATTGTGATAATCAGAGTGCTATCAAATTAGCACATAATCCAGTTTACCATGCTAGAACAAAACACGTTGAGTTACAGTACCACTTTGTACGAGAGAAAATTGAATCAAATGAAATTGAATTGATATTTTGTAACACCAAGGATAATATGGCTGATATATTTACTAAGCCCCTTGGTAAAATCAAATTTGAAGTTTTTAGAAGTCATTTAGGTATTGTAGAAAATCCATTTCTCCATTAAGGGAGGATGTGAGAATAATCTAGAAATAGATTTAGTTTTGGTTTGTTGTACAGGAGTGTGCATTTAGAAATCAGTTCCATCTATTCAGGGTTGTTTCCTCTTCTTCAGGAAGATTAGGTGAGTGAGTTTCTTATTTAAGGATGATGTAATTGAGCAATGATAGTCATTGTGTTGAGTGAGCTTGTCTCACGTTTGCTAGTGTTTCTGCCTGTGTATTTGTTTTCTTAATTTCTGTGATTCAAAAATGCAATAAACAAAAAAACAAAAGTATGTGTTTATAAGATTCCTTGGTTGGAAATGCCGTAATTGATCTCATTCTAATCAAAATCAAAGCTTAATTACAAAAAAACAACTTCGGGTTTTTAATATTTAATTTAATTAAAATTAAAACTTAATAAAAAACTTGGGATTTTAAATATTTAGTTTAATCAAAATTAAATCTTAATCAAAATCTTGGGGTTTTTAATATTCGGTTCATGTGATTAAAAATGCAATAATTAAACTCGTTACAATTTTGTTTATGTATTGAAAACACTTTAATTAAACTACTTGTGAGATGAGAATTATAATTTAATGAAAAGCAACCTTCATCAAAGTTTAATAAAAAACAATGGTTTTTTGAGGTTCGTGATTGGAAATGGCATAACTAAGTTCATTAAAACCATAGTTTATTAAAGATTCATTAAAAATTAAAACTATACTTTATTCAAACACAAAATTTTGTTTCTAATAATGAAAACCTTTATTTTAATTAATATAAAAATCAACAGCATTGGAAATTTTGGTTTTTTTTTAATTTAGAGTTAATTTGTATTATATCTATATCTATATAATAATTTGTATTTATTTATAATTTTCTGTTTTGAAAGCTAATTCAAAATGAGGTCGATTATAATTTGAAATTCAACTTTGATGTTGGAAAGCTAATTCAAAATGAGATCGATTATAATTTGAAAACAATTAAATTCATATTTGATTAACATTGGATTTCCAAAATGTTAAGTTATTAACATTGGAATATATACATGTTTTCCCATATATTCCACCACGTCTCTCTATAGGCTTTTATAAACAATTTTTATAAATATATATGTATAATTGTTTTGAAATTTTTTTCTTATTTTTATTGGGATTCTATAGAATTTTTTTTTTTTTTTTTTTTTTTAAACTGAATTTAAAATTTATGAATAAATTTAGTGTTTGAATTTTTTTTATTACATATTTAAAATTAATAATTTAAAAAAAAAATACTAAATTTTAAGGAAAATAAAAACTTTTAACTATTAAAGTATAAATTATAAAATTACTAAATTATAAATTAATTTTAAAAACAATTATCAATATACATTTACAAAAATTTATAATAAGAGTCTTAACCAGGGAGACCTACTCCCACTTTACTATATTTACAAATAGGCTTTGATAAAGTCAATCATTTCATTAAATATTAATAAAACAAAGTTGTCATAGAATTGACCAATGTAATTTATAATATTTAACATTGCAAAAAAAAAAAAATCAATATGGATAATTGTTTAGTATATTTTATGTTATTATTGCTAGATATTGTTGCTATATTCATACATATTTTTTAAACAAGTGTAGCTGTTTTTTTTTAAATCATTTAAAATTAAAATCTTTAAAAATATTTGATATTTTGGTAAATAAAATATGTTTTATCACTTACATTTCATCATAAAATAATTATTTCAATATGGATAATTGTTTAGTATATTTTATGTTATTATGGCTAGATATTGTTACTATATTCATCCATAATTTTTAAAGAAGTGTAGCTACTTTTTTATTTGTAAATCATTTAAAATTAAAATATATAAAATATTTAATACTTTGGTAAATAATATATTTTCCATCCGTTACTTTTCATGGTAATTTAAGTATTAGTATAAGAGAAAATATAGGAATAAGAGGTAAATAAAAAGATGTTGTCTAGTCTGAATCCTAAGATTTGTGAAGAAAAGTGATAGTGTGAATCATGAGCACTAAGTATCATCATCATGATAAAGAAAAAAATAAAAAATTGTGTCAGCACAAGCATCATCATCATCATTAAGGGAAAAAATTTTGTGTCCATCGATAAGGGCACAATACTAGAACTACTAGATATGTAGAGGGATCAACTAGCTTCTACAAAAGGTCTGAATCCTAAGACTTATCGAGAAAAGTGATAGTGTGAATCATGAGCACTAAGTATCATCATCATGATAAAGAGAAAAAAATCAGAACTTGTGTGGGCACTATTGTGGTTCCTATGTTTTGGCCAGATTGGCAAGACTAAAAGATAAGACAACATCAAACCACTTTGGGATCCTAGGATCTAGCCCTCCTAGATCGAGAGAGGGATCTCTCTATAAATGTAAATAATTATATATCTTTAAGGCTCAAAATGAGGTATTAGGCTAGGTATGAAGCACAAGGGTTTCTTATTTGGTTTGTTTGGTTGGAGATCATTAACTGAGAAGGTTATGGAAGTAAAGAAGGAACTGAATAGAAGGATGTTTCAGCATGGGAAGATAGGTCAAAAGAAAGGTTAATCCATTGGGCTATGGAGTCATGAAAGGGGATTACTTGCATAACAACTATCCAAGGGTTTCCATAGGGCAAGTCATCTATACTAAAGGATCTGTTTAGATAGATGGTGGAATGGAACATTAAGAATGGGTGAAAGAAAGAAACCAAAGTGCAGCCTAAGATCAGGTCAGATGTAATTTAAATCCAGGCCTGCTTTTGACATAATTCAAAGGAAACTCTCATAAAAGACACAAAGGGTAGCTTAAGATCAGGTCAGATGTCATTTAAATCCAGACCTGCTTTCAGCATACTCTCAAGGAAAAACAATCCAGCAGTCCTCATAACCACTTTCAGAGTAGTAGGAAACATTTAAGATTAAACACAGAGTAAGGCCTAATATCAGAGAAGGATTTTTAACCTTCAATGCTTTTGACACTAACTCAAATGGATCTTAGAAAGGCTAACTATTGGAAAAGGACCCTAGTGGACAAGGCTAACTCTAAATCCCCAGTATCCCAATTCTTTCAGATGTAACCAAACTAAGGCAACAAACTCTAAATTCATACATCAGTAAGCATGGACCAGCCAACTTCTATATTGGTTAAATTGTGATGAATTTGCTCTTAGATACACAAATAGTAGAAAAACATCAAAGATAAGAAGAGTAGGAAGCATTAGGGTACTTTACAGCAGTATATCCTAAGCCAGATTACTGATTCTTATCAGAGAACTATGGATAGTATGATAAAACATGAAATGAGACAATTGAAGTAAGGAAAACATCACAAGTAATATAGATCAGGATCCTATGAATATGCTTGATTAATTGATGTGCAAAACTTGTCACGTACTTTGAGCTTAATGTCCCTTTACAATCCAGACTTCTCTTCCCAGCCTACTATATTACAGACTACTCAACTACTTCCCCTAAATAATAGTTCTAACAACTAATAGAATCCCAACAACCAACAACCTTTACAATGTATTTTCAGTGAATATTTATAGGTGAATTGAGAGGAGGAGGAGTAGATGTAAACTTAAATGATCCATTAAGACAAAGGGGAGGAAGTATTCGTGCCCACTCAGCTTAATGGCTCTTCATTGACAAATTGGTACTCTTTAGGTTGGTTCAACAGTCTTTGTCAGGTCGGAAATAGCCTCAGGTATGATCTTTGGAGTACTCTCTGACTGCTGGTACTCTGTTCTATCTTCTGAAATAATTAAGGTGACTGAAGGTCTTCAGGTCTTCCATGCTTCCATAACTGCTGTCTTGACAGCTTTAGAAGCTTTTGTCAGTGTAATAATTGTTCTGGTGTCCGATGGAAGATGGAGGAAGTCATGTAGATAGTCATTTCTTGGAGAAAACACTTTGCTGATATTAAAACATAGATATGGCTTGTTTCATGTGCTTTTAGGCTTCATTAAGCCTCTTAATCATCTTCATGGTATTCGCCTGTGTCCTTTATCCTTTTAATCATTGGATTATATGTGTTAAGTCTTTAGTCATTAGGCATAAATCCTTTAATTCCACTTCTGATATACTTTGCCGCTTCTGCTGACTGTTCCTGTGACTGTACATGTTTAATGGCACAGGAGGGTTTTAACCAGGGTTTGACACTGATCCTTTAATGAAATACATGTTTTAAAACTTCTTCAGTGGTGTATTTCCCTGTAACTTTGGCTCTGAGACAGTTTTCCAGCGCTTCATGTCACCATTGACGGTGACTGTGAAACAGAGTGAGTTTAACACTTGTAACCCTGCATAATACAATAAACAAGTTATGAAATCCAGAGTGAGTGGAGGAGGATTGCTTTGGAGGGCCGAGGAAATGGTGGCGCAATGATAAGAATGGTGGCTGCAGGCGAAAAAAACAGTGAAAAACATGATGGAATGGAAGAAAATGGGCCTGATGGAGTTCAGGTGCGACGAGGGTTCTGGACCGTCAGATTAGGTCAGACCATCATAATCAACAGTTGAGAGTCGTTGATAGGATCGTTGGGAAGGTTAAGTGGATGAACTATGAATGGAGGTAATATTATATCGCGACCATCGGATTTATTTAAACAACGGCTGAGATGCTTTAATCAGATTCATTAGGGAGCAGATGAATGGGCGATGAGTATATGCGAGATCACACCTGGACCATTGGATTAAAGGTTTTAATGGTGGAGATCGGCGGAGAGAGTTATTCGGGGCAAAAGTAAATCGAAAATGGGCGGAGGTAAGGTTGAATATGGGTCGTTAAATCAGTTTGAGGAACGGCTGGGATCGAACACGGAATACACTACGGAGGATGGTGGTAAGCGGAAACCGACAGCGTTTTTCACGCGGGGTCGAAGGCGGTAAACGGTTTTTACAAAATTCACGCGATTCTACTCATCGCGTGCCACGTGGCTAAGCAAAACCGCTTATATCACGCAATTTTGAACCGTTAACGTCTGGATGCCAGAAAAATGCGATATGCCTCCTGAACATTGGATGTGGGACGGGGAGATCTGACGGTGGAGGTGCGAGCGCAATATGGGAAGGTGCACGAGTAGAAGTGAGGGAGGGGTCAACGGCGGTTTTAAATGCTGATAGTTGGATCTGTGGATCAGATGGCCACGATCGTAAGGTGAGGCGGAGATGAGTTGGGCTATCGGGTTCATCCCCAACCATCGGATCTACACAAACAAATGGTTGAGATTCAATCAGAGATCGTGCAGGCGGGGGGAAAACGGATGGACGAGCGCGATGCGATTGAGCGCTAGCCATTAGATCCAAAGGGGAGATCAATGGTCCAGAGTCAATCAAAGGGGTAATGGAGGGAGACGATGGGTGGAGAAGCAATTTAAACATGACCGTTGGATTTGCACGAATGAACATCTATGATTAGAAGATGGGGCGCAATGTTTTTGAAAGGGGAAAAGGTTATATGGTGTGCGAAATAATCTTGACCATCATATCTGTGAAAATCGATGGCCAGGATTGAATCGGAGGTCGGGGGAATAAAACCCATCACATCGGAAGATTTTTAAAGAACAAAGGAAAAGACGGGGGGAGAGCGCTCCGATTGAAATTAGCGCCTACGGGGCTTAGCGCCTGGTTTTGGCACCTAGCTATATGTGGGGAAGGGGCTAAGGGCTAAGCCGAAAGGGGCTTAAGCCTGTTATAATGTAAAAAATGGTTTTTAAGCCAAAATTAGTGTTTTTAAGACCAAGAAAGGGGTTCTGGTAGGCAACGAAGGGGATTTTTAAACCAAACAAAGGATATTATGAGGTTTAAAAAGGGTTTTAGGAAGGTTTGGAGGGTTAATGAAGGGGTTAGAGAGGAATTTTGAGGAGGGAATAAGGGTAAAAAATGGAGTTCCTTTGTGAGTGAAAAAAGGGGAAATGGAGGCATTTAAAACCATTCTCTTTCACACAATCAGCAGGGCTTTTCAATGGAAACAGCATTGAGGATTTCTTCAAAGGGCATAGAGACATGGAGGCTTCAAGGATGAAATATTTTCAAGGGAAATGTTTCTCTTGAAGGTTCAGAACATATTTAGCCACCTGTTTGCTTGACAAAAATTTATAGGTGGCTAACAGTGGCTCCACATGGGGATGGCATCTTCTTGAAGGTGCCGAGAATTCAGAAAATAATCTTTGGAAGTAGGCCAGATGCCTGGTACTTGACACACCTCTTCTTTTCTTTAATCAGATGTCACAAACATAAAGGATGTTATATCAGCAGAAAACACTTTCCCAAACACTACCTGCCCATCCTATTGTCCTAGCATTTTTTCTTCAAGGTGCATTTAGACTTGCAGATCCTTTACATCATCAATTTTTGCAAACAGGAAAATAAACTGTTGAGATTTATTTTTTATTATTTTTGGAGAAAATCTCATGTAGATGACAACAATAGGATTTGTTGTTGAATTGACTCCATCAATTTCTGATGAGGAGTTAATGCGTCCTATATTTTTTGTGAGAGAATTTATGAGTCTGTTGCCATTCACAGCTATAAAATGTAAGCCCGTAGAGGAAAATGAACAGGATGAGGAATGTGTAGTGAGGAAGAGCTGAGCAGAAGAGAAACTCTGCTATTGTATTTTCTCCAGTTGATGAATGAGATTGTCGATGCCCTGTTAGGTGGACGTAGCCTAGATTGGTTGGGTGAACCACGTTAAAATCTGTTGTCTTTATGTGTGTTTCTATTGTGTGTTCTGTATGTTTTATTTCATTATTCCACTGTTGAACTCAACACTTGGTATCGAAGCTCGAGTCGCTGGTGAGAGTGCTGCACAGAGAGTCGTGGACTATTATTCTTGCCATGAGCTATTAAAATCTGTCATCCGTGTGGAAGAGCCGCTGCCTGGTATAGGCTGTTGTGACTTGAGTGTGATACGTTAATTGCAATAAGGCTGTGAGCCGTTTCAAAGCATTGGAAGACTGTGAGCGAACTCGTTGTCTTCCATGAGGCTGGAAGCCGTGAGCTAGAAGTTTAGCAGCCCCGTGCAGATTGAAAAACTCTGGAAGACATTGAGTCAGAGCTAGAGTGTGTGATTGCTGTAAACGAGTGCCTGTGAAAGGTGAAGGCACATAGTCAATAAAGTTCACATCATTCGTTTGATTGGAGGTAGTCCACATCGCTGTAAGTAGAAATAGAGGAGAGCTGTTGTCCACTGTGGAGAAGCCATGAGCTCGGAGGATCGGGCAGCTTCTGAACGCGTTGACAGTTGAACGAAGGCTTGGACTTCAGTTGAAAAAAGCCACTACCCGTGAGCGAGGATACAAAGCTCTAAAAACCGAAAACGTACTTATAACGGTGAAGTGTTGTATGATCGATTTGTTTTAATACCTTTTTCTCTTAAAAAATCGATTTGTATTTTTTATATATCGATTTGAATTATTTCAAAAATCGATATGCAATATTTTTTAAATCGATGTTTGAGTGGTTTTAAAACAAAATCGATTATATTATAAATGGTGGCAATATATATCGATTTATAAGGTGGCATTTTACTAGTTTGAGAGATTTCTCATATGCCATAAATCGATTTGAAGTTTGTCAAATCGATTTGACTTTTAAAATCAATTTGGATGGTAGTGTTTTTTAAAAATCGATTGGTAATTATTTAATGCTATTGGCATATGTATTAAGGGAAAGGAATTTTATAAGGTGAAGGGCATTTTTTTAACTTAAGGGCATTTTCATTAACAAAAACTTCATTCATTAAAAGTTGCAATTGGAGATTTTTTGTGACACAAGCTATTAAGCTATGGCAAAAAAAACAAAGTGCCCGGTTTGAGATCGATAAATTCAATGGAAAAAACAACTTCGAGATCTGGAAAGTAAATATGTATGATCTACTTGTGCAACAAGGCATGGCGAAGGCACTGTTGGGAAAAGCCAAACAGCCTTACGCCATGACAGATGATGAATGGAGTGACTTCGATGAAAGAGCACTGAGCGGCATTCGACTGTGTTTGGCGGATAATGTTTTGTTTAACATCATGTCAGAGAAAACTGCTACTGGTTTGTGGACAAAGCTTGAAAAGTTATACATGACAAAATCCTTAACCAATAGGATTCTTCTGAAGCGACAGTTGTACAGCTTGCGCATGAAGGAAGGTACGACGATAACTGATCATCTGAATACCTTTAATACTCTCCTGGTGTAGTTAGAAAGTATAGAAGTAAAATTTGAATCAGAAGATAAAGCTGTAACTTTATTATGCTCGTTGCCCGAGTCATGGGATCATTTTGTTACTTCTATAAGTCTTAGTTCATCAGAAACCCTTCAATTTGATGATGTTGTTGGAGCTTTATTGTCCAAAGAAACAAGGAAGAGATCAAATTCAGAAACCTCTACATCAGAAGAAATGATGGTCAGAGGTCGTTCTAAAGAAAGACGCTTCAGTAAGCACAACAACTCGCATTCAAAATCGAAAGGGAAGAAGAGTAAGGTAAAGTGCTGGTTTTGTGGCAAATCAGGACACTTGAAGAAGGACTATTGGACGAGACAGCAAACATCCAAAGGAGACTCTTTGATAGAAAAGAAAGAAGCAAACACGACAGATACATGGTCGGCATTCATTTTAGGGATGAGTGATGAAGTGTTATCAGTTAGTCTGTCTAATCATGATCAACATTGGCTGTTAGATTCTGGTGCGTCAAATCACATGTGCATTCATAAAGAGTGGTTTAAAACTTATAAATCAATCAATGATGGAGTTGTTTATATGGGAAATGATGCCTCATGTAATATTGTGGGAACTGGAAGCATCCAGATTAAAATGTTTGATGGGACAAATAAAATTCTAAATGATGTAAGACACGTACCTGAACTAAGAAAAAACCTCATTTCATTAGGAGTACTAGACACTAATGGATATAAAACCTTTATTCAAGGTGGAGTAATGAAATTTTATAAACGAATTTTACTAGTTATGAAAGCAAAGAAGGTTGGAAATCTTTTTCAGTTAGAAGGAAGAATAGAGTCAGATCATGCTTCTACAGTTTCTGAAAACAATAGTAATTCTATTCGTTTATGGCATCAACAGTTGGGCCATATGAGCGAAAGAGGATTAAAAATTTTATCTGATCGTAAGTTACTTCCTAGTTTAAAATATTCTAAGTTAGATTTCTGCAAACAATGTCTGTTTGGGAAACAAAGCAAGCAAAAGTTTAAAACTGGAAAACATACTAGTAAGGGAATCCTTGATTATATCCATTCTGATGTTTGGGGTCCATCTCCTACAACCTCATATGGAGGATCGTCATATTTTGTATCTTTTATTGATGATTTCTCTAGAAAAGTGTGGGTCTACATGTTAAAGAAGAAGTTTGATGTCTTCACAGTTTTAAACAATTTAGAGAATTAGTTGAAAACATCACTGGAAGAACCATTAAATGTTTAAGAACTGACAATGGTGGTGAGTTTACTTCAAATGAATTTGATAATTATTGCAAGGACGCTGGGATCGAAAGACATAAAACCACTGTATATACTCCTTAGTAAAACAGAGTTGCTGAACGCATGAACATGACTCTCTTAGAGAGAGCAAGAAGTATGCTTAGTAACATAAATTTGCAGAAGGAATTGTGGACAGAAGCGGTTTCTACAGCTTGTTACTTGATAAATCGATCACCATCAACTGCGATAGGATGCAAAATTCCTCAAGAGGTATGGAAAGGTTATCCATGTGATTATTCTAAACTGAAAGTTTTTGGTTGTGATGCATATGCTCTAGTTCCGAAACATCAACGTTCTAAATTAGATCCTAAATCAAAAAGATATATCTTTGTTGGATATGGTGATGGGACTAAGGGATACAGGTTGTGGGATCCTACTACTCACAAGATCATCATTTACAGAGATGTTAAATTTAATGAATCTTCACTTGAAAATCCATATGTAAATGATAAATTGAAACAGGATAATGTACCTAAGCTTCAACACATTCAGTTTGAAACTAGTTCAAATACTGATGATAGTCCAGATGAACAAGTTTCAGATTCAGATCATGAACAAGTTTCAGATGCAGATCATGAACGTGTTTCAGATGCTGATCATGAAGAAGTTCCTACAGATAATAATCAGCAAATTGGGGAAGTGTCGGAAACATCTTTAAGGAGGTCTACGAGAATCAGACGTTTTCCTAAAAGGTATGATGATTATGTTACTTCAGTTGCTTTAACTGCTAACGATGATGAACCTTTGTGCTATCAGGAAGCTATAGAAGGTTTAAACAGTGGTAAGTGTAAAGAGGCTATGAAGGACGAGATGAAGGCATTAGCCAAGAATGCCACATGGGATCTGGTAGAACTTCCTAAAGACAGGAAAACTGTGGGATGTAAATGGGTTTACAAATTGAATAAGGGTGTTGATGATACAGAAGACAGGTACAAAGCGAGGCTGTTCGCGAAAGGTTTTTCTCAGAAAGCAGGAATTGACTTTCAAGAGATATTTTCACCAGTTGTAAAAATTGTTTCAATTCGAATTGTGTTAGCATTAGTTGCTTTACTTGATTTAGAATTACAGCACCTAGATGTTAAAACTGCATTTTTACATGGAGATTTAGATGAGGAGATTTACATGGAACAATCGGAAGGGTTTGTTCAAAATCGCAACAAGAAATTTGTCTACAGGCTCAAGAAATCATTGTATGGTCTGAAGTAGTCGCCTCGAAAATGGTACAAGAAGTTTGATTCTTTCATGATGAGTCAAAATTATATAAGAAGTGAATATGATCATTATGTTTTCTTTAAGAAATTGAGTAATCGCATGTTCATTATCTTAGTGTTGTATTTTGACGATATGCTTTTAGCAAGCAAAAGCATAACAGAGATCAACAGGTTAAAGGCTCAGATGGCTAAGACGTTTGATATGAAAGATCTAGGAGCAGCAAGACAGATTTTGGGCATGGAGATTTTCAGAGACAGGAGCAATGGTAAGCTGTGGCTATCACAACAAAAGTATATTGAGAAAATACTCTTGAGGTTTGGTATGAACAATGTGAAGCCTGTTTCAGTCCCTTTTGCTTCCCATTTTAAGCTTTCTTCAAGTTTATGTCCTAACACTAATGAAGAAAAGGAATATATGTCTCGAATTCCCTATGCCAATGTAGTAGGTTGTTTGATGTATGCAATGGTTTGTACTCGACCAGATATTTCACATGCAGTTGGGGTTGTCAGCAGGTATATGGAAAATCCAGGAAAAGAACACTGGTCAGCAGTGAAATGGGTGCTTCAGTATCTAAGAGGCACAGGTGATTATTGTATCACTTATAACAGGAGTAGTGAATTTGTTTGTGGAAATGTTGATTTCGATTTTGCAGGTGATTTGGATAAGAGAAGGTCAACTTTAGGGTATGTCTTTACTCTTTCAGGTGAAGCTATTAGCTGGATGTCAAAGCTACAAAACATTGTTGCTTTATCCACTACAGAAGCAGAATACATAGCTGCTTCACATTCTTGCAAAGAAGCAGTTTGGTTGAAAGGTTTGTTTGGTGAGTTTGGTAGGTTGCAGGAAAACATCAAGTTATTTTGTGATAGTCAAAGTGCAATTGATTTGGCTAAGAATCCAGCCTATCATAGTAAATCAAAGCATATACCTATCAAGTACCATTTTGTAAGACAGGTTATCACTGAAAGGGGAGTCTCTCTTGAAAAGGTGCATACAAAGGAAAACTGTGCAGACATGTTCACGAAACTAGTTTTGTTAGAGAAGCTACGATGGTGTCTAGCTTCTCTTAGCTTGCAGAAAATATAATAATAATAATGGAACAGGGTATCAGGCTAATTGTTGTCAAGGTGGAGATTGTTGAGATTTCTTTTTTATTATTTTTGGAGAAAATCTCATGTAGATGACAACAATAGGATTTGTTATTGAATTGACTCCATCAATTTCTAATGAGGAGTTAATGCATCCTATATTTGTTGTGAGAGAATTTATGAGTCTATTTCCATTCACAGCTATAAAATGTAAGCCCATAGAGGCAAGTGAGTAGGATGAGGAATGTGTAGTGAGGAAGAGCTAAGCAGAATAGAAACTCTGCTATTGTATTTTCTCCAGTTGATGAATGATATTGCCGATGCCCTGTTAGGTGGACGTAGCCCAGATTGGTTGGGTGAACCACGTTAAAATCTGTTGTCTTTATGTGTGTTTCTGTTGTGTGTTCTGTATGTTTTATTTCATTATTCCACTGTTGAACTCAACATAAACCTATCTACTGCTACCCTTATTACTCCATGAGACCAGATTAAACAGTTGGCCTCATAGCTTCTCTACCTACACTAATATCTGCTAGGATTAAACAGTCTAGCAGATTTCTTTCTCTACATTCTAAGATAGAAATTGAAACACAACCAAACCAGGATTAGACTGTCTGGTTTGTTGGACTTTGAAGAAATTAAAAACAACTAACTAAATGCTCTTAGGCTGAGATTTATTGAAATTTCCTACATATCCTACTCTAACTTGAGATATTTACATGTCTAGCTTACAAACACTCTTTTCCAATACATCTAGTCAATCAAATGATCCCATGACTGGTCTTTTCTGCTCAATTATTTGAGCATGCTGGATACGAAGGGCCACTCCCTTTCTCTTTGCTTTTTAGTAGCAGCTTTAAAAAAATTTCTTGTTGTCTGCAACAAGCTGCTCTTGATGACCTTTGATCCTTCTTCAAATGTTTGCAGGAAACGAGCATAAGGATCTTGAAATGATACTTGGTAGTGAGTATTTAGCATGTAGTTTTCAACCAGGATTGCTTCCTTTTTCATTGGATCAAACAGAAGATCCTTTTGAGAAAGGAAATCTCCCTCATCTTCATCATCATCTGAGCTGGAGGACTCATCATATTTTGCAGTGCTATCCTCTTGTCGCTCTAATATCTTCTGATCTGGTGTGCTGAGCTCTGTGAAAAGACTAACATCTTCCTGAGCAGGGGTTTCTTTGATTACCTCAACCCTTTCAGAAGAATTTTCATCATATTCAACTTGCTCAAGAGTTTCTTCATTGTTTTCTTCCTCATCCTCTGTGCTAAAAAGCTGCTGACTTCCAGCTTCATGGAAATTATTACTAATGATGTGATATAAAGTAGAGTGAATATCTAATGAATCTTCACCTGCTACTAGACTTTCATAACCTTCTTCGTCAGCATCATAAATAGCCTGACTTGGCCTCATTTCTTTCTTGAAGTTGATGCACATGATATTCTTCCCATAAATCTACTGATGATGGTCCTCCAGGATTAGCTTCTATTTGGAAAGAATCATCATCGGATAGATCAAAACTAGGAAAATCATAATTGTAAGCAATGTTACCAATCAAACCTTCTGGACTCTCAGCAAGTCTTTCTTCAAAATAACCTGTAAGTTCATCTTCTGATTTGAAATTTTGTTCATCATATATGCTTTGAATTGTGCTTATGTCTTGCAGAGATCTGATTTTTTTTTCCTAAGGACAAGGTGTAGGTCCTTTCCAATCATCATTTCTGGTCTCAACCTCATATTCTTCCTCCTCTATGTTTAGCAAGGCGTTGGTTGTCTCTATCAATCTTTCCAGCTTGTTCTCTAAATAGATATGCCCTTTTTGCCCTACTTGGTCCTTATTTATTGCTTTTAATCTTTCCTCCCTGCACCACAAGTTTTATTCAACAGTAATTGCTACATTCTGCATTTCCTCTAGGCTCAAAGGCTCTCTTTCTCTTATATGGAATTCCACCTCAGGGTCAAAAGAACTTGGATAGTGCAAAAGGGCCCATCCCAAGGGTGGTTTTATCTCAGAAGGTATTGCATTGTATACCTTATTGAACCTAGCTAAAAGTTTTTTATTGTCTCTCCTGGTTGTCTTCTCAAATTATGGTATTCTTCTAGGATGAGGAAGACATTTCCCGGGACTACCCATCTATCAAGGAAAACTTGAGCAAATTGCTGAAAATTGATGATGCTTGCAGCTGGAAGGTTTTTAAACCAACTCTTAACATTTCCTTGTAATGACAAGGCAAAAATTCTAATACGCACATCATCTTCTTCTATTTCATACAAGTCAAGTAAGTCCTCAAGCTTTTGAACATGCTGCTCAGCAGTGATCTTTTTATTCTCTTCATAAAAAAGGGGCAGCTTATTTGTAAGTCCTGCAAGAAGGGGTTGGAAAACAAGAGGCAAGACTAGAGGCTTATATATTTCTATGACCTTTGTGGGTGTAGGTAGTGCAACAAGAGGCCTATGACTGGTTGAAGTTTCATCAGGGGTCGTAGGTACAACATGAGGCTCTTATTTCACTAGGTCTTTCACAGGTGTATGGGTATGCTCATGGTCTGAAGACTGAGGCTTGAGATCTTTCCCATAATCAGTGTGGATATCATCTTTGTGCACTTGATCAGGCTTAAAGTAGGATAGAACGTAGTGGTAGATAAAAAAAATGAATTCTTTAAACCAAATCCAGCCTAAATGTTCTATCCTTCTATAAGGTCTGGCCATATTTTAGGTTCTTCCTCTAGTGGAGTCTTTAGGTCTATTAGGAGTTATGGAGTGTGGAGTCGCTAGGTGGATGATTTTGAATGTTTTGAAGCAGGTTGTTGTCCACCATCAGCAATTGAATACAACCAGGGATTTTGGATTTCTGAGGTCCTAAGGATGTATAAGATGGAAAACACTCAGAAATTCCCCAGTGGAGTCGCCATTATGTTGTGGTTCTTATGTTTTCGCCAGATTGGAAAGACCAAAAGATAAGACAACATCAAATCACTTTGGGATCCTAGGATCTAGCCCTCCTGGATCTAGAGAGGGATCTCTCTATAAATGTAAATAATGATATATCTTTAAGGCTCAAAATGAGGTATTAGGCTAGGTATGAAGCACAAGGGTTTTTTATTTGGTTTGTTTGGTTGGAGATCATTAACTGATAAGGTTATGGAAGTAAAGAAGGAACTGAATAGAAGGATGTTTCAGCATGGGAAGATAGGTCAAAAGAAAGGTTAATCCATTGGGCTATGGAGTCATGAAAAGGGATTACTTGCATAACAACTATCCAAGGGTTTCCATAGGGAAAGTCATCTATACTAAAGGATATTTTTAGATAGATGGTGGAATGGAACATTAAGAATGGGTGAAAGAAAGAAACCAAAGTGCAGCCTAAGATCAGGTCAGATGTCATTTAAATCCAGGCCTGCTTTTGACATACTTCAAAGGAAACTCTCATAAAAGACACAAAGGGTAGCTTAAGATCAGCTCAGATGTCATTTAAATCTAGACCTGCTTTCAGCATACTCTCAAGGAAAAAAAATCCAGCAGTCCTCATCACCATTTTCAGAGTAGTAGGAAACATTTGAGATTAAACACAGAGTAAGGCCTAAGATCAGAGAAGGACTTTTAACCTTCAATTCTTTTGACACTAACTCAAAGGGATCTTAGAAAGGCTAACTGTTGGAAAAGGACCCTAGTGGATAGGGCTAACTCTAAATCCCTAGTATCCCAATTCTTTCAGCTAAAACCAAACAAGAACATCTAAGGCAACAAACTCTAAATTCATACAAAAGTAAGCATGGACCAGCCAACTTCTATACTGGTTAAATTGTGATGAATTTTCTCTTAGATACATAAATAGCAGAAAAACATCAAAGATAAGAAGAGCAGGAAGCATTAGGGTACTTTACAGCAGTATATCCTAAGCCAGATTACTAATTCTTATCAGAGAACTATGGATAGTATGATAAAACATGAAATGAGACAATTGTAGTAAGGAAAACATCACCAGTAATATAGATCAGGATCCTTTGAATCTGCTTGATTAATTGATGTGCCAAACCAGTCACATACTTTGAGCTTAATGGCCCTTTAAAATCCAGAATTCTCTTCCCAACCTACTATATTACAGGCTACTCAACTAATTCCCCTCAATAATAGTTCTAACAACTAATAGAATCCCAACAACCAACAACCTTTACAATGTATTTTCAGTGAATATTTATAGGTGAATGGAGAGGAGGAGTAGTAGATGTAAACTTAAATGATCCATTAAGATAGAGGGGAGGAAGTATTCGTGCCCACTCTAATTAATGGCTCTGCATTTACAAATTGGTACTTGTTAGGCTGGTTCAATAGTCTCTGTCAGGTTGGCAATAGCCTCAGGTATGCTCTTTGAAGTACTCTCTGACTGCTGGTACTCTATTCTGTCTTCTGAAATAAGTAAGGTGACTGAAGGTCTTCAGGTTTTCCATGCTTCCATAACTGTTGTCTTGACAACTTTAGAAGCTTCTGTTAGTGTAATAACTGTTCTGGTGTCCAATGGAAGATGGAGGAAGTCATGTAGATAGTCCTTTCTTGGAGAAAACACTTTGTTGATATTAAAACACAGATATGGCTTGTTTCATGTGCTTTTAGGCTTCATTAAGCCTCTTAATCATCTTCATGGTCTTCACCTGTGTCCTTTATCCTTTTAATCATTGGATTATATGCGTTAAGTCTTTAGTCATTAGGCATAAATCCTTTAATTCCACTTCTGATACACTTTGCCGCTTCTGCTAACTGTTCCTATGACTGTACAGGTTTAATGGTGCAAGAGGGTTTTAACCAGGGTTTGACACTGATCCTTTAATGAAATACATGTTTTAAAACTTCTTCAATGGTGTATTTCCCTGTACCTTTGGCTCTGAGAAAATTTTCCAGTGCTTCATGTCACCATTGACAATGACTGTGAAACAGAGTGAGTTTAACACCTGTAACCCTACATAATACAATAAAAAAGTTATGAAATCCAGATGGAGTGGAGGAGGATTGCTCTGGAGGGCCGAGGAAATGGTGGTGCGACGATAAGAATGGTGGCTGCAAGCGAAAAAACTATGAAAAACATGACGGAATGGAAGAAAATGGGCCTGATGGAGTTCAGGTGCGACGAGGGTTTTGGACCATCAGATTAGGTCAGACCATGGTAATCAACGATTGAGAGTCGTTGATAGGATCGTTGGGAAGGTTAAGTGGATGAACTATGAATGGAGGTAATATTATATCGCGACCGTCGGATTTCTTTAAACAACGGCTGAGATGCTTTAATCAGAGTCATTAGGGAGCATATGAATGGGCGATCAGTATATGCGAGATCATGCCTGGATCGTTGGATTAAAGGTTTTAACAGTGGAGATCGGTAGAGAGAGTTATTCGAGGCAAAAGTAAATGGAAAATTGGTGGAGGTAAGGTTGAATCTGGGCCGTTAAATCATTTTGAGGAATGGCTGGGATCGAACATGAAATACACTGCGGAGGATGGTGGTAAGCGAAAACCGGCAGCATTTTTCACACGGGGTTGAAGGCGGTAAACGGTTTTTACAAAATTCACGTGATTCCACTCATCGTGCGCCACGTGGCAAAGCGAAACCGCTTATATCGTGTGATTTTGAACCGTTAACGTCCAGACGCCAAAAAAACATGATATGCCTCCTGACCGTTGGATGCGGGGCGAGGAGATCTGGCGTTGGAGGTACGAGCATGATATGGGAAGGTGCACGAGCGGAAGTGAGGGAGGGGCCAACAACAGTTTTAAATGCTGACCGTTGGATCTGTGGATCGAACGGCCATGATCGTAAGGTGAGGCAAAGATGAGTTGGGCTATCGGATTCATCCCCAACTGTCGGATCTACATAAACCGACGGTTGAGATTCAATCGGAGATCGCACAGGCGGGGGGTAAACGGATGGATGAGCACGATGCGATTGAGCGTTGGCCGTTAGATCCAGAGGGGAGATCAATGGTTCAAAGTCAATTGGAGGGGTAATGGAGGGAGGTGATGGGTGGAGAAGTGGTTTAATAACGACCGTTTGATTTTCACGGATGAACGGCTATGATTAGAAGATGGGGTGCAGTGTTTTTGAAAGGGGAAAAGGTTATATGGTGTGTGAAATAATCTTGATCGTCGGATCTATGAAAATCGACAGCCAGGACTGAATTGGAGGTCAGGGGAATAAAACCCATTGCATCGGAAGATTTCTATAGAACAAAGGAAAAGACGGGGGGGAGAGTGCTCCGATTGCGATTAGCGCCTACGGGGCTTAGCGCCTAGTTTTGGCGCTGGGCTATATGTGGGGAAGGGGCTAAGGGCTAAGACAAAAGGGGCTTAAGCCTGTTATAATGTAAAAAAGGGTTTTTAAGCCAAAATTAGTGTTTTTAAGGCCAAGAAAGGGGTTCCAGTAGGCAACGAAGGGGATTTTTAAAATAGACAAAGGATATTATGAGGTTTAAAAAGGTTTTAGGAAGGTTTGGAGGGTTAATTAAGGGCTTAGAGAGGAATTTTGAGGAGGGAATAAGGGTGAAAAATGGAGTTCCTTTGTGAGTGAAAAAAGGGGAAATGGAGGCATTTAAAAGCATTCTCTTTCACACAATCAGCAGGGCTTTTTAATGGAAACAACAGTGAGGATTTCTTCAAAGAGCATGGAGACATGGAGGCTTCAAGGATGAAATATTTTCAAGGGAAATGTTTCTCTTGAACACTCAGAATATATTTAGCCACCTTTTTGCTTGACAAAAATTTATAGGTGGCTAACAAGCACAAGCATCATCACCATCATAAAGGGAAAAAATTAAAATTTTTTTGTCCATGGATAATGGGCACAATACTAGAACTGTTAGATATGTAGAGAGATCAACTAACTTCTACAAGAGAACTAGCTTCTACAAAAGGACCAAGTCTGGCATGAATTACATGTAAGAGTGGAGTGAAGGACAATCCATGACGGTACTCATTTTTACTTACATGTTTTTATGGTAGAATCCATGAGGGTACTCCTTTTTACACACATGTTTTTATGGTAGAATATATTTTTTTTCATAGTTTAATATTTTATTGGAAATAAAAATGTTTGTAATGAGATACTCTGTTTTTACATTTGATATTAATTAAATCGTAGATTTTATTATTATAATATTAATTATATTTCTAATAAATTTAATGTTTTTCAAATCTCAACTATCCCATCTCCACTAAAAATCAATTATTTAATTTGAATTTAAAAAATTGGGTTATGGGCTAGATTTTTTTGGTTGAATATTAAAAATATTTAATCTGGTTTTTTTGTTTTGGGGTTATGGACTATGTTTTTCCATTTACTATTAAATAATGATGAAAATATAAAACCTACCTAAATGATTTCAAAATGATGTCTATAGCATAAAGTATATGTAAATGTAAACAACCTAAATATAATACAACAAATATTGTTTCAAAACAAAGTATGATTTTTCCAATTTAACACTTTCAATTTAAAAATATTAACCTAAATATAATACAAAAAATATTATTTCAAAACAAAGTATGATTTTTCCAATTCAACACTTTCAATTTAACAATCTTATGTGGCCTCTCTTTCCACCTTTTGGAGCAATTGCTAGTATACTTATTTATTTAATGGATTTTAACAGGAATGGTTCATGCACAAATTTTTCCTTGTTATACATGAGATATTAAGTTTATTTTGAATATCTTTAATATCAACTTACTTAATTTTGAATATCTTTAATATCAACTTACTTAATTTTAGAAGAAAAAAAGTTCATTATTTGCAAGTAAAAATATTGAATTTCATTAGCCTCAACCAATTTAGGGAGATTATTTTTTATTCATATAATACTAAATCACAATATTCAAGAATAGTTAAAAGTTAAAGTGGTACTTCCCCTTTCTCTACCCATGATACCAAAAGTGAACTAAATTATGTAGAAAGTGGAGCTTTGTCATGTCCTTTATGAGAATGGAATTTAGGTGGGAAAGATACCCAAAGTGAACTAAGTTATGTAGAAAGTGGAAGCTTTTTCATGTCTTTTAGGAGAACGGAATCTAGGAGGGAAATATAGCACTCTATCTCACAACAATTAGGTATAGATCCATTTGGAAATAATTTGTAAAAATAGTAAGACGGGGATATTTCCATAACTAATTTAAAATAAATTTTAAGTCTTACAATGATATTAAAAAATAATAAAAAGTTGGTTTTGTTGCAAAGAAATAATTTACTATAAAGTATAAGATAAAAATTGTGTCTATATTATTTCTATCTTTAAAAAATACAAATATTTAAAAAACAAGACCTACTTTCAATAAAATCCAAGTGAAACTATGAAACCAACAACACCCAAAACACTTGGAAAATGAAAAATTTGTAATACTTACACTAGTATAAAAATTTTCTTTTTCTTATTTATAATATTTACACTTTTTTTTTTTACAAGAACAGTTATTGAATTATATTAGAGACTTGGCCTAATTGCCAAAATTTGGTTTACAAAATGTGAAAGCAAAGTCCAAAGTGCCTCACCAACCAAAAGAATCAAGGCGCTTATGCTTATGTTCCAGCTCTTCATACATGCAACTATAGAATCAATTTCTGTGATTTTCCCAAGCTTGTGGGTACAAACGAATTGTTTTAATAATAAGCAGTAGAACATGGCAGCTAGCTGATTAAGGAATTGGATCCCAAGTTTCGTCTCCATCCCTTAGCATGGACCCAGCAGAAAGGAGGGTTGTTTTATTAGCTTCTAGGTCCGCATCCTTATTGTTGTCTCTCATCACATGGACTAATTTCAAGTTCTGAAATGAGTTTCCCAGGTCTTTGATTCTAGATATCAGCCTTGCCAATCTTAAATCCAGTGGATATGAGTTAGTCACAATAGTTTTTATGATAACCTAAGAATCCCCAAAAACATTTGCCTCCCTGATGTCCAAATATTTGAGGTACTTGAGGCCTTGGAAAAGAGCCAATGCCTCTGCTTGAATGCTGGAAGTGAGTCCCAAACCCCAGGCAAAGCTGTGAATCATTATGCCATCTAAATTCTTTATGACTACTCCTACACCAGCTCTTCGTGGATTGCCCTTTGCTGCCCCATCAAACAAAAGAGAGTGCCTCGATTGTTTGGAAATCCAATCTTGAAAATCATTTTCTTTTTCTCGTATTTGCCATTCTTTAGGGAGGGAGATGTTACTTACAGCTTTTTGAAATTTAAGTTCGAGTGAAGCACCCCAGTCCAAGTCTTGCTAGCTTAAGTTTGAATCATCATTTTGTTCTCCCAGACAGTCTTTCAATTGACATTTTATCTTGACCGCTACCAACTTGGAATCCTGCTCTTTGTTTCTGAAGATCTTTTTGTTCCTCTCGAGCCAAATCTGCCAGCAAATAATTTTTGGAAGGGAGGACCATGTAACTTTGATCACCTTATTTTTGGGTAGGGGCCAGGATATTTGTTCAACCAATTTGCGAACAGCTCAGGGATGGAACTGGGGAATGCGAAATTGGAATTCCACATGCCCAACAGTTCAAGCCAGATTTGCAATGTGAATTTTCACTCCAGCATAAGATGTTGAGCACACTCAACATTTTCTCTGCACAAGATACACCTTGAAGGACCATGGTAACCTCTCTTCTGCAAGTTGTCATCTGTCAAAAATTTTCTATGGCATAACAGCCAGCAAAAATAATCGATTTTTGGCATTGAGGGATAGTGCCATATCCCTTTCCATGGCTCAGATCTAGCGGAACATGAGGCTATTCCAGAAGCTTGACGTAGCCCTGTGCCACAGAGAAACCGCCAGCCTTCGAGCCCTAGCCCCGAAAGTCTTTATTCCACGCGTGAGAAGGAGCCACTTTACACTTTTAAAATGGTATAAAATGTTTTTTCTTTCTTAATATACAAAATATAGAACTCTCTTTATATAATCCACTAATACTTAAAAACTATTAGCCAATAATTAAGCTAAACTATATATATATATATATAAACCAATGAAACTAAATAAACTATATAATCTACTTGTATTTATAAATTATTAACCATTAAAATTAATATACACAATATACAACTCTTTATATATAATCCACTAATATTTAAAAACTATTAACGAACGAAATTAAATAAGCTACACAATATTATTTACGATATAATATCATCTATATATAAATTTATAATCTACTTATATTTATAAACTATTAACCAATGAAACTAAATGAGCTATATAATCCACTTGTATTTATAAATTATTAAATACAATGAAATTAAGTGAAGTAGACAAACTTATTCACAAGCTAACGACATCATCAATATATTAATATGAAATGAGTTATAATTACAATTATATTAATATGTAATGAGATATAATTACAATTATATTAATATGTAATGAGATAGACAATCTTATTTAGAAAATAAAATCATCAATATATTAATATGAGAGAACTTCTCTAATTTGAGAACCATCATGGTCTTTCATGTTTAATACATTTGATATGGGTTATTATTATTGGAAATAACAACCTCTTATGGTTGGAAAATCATGATAAAAATTAGAATTCCACCTTGAAGTATCATTTAATTACTTTCAAAGTTATCGTGGAGGAGTTTTGTGATATTTTCTATAATTTTGGGAAGAGGTTTTAGAAGATATAATAATATTTGAAAGTTTATGTAGATTTTTGAACTATAAGAATGAGATAGTACAAGAATATTATTTCAAATTTAGAGAATAATAAAGGTTGGTTAGAAGAAATTAATTATAATATTAACATTAAATAATATTTTCAATTATAATTTATTATTTTTTAAACACAAATTAACATATTAAAGATATATCTAAAAGGAAATGGTTAGAATGACACCATTTTAGTTAAGATAATAATCACTACTCTATACTTCTTTTTGGTTTAGAAAGCCTTATGATGTTGTAAAAGAGTTCTCAAACATTTATATTTTCGTGTTGGTATGTTAATAAATATTGATAAAAACAATATTATGATCATCCAATGCGTAAAGTACTAATTACTTTAATTTGACCAATTATAACAACAATTTAGAGGAGATTAATGCATATAAGCATACAAGTGTTTTAGAGTTATGTGCATCTCAAACTCAACTATGATTAATGGAGGGTCCAAAAACCTATTTTAGTATTTAAAAACTACAAATGAATGTATCCATATGGGGGAAAACTTGAAAAAGGCTATAATGAAATGTATTTTTGTATATGGAAGAAAAATGAGAAATGAATGTACGGGAAAATTTGAAAAAAGCTATAATGAAATGGATTTTTGTATATGGAAGAAAAATTAGAAATTAATGTATTTATATGGGGAAACTTGAAAAAAGCTATAATGAAATGTATTTTTTGTATGGAAGAAACTTGAGAATAATGAAATGGATTTTTTTAGTAAATGGAATAAAAGGTAAGAAAATTTTGATATTCCTATTATCTCAATTAATTTTTATGACTAAAGTGTTTGGTTAAGCATATTTTTAAAGAAACCTAGAGGAATACCAAACATATCCAAAAATTTGACGTCTTGAAATTAAGAAGAATATTACTTGTCTCGTCTTCTTTTTAGAGATATAGCTTGTGCCCATTGAAAATAAATATATGATTAGATACCTAATGTAAAAAATAATATAATTAGCATAAAGTATAATATGCTTCTTTAACATTATTTTCAATTCCAACAAATGTAAAACTAAGAAGAATATTACTTGTCTCGTCTTCTTCTTAGAGATAGAACTTGTGTCCATTGAAAAAAAAATATATGATTAGATATCTAATGTACAAAAATAATATAATTAGCATATAGTATAATAGGCTTCTTAACGTTATTTTCAATTCCAACAAATGAAAAACTAGTGGAGAATTCAAGAGGAAGTGAGTGTTCATAACATTGCTAATAATTCAATTCCAACAAATGAAAAACTAGTGGAGAATTCAAGAGGAAGTGCGTGTTCATAACATTGTGTTCATAAAACAATTATTCATTAGAGAAATCTGGAGGTCTAAAATAGGTTTCCTAAGGAATATTACAATATAATAGTCGAAATAATAAAATAATATTATATTACATCATTAAATTTTAGAGAAACAACGAAAAAACTATTTTTTCAATTCATATTATCTCTTTACAATTTTACTCAAATTTCGATCAAGAGCACTTCTTGGATGCTGAATTTAATTCTTCATCTAATGAGTACCAATGTTACATACTTTTGGTGGACCCTACTACAATAAAAATGAGAAATACATGAAAAAACGCCAGTTTTCATGTAGTAGGTTCCATCGAAAGTATGCAAAAATATGTACTTCTTGTATCGAAAATTAATTTTTGCATCCAGCAAGTGCTCCCACTTGAAATTTGAGTAAAACCACACAGAGATAAGTTGAAAATATGAGTTGAAAATAGTTTTTTAATATTTAGTTTTTTACATTTTTACTCCAAAAATGATGAATGATCCATAGTTCAAATCTATGAGGTTGATTTGAATTTTGGTTGTACATTTATCAAAATTTCTCAATGATAACTAATTTTAAAGATAATTTATAGTAATATAAACGCAATGATGCAGGACAATTTACTTCTTCCACCTGCAATCTTGAGGATACCAAGAACTCTATAGAAATCTAATTACTCCAGTTAACTATTACAAACATATAAAAAAATTCATTAACATACATGTAGAGATACTACACAATCCACAAGCATGTAAAAAACCAAATTCATATGTACATGTTTGGCTTGATTATACATTCATTTGGTCATTTACTCATACTCTACACCTCTCCCACACTCACACACTCAAACACGCTCTATCACTATACATTTCATGACTAACATATACAAATATTACATTCCATGAAATTTTTGGGTTCAGATCCAGTAAATTAAGATCTACTGAACTTGTATAAAGGAAAAATCCACAAAACTAGATTTTTTTATGACACCTTCCATATTTTCAAAACTAGTCCTATCCTAAATACCAAGCTTTTCTAGAGATTTTTAAATAATTTAAAAATGTTACAGATTTTTCGAGTTTTTAGAAATTCTAAAATTTTGTCCAAAACATTTGGAAATTTCATTTTCAAAAAAACCCTAAATACAGTAAAAAAAAATAAAATATTTAATTCGCAATTAAAAAAAGTTATTAAAAATATTTTAAATACCTTTAAAGAGAAATTATAGTAATATAAACTATATAATATAAACTCAGTAAAAAAATAAAATATTTAATTCACAATTAAAAAAAAGTTATTAAAAATATTTTAACTAACTTTAAAGATAATTTATAGTAATATAAACAATATAATATAAACTTAGTAAAATATAAAATATTTAATTCAGAATTAAAAAAAAAGTCATTAAAAATATTTGGTTTAACAATGGGAATTATTAAACTTATTTCTTTTGTGGATTGTTTAACAATGAAAATCAACATTGTAAAGAAATACAATACAATTTGAGAAAATAAAATTTAGGAATACAATACATTTCAGAAAATAGACTTTGTTATTATTGTATTAATGTGAAACTCATAAAAATCACTTTTTCTTTAAAATACTCCTATTTTTATTAGGTATAAATTAAGTCTAAATAACAATATTAATATTATTATTATTATTATTATTAAATTAACTCTAAATTTTTTAATAATAATAATAATAATATAAACAAAACAAATCAAATAACAACAAATCTATTTACACTGCATTATAAAATATGTGAAATTTGTTAAAAAATAATATAATTCTTAACAAAATAAGGTTAAATTAAATATATAATTTAATATAAATAAGATGTGTAATATTATTTTTAATGAAAATAAAAATGGAAAAAAACTTATATAATAAATTATAAATAAACACACATAACTACATATTTTATATTTATAACATGAAATTGATTACAATAATTTTGAATTGATATAAATTACAACAATTTTGAATTGATGAAATTCTATCATGTTAAGCTTACATAATTAATAATTAAAATTACATATAAACACCTGATGCATGAGTAAAATCTATACTACTTATTTTTATATAAATTAAATAAAAAGAATACAACAAAAAAAAAATCATTTATTCAAGATTATTAGTAAGGATGTTCATAAATAGTAACGGAAAAAAAAAAAGTTGCCTGGTTCTGGATAAATCTTCTAACAACGACAACCAATGGAGGACATATGCTGTGAACAGAAATTGGATTCCAAAAAGCCCAATATTTACAATCTATTTAACCCTCTAAAAAGGGTTGAGCCCGAGTATGTGAAAGAGCTGTGGAATCCATTCCACATCCTTTACACGTGTTATTCTAATGGGGCCTTCAGTTCTTAAAACCAACTGTGCTGCTGAGGTGCAGCGCATCATTATTAATCAATTATTAAGGTGAATACTATTGCAGCTAGACCAGGCAACTTTTCACTTATAATAATTGTATTCATATTGCCATCAACTACCCAGAGTTTGAATGGTTAAAGAGGTCGCAATCCGTGGGAAGAGGGGAGGGCAACGAGGAAACTGCGTTGATTTCATTAGGTGTAAAAATGGGTTCTGATTGCATTCGCATCAGATTTCTGTAAGGCGAATAGCAATAGTCTCCCTGCGGTGTACACAATGGAAACTCATGAAATATATTCGGAGATAACAGAGGCGGTGATGGCAAGAAGAAGTTGGGGGATAAGGGAGACATCGAGCCAAACTGAAGAGTCGGAGATAACAAGGATTGGACACTGGAATACTGAGATCGATTGTTCCCTGAAAGTTCACCAGGATTTGAAAGTCGGGCAATAGCGAAATCCGGTACCCCACGTGGAGGACTTGGAGAAACATCAATCTGGACGAAATTAGGGTTTCCAGCTACAGAGGTGTAAGAATAGGGAAGTGCATGAAAATTTTGAGATTGAAAAGAAGAGGAGGAGGAGGAGGGCATACTGGAATCGCCGTGGGTGTTAGCGCGACCGGTCAGGCGTTGGACGAGCGTCATGAACTCCTGCGCTTCAGTGTGTATGACCTCAGGAGAGCGCGTGTATATAATCACCGGTGGTCTGTATGGCATGGCGGGCACCGCTAGCGGCGGCTTCCGGATCTTGTGAGAGTCCTTCCAGATCTTCAGCGGTGCAGGACGTGGACCCTGCAAGTCCCGCTTCGATGCTTTTGGCTCTTGCTGCTGCTGCACCGAACTCATGGCTCCCTTATTTTCTGCCGATTCAATTCCCGGCCGCGATGACCTTCGCAGACTGAAGAACGAACAGCCGCTCAAATAAGCAACAGAACCTAACTACACAAGCTATCGCAGAAACAAGGAGGCGTGCTCCCTCACATCTACATATACAGGGGTTTCACCAGACCTAGAAGTCGTCGTTTTTATCTCACCTGAAATGGAAATGGTCAGACCTAATTAAAGAAAGTAAAAATGGCAAATCGGGGGCGAGAGACGTGTTATAGAGTCGGTATGGGTTTCGGCGTCCTGTGAGTCTCGCGCCATAATTTACATATATATCATTATTTTTTTATGATTGATGGACGTAGTAGTGGGGCAATTTAATCGAGGCACCCTAAAATAATTGAACATGGATGGAGAGTCAAAGAAATTTGTTCGCCACCAGTAAATTAAAATATAATGGAGGCCCTGTTTCCGTGTTTATACTATTCACGATGGGATCGTTGGCATGAAGTGAATTCTGACGTCTGGGAGAGTGAAGATTTCCCGTCAAAAGAATCTTCGTATTGTATGCCGGATATTATGTTTGAATCGTTCCATTCTGGTCGATGACTAATCTAATCGTTTGGTGGGAGGACTTTTTCTACGTAATAAATTAAAGAGGAAAGGTGGAAAAGTTTCAATCATGATGTTGATGTTCATGTTGAGATCGAGTATATGTTTGTTTAACTTTATATATCAATCAGGAGGTTGAGTAAAAGTATGAGTTAATTGGAAGTGTAAAGTTTTATTCACTATTATAGTTATATACATATTTTTTTGTTAACTAGGTTGAGTCTAAATAAGGATTAACTTGTAAAGATTATTCTTATTTATTTAATGAAAAATTATTTATAGCTATTATTATAAAAATATAATTTAGAAACTCTTTGAGATAGTTTACTTTATCTAAAAAATAGTTTTTATTCTCAATCTCTCTCATAAAAGCCAAACTTTACAAATTAAACACCACTCAAATCAACTAAATGCGTATCATTACAGTTATATTATTATCTCAGATTTGTGTACTTTAAAATGATCATATTATTGTGCCCCAAGCTAGATAATTCCAAACTTCGTAACTTTTCTTGAATATTAAGAATAATGAATCAGCTTTTCACAACAACTAGTGATTATTATCCCTAGATTTGACAACTGAGGGGTGATACAAGAAAAAGATAATAACAACTCTGTCATCGATATAATTGAAGGGAGTTAATAACTATACGAGCATCGCATTTAAAAAATGAATTTCCATTTTAAGTGAATTTATTCGGAAAATAGCCACCTCAATGCTACGTTATTTTTTATTTATGTCCCAAATAAATTCTATTGAAGATAAGTACTCTTATTCCATCTGGTAGCAGAGGTATATGTATAGCTTCGAAGTCAAACTTCAAAAAGATTTGTGTTCAATCCACGTTACACAAAAAGTCATATATTGAAAATTTCATCCTGTATTTTAATGAAACGAGCCAGAGTTCATATTTTTTATTTTTTTCACAATATGTGTTTCGTTGATATCTCTTTCTCAAAATAAATGTCTTAATGGTCTCTCCATGTGCAAGTGTTATTTATTTATATATATCAACACACTTTATAAAATAACTTTATTTTTTATAAAAGTGAAACATTAAATAATATAAAATAAAAATTTAACTCTGGCATATGGAGAGACTATTAAGACATTTATTTTGAGAAAGAAATATCAACGAAACACATATTGTGAAAAAAATAAAAACATATATATATTAACTTTTATTAAATTATCTCATTCATATATAATAAAAAATGAATTTAAAAAATTATTACTATTTCCAATTTATATTAATAAAAAATAAAATACAAATCCATAATCAAAGTATAACTTATATATCTGCTATCTTTTAGTGAACTTAGGTGTAATAAATAAACTTATGTAATTACACTTAACTGGACATCCCATCCCATCCGAGTGCATTCTAGGGATATTTATATGATTGACATATGACTTTTTTTATTATTTTATGGGTTTTAAATACATACCATAATATACTTTAAATTTTATGATATAAAATTTAATTTTGTAATATAAATCATTTTTGTTTAGTTAAAATTATGTTTTGAGGAAAATTACAAATTAATATATGAAGTAAAAAAAATAATTGCATATTAAGAGATAAGGATTTGCATAAATTTTGGTAAGTAGTAACTACCTTTAAGTCTACACATCTACATTTCTACTCTATTTCTCTACTTATTAAAATGTTCATGAACACATAAATAAGGGTACATATCATAATACACTTTAAATTTTATGGTATAAAATTTAATCTTATAATATTAATTTTTTAATATAAATAATATTGCTCAATGAAAAGTAAAAATAAACAAGTGTCATAAGGAAAATTAATGGCTTCCACTTAAGTGGAAATTATGCTTTCATAAAAACTACAAATTGATATCCCTCGATTGTGGTGCCAAGTGGAGGATGACGAGAGGTGGGTGGTGTCATGCAGCGATGTGCACCACACCATCATTTAAAGTTGTTTAAAATTCAGCCTACAACTGCCGGAGGCAGGTACGAAGCACGCTAAACCATAATGGCTGCAGACGTCATTTCCGGGCACCAACAAAGCATGTCAGATCGTCTTTGGAAGAAGCGCTGCGTGCATAACGGGTTAAGGCAAAATGTGAAGAGGAAGCAAAGAATTGTTTTCGGCTGGCAAATTCAAGGAGGGTCCAAGGGCAAGGAAGCTTCAGGTCTGCAACGTTGACTGACTATTCGGTATGTCATGGCTCTAGTGAGTTACATTGTTAATTTACCTGTTCTTGTTCATTGTAAAAATGGCGACCTCAATTCCATGGGTTGTTTATTTGGTTTGCATGTCATTCGTCGCTGTAATGGTTTGTATTCTTCTGAATTCTGGACTATCTCTGATTTTCTCTGTTATACCTGTATCGAAGGGTCCTTAAATCTTTCCTTCCTGCTATTTTTGGTTTTTTCGGCTCCGCCAGTTAACCCTTGCTTCAAAACCCTTTCTCTGTTTCTGTTTGATGATCGAATTAAGCCCTTTAATCGGAATTGTAACGATAATTCCTCTCAGAATTTGGTTTTGTGGCTAATCAGTAATTTCAAAGCGTCTCAAACCTATGAGATTTCTCGTATGTCAAGGCATGATAACTCTGTTTTCCATAATCACCTTAATCAGAAAATTATACCTTCGTGGGGCATGAGGGTCACCTCTGTTTTGTATCATATCTCCGATCTCTCTGTTAGGGATGACAATCATCACCCCAGTCATTATGGGTTTTGGGCTACAGATTTATGCTCCCTGGCCTTTTCGTCTTCTCTGTTCACCCTATATGCCGCTTCTATCACCCTCAACAGTGACTGCATGGTAACATGTTCAGTGGTATCGAATGATTTGAAGGAAGCAATGGGCCCCATTAGTGATAAAAATCATACTGTTATTGAATTTTCCTTGCCATATACAGGCCTGTTTTATACTTTCACAGGTGTTGCTCAGTTGTTGTCAACGTGTGCTCGTCTTCTTATAAACATGGTAAAAGGTCAATCTGGAAAAATTTAGGCTAAGGAAAAAGGGAAGAAGAAGCTTCCAAAACACACTGCTAGACCAAGCAAGTGAGGTAGAAAATCTAAAAAAGAGGTCATGGAGAATCTCTTCGATATCTACTCCATAGGAAATCCACCACAGGTTCGCAAGCTAATTCAGGGCTAGGAGAGAGAAAGTAATAACAAAGAAGAGGACATTGAACAACAGGAGGACACCATGGATTTCATTTCAAACCCAGGGAATACAAGAGGCAGGTTATCCCTCTTTCAGCAGTCCATCCATACATATTGGAATCTTAAATGTGTTTTTGCTAAGGCCTTGCTCAGTTTGGAGGAAAAGGAAGGAAACCCCAATGTAGTTTCAGTTATGCGGGAAATTAAAGAGGAGATTGAGGAGATTGGAGTATCTCGGGACCATGCAACGGCTCGAATTGGGAGAATTGAATGACAACTTCAATCTATGCAACAAGTAGATATGTCAGGGTCTACTGCAAAGGATCGGGCTCCTATTGACTCTTCAGATGGTTGATTCATAATATTCTTAGTTTCCAATGATTTTTGCGGCTAGATTTTACTGTTTTCAGTTACACTATGTTAGACATAGTAAGGTAAACATAGTGGCTAGTAGACGGAAGAAACTGTTTCAATACTAGTTGGCTTTTAACTCCTTAAGGTGGCCAACAGACCTGGTTTCCTTTAGGGAGGTTGAGGTCACAAAATGCTTATGTGTTGCAATCTGCTCTCTTTTTTATAAATATAAAATGGTAAGCCTCTACGAAATTTACAAAAAAATAAAAAAAAATACTACAAATTTATATTATTATTATTATCCAATTTTAAGGTCATAGCCAAGCCATACAACAATTTGATTGCTAAGTCATGCAAGGAATACATACTCTACCTCCTACTAAGTATATGAAGGCATACATACTCTGCCTCCCTCTCGTTTTGAACATGTAACCTCTTATGAGGAAACACATGCTCTTAACCGTTAATTATGTACTAAGGGGTAAGAACTTGCATAAATTTTGATGGGTAGTAACCGTCACGTTTACATTTTTACTTCTACTTATTAAAATGTTGAAGAAAACATAAATAATGGTGGATTATAAGTCGTAGTAACCGCCATTAAGTATTCACGTTTACATTTTTACCCCTACTTATTAAAATGTTGCAGAAGTATTCACGTTTACATTTTTACTCCTACGTATTAAAATGTTGAAGAACACATAAATAATGGTGGACTATAAGTCTAGATAAATGGTGAATTTTAATTTGTGGTTTTTCTCCTCTTATCCTCTTATGAAGCATAACAATGACACCTCATCATAACATAAATATTGCAACATCCAAAATTTAAGTTACCAATACCATTGTATTGTGAAAAGATACAATAAGACCTCAATGTTATGGTCCAAGAAAAATAATAATAATAATAATAATAATAATAATAATGAAAAATAAATATATATTCTTTCAAAGTTAATCATTTTAACTCCTACCTTGGCAAGGAATACTAATAAATCTTAAATAGATATTTTCTTAGTTAAATAGATCAAGATTAAATATATATTGCCTATATTAATTAAGTATTTCGACCAAACCTTAATTTTGAAAGAAAAATCCACAAAAAAAACACACTATCAAACGACATATAATCTAAAATAAATCTCCACACAACAAAATTTAAAATTCCATTAAAATGTAAAAAATCTTGTAATTATTGTATTTGACAAATCTTTCCTAGGATTTTCAAAAGTGAAATCCAATCTAATATTTAGTGAAAAATCAAAGCAAACTCAAAAATGAGAAAATATTGCAATAAAATCAAAGATAAAAAATTATTTTAACATAGTATTTCCACCAACCCAAAGTCTATCTAAAAAATGGTTCATTTTGATTACAAATCACATTCCAATCCCACATCATCTTAGATGAAATTATTTAAAATAGCACATCAATTCATTTTATTGTGATATGAGAAAGAAAGTCACACCTAATGCATATTAAAACGATAGAAGAGTGATTTAAGTCCCACCTAATACTCGGAATAATTATAAGCAATCATACCTAATGAAATCATTCTAAAAGTCTGCAACTTTTAATAGAATTGGAACACATCTCATAGTCATCATTCCAATCCCACGCCATCTTTGTTGAAACGATTTAGCATAGAATATCAATTCATTTTATTGTCATATGATAAAGAAAGTCACACCTAATGCATATTAGAATGTTAGAAGAGTGATTTAAGTCACACGTAATTTTCATAATAATTCTAAGCAATCACACCTAACGAAATCGTTCTAATTGTCTATAACTTTTGAGAATTGGAACACCTTTCATAGTCCTCGTGTTCAAGTTGTTGTTGAGGAATGAAAGCTGAATATTTTCATTAGGTTATTTAGAGAATGTTCAGATCACATTTTTGAGGTGAACATTAATTGGTTATAAGTTGTTTAATTTTTTACCTAGTGACATGATTGAATTTCAAGACTTCTCTCGACAATGAAATATAACGATAAAACAGAGTGCTCTTTTCATAAAGAATAGGTACGATCAATGTCCATTGCTCAAGAAATTTTGATTCTATTACTTGGTCCACTTCAAGTTCTTCCTATGCAATTGATGAGAATTTTCTTCTATTTGGTACAAACAACAAATAACATATTGCAAAATTATTTTCCTCTACCAGAAAATATAAATTTTTCCTTTACCGATATCCTTCAGTTATAAAAATTCTCTTCATATTTTGAAAATAATGATGATCTTTCATTGAATAATCTCAAAAAAAAGACTATTATTAATGCTCAAGTAGTTAACAACCTCCATGTTTGCATCCATGGGATTTAAAAAGATATGGGCCTTCAAATTTTTCATTAGTTCCTCATGACATCCCCCAAACTGTCTCAAGTATCTTACCAATTTTAATGGTTCCTCATGATTTTCCCCCGAACTATCACAAGTATCATACCAAGTTTAATGGAGAAGATAACATTTCACCATAACAACACATGCAATCCTTTCAAAACTTTGTAGATTCATTTGAGATTAAACATGAAGATGGTTTCATGATATTGTCAACTCAGTCTATGGATGGAGAGGTAAGGACATGGTTTAGAGATTTAAAAACTAATTTAATAGGTTTTGGACTGATTTTCATGATCATTTCTTGAAATTAGGGTGAAGAAAATATATATGATCAATATCTTACCGAATTCTATGCTATCAAAAGAAAAAAGAATGAATCTATTATCATATTTAACAGGAGATATGTTAGGACCTATAATGATTTACTTATAGGGATAAGAACTTATGAAGCTACTACTAGGTTGTATTATCTCGCTTCTCTTCAAATTGATATTACTTTCTATCTAAGAAAAAAGAAGCCTTCTTCTTTGGAACAAATGCTTTCTAATGTTGTAGAGGTAGAAAATAATTTAAAGGTTTGTAAAAATTTAATTGATCATATATAAGAAGGTGATAAAACATTAGCAACAGAAATTCTAAAAGTGCTTTTGACAGCCATACAAAGAGAAGACTTGTTATGTTTTCTTGAAGATAAAAAACTTATTTTTGAGAATGAAAATATTATAGATTGGAAAAATGAACACAATACAATCATGTTTCATGTTTTAAAAGACCTAGTGGTACATTATATGAAAAAGTTAAATAGTGCAACTGGAAGAATTTTGTGGGTATATTTCAAGTCTTTATTATGAATTTATTATATTCTTTCTTATTTTTGTTTTCAAGGTTCAAAGGAAGGATGGTTTGAGTTCCAACAAGCAAAGGATGTCGTGGTACCATTAGAAAAATTTATTTGACTTTACAAGGATAACTTGAGTTGTTTAGAGTAGGGACCATTTTACATAAATAGGCTTTCTTTCATAAAATTTAGATTTAGTGTGTACATACAGTTCAAATTTGAATAAATAGGAATCCAAAAAAAAAAATTCAAGAAGAAGTTTCTCTTCTTTTTTAATATTCTAATTTTATAAGTTTTCAGGGATGGTTAAAGGTAGTTTGCAGATTTGATTCCATAAACAAACATATAAGGCACATGTGTAATGTTCTTTTGTGTCTCATAGGGGGACACAATCCCCAAATGTATATGTAAAAACCCTGGTAAAAATTCCATGTAATAAAAGTTAATAAAGGAAAAATAATAACCATGGTTGGTTGGACACTTATTCCAATTTGAATGTTGGGGAACAAATTCAAGCGGGTGTTCATTTCGGTTATTATGGCTAAAGGAAATTGACAAAGGAAATGATAAAGGATTTGGAAAGGCATGAGGCAGTAATTGGCCTTTTATTTATGAAAATAAAGGAAAATAGGAGAAAAGGGAGTGAAAGGTCACAAGTTGGATGTGAGGAGGAAAATGAATAAAAATAATGCAAAATGAAGAAAATCGAGGCCTAATTGATAAAAAGGAATCTGAGGATCAGTGGGTACCTTTTGTCATTTCAGTTTTCGAGCTCTCTCATTATTCTCTCTCTCTCTCTCTCTCTCTCTCTCTCTCTCTCTCTCTCTCTCTGGGACACTTAGATTTTTCTTGGAGAACTTTGGCATTGGATCAAGAAAGGCAGAGAAGGCAAGAGAAAGGAAGGAGAAAGCAACGAAGAGCGGGATCAAGCAACTATCACATGATTCTTTGCAGGTATCGATTTACACGTGTGATTTCCTTGCTATATTTGGCACGCATGGTGTTTCATGTGGTTCTTTTCTATCATGGCATGGATTTTTCCAAGTGTGACAGTGTTTACAGCCTAGCCATTCCATTTCCAAATAGTCATGGTGTGATGGGGTTCTCATGTTTTGGTTGATTTGGATTATCGGATGGATTCTAAGCTGAGTGAGGTGGATCTCAGAAACGAGAGAACACATGGCCTAGTAACCCTTGAACCAGACCATGGGTTGTAGTAAATCCAAATAGTGCGTTGCCTCGGTGAGCCTAAGAATCCTCAACCGGTGAATGGTGGGATATACAGTAAAGCCTAGAGGTGGTTTTATCTCCATTAGGCCTAGGAATCCCAAGTTTGGATATAGATTAAAGCTTGGAGAGTGTGTCTCGGTTTAGGGCCTAGTAATATCTGGATCATACTATGGATTTTCGCAATGCCTAGAAACTAGGAGATAGAAAAATTCATCATGGTGTAGGTGGAGAAATTTGGTGGCATCGATGGTTGTTTTGGCCTAGTGATCGGGTGGAGATCATGGTAAATCCCGTTATGACATGTTTATTGTTTTGGCCTAGTGATCCGGTGTGGAATATGGTAAACCATGATTTCTATTGATGAGGGTGAGGTTGTTTAACCTCAAGGAGCCATGGTTGTTATTTCTGTTTTATTCCCACTTTCATGCTTGGAATATGGCACAGGGGTGATTGGTTGAAGAGATATTTTTCTCAGCCAATCTATGGTCGGGTGGAACATGGAAGTCCTATCCCACGTTGTATTTTTCATTCATTAATAAGAGGATCTATCTTGACATTTTATGTGTAAATGTATTGGTTTATACGTGGATTCTATGGTTTATGTATCCCTGACATTTTTGTTGTTATTATGTTGGTTATAGAAATGTATTATTACAGTGATGATGTATGGTTCTCCTCAAGTTTTTATTTGTAAATGAATTAACAACGTATCTATGACCTAATAGATGATAATGAAGCCAATGATGTAAGGGAACAATGCTTCTTAGCGATTCTCAGATAAGTATGAGACCCCTATGCTTAGATTTGTTGTTTAAACCTATAGATTACATATTTGTGACATGTTTGATGAAATTAATGTCATGGCTAGCATGGTTCTAGTCTAGGCCTTGTTACAATTTTTGAAAATAAAACATTGTTTTGCTTTTTTATTTCATTTATGAACCTTTCATTGAGTTATCGGTAGTGAATTGGGCTATGGGCCTTAAAAAGTACCTCAAATATCGGGGACAATGGGATAGGTCTATCGGAAAAAGTCCATGGGTGCATGTGTGCATTGTTGTGGGAGTATCTAGAGCCTCCCAAATGCACCCATGCTTATATTGTGGGAGCATCCGAGGGTTTGAAGGCGTAAAACCTCAAGTGGACCCATGGTGTGGATGGCTGAGTGGTTTGGTTGCCTGTTGGGAGTCATGTTGTTGATGTGGGAGGTCTGTGTGATATTTTTATGTCGATTCCACTTCCTTAAAGTCACCTTAGAGGTCGAATATATTCATAGTAACTCTTCGTCACATGTTTACCCCGATTGGTACTTGGGTAGATGTGGGATGAGGGTGTTACAGAGTGGTATCAAATCATGGTTTTTTTATCCTTGGGTAATATTCGATACCAGAGCATGGTATGAAAGAAGGTTTCCCTCTCTTCGGGTCATATTTTATACTAGAAAGTGGTATCAGAGCATGGCTCACCCCTTGAACTAGATGGGTAGTGTGTTTTGGTCATGCATTCATGTCAGTTTCATATGCATTAATCATCCTTGTGGTCTATATTATTGTTGCATGTGCATGTTGTTGGTCATGGTTGTAGTGATGTTGCCATGTGAAGGAGGATGTTGTTGTTGTGAAGCATGTCGTCATGAGTGTATGATTGGTTATGCAATATGATGTGTTTGTTATACATACATGTCAGTTGTATATGTGTTTCGTATGTTTATGGACTATGTACTTGTTTTTTAGGCATGGAATTGGTCATTATTGCATTTTTGTCGCCATGTGGAAGTTGATGATGCTATTGTTCGGATGCATCAATCATAAGGTATGTCGATGATGCATTTTTTATGCATGTCAGTGTATATATGTTGTTATGCATGTATTTGCATGGTTGTAGTTGTTCTCCATTAGTTCATTGTAGGAATTTTAGGTCATCGTGATGTTATTGATAGGTTATGATACTAATGTGTTGGTTGAGATAGAATAGGAGATGCAGATCATCGAAGTAAAGTTGCAGCACTATACTTTGGCTTAAGAGTAGATAGTCATACATGTATTGTATGATTGACATGAAGGTATGTTATTTACTAGATTTTTATATGAATTAGGGTTATATACATGGTTTTCATCTTATTTATGTTATGGTTAGATGCATGGGTGTCACACCTCCAACTTTCACACCCAAAAAAAAAATTTCCTTCATGAACTCAGATGGTTAAGTATAGGTTTATTATGACATTTCACCTTTTTATCATGATGCTTTTCATCATCATATGCTGTCGCAATTAAATCCTCTACTCCTAATTCTTACCTTATGTTATTTTCATTTCAAGGGTGAACATATTTTTCATGTCTTTGACCTTTACACAATCTCGCATACCCTTGTGAATTCACCTTTGTCTTAAGGGTCACCTATTTCATTTATCGAATTATTGAATATAAGAGTAAACCCTATGGCACGTATAATAAAACATGATTTAAATGATCCTTTGACCAAATGCAGGTTCGACCTTTCCACACCATAGTTACGATTCCTCCGCCATGTGTCTTGGTATAGACTTGAGGGAAATGATTTTGTTTTTGTGTTTATATGATTCGACATAGTATTGGGAATTGATTTTTTTCCATGCGTTTGGCCGTAACACCCATATACGCTGGTTGACATGACACACCTCACGTTACATAAGATTTCCAATTCGACTTCAGATATTGTACTTTGAATTGAAATAAATATACACGTAAACCGTATGGTCAAAATGGATTTTTGTTGCTATGTGCATCGCCGCGTGGTCACTTGTATCCACGTCAGGCGTCATAATGAATAACTGAGTGTTGGATAGTTTGTGTAGTTCGCCATACCCCTTGTCTCGCTTGTCTGGTGAATCCACGTCGATGTGCTAGCTCGACTCACGGGAAGCACAGCAACCACGCCAATATAGGTACAGGACATATCGACTTAAATTCGGATTTATACTCCATAAATGCGATACGATGATCTTAACTTACCACTGCTACTCTCGATCCGTGGCTTGACTTCCATGATTCTGCCAAGTGGACGATGGTGATCGTTTCTGGTTAGGGTTAAGGCAGTTATCAAGGAATTATATAAGTCTTCAGGGTAGAGTTGAGTCGGGTTTCTGCATTCTTCAATTCGTTGTGCACCTCTGCGTCTGCAAAATTCTACATTCGGCCAAGGGTTTGTGATTCTCTGTTGCAGAGAAAACCATGGCGCTTCAGTTTCATCCACAAGATCTCAGGTAATTACCTCAGCGTTCAATTTAACTTTATTGTATGCTTACATGATTTCAGGACGTTGTTCAACTCTGGTCACACGCTGGTTCTGAGTATGCATTCAATCCTTAGTAAGGGAAATGCCTCTTGTTTCAGGCTATGCGAGTCATACTCTCAGCGCCAATTGTGATTGAGTTCCACTTTCAGGGTTATTGTCAACCCTACTCTTGCGGGTTCATAGGATGATACTAATTCGTTCTATGCCTCTGGTGTAGTGGGCTTCGCATCCTTTCAAGCAGACGTCTACCATTTCGTGGATTTTTATGAGGTAGGTTCTTGTGCGTCTCGTTTTTGCTTTAATTTGTAACTTCCTCCCTATTCTCTTCGAAGATGTTGCGTATTAATCCCTCTCTGTATACAAATTTGATTTCAGGGCTCTTCGTATCTGGACCTTACGTTCCACAGGTATTGTTTTAACCTCATTGTTATTTTCGCCCTTCACTTGTTTCCCTACGCTATTACAAGTTGACTAATTCCCTGTTGTTTTGTTTGCATTTGTCGTTTACAAGTAAACGAATGGTTATGGCATGCTTGTAAACGCAGTACGTAATATCTTCAATCGTTAGGGTTGCTAACGTGGGCCTCTTGGCCGTCCAGGTCGGTATTCTTGTGGGATTTATTGCTCCTCTCCTGTTGCGTCGTTTTCATGGGCGTCGAAATATAATATCGACCTCCTATGCTGTTGCGCAGAAGGGCGCTTGTTTAGATTGGTTCTGTTGAAATAGGGGTTGCAAGTTTTACACCCCAGCCTGATAGGCTCCTTATGTATTTTGACATTATGGGACATATATATATATATATATATTCCCTATGCTGTTAGATTGAATTTCGATATACTATGCCACAGTATAATTTTACCGGGACTGTATAAATCGTGTGTAATTTTTTTCTATATGTATACACCATGAATTTTGACTTTGTTTAGTGTGCTCGTCAGCATAGAAAAAGGATGTTGGTAACACTATTATGGTTCCAGTCCATCAGAATTTTCAGGAAGATTTTATATAGTTTCTATCTCTTCTTCTGTTGTATATTAATCTTATTGTGTCATAATGACAGTTTCTATGTTCATGGTTATATTGAACTTGTCTAGGAAGATGAATGGCGTGCTGGAATTTATGAGTCCATTTTTTTCTCCTAAACATAGGTTAATATTTATGGAAGTCTAGAAATTATATTCTCCTGTTTTCCAGAATTGTCTGCATAACTTTCTATTCTTCAGTTTCTTCTAGTTTTATTATATCTAGTTACCCAACTCTTGTATACCTATGTACATGGTAATAAATGTTTTTGAAGGCTGGTTATGGGATTAGAACCCATTCCCTTTTTCCTCTTGATTAATGGAAATAGTGTTTATATAAATGTATTTTACATACTGTTGCAATAATTTAACTCTGTGCTACTGTAGTTCTCAAATGCTTACTCATACTTTATACCTTATATGAAATCAATTTCAGTGATATGATATTAGAGTAGTTTTCAGGAGACCATAGTTTCTAGTACATTTTGTTTATAAATAGGTACTCCTTTCCTCCCCTAGACCAAGTGACTCATGCACAACCTGGTTGATTTAAACCATTTAATTTTCTGGAATTATAACAGAATTTCTTGGCTGAACCTGAGATCAGTTTATTGAATCTCTCCCTCTGTTCTTTCCTAAACAGTATAAGTCTTAATTCATATCCGGCTATGGTTCTGGTATACTATAGTGAATTTCATTTATCTCTATAGTAGCTGTTATAAAAACTATGCTAGGAAACAGAAGCAGATTAAAAACAAATTCACAATGTTTCCTGAAAGAACAAGGTTTCCTCAGATTTAACCCACCCCTGGGTTTAAACATTCTGTGGAATTCCACTTTACAGGATTTTCCTCTACAACTATACAAGATGACCAAGTTACGGCCTGGTGATTACATTCTGTTAAATGTAGACTAATGAATATAATATTTTAGAGACAAATTTTGTGTTTTATATGTAGCCAATTCATACCATAATAAACAAGAAGACAATTTTTTTTCTCAGAGACATACCACTAGTGCAGTAGACCAACCTCCCAACCTTAGAGTCCTTCTGTCTCCCAGAACTCACCCCCGAGCTAAGATCACCTCCTGCAGCAGATTAACCTCTAATCTGTACAAGAGCAGCTTATTTAAGCTATTGTTCCCCAAAGCATGTTTCTAATTCTGCGTCCAGAATCTCAGGATGCTTTTCTTCCTGTTTGCCTAGGCTTCCCATTTAGGGATTCTTTAAAGCTGTTTTATGCTATTCCTCAGCTTTCCCACCTTTTTACCTCTTCCCAACTACTTTCCTCATCATTGGGAAAATTCATATTTTTCCTCAAAAATCTAAATTTAAAACTTACTATCTTTCAAGGATTTTTGAAAGATTGTGGGGAAATATTTGCCTCATCCATCCTCACAGATTTAGAAAGTGATCTCATCATCTCATTTTTGGTCAATTTGCACCACAATAATTTATTCATTTCCTCAATTAAATGTTTAATTACATTCACAAAATAATTATCCTTTGGGGTCCACTCCCCTTAGGATGTAAAGTTCAAGTATCTAACTTTAAAATGCAATCACATGAATTGGGGTGTTACATATTCCCCCTCTGAAAATAAACACCGTCCTCGGTGTTGTTATTCAACTACTAGAGTTTATTTTGCAAATAAAAATGGATATTTTTCCATCATTTCGGTCTCTCGTTCCCAGGTAGCTTCTTCAGCAGTAAAGTGCTTCCACTGCACCTTTACTCTGGCTACTGTTCTGCTTCTCAATTCAATTTCTTCCCGCTCCAATATTTGAAGCGGTTCTGGCAGAAACTCCCCTTCTGGTTCCACCTGTACAACATTCCAATCAACTATGTGAGAAGCATCATGCACATATCTTTTTAACAATGAAACATGAAAGACATCATGAACTCTAACATGGGGTGGTAAGGCCAGCTTGTAAGCCACTGGTCCCACCCTTTCTAATATTTCAAAGGGACCACAGTATCGAGGGGCCAATTTTGCAAAATTCCCAGCATAAAGGGTGCTCTTTTGGGTTTAATACGCAAATATACACGCTCCCCAACTTTAAATTCTCTATGCACTCTTTTCTTATCTGCATAACTCTTCTGGCGATCTTGTGTTTTCTTGATGTTCTTTTGTATCTGTTTGACAATTCCTTCCATTTCTTGTAAAGCATCGGGTCCCAACATCAGTTTGTCCTCTGGCTGACTCCAGCTCAAAGGGGTACGACACTTCCTTCCATACAGTGCCTCAAACGGACTCATTTTGATGGAGGATTGATAGCTGTTATTATAGGCAAATTCAGCTAAATGTAATAAATCTTCCCACTTTGAGGGTCTATCCCTCACATACATTCTCAGCATGTCCTCCAAAATTTGATTAGTTCTTTCCGTTTTCCCATCAGTCTGAGGGTGGTAGGCGGGGCTAAAATTCAATTTAGTGCCCATTCCTCCAAATAACCCCTTCCAAAAGGCTGTTGTAAACTTAGCATCCCTATCAGACACAATCACCTTAGGAACTCCATGGAGTCTTACTATCTCCTTTAGGAACACATTCGCCACTTGAGTTGTTCCAAAGGTGGATTTCACTGGTATAAAGTGAGCAGCTTTGGTTAAAGTGTCTACTACCACCATTATCGAGTCATGCTGGTATTTGGTTTTGGGTAATCCTGTAATAAAGTCCATGGAAACGGTGTCCCACTTCCATTCTGCAATGGGCAAAGGATTCAGAAGGCCGGCAGGATGCTGATGTTCCACCTTAACTAACTGACATTCCATGCATCTGCTTAAATATTCTGCTACATCTCTCTTCATTCCTGGCTAGAACAACTTCTTTTTCAGGGCTGTTAACATTTTCTGATACCCTGGATGGCCTGCATAGGGTTGTTTGTGGTACTCATCCAGAATTTCTCTTTTTAGAGTCTTTACATTGGGGATATACAATCTGTTCTTATAACAAATCAGCCCTTTTTGGTTTTGGGTGAAATCAGTTTTCTCCTGTTTCTGTAATTTCACCAAAAGTGTTTCATAATTTGGGTCTTGGTTGGTTGCTTTATGCACCAATTCTTCTACATCAATCTGAGCACTACTTCCAATATTATTGATATGCTGACAAGCATTTCTGCTCAATGCATCAGCAACCTTATTCTCCTTCCCTCTAATATGTTTTATGTCCATGTCAAACTCACTTAAAAAAGACAGCCATCTGGCTTGTCTGGCATTCAATTCAGTTTGAGAAAAGAAATATTTGAGACTAATATGATCAGTCATCAATGTAAAATTTTTTCCAAGAAGATAGTGCCGCCACATTTTCAAAGCATGAATAACAGCTGCTAACTCTAAATCATAAGCACTATAATTATGTTCATGTATATTCATTTTCCTGGATTCATAGGCAATCACTGAGTTTTCCTGCAAAAGAACTCCTCCCAATCCTTCTCTACATGCATCCGTACATACCACAAATTCCTTATCAGGATCTGCAATCTTCAGTATAGGGGCTGTGGTAAGTTTCAGTTTTAATTTGTCGAAATTGTTTTGGCATTTTTTAGTCCATTCAAACTTGACACCTTTCCTCTGTAAGGAAGTGATGGGATGTGCTATGGCAGAAAATCTCTCCACAAATCTGCGATAATAGCCGGCAATCCCCATGAATGATCTAACTGCTGAAACATCAGTGGGCACGGGCCATTCTTTTATAGCCTTTATCTTCTCCGGGTCAACAGCAAGGCCTTGTTCAGAAATAATATGACCCAAGTATTGGATCTTGTCCTTATAGAACTCACATTTGCTGAATTTAGCGTATAGCTGATTTTCCTTTAGAGTTTGCAATACTATCCTCAGGTGTTCTTTGTGTTCCTCCTCACTGTTTGAGTAAACTAAAATATCATCTATGAACACAAGGACAAATTTATCCAAATACTTGTTTAACACATTGTTCATTAGGCACATGAATGTGGCAGGGGCGTTTGTCAAACCAAAAGGTAGGACTACAAATTCGTAGTGGCCATACCTGGTTCGAAAGGCTGTTTTGCTGATGTCTTCCTCTTTAATTCTGAGCTGGTGGTAGCCAGTTCTCAAATCAATTTTTGAGAATACTGAAGCTCCTCTCACCTGATCAAAAAGATCATCAATTCTAGGCAAAGGATATCTATTTTTAATGGTCAACTTATTCAGTTGCCTATAATCAATGCACATCCTGAAAGTTCCATCTTTCTTTTTCATGAACAGCACTGGTGCTCCCCAAGGAGACACACTTGGTCTGATATACCCTTTATCTAGTAGTTCTTGCAATTGCATTTTCAATTCCATAAGTTCAGGAGGACTCATTCGATAAGGTGCTCGTGAAACAGGTGTTGCTCCTGGCACCAGATCGATTGAGAAATCAATCTCTCTTTTGGGGGGAAGATGAGGGATTTCCTTTGGAAAAACTTCCTTGAATTCTCTTATTACTGGTACAGCATCCAGTAATTCTTCTTCAGTTTTCTGTTCTGTTTCTTCCACATGCACTGCATAAACCTGATATCCTTTTCTAGCTGTTATTTTTAATTGCAATGCTGAAATTTGTCTGACAGAAATAGGTTTTTGTTTCCCTTTTAGAATGAAAGGTTTCCCTTCCTCATCTACACAGTGCAAAGTCTTATCCCAACAATTCATCAAAGCTTTCTTCTTTTCCAGCCAGTCCATTCCTATCAATAGATCATATGACCCCAAGGGTAAAATGTTCAAATTCACTTCTGTTCGAAACTCATTTAATTGGATTTCTGTTCTGGGCAGTTTATGTGTTACCTTTCTTTTTGTTCCAGTGGCCAGCTGTACCAACCATGACTGTTGAAATTTTTCAGTTTTTAAGTTACATTTTTCTACAATCTTGGGACTAATGTAACTCAAAGAAGCACCTGGATCAATCAGAACAGAAACAGGTAGGTCAGAAATCTTACCCTCCATTTCCACCATGGTTGCTTGATGCTTTGCTTGCCGATTTTCCAGCGCTGCACTGATAGTTGGTATGTTTCTGGCTATATCATTTACTGTTGTCGCTTCCCTATCCCTCATGAGCATATGAACATTTCTATGGGGGCAGTCCCTCAAAAGATGGGGTTCTCCACAGCCCCAACATTTCAAGGGCTCCTTCATTCTGACTGTTCCCTCCTTTTTACTGTCTCCCTCTATTGGTTTCGATGCCACTTGAGACTGTGCAGTTTGACTTTCTTTGGGTTTTCCAAATCTTTTCCGCTGATGATCTCTGCCAAAATTCTTCAAATAGGCTGGTTTATGTTTTCTCCCTTTGAATTCATTCTTACTTACCCAACTTTTTCCTTGGTCAGTTTTTCCTTTGAACTGTTGGTAACACAATCTAGCTTTTCTAACAGCTTCGTCCATTGTTTTTGGGTTGTCAAACTCAATTTTCTCTTTGTATACCATAGGCAAACAATTCAGAAACCTCTGTACCTTTGCATTTTCTTCCCTTATGTAAGGTACATATCTTAATAGATTGGTAAATTTAGTCACAAACTCATCGATAGTGAGCTGTCCCAATCTAAGCTCATGAAATTCTTTTGCTTTGTCATCATAGTACCGCTCATTCAAGTAGCGATTCTTGAATTTAGCCTGGAAATCTTCCCAAGTAACTGTCTTTTCATCTATGGCATGCACCATCTTTGTCTCCTCCCACCACAAGGTAGCCTTACCTTGTAGCTGGTAGATAGCTAATTTGGCCTTCAGATTGCTTTCATATTCATAAACCTAGAAATACTTAATCATATTCAGCAGCCAGGCTTCAGCATCCTCCTCCTTTTCCCCATCATAGGAGGGAGGTTTGATTTTTCGGAATTCCCCTTGTAATTCCTTTTTCTGCTTATTCTGATGTCGAATAGCATCTTCCTCATCAGATTCATCAGTCTTCCTCTTCTCGGAACCTTCGCCTTCTTGGCTATTCCGTGAGGTTAATTCCCTGATGAGCTTTTCCTGCTCCTCACTGGCTAATGACAATCTGTCATTCTGGCTCTTTATCTCAGCCAATTCTTGTTGCAAATTTCGCAACATAGCCATCATGGCCGCATTCGGATCTGGCTCACCATGCATATCTACATAAATTCCACCACCTTCTTCCATTCTATCACCTCACTGTACACTACATAGCACAGGTCAGTGAATAGAAAAAAACAAAACAACAAAAAAAAACTTTTTCTACAGCAATAAAATTACACAGTGAGTACACAACAATCGTGAGCACAAAGTCACCAGCCCAGTTTTATAACTTGGGCTCTGATACCATTTGTCACACCTCCAACTTTCACACCCAAAAAAAAAAATTCCTTCATGAACTCAGATGGTTAAGTATAGGTTTATTATGACATTTCACCTTTTTATCATGATGCTTTTCATCATAATATGTTGTTGCAATTAAATCCTCTACTCCTAATTCTTACCTTATGTTATTTGCATTTCAAGGGTGAACATATTTTTCATGTCTTTGACCTTTACACAATCTCGCATACCCTTGCGAATTCACCTTTGTCTTAAGGGTCACCTATTTCATTTATCGAATTATTGAATATAAGAGTAAACCCTATGGCACGTATAATAAAACATGATTTAAATGATCCTTTGACCAAATGCAGGTTCGACCTTTCCACACCATAGTTACGATTCCTCCGCCATGTGTCTTGGTATAGACTTGAGGGAAATGATTTTGTTTTTGTGTTTATATGATTCGACATAGTATTGGGAATTGATTGTTTTCCATGCGTTTGGCCGTAACACCCATATACGCTGGTTGACATGACACACCTCACGTTACATAAGATTTCCAATTCGACTTCAGATATTTTACTTTGAATTGAAATCAATATACACGTAAAGCGTATGGTCAAAATGGATTTTTGTTGCTATGTGCATCGCCGCGTGGTCACTTGTATCCACGTCAGGCATCATAATGAATAACTGAGTGTTGGATAGTTTGTGTAGTTCGCCATACCCCTTGTCTCGCTTGTCTGGTGAATCCACGTCGATGTGCTAGCTCGACTCACGGGAAGCACAACAACCACGCCAATATAGGTACAGGACATATCGACTTAAATTCGGATTTATACTCCATAAATGCGATACGATGATCTTAACTTACCACTGCTACTCTCGATCCGTGGCTTGACTTCCATGATTCTGCCAAGTGGACGATGGTGATCGTTTCTGGTTAGGGTTAAGGCGGTTATCAAGGAATTATATAAGTCTTCAGGCTAGAGCTGAGTCGGGTTTCTGAATTCTTCAATTCGTTGTGCACCTCTGCGTCTGCAAAATTCTACATTCGGCCGAGGGTTTGTGATTCTCTGTTGCAGAGAAAACCATGGCGCTTCAGTTTCATCCACAAGATCTCAGGTAATTACCTCAGCGTTCAATTTAACTTTATTGTATGCTTACATGATTTCAGGACGTTGTTCAACTCTGGTCACACGCTGGTTCTGAGTATGCATTCAATCCTTAGTAAGGGAAATGCCTCTTGTTTCAGGCTATGCGACTCATACTCTCAGCGCCAATTGTGATTGAGTTCCACTTTCAGGGTTATCGTCAACCCTACTCTTGCGGGTTCATAGGATGATACTAATTCGTTTTATGCCTCTGGTGTAGTGGGCTTCGCATCCTTTCAAGCATACGTCTACCATTTCGTGGATTTTTATGAGGTAGGTTCTTGTGCGTCTCATTTCTGCTTTAATTTGTAACTTCCTCCCTATTCTCTTCGAAGATGTTGCGTATTAACCCCTCTCTGTATACAAATTTGATTTCAGGGCTCTTCATATCTGGACCTTACGTTCCACAGGTATTGTTTTAACCTCATTGTTATTTTCTTCCTTCACTTGTTTCCCTACGCTATTACAAGTTGACTAATTCCCTGTTGTTTTGTTTGCATTTGTCGTTTACAGGTAATTGAATGGTTATGGCATGCTTGTAAACGCAGTACGTAATATCTTCAATCGTTAGGGTTGCTAACATGGACCTCTTGGCCGTCCAGGTCGGTATTCTTGTGGGATTTATTGCTCCTCTCCTGTTGCGTCGTTTTCATGGGCGTCGAAATATAATATCGACCTCCTATGCTGTTGCGCAGAAGGGCGCTTGTTTAGATTGGTTCTGTTGAAATAGGGGTTGCAAGTTTTACACCCCAGCCTGATAGGCTCCTTATGTATTTTGACATTATGGGACGTATATATATTCCCTATGCTGTTAGGTTGAATTTGAATATACTATGCCACAGTATAATTTTACCGGGACTGTATAAATCTTGTGTAATTTTTTTTTTCTATATATATACACCATGAATTTTGACTTTGTTTAGTGTGCTCGTCAGCACAGAAAAAGGATGTTGGTAACACTATTGTGGTTCCAGTTCATCAGAATTTTCAGAAAGATTTTATATAATTTCTATCTCTTCTTCTGTTGTATATTAATCTTATTGTGTCATAATGACAGTTTCTCTGTTCATGGTTATATTGAACTTGTCTAGGCAGATGAATGGCATGATGGAATTTATGAGTCCATTTTTTTTTCTCCTAAACATAGGTTAATATTTATGGAAGTCTAGAAATTATATTCTCTTATTTTCCAGACTTGTCTGCATAAATTTTTATTCTTCAGTTTCTTCTCGTTTTATTATATCTAGTTACCCAGCTCTTGTCTACCTGTGTACATGGTAATAAATGCTTTTGAAGGCTGGTTATGGGATTAGAACCCATTCCCTTTTTCCTCTTGATTAATGGAAATAGTGTTTATATAAATGTGTTGTACATACTGTTGCCATAATTTAACTCTGTGCTACTGTAGTTCTCAACTGCTTACTCATAGTTTATACCTTATATGAAATCAATTTCAGTGATATGATATTAGAGTATTTTTCAGGAGACCATAGTTTCTAGTACATTTTGTTTATAAATAGGTACTCCTTTCCTCCCCTAGACCAAGTGAATCATGCACAACCTGGTTGATTTAAACCATTTAATTTTCTGGAATTATAACAGAATTTCTTGGTTGAACCTGAGATCAGTTTATTGAATCTCTCCCTCTGTTCTTTCCTAAACATTATAAGTTTTAATTCATATCCTACTATGGTTCTAGTATACTATAGTGAATTTTATTTCTCTCTATAGTAGCTGTTATAAAAATTATGCTAGGAAACAGAAGCAGATTAAAAACAAATTCACAATGTTTCCTGAAAGAACAAGGTTTCCTTAGATTTAACCCAACCCTGGGATTAAACATTCTGTGGAATTCCACTTTACAGGATTTTCCTCTACAAATATACAGGATGACCAGGTTACTGCCTGGTGACTACATTATGTTAAATGTAGACTAATAACTATAATATCTTAGAGACAAATGTTGTTTTTATATGTAGCCAATTCATACTATAATAATCAAGAAGACAATTATTTCTCAGAGACATACCACTAGTGCAGTAGACCAACCTCCCAACCTTAGAGTCCTTCTATCTCCCAGAACTCACCCCCGAGCTAAGATCACCTCCTGCAGCAGATTAACCTCTAATCTGTATAAGCAGCTTATTTAAGCTATTGTTCCCCAAAGCATGTTTCTAATTCTGCGTCCAGAATCTCAGGATGCTTTTCTTCCTGTTTGCCTAGGCTTCCCATTTAGGGATTCTTTAAAGCTGTTTTATGCTTTTCCTCAGCTTTTCCAGCTTTTTACCTCTTCCCAACTACTTTCCTCATCATTGGGGAAATTCATATTTTTCCCCAAAAATCTAAATTTAAAACTTACTATCTTCCAAGGATTTTTTGAAAGATTGTGGGGAAATATTTGCCTCATCCATCCTCACAGATTTAGCAAGTGATCTCATCATCTCATTTTTGGTCAATTTGCACAACAATAATTTATTCATTTCCTCAATTAAATGTTTAATTACATTCACAAAATAATTATCCTTTGGGGTCCACTCCCCTTAGGATGTAAAGTTCAAGTATCTAACTTTAAAATGCAATCACATGAATTGGGGGTGTTACAATGGGATATGCTAGTGAATCAGTGTGGTCATGTGCAAATGCATCAAATAGTTATGAATGATATTAACTTGTTGTTATATGCATTGTTGTTGTTTTATATTAGTTAACTTGATTATAATGTTATATGTTGTTGATAAGTATGTTATGTGTTAACTTGTTGATTGTTACATGATAGTTAAATTAATGATTATGTTATATGTTGTTGATGAGTGTGTTATATGTTAACTCGTTGTTGTTATATGTTAGTCAACTCGATGATTAGGGTTATTGCATTAAGATATGGATGTTACATGTATCATGTTAATTTCGAATGACCTATATGAAGATGGTTAGGGATATTACATTCATGTATGAATCGATATATTTGTGATGTCATGTTGTACTAATCTAGATTGACTGTGGATATGTGATTGTTTGACAACTGTTTGTGAGCTTATGATGTGAACATGTTTGCTAGTTACTGTTATGGATATCATGACCTTATTTCTATTTGATTTGATATGTTGTGAAGTTATATCATGCTAATATAGATTGATTGTGTGGATAAGATAGCCTCCCCTGAGATGTATTAAGTTATGATTCTTGTTATGTCACGTATTTGATGCTTAATTTTTTTATTATGTCATCTATTTGGTGTTGATTTTTTGGTGTCTATTATGTTGTCTATATGTTTTGTGAATGTTTGATGAATTTCATGATATGATCATGTTTCTATAAGATTGTATGAAGTAACGATCTTGTTTTAATATGGTTTTACTAGCACATATGTGTTGATACAATTGATATGTACTTGAGTGTAAGTAGGTGATAGTTGTAGCATTATGTATTATGACTGTAGAACATGAGCTAATAATTGACTATGACATGTTTTCTAGACTTGGTAAAGGTTGGTTTCAAATTGATATGTATGTTGTCTTTATTTTTGGAATGTGTGACTTACATGTGTGAACAGTTGCAGGATGATGTGCTTGGTATTAGCATGACAAGGTAATATTTGATTTTCTTATATAAGTAATAGTTGGGTGATATGAAAACACATAATAAGGACTAAATTCCAACAAGGTAAATGGTAAAAGAAAGGAATTGGGTAATAATTCCTTTGGTTGTGTATGGAAATGATAATTCCAAATGAATGATTTATTTGCATACAGGAAGTCTTCTTAACCCTAATATTCTCTGGAATTATGGGGATATGTGTTTTATTTATGAACATGTATTTGACAGGTATAACAGTTGGTTTCTAGTTATGGCTAGATTCATCAAGGGATTGGAGTCCCTTGAGAGTTTTCAAATATAAGGAAGTTTATGTGGAATAATAAGGTGAGGTAAATGGTGTATTGTATGTTTATATTATACACTGACAGTTATATGTTTATGGAGGTATGATGTGGGAATTGCATGGTAAAGGAGACTGTCATATTTCTTTTGGGTTTTCATGGTTTTATTCTTGTTCTTTCCTTTTGTTTGAGAGTCTTGGGAATTGGTTTGGAAAGAGGAAAGTTAATGGAGTATGAGGAGAGCTTTGTGGTACTCAATAGGTAATGAAAGACTTGGATGAAGTTCGGTGCATGTATAAGGGAAGTTGAAGGTAAGAATATGAAAACCAGTTGGATTGATTGTGTCCATTGAGTAAATGGACGGTGGCAGAACAATCGCTATAAAAGTAACACACAAGGTAAAGTGAATGGATGTGAGGTGTTATATGCCTTCGCTATGTTAGGAACTGTTGTTCTCAACGTTTTGCATGTTGTAAAGGAATTTCTCTTAACCTAGAACTTATGGTATCTGCCAATTTTTTCGTGACTATGATTATGTTGATGTTTATATATGTATACATGTATGTATGTATCTATGTCGTGTCTGACAAGGTCATCATGGATCATGGTTGTTTAATGCTAAATGTTATACATATATATATGTGTATGTAGGTCATTTTTTGATAGTATAATGATTGTTTTATGATAAATAATATATATATATATATATATATATATATATATATATATATATATATATACGTATCTATGTCACTGCATGATAAGGTTTTCAAGGATCATTCTTGTTGAGGAATGATTGCTTATTCAGGTGAGTGGCATAAAGAGGTTCTTGGTCTTATGAGGAATCAAGTGGGAAGAGTAACCTTCACAGATCTATGAGGTCAGTATCATGTGAACATGAATCGATATTATATTGTTATACAATGCCTATGTTTATGTTATGGACAGGTAATGCAGAGGGGTACATCAACGAAGGGAAATTAGTGTGATATGCGGCATGCTAGGATAAGCATGGATAATGGAAAGACAATAGAAGCAAGGCTTCTTTGTGGAGTCAGTGTGTTTTCTATTGATGTACAGTACTACTGTTGTGTATATTCTGTGCGTGTTTTATATTTATGTTTGTACCTATGGTGATGTGTACATGTAACATATGTAGTATTGTGTACATATGATGTTGTATATTTGTGGTATATATTGTGTTTTGTGTATATTGCATATGTAGGGTTAGGTATAGATTGTACAAGTTGGATATGCGGTGCTATGTACATATTGTACTATGTGCACATTGGATATACATTGTTGTGTACATATGGTGTTGTGCACATGTTGGATAAGTGGTATTGTGTACGTGTGGTACTATGTAGATGTTGTATATGCAGTGCTATGTACATATTGTTTTGTGTGCATGTTATAGATATGATGCTATGATCATATGGTGTTGTGTCTATGATTGTACATGTGGTGTTGTGTACATGTTGTACATGTGGTGTTGTGTGTAGGTGGTGTCGTGTACATGTCATGAATGTGGCATTGTGTACATGTCGTTCATATGGTGATCTGTACATGTGGTATTGTGTACACATTGTACAGGTAGTGTGATGCAAATTTGGCCTTGTGTACACATTGTGCAGATGGTGTCATGTACATGTGATGTTGTGCACACGTTGTGAATGTAGTGTTGTGTAAACGTGGTACTGTGTACATGTTTTACATATGGTACTGGTATACAGGTGGTATTGTGTGCATGTCATACATGTTGTGTTGCGGCCCTATGGTACTATGTATGTGCATGGTGTAGTCGTGGTATCGTGACATGTGTATTAATTATGTTGTACTCTGTATATGTATAAGTATTATGTTGTATTGTACATCAGGTGTAGGTGTATGTGTTTTATGTGAGAGTAGGCGTACATGTTGTGTTCTATTGTACACCAGGTCTAGGTGTATGTGTTGTATGTCGGTGTAGGCATATGTATTGTGTTGTATTGTACACCAGGTGTAGGTACATGTGTCATATGCCAATGTGGATGTGTGTGTTGTATGGTGTGGTATGTCGTATGTGGGTGTACGTATTATGATGTACACCATGTGTATGTGTACTTGATTGAAGAGAATAAAAGACAATGGGTGCTCGCCAAGTGTGGAAACCAAACTGTTGTGTATACAAAAAGAAAAAAGGTATAAGTAAGTACTGAAGAAGGATGAGTATCGATATTTTATTTCATTTTTATTATGCATGTGATCTATGATTCTAAATTATAATGGTTACATGTGATTTATGATTATGGTTTATGATGATTTCATTCGATTATGATTCTTTATTTATGATGGTTTATTTTTATCTAACCATATGTGATATTTTTATACACGATGATATGATAAAATAGGTAGCTTTACTTGTTGTGACAGGAAGTGAACATGATTGCAAGTGTACCTTATTAACGAGCTACCAATTAGGTATGATGTGAGTTTATTTCAATCTATTTTGAATCTAATTGCAGCAGTGTGCTTGGTACAGGAAAGCATGCAATGCCTGGTTGGGTGGTTGAAACTGATTGCAAGAACTAGAAGTGTCAGTAAAAGGAATTGGAACATGCAGCAGTGTGCTTGTAAATCATTCAGGAGTATGGCTATTTTGGGAAATTGGAACTCAATATGTCCATTCATTTCCACGAGCATGCTACGACTGGTATGATGGTTTTGAGGTAGGTATATGCCTTGGTTATTTGAATTTCCTATGCGATGGCGCCTTGCAAAGGGATGGATCGCCCCTGATAGGGGATACCAGGGAACTTGGAAGGTGTGTGACTGAATGGAAGGGGGTGACTGGGTTTCCCAAGGGGTCTTGAGGAAAGGCCAGGGAATAGATTTGTTTTTGTCATTATCATTTCCAGATGGAATCATATGCACATTGGAAGTTTTCCCTAGAATAATGAGTCGATAATTGTTCAGTGAGGGTAACGTGGCGTAGGATTGTAGCGTTGGGCATTGGATGTGGCTTTGAATTTGGCAGAGAATTATGGACTTCCCGAGAAGGATTTGAATCCTAGTATTATTTTGAGGGTGGAGGTGTGAGCCTCTAGATTCCCTTGTTGCAGATGCATGCATCTTATCATTTTAATTGTTAGTTAAGAAAATGTGCATATGTTTATATGTGTATATTATTGTAAATATTGTATCGAGATGGATTTTTAAATCTCCATAGATAGTATGGTTGTATATATGGTTGTTATTGTAAATACTACAAAAAATTGTGTTATAAAGCTCCATGGGCAGTATGTTTTTCTTTCGACTGTCTTGTTCGTTGTAGGCGTCAATGAATACCGAGGACAATGTTCCCCCCAAGGGGGATAGTTCTATGACAACCCTAGTAAAAATTCCATTTAATAAAATTTAATAAAGGCGAAATAATAACCACGGTTGATGGGACACTTATTCCAAGTTTAATGTTGGGAAAAACATCCTAGTGGGTGTTCATTTTGGTTATTATGGCTAAAGGAAATTGGAAAAGGAAATGACAAAGGCTTTGGGAAGATATGAGGGATTAATTGGCATTTTATTTAAGAAAATAAAGGAAAATAGGAGAAAAGGGAGTTGAAATATCATAGGTTGCACGTGAGAAGGAACATGAAGAAAAATAATGGAAAATGAAGAAAATAGAGGCCTAATTGATAAAAAGGCTTATGAGGATCAATTGGTACCTTTTGTCAGTTCAGTTTTGGAGCTCTCTCATTATTCTTCTCTATATCTCTCTCTCTCACTCTTCAACACATAGTTTTTTCTTGGATAACTTTGGCATTGGATCAAGAAAGGCAGAGAATGCAACATGAAGGGAAGAGAAAGAAAGGAAGAGTATGATCAAGCAGCTACACCATGATTGTTTGCAGTTATCGATTTTCATGTCTAATTTCCTTTCTCGATTTGGCATGGATGGTATTACATGTGGTTCTTTTCTGTCATGGCATGGAATTTTCTAGGTGTGACATTGTTTTTGGTCCAACATTTCCATTTTCGGATAACCATAGTGTGGTAGGGTTCTAATATTTTTGTTGAGCTGGATTGTCGGATGGATTCGAAGATGAGTGAGGTGGATTGTTAGGTCCCTATACTAATAGTGTATCTCCTTATTTTTATTATTATTATAGCCCCTTTACTATTATTTTGTGTCCATGTACATCCAATATTGTTAGTATTGTGCCCCATAGAAGCCCACTATTGTTATTGTGCCCTTACATTGTATTTGTTATGTCAGCTAGGATTATATTGTGACCCATTAGACTCCTATATATAGAAAGGGGGTTTTTTCATTTGTATCATCCAAGAACTGTTCATTTATGTAATGTAAAGTAGGTTGTCCCCTCGAAGTGGCTTATTTCTAAGGCATTGATCTCTCTTTTCAACTATTTTTGGAGTTAGTTTCATAAAATTTGGTATCATAGCTTTGGATTATAGGGTTTTGCAGCTTCAAAAGAGTCATTGTGGAATTTTCGCTATAATGTTTCTTTCTACAAAGGTTCAGACGCAAAAAAATCCATTTGCAAATAAATCCTGAGGAACTTCGTGTAAACATTTCAGATATTGGGTTGCAATATTTTTGGAGATATGATCTGTGGAAGTTATGGTTTGGGTAGGGTCTCGAATTTCATCTCAAAGAGGTGACCTTGGGAAAATCATCATAAATATCACTTTGAGCATTGAATTGGAATTCTGTAAAAGTTTGTCAAAATTACAACGATTGTTCTTTGCTGTGTATCCATTTCAAAGCCGAATGAGGAAAAAATGACATGTGGCATGTCGTACAAGTTCACTCTACTAAACAAGTCCATAATTAGGTCATTGCAGGAGATTGGACATAACTTTTTCTTGAATAATCCAAATCAGGTATGACCTATGGCATTGGAAAGATGATTCAAAGGGGTACTAGAGGACTGAATTTAGATATTGAAGGCCCGAAATCACAGAGATAATTCAGGTTTAATATCAACCTCCCAAAAGGAAAGAAAAAGGTATGTATTTGTTTTTCAAAATTGCATAACGTTTGTTTGAAAAAGTAGTGTGAAGTGATTCCAAGGGCATATTGAAGCATAGATATCAATATTGAGTTATAAAATTCCTCCCAAAAGTAATCCCACATCCATTAAGCCCTAATAAAGCTCTACTATGACGCATGAAGAGGAAGAATTGCAGTATGATATATCAAAATTACGGTACCAAGTGCAACAAATTTCGACCTTACAAATAGAAATCAAAGATGACAGAGATGGTTTAAAATAATAAATGAAGGCTAAGTTAGATGGTTTGAAGGATCATATGAAAGCTAATATGGATGATAAATTAGTGGAAGATCACATCGAGCATCAACAATAAGTTCTCAAACTCTCAAAGGATAACCTAACTTTGGTGTAGAATCGAATGAAACAATAGGAAGATCAACATTACAATGAAAGAAGTTCTGAAGCTGTCACAGAAACAAGAAATAGACAACTACGAAATTGATCAATTTCAGAGTATCTTAGCAAGTGGAAGAACTTACCCGCTAAAGATTCCATATGGGAGGATGAGAATTTTATACAGAAGAATCTAGAAATCATTAGGGGAATTTTGAGGTCTAAAATGGGCCTCCTAAGGAAATTATAAAATAATAGTGGAAATAATAAAATAAGATTTGATTACATCATCAAATTTTGGGGACAAAAAATAAAAACCTACTTTTTCAACTCATATTTTCAACTTATCTCCCAAAGGTTTTACTCAAATTTTGAGCGGGATTATTCATTGGATGCAAAATTTAATTCCTTGTCCAAGGAGTACCCATGTTGCATACTTTTGATAGATCCTACTCCACAAAAAATGATAAATACATGAAAAACGTAATTGAAATCACATTTTTTCATGTATTTCTCATTTTCATGTAGCAGGGTTCATCAAAAGTATGCAACATGGGTAATTATTGGATGCGGAATTAAATTTTGCATCCAACGAGTACTCCCACTCGAAATTTGATTAAAACCTTTGGGAGATAAGTTGAAAATACGAGTTGAAAAAGTAGTTTTATTATTTTATTATTTTTTAATATTTTTACCCTTTTACATAAAAAATGGTGAATCATCCCCCATGGTTGACATCATCATCTTGAATCCTATTAGTTCTTATAAAGTCTATTTTGGTTGTACATTTTTCTTAGAAGGCCCATTTTAGACCTCAAAATTCCCCTAATGAATCAAGCGTTAAGGACAACACTTGTTTCAAGGAGAGGGGAATGTTAGGTCCCTATAATAATATTTTATCCCCTTATTGTTATTATTATTATAGCCCCCTTATTTTTATTGTTGTGCCCATGTACTGTCCATATTGTTAGTATTGTGCCCCATAGAAGCCCATTATTGTTATTGTTGTGCCCTTACATTGTTATTGTTATGTCGGCTAGGATTATATTGTGACCCATTGGACTCCTATATATAGAAAGGAGGTTTTGTCATTTGTATCATCCAGGAATTGTTCATTTATGTAACATAAAGGAGGTTGTCCCCTCGAAGTGGCTTATTTATAAGGTGTTGATCTCTCTTTTCTTCTATTTTTGGAGTTGGTTTCATAACATGGATCTTCAAAATGATAGAACACACGACCTAGTAACCCTAGAAACATACTATGGGTTACGCTGAATCTAGATAATGTGTTGCCTCGGTGAGCTTAGGAATCCTTGATCGGCGAATGGAGGGATAAACGGTAAAACGTAGAGGAGGTTTTCTCTCCATCAGGCTTAGGAATCTCGTGTTGAGATACATAGTAAATCTTGGAGTGTGTCTTGGTTTAGGGCCTAGTAATCCCTATATCAAATTCTGGGTTGCGGTAAAGCCTAAGAGACTAGGAGAAATGAAAATTCCTCATGGTATAGGTGGAGAAATCTGGTGGCATCTATTAGCACTCCACTGGATCTCCGAAGGATGAGAAAGAGAAGAGCAAAGGTAACCACATACCACTTTGACCTAGTAGCTAGCCCTACTAGGCTGAGAGGGCTCTCTCGATGATATTCATAGCCAAATGGGTTGGATCATGGAGATTTTAGGCTAGGTATAGCAGGCTATAGGATTTTATTTGATTTTGAAGTTTTGTTAGATGGTGAATTAGGTCTAAAAAGAACTAGGTCAGGGCACTAAAAATCAAACTTGCAGAGATGTGATGGGGCAAGGTAGGCACACACTTTAGCACTTTCAAGTTATCGTGGTGAATATGGTAGATTTATAGAGTTTCAAAATGAGCATGGGAATTATGAATTCGTTTATATCAGAAGAAAGCGAACATAACTATGATAATTTCTCCAAAACAGAGCATCAAAATAATGAATTCTACTTATCATTAGGGGAATTTTGAGGTCTAAAATGGGCCTCCTAAGAAAAATGTACAACCAAAATAAAATTTATAAGAACCAATAGGATTCAAGATGATGATTTCAACCATGGGGGATGATTCACCATTTTTTAAGTAAAAGGGTGAAAATATTAAAAAATAATAAAAAAATAAAACTACTTTTTCAACTCGTATTTTCAACTTATCTCCCATATTTTTTAATCAAATTTCGAGCGGGAGTACTCATTAGATGCAAAATTTAATTCCTCATCCAAGGAGTACCCATGTTGCATACTTTCAATGGACCCTACTACGTGAAAAATGAGAAATACATGAAAAAATGTGATTGCAATCACGCTTTTCATGTATTTCTCATTTATCATGTAGCAGGTTCCATCGAAATTATGTAACATGGGTACTCCTTGGATGAGAAATTAAATTTTGCATCCAACAAGTACTCCCGCTCGAAATTTGAGTAAAAAATTTGGGAGATGAGTTGAAAATACGAGTTGACAAGGTAGTTTTTTCTTTTTTCCCTCTAAAATTTGATGATGTCATCAAATCTTAATTGATTTTTTCCACTATTATTTTATAATTTCCTTAGGAGGCCCATTTTAGACCTCAAAATTCCCCTAATGCTAACTTAGAAATAAATCACATAATAGATGGACATGAATATGGAAGGTACAATACTTTCAAACATATAAAAATAGAAGAATAAAAACTGTTAAAACACATACCACATGAATCCCACCACAATAGCTGTAAACTCTCTTTATTAGTTCCTTCCAAAATCACTGAATACACTAGTGTTCCAAGCTCAATTACACAAAATACAACCCTTGCAATGGCAAATAAAATGAAAGATATAGACCAAGAAAAACTTCTCCCACTCTGAGGGTTCAAATCCATGACTTGTGGAGTTGTTCCCCAAAATCCTCAACTAGAATCCTGATGACTAGGGAGATCAACAAACTTTCCATTTTTTGGTGAAACTGATTCACTTGACCCAAAAATACAAATTTACTTGATGTATCTACCTTTAGTAACTATAATAGACATAATTACATTTGATTTACAAATTTACATTAGTACAATTTCATGAAATTCATCAACCAAGAAAAAATCAAAATTCTGAACTTAACAGGCAAACTAGAAAACATGCAGCATGAGTGCAAAAAGTGCAGCGTGTCCCTGAGAAAAGTACAACGTGATCTTCAAGTTGACTTTTGACTACATTGTTGAAGTCCGAATTGAGTTCAATATATCTCATTGGAAATATATTCATGTCTAGTTATCCAAAATTTCCTTAAGCAATGAAAATTATGGAGTTAAACCCCTGAAAACCCACTTTTTCTAAAACTGGTCAAAAAGTGTTGTGTGGCTGAAAAAACTGGTAGAAAGGTGTTTTTTATGATGTTTTTTAGCTTTTCCACCTATCAAAAGCTAATATTTTTTATTGAAAGGAGTCAAAATTTGATTTAGAAGAAAATATCTATCCATCCCAACTGAGTTTGCATCATTTGAAGGCCTCCAGAAAAAGCACAGTGTGGCCCACGCTGTGCTTTTTGTCGTCAGACTATGCAAAAGCTAGTCAATTTTGGCCAAAATGTAAAAAATGCCCAAAAAATTCTTCAAAAATTTCAAAAATGACGTGTAAGGTCCAAATTAGGTTTTCTATGCAATCAATGATGCATCAGATATCAAATGGAGTTTTCCCCTCTTCTTCTTGGTGATTATGATTTCTTTAAGCTTGTTTTGCATTTGCTTGTATTTGATATTACAAACCTTGTTTCTAGTGTAGTAGTGGTGGGCCATGTATCTCATCATATTATTATCCTTATTATCTTTGTGAAGGAGCTTCTCCATGTGTGTGTTTACTCTATCAAGCCAAACTTCCCTATCTTCATTGATTTCCATGGAAATCCTTTCCTCATATCTGAGTTCCTCTACAAGAAGTTCCTCCTATTGTTTTTCTAGCTCCAATGCTCTTTTTAGGCCCCTCGTTCTTGGTATTTTCCTTTCTATTTTTTCTTCATTCTCAACAGACTTATCATGTTCAATCACTACTTTCCATTTCAATTCTTGCCTAGTAGCCTTAAACAAGTCCCTTTCCAATAGTATTTTCTTTTCCTTTAACTGTTTGTTCTCTTGCTCAAGGAAGGAGATAATAAACTTGGACCTTGCCAAATTGTCTTGTAGCTCTCTAATTTTGGCATATTTTTCCTTGATGAATAGGTTTAGGGTTTCCTATTCATCTTGGGACTTCAAGTCCACCATCTCAATTTAATGGTGAAAGGATTCTTTCTCTTATACAGTTGTCTCATGCTGCTCATAATATCCCTACTTTGTTGATGTTGAAGGCAAGGCCCCTTCCACAATTTTTGGAGCAAACACTTGCCTATTTCCTCTCTGATATGTTCTGACCTCTTTGTCCTTTTTTCTCTACTTAATTTCAGACCTGCTAGATGACCCAACCTCTTTTTGTGTAACTGGTGCTAATTGTGGAATAGGTCTAGCAGGCTGGTTAGATGGAGATGTGAAGACCTATGCCTCAATAAAAATTTCCCATGCAATGTTCAGTTGTTTGAGATGGTTAAGAACACTGATTTTGATAAGAGAATGATGGAAAAGACTCTTCATTTGGAGCTCATATTCTCTGTGATGTACCTTTTAGGCCATCTTTTCAATCCTCCTATACAAATATTAGGGAATGTTGAGAAGGTTAACCCTAGTGAAATTCATCAATAATCTGATGTGGTAGTTGTATAGCCTAGAGAATATTCCCTCACAAGTGAAATAATTCATTATGATTTTCATCATGGGAGCAACCTATCAAGTAGCTGACCAAAAGGAAATATTTTCTTGATGCTATCTTTGTATGATGTTTTGAGGTAGGGTTGATATAGATGGTTATCCAATTCCTGAGTTTTGAACCACTTTTCACCTACATTAGGTATCCCTGTTGCTGTTGCAATAATATCTGTTGAAATGGTGAATGTCAACCCTGCAATGGTGACTTGGTCTTTCTAGAGGTTTGTGATGAATATTTTAGTCAAATCTAGATGACTATGCACTCTTTTGACCATTTCAAAAAACTCATAACAACCCACATGTTGGAAGCATTTGACTGCTAGGGGTGATGACGTCAACTCACTAGTGTCTAATGGCTCAAACCTTGAGATTCTCCCTCCTTTATTATAGGTCTTTCTCTCTTCCTCCATGGTGTTTATTTTTCTAGAAACCCTAGGGGAGAGGGGAAAGGAAAAGGGGATGGGATGATGGGGTTAGGGAGTTGAGATAGGTGTGGCAAAATTTAGGGAAGGGTGTAGGGGAGTTAGGGACCTTATGGAGGTGGAGTAGAGTTAAAATAAAAAAGGAAATGGGCTAGGGAATTTAATTATATGGGTATAGTTTACCTTCCTAGAAAATCGTAGCGTAGGGGTATGGTTTTAGGGAATAAGATTTAGGAGATGAAATTGGGATGGGAATTAGGGTCTTAGAGATTAGTTTAGATGTATAGTAGTTAGGGTAAGGAGCCTAGGGTTTTTAGGCTAGTGAAACAATGTACACTATAAAGCACAGTGTGTAATATTCCTAAATTACCATGCAGCTAATAGGAATATTAATTTTTATTTTAAAAATCTAGTTAGATGAATAAATGGGCAAGGAAGCTCATAAGGAGCCTAGGGTTTTTAGGCTAGTGAAACAATGTACACTATAAAGCACAGTGTGTAATATTCCTAAATTACCATGCAGCTAATAGGAATATTAATTTTTATTTTAAAAATCTAGTTAGATGAATAAATGGGCAAGGAAGCTCATAAGTTGCTTAAGTAGGAATAAAATCCCTCATAATGTAAAAAGGGATCATGTTAATAACCATATCAAGCATCTACATGTGTGAACAGGGTCTAAAATGTGTGGAAAAAGTAAATTTTGACCAAGTCAACAGCATTATTATATGAGTGGATCCTAAATAAAGACACCTCAATGTGAATGAAGATCAATCTAGCTAGTCAAAATGAAGACACCTTGAGTGTGAAAGGAGACAAGGCATGAAGATCTAGTCAAGGTTGATCTAGTCTAGATTGACTAAATCAAACAACGTTGTAAAATAGATGAGCAAGACTAATGGAGACAACATAATTTTGGAGGAGGAGCCTTTGCATGGAAGCAACCTCATAATTGGGTGGGACCGTTGGTGAGGAAGCTCATCAACTATATAATGGAGGGGATGGAAGCCATATTAGGATGATTGAAGGTTATATTTTTTATGTGGTATGTTTAGAATTTCAGCATCCTTTGGCTATTTAGCTATGTTTGCTGCATTGTTTAGTGCAAGGGTTTTCTCATGTGGGAATTCCCCACTCTTGCTTGGAGATCTTGTTTAAGAAACCTGAGGAGAGCATTTTGGGCTACATTTTCCATTACCTGGTGTTAGACCAAGCAGTCACCTTCAGTGGCAGTGCAGTCCATTTCAGAAACTACGTTATTTCTTAAGGTCTTGCAGTGGAGGGGTTTAATCCCCTTTATTTTGAGCTAGTTTCCCTGAAGGAGGTTCATTCTACTTCCCGGAAAGCTAGTAGGAGATTTTACTGCCATTTATTTGCATGATCAGCCATATTTATGCAGTTCTTCAGCCATACAACATGATTCATCCATAGATCTACAATAGGAGATTTCATGTATATCATTTCTGTCAAGAAACCCCTCCCGGGTCAGCTTGGATCTATGTAAAAGAGACTAGTCTCTGTTTTTATGCCTCATTGATTAATATAATAGCAGATCTGATTTGTATCTATATTTTTGAGCATAAACCCTCTATAAACTGCGCTATCTCTTGATGTAGTAATTTTTTTTGCAGTAAATCTTGGGATTTTCAGTGTTTGGGTTGTTTTGAGCATGAGAGGCTTGTTTAGCTAGGCAAAATTCATTTGTTTCTGATCTCATCTTAGATATAAGTCTTATAATAGCAGATATAATGGATCCATGGGCTGCAATTTTCTGTTGATTCTTGTATTTTTGAAAAATGTGTTTTTCATGCATGTATTGCTGCTTGTTCCCTTTTTGGGATATTAAAGTGGTATCAAAGCTCTAATCTTGGCTCAACCTATGTTCTTCAACCATTATGGAGTATTCTCATGGGAAGGAGAATATCTACAAGAGAGATCAAAGAAAACCCTTATTTTCTGTAGGAAATAGGTTCTCAAAACTTCTCTTTCAAACTCTACAGGGTAGAAGCAAAGACATCAAATAAATGAGGAGAGAAAGACATGGAAGTCCCTCAACAAGATCTGCAATATCTATACATGAGGAAAGCTCTAATTCCTCATCTTATGGGTGTGATCATTAAGCCACATCATTAGATTTACAACACTCTATTAGCCACTTGTTCATGACAAAGAAGAAGAAGAAAGGATATGTACCAAAGGAGGAGACTCTTGGTGATTATTTGCAAGAGTATGAAGCTCAATATAAGGGGTTCAAAGATCACTTGAACTTCCAAAGGTTTTTCAACATCAAGGAGGAAAGAAGCACAAGGAGAAAGCAACATGGTGTGGGTATATTCTTTCTATCTACTTTTTATGGGTCACCTAAATGTCCAGCTGGGGCTTAGGTGAAGGAGCTAGACACTTATGTGCAACAACATCAAGTTTCAGAAAAGGAAGCCATCAAAGTAGCAGCGCTGCATCTTGAGGGTAAGGCTTATGCTTGGTGGTTGTTTGAATATTTTTCCCTAAAGAATGCAAATACATCTACTTATGCAAATTTCATTAGAATAATAGTGGAAAGGTTTGATGAAAAACACTATGAAACATCTTCTATGGAACCTATCAAACCAAATCAAACACAACTTTTGCATGGGTTGGAAGGGTCCATAAACTCAACTCCATTTTAGAAAACCATTGAAGGGGATGAAAACTTGTATGATATCTTTCCAAGGGAAAAGTCCCCATTGCATGAAGATCTTTCTTCTCAAGAGGAAAACATGGATATTCCTCCTTCAAAAGAAGACCAAGATCCAAGGTCTCTTATTGATGATGAGGCATTTTCAACTATTGAAGAGGAGGAAGAGAAGGCTAACGCAGTCATGACAAGAGCACATCCAGTACCTCATAAAGAGGAAGATGGATCACTAGCTCCAAGGAGAGAAACTCTTGCACTCTTGCAAGGAGTTCCAAAGAATCTCACATATGGAGATCATGGCACAATCCATGTGCAATATGTGCCATCATTATCAAATCATGAGATCTTGAAGATAGAAGAAGATAAAGGGGAGGGAAAGCATCACGTGATGAGGAGAATACACCCCTCTTTATTTTAGAAGATTGATACACAAAGAAGAAAATATTATCTATGCAAGGAAGGAAAGGACAAATATTTCCACACACATACACAACTTGCTCTATGCCTTAATGTCTCTTTGCATGGAGGCATTCCACTAGGGAGACCTCCTGATTAGAGGAAAAATAAAGTGTTCTCTCAACTATGGGCAGCATTTACATACTTGGCTAAGGAAGGAGCCTTGAGGGGAGCTACCATAGCACTGAGAACTATTGATGGATTCCAAGGAGAGCTGAGCAATTTTCTAAAATTGACTTTGCTATCTTCCACTCATCTATTTGAGCTGGAAAAGAAGAATTTGGAAATCTGTGTTGACATAAGCATGGTGTCAAAAGGCCACTCCATAGCCTTGGAGCAGAAAAATATACTTCCATATATCATGAAGATTTCTGAATATGACAAGAGGATATTACCACTCTTGTATGCATGGGCAAAACTATGGAAGTTTTGGAGGAAAGGAACCTTTCAAAATAAGGTTGACTTCCATGAACTTCAATCTTGCCTTGAGCAAGATCAACTGCAAGAGAGGCAGCAACGGAAAGTTGAAAGTACTCCAACATGTGACTTTGGAATCAAGCATGTCAAAGAGGATATCCATGTCATGGCAGGGGATGCATTTCATATTTCTACAACGTTGTCATTATTGGGGAGTCTAGATCCTTATTGGGAGTCCCAACTCTTGATGGAGTATTCCAAGGACCTCTTCACATGTAAGGTTATTGATGAGAAAGTGATGGATGGAAGGTATAAGGTAGTTGATGGAGTCATTTATTCTCATAATCATATCTATTTGACTAAATACTCCAAGCTTAAGGATGGACTACTTAATGCAGCCTATGAGATCTTACTTTCTAAACCCACTGGATTTATTAAAACATACCATACCATCTTGGAAGGATTCATGTGGGAATATTTCAAAGAGGAGATGCACTCTCATATGAGGAAGTGCATAGATTATTTGCTGGTTGAGGAGGAACATAACTCTTGGGAAGAGTTATCATTGTCACCTCCTTATTAATTGAGTGTAAGAAGGAGCTCATCCATGTGTTACCTCACTAATTTGAATCAAGTATATGGTGAAACTTTTATTTCTAAACATCATAATGTATCTACTATATGCTTTTATTTTCTTAACACTCATGTGTAGGGCTTTGCTCCAAGAGGGGGCACTTTTTCTTATGGGCTTCATAAGCAACTTTGGGCCATGAAGAATGGTAATGTTGGTCATTCCTTGGAAGATCTTGGAGAGATGATGTAATTTTCATGGTGTGATTCATTAACACCAACCATCATGCACCTTCTCCAAGCATGCAAGAAGGATGGAGCAGCAAACAAGTGTTGGGAAAAACACTTTTCAGATCATATTCTATGGCAGTTGGGAGTAAAACTGTGTTGGTTGCACATGAGGGACCATTGTCCTTCTCCTTTATTATATATGACAGCTAGCATGACTCTAATTATGATTCCATATGCTGAAAATTTTCTTATCTTTGTTAAGGACATGGTTGGAGGAGAGACACATTGGTTGGATGTGCCCTTGGGGGAAGGAATTTCCCACACTTTTTGCACTACATGTTTCAAAGGGAGCATGGGAAAAGATATGGCTACCATAGTAGATCCTTTGTTTCTTTATGAGATAGGCCATATGATTGTTTGGAGCACTTGGGACATACCTCTCATGAGCATTTAGGAGGAGCTTTTCTATGAATTACCAACCTGGGAGGTGATTCATTTCATTTGGATGATAGCATGGAGATGGGAGTCCTTCATTGATGATGAAATTCCCCATGACTGTCATCACTTCTATCTTGAGGAGGCCATTGATCAGCAAGAAGGTTTCCATATAGACCTTCCTTCCTTTCATGATGAGAGCCATTTGGTTTATCCACCAAAGGCCAACTTGCACACTTGGGAGGAACCATTGGGAGACAGAAATATTTCAAAAAATCTGAAGCAATGGTGGACACTATTGGAGGAAGAAGCCACAAGAGGAGAAAGGGATATTTTGCAGCACCCTTGCAGTTGCTTGAGGACAAGCAAAATTTTCGAGGGGAAGACTATAATATTCCTAAATTAGCATGTAGCTAATAGGAATATTAATTTTTCTTTTAAAAATCTAGTTAGATGAATAAATGGGCAAGGGGGCTCATAAGTTGCTTAAGTAGGAGTAAAATCCATCATATTGTGAAAAGGGATCATGTTAATAACCAGATCAAAGCATCCACATGTGTGAACTGGGACTAAAATGTGTGGACAAAGTCAAGTTTGACCAAGTCAACAACATTATTATATGAGGAGTGGATCCTAAATAAAGACATCTCAATGTGAATGAAGATCAATCTAGCTAGTCAAATTGAAGACACCTTGAGTGTGAAAGGAGACAAGGCATGAAGATCCAGTCAGGGTTTATCCAGTCAAGATTGATCCAGAAAATATTGAATAAATCAAACAGCGCTGTAAAATAGATGAGCAAGAATAATGGATACAACATAATTTTGGAGGAGGAGCCTTTGCATGGAAGCAACCTCATAACTGGGTGGGACCCTTGGTGAGGAAGCTCATCAACCATATAATGGAGGGGATGGCAGCCATATTAGGATGATTGAAGATTATATTTTGTATGTGGTCTGTTTAGACTTTTTGCATCCTTTGGCTATTTAGCTAAGTTTTTTGCATTGTTTAGTGCAAGGGTTTTCTCATGTGGGAATTCCCCACTCTTTCTTGGAGATCTTGTTTAAGAAATTTAAGGAGAGCATTTTGGGCTACATTTTCCACTACCTGGTGTTAGGCCAACTAGTCACCTTCAGCAACAGCACAGTCCATTTCAGAAACTGCGTTATTTCTTAAGGTATTGCAGTGGAGGGGTTTAATCCCTTGTATTTTGAGCTAGTTTCCCTGAAGGAGGTTCATTCTACTTCCCGGAAAGATAGTAGGAGAGTCTACTGCCATTTCTTTGCATGATCAGCCATATTTATGTAGTGCTTCAGCCATACATCATGATTCAGCAATAGATCTTCAGCAAGAAATTTCATGTATATCATTTCTGTCAAGAAACCCCTCCCGGGTCAGCATGGATCTATGTAAAAGAGACTAGATCTATGTTTTTATGCCTCATTGATTAATATAATAGAAAATCTGATTTGTCTCTATATTTATGAGCATAAAACCTCTATAAACTGTGTTGTCTCTTTATGCAGTAATTTGTGTTGCAGTAAATCTTGGGATTTTCAATGTTTTGGGTTGTTTTGAGCATGGGAGGCCTGTTTAACTAGGAAAAAGTCATTTGTTTCTTATTTCCTCTTAGATCTAAGTCTTATAATAGCAAATATAATGGATCCATGGGCTTCAATTTTCTATTGATGCTTATATTTCTGAAAAATGTGTTTTTCATGCATGTATTGCTACTTGTTCCCTTTTTGGGATATTACACAGTGCTTTTGAGAAAAGCTCAACAATGGAGGGATGAATTATTCCTTGACCACAATCATGAAAGAACTGATGAAATTTTTGCACTTACTTGTTTGAAACCATGTGAATACTGTAGCATAAATTAAGAAACCCTTGGCAATAGCTCTTGACATCCAATGCACAAAACACATCTTCACTGGAAAAAGCACAACGTGCTCCAAAAAAGTGCATCGCACTCCACAGAAAAGCCCAGCGCCTTAAGGAAAAGTGCAGCGCTGCACCAGAAATTCATTTTATTGAATTAAAGTTTGGCTTTTGAATTGGGAAAGTTGGGAGCTCAATGCTGAAGAGTAAGAATGAACTTCTTTTGGTCCTTTATGGCCTTTTAAACTTGGATTAAAATCATTAAATGATCATGGACCCACATTTTCATTTTCAAAATTAATCTTTCATTTGTTTTTTGTTGGAACCTTGAAACTTGATTATCTGAACTTTGAACTTTTGGTGGATTTTGGAACATTGAACTTCTTCCTAGAACCTTGAGCATTTTTCTGGTGGAACTTGAGCATTTACAACTACTTGGAACTCTGAAGTACTTATTACAAACTAAGAACATAAATATTTTTTTTTTTTAAAATCAAATTTATTGATTAAATTACTTTATTTTCACTCCTCCACTTGCTGTACTTTATGCATGGAATGATGATTTGATGACCTTGGAACCCTAAAGACCTAATGGAGACTCCCGACTGAATGAAACCATAATAAATATGACTGTAATGATGATGAAAATTTTTTAATAATGGTACACTCAGTTGAGAAGTGAAATGAACTACCAATTAGTAAAACTTTGGAAGGAGTAAAAAAGAGCTAGATCTACATCCACTGGCCAAATTTTTGAATGATGACCTAATGAAATGACAAAAATTTAACTTAAGGACCCTATTAGAACATTATAAGATTCCATTTTATCACTGGTGACAGGATGAAAAAATTGACACTAACAACATCCATGTTTTCTTTGGCCTAGTGATCGGGTGGAGATCATGGTAAAGCCTATTATGACATGTTTATTATTTTTTCCTAGTGATCTAATGTGGATTATTGTAAAGCCAAATTTCTATTGATGAGGGTGAGGTGGTTTAATCTCAAGATTCACTGGTTGGTTATTTCGCTCTGAGTCCCACATTCATGCATGGAATATGACACGAGGGTAATTGGATGAAGAGGTATTTGGCTCAACCAATCTATGGTCAGGTGGAACATGGAAGTCCCATCCCGGGTTGGATTTTGCATTCATTAATAATAGGTTCTCTCCTTGACATGTTATGTGTAAATGTATTGGTTTATATTTGCATTCTATGGCTGGTGTATCCTTGACATTTTTTTTGTTATTATGTTGGTTATAAGAAGGTATTATGACAATGATGATGTATGGTTATCATCATGTTTTTATTTTTAAATGAATGAAAAATGTATCTATGACCTAAAATATGATAATGCAAATAATGAGGTAAGGGAACAATGATTCTTATAGATTCTCAGATAAGTATGAGACCCCTATGTTCTGATATGTTGTTTACACATGTAGATTACATATTTGTGACATGTTTGATGAAATTCCTATCATGACTAGCAAGGGACCAGTCTAGGGCTTGTTTTGTTTTAGCAAATGCATCATTGTTTTATTGTTTTATTTCATTTATGAACTTGCTATTGAGTTCGAGGTAGTGACCTGGGCTCTGGGCCTAAAAAAGTGGCTCAAATCTCAGGGACGCTGGCACAGGTATTGGGAAAAATTCCCTCGACACATGCTTGCATATGTTGTGGGAGCATCTAGAGCCTCCTAGACACACCCATACCTATAATGTGGGAGAGTTCGGGGTTTTAAGGACTAAAACCTTAGTGGGACCCAGGTTCTGGATGGCTGAGTAGCTGGGTTTAACTCTGGGAGTCCTTTTGCTGATGTGGGAGGTTTGTGTGATGTGTTTCCATCTATTCCACTTCCTTAAGTTTGCCTAGGAGGTTAAATATGGTCATCGTAACTCTTCATCACATGTTTACCCCAGTTGGACTATTACTTGGGTATATGTGGGATGAGGGTGTTACAGGAGCCAATGTTGTATCCCAAAAATTACCTAGTCAATAAATTTGTTCCCTCACCAAGCTTGTCGAAACCCATAAGTTTCCCATTTTCCAATCCAATTAGAACTCATTTAATTTTTTCATTGGGTTAAAATTTCCTTACCTTTATAAGAAAAAAGTGTCTTTTGTATTTCATACCCCACATTACTTTATACCATCTCATACTATACCCTTTACAAATTTTATTTATTACTTTGAAGGGCCACATTATGTTTCGTTTACCAAAATACCATTTATATGTTTACACATAATACCAACAATCGAGATCTTGTTCCACCAAGAGGCGTATTCTACCACCCAATATGAGGGGATGTGTAAATATATTCATTATCAACACCTATACATTTAAAATTAAATTTAAAAAAATTAAATATTTAGTTAGTAAAAAAATGTAGTCTTTAATCAAATCCCTCGAAGTGCAAACCTTATTTTTGGAGTGTAGAACTTGAGGAAAGGTTTTCACATATAGGGATTTTATCCCTCTCGGTACATGATAGATCCATAGTTAGATGGATCTAAGCTGATATCAGATTCCAAGAAAACCTCCACCATAGTACACGGACTTCGCGCAAATATCTATGTGTTAAATATAATAGAAAACATCACCATATATAAAGGAAATTGTTTATGTGAATGTGGGATAACTCTCCATGATTAAAATAATATAAATCATAGGTTTCAACTATAGAAACTTATTATGCGTGTTGTTGTTTGCAAAAGTAGGGATATCTAATTTGGAATGACTATGGTGAAACACCTTCCTCCTCCATAGGATGAAGAAATGTTGGTTCCTAACTCTGATTACCCAGATGGTATTGAGTCAATGCAACAAGCAAAAATTGAGTACAATAGAGACTTATCCCATGGAGGAGCCACCACATTACAAAATCACTTGGGAAATTGAGTATGTGTTTAGATTGAATGTGAAGAAGTGTTACTCAGATTTTTTCATAGTAAGTGGTTAAAAGAGATGACTGGACGTGCAAGACCATTTGAACTAGAAGGTCTAATAAGTCAAGTTCAGGATCAACGGGGTTTGGTAGCACTGGAAAGACTTCATAAAAGACTGACAATGGATCTATACCAATACTATCTTCAATGGAATACCTGGAATGGATCTATACCAAGACTCTCTTTAATGAGAGCCAGTGGAGGCAACATGCCTCTTAAAAACTATTTTTTAAAGAAGAACAAAGTAGATGATACCATTATATTAGGAAAATATTTCATACATACAAAAGAGTATTCCACAGGATTCTACACCAAAAATAGACAATGCAAAACAACAAATCAATGTATCAAAATGAATTCATGCACATATTAATGGACCATATATTGATATATATCAAATATAAAAAAAACATCATATGTGACATAAAAATAAATATCACAGTGATTCCAAAAATTCAAAATAATTTCCAAAACAACAGAGAGGTGGAGATGAGAACGCAAAATCACAACAATAAAAAAGAGCATGAAAAGTTCCATCTTCATCACTAGTCGATATATCGTTAGGGGAATTTTGAGGTGTAAAATGGGCCTCCTAAGGAAATTATAAAACAATAGTGAAAATAGTAAAATAATATTAGATTACAGCATCAAATTTTAGAGGGAAAAAATAAAAAAACTAATTTTTCAACTTGTATTTTCAATGTATCTCCCTACAGGTTTAGTCAAATTTCAAGCGAGAACACTCGTTGGCTGAAATATTTGATTCCTCATCCAATGACAACCCATGTTACATACTATTTATAGACCCTTATACATGAAAAATGAGAAATACATGAAAAACGTGATTGTAAACACATTTTTTCATGTATTTCTCATTTTTCGTGTAGTAGGGTCCATCAAAAGTATGCAACATGGGTACTCCTTGGATGATTAATTACCAAGGAATACCCATGTTGCATACTTTCGATGGACCCTACTACACAAAAAAATGAGAAATACATGAAAAAATGTGATTACAATCACGTTTTTCCATGAATTTCTCATTTTTTTTGTAGCGGGGTCCATCGAAAGTATGTAACAATGGTAATCCTTGGATGAGGAATTAATTTTTTCATCCAATGAGTACTTCCACTCAAAATTTGAGTAAAACATTAGGGATATAAGTTGAAAATACAATTTGAAAAATTAGTTTAATTAGTTTAATTATTTTATAATATTTTAACTTTTTTACTGCAAAAATTGTGAATCATCCTCCACGGTTAACATCATCATCTTGAATCCTATTGGTTCTTATAAAGTTTAATTTTTTTGTACATTTTTCTTAGGAGGCCCATTTTAGACCTCAAAAGTTCTCTAATGTCCATATTTGATATTTTTCCCTCTCTTGAAGACCAAGAATTTTATGTGCCTTAGACTCACACAAACTTTCCTTGGACATGGCACTAGCTACAAAGTTTAACTCCCTATGCATATTCATGAATGAGATCACATGAAAGAGTTGCTTCATCTAAAGAATCCTCTGAATCCAATACTCCATGTGCAGAGGGGAAAAATATTAACCATTATTGACCTAATCAATAGAAACTCATGAGTCTATAAAAATGATAATTTCATCTAATTTAAGAGTTTCTCAAAATAGAGTAAGCCCCATAAAGCAAGGAGATTTTCTCTGTTGTTAGACCCCTGACCGTCTCTCCAGCATAAATGAAAAAAGTGTTCCAAAAATATATAAATACAAGCACCATGACCACAAATTTTATTATGAGCATCACCATTGAAATATCCAATCCGGAAGGTAGAATAAGAAATACAATCCATCAAGATCCTCTGAGGCTTATTAACAACATATTTCCAATACTCCAAGTAGGCACATGTATATGAACAAGAGATTTTAATTTTTTATGAACGATCATTGAAAATACTTTTTTTCCTGCCCTTTCAAATACCACATACCAAGAAAAAATGAAATTTACCTAATTATGACACTAGGTACGCCCAATGTTTAAAGAAATATCCGTGTGAATCAAACCTCTAGCACTCAAAAACATTGAGTTATTGTAATACGTGGGGCCACGTCTCCATTGCTAAAGGATATTCCATATATATATGTAACACATTATCAAAATCCTTGAGACATAGGTAGCATCTGCTAAGTCCATGAATTCCTTTGTTTGTAAGGTTATTCTAAGTAAGTATTTTATTCTTTCATACACACCATTCAAGAAGCACCAATTTACTAGGAAAATGCTATTTGCAGACTTTTTTTAACCAACCTTTTTCTATTGAATTAGCTATGGAAGAGTAAATGTAAGACTATATACCTTTGACCGAGACATTACCAACCTTATTGTCTGCTTGCCAACAAATTTTTTCCATGTAATGATTGAGAAAGGTACTCACCTAAAATAAATGTTTAATTTAATTGTTCTAAGTAGTGGAATAGTCATTTTCAAAGCCTAAATCCACAACATTTTTCCAAACATGATATAACCTTAAAGGGTCATTTACCTTGTGTATTTGGGAAATAAAGAAGATTCTTTTTTCATGTAGGGCACTAATGATAAGAGCATGTAACCTATACATGCTTTCCATTCCTTATAAAGGGTCAATCCCTATCAGAACACTAGACCTCGAGCCAATATGCCATAACAATTTCTTTATTTTCCATCTACCAGTCTTCATAAAGCATTTCCATATGTATCATCCAACCCAAGCGTAAATGGAACCCATCCTTATCCATTCATGTAAGATTTTATTATTGAGATATTTATATTTGAGGATCTCATAACATAAACCATTTCTTGTAATAAGTCTCCAATATTTTTTAGATAGTAGGGCCCATCCAAATATTGATGTATTTCAAAATTCCCCAGATTCCACCAATTTATTTCTCTCTAGCAATCAAATCTATACTGGTGAAATGAATCTTTCGCTCATCTTTTGAACTAGCCCAAATAAAATGTGCAATCATATAATCTATGTGCTTAATTCTCTTTTTTGGTAATCTACAAAAGTGTATCCAATATACAACTTTTTTTTGTAAAATTAATTGGGCAACAATCAACTTGCCTCCTAGGGATAACCATCTATGTGTCCACCTGCACAATCTAATTTGAAATTTATCAATTATCCATTGATAATATGTCAATAGATAGTTATGAGGTTTCATCATGAACCCTAAGTACTTAAAACCCAAATCCAATGGTTTCATTTTAACCCCCAATAAACTGGCAATATCCTCCATGCAAATTAAATCTTCCAAAGCGTATAACAGTTTTGAATTGCTCGTCTTCATGATTAGACCATAGGCCTCACCAATGGAAAAAATAATATGTTGAAAGTGTCCCCACATATCAACATACACCTAAAAAAAACAAAACACATCATAAAAAAACATCAGATGTGTAATAGAAACCTGCCTCATGATCTGAAACCCAGAGAGGAAGCAACTGGATTTTTCCATATTGATCTTCCAGATGAGGTCCTTGATGACTAGTAATAAAAATACTTGGGATAATGAGCAGCCCTATCTAAGTCCTTCGTAATCACAGAAAAAATTAAATCGAGCACCATTAATAATAACTACAAAAGTCACTGTAAATGCACACCATTATCTAGTCCATCCATTAGAGAAATTTTGAGGTCTAAAATGGGTATCCTAAGAAAAATGTACAACCAAAATAAAATTTATAAGAACCAATAGGATTCAAGATGATGATGTCAACCATGGGGGATGATTCACCATTTTCAGGGTAAAAAAGAAAAAAAGACTTAAAAATAATAAAATAATAAAACTAATTTTTTAACTTGTATTTTCAACTTATCTCCTTATGGTTTTACTCAAATTTTGAGTGGGAATACTTGATGGATGCAAAATTTTATTCTTCATCCAAGGACTATCCATGTTGCATACTTTCGATGGACATTGCTACACGAAACATAAGAAATACATGAAAAAACATGATTGCAATCACTTTTTTCATATATTTCGCATTTTTCATATAGAAGTGTCCATAGAAAATATGCAACATGGGCACCCCTTGGATGAAGAATCAAATTATAGATCCAATGAGTGTTCCCACTCGAAATTTGAGTAAACCCATAGGGAGATAAGTTGAAACTACGAGTTGAAAAAGTAGTTTTTTCTTCTTTCCCTATAAAATTTGATGATGTATTCTAATCTTATTTTTATTATTTCTACTATTATTTTATAATTTCCTTAGGAGGCCCATTTTTTACTTCAAAATTCCCCTAATGGCTTCCACAAAATGTCTAGTGTTATGTAATATTAGCCTCAGATATGTCCAATCCATAGAATCATAAGCTCTATGAAGTTGAATTTTTATAATGATTGCTTCCATATTATGACATTTGATAGAATGTAGAGCTTCCTAGGCAATCAAAAAAGTGTCGTAGATCTACTTATGTTTTAAGAAACCAAATTATTCTGGGTGGTATGTGTTGATATGAAATCCCTCATCCTTTTAACAATAATATTAGAAATCAGATTGTAAATAATGTTACACAATGATATAGTCCTAAAATTGTTGAAAGTCTGTCGATAAGAGGCTTTGGGAATAAAAACAATGAATATAGAATTAACAACACCAGTCACTCTCTTTTTTATTATATTTTCCTCTACAATTTGTAAAATATTTGGCCCCATGATATCTATAAAATGACTAAATATCTCAATGGTCCATCCATATAGACCTAGGTATTTGTCCCTCAAGAATGTATTTAGTACCTTGAATATTTCCTCCATGGAAACAGGTCGACCAATCATTTGCATGTCATGCTCAGAAAACATTTGGGGATATGAAATGTAGAACTGAAATTACATATCAATATCAACATCCTCTCTGGCTCCCTGAAATTGTTCAAAATATTCCACTATAATGTTGTATAACTATGTTATCTCAGATATTTTCTCCTGATCCATTCATCAAGTTCCCAAATGGTATTTTGTAAGTGCACACTAGTAGTAATTTTTAGAAAAAAAAAACATGCATTTTTATCTCCAAAAGAAATCCAAAATTCCATATTCTTGAATCTCCATTCCTTTTCTTGATACTATAGGATCTTCCTGTTGTCGAATTGAAGCATTAAAATATTTTTTTTTTTGCTCCAGAGATAAGAAATCAGGAACCTCAAATTTTCCTAACCGATCTATCTCAATTTCGATATTTCTCAACTATTGTTGATGTTATGCTTTCTTTTTCAAAATCCACTCAAAAACATTTCCTTTAAGTATATTTAGTTTGGTATTCACCATCTCCATGTGATGCCTATGTGGAGACCCTGAGCAACCAGTCCACTTATTCTTGTTCGAGTCACATAAGTCTGGGTTTTCAAGCTAGGAGTGGTTAAAATTAAATAGTACCCTAGAGTAGGGTCTATCCCCTTTCCATTGAAGAATGATAGGCACATGATAAAAAATATTAGTTGGAGAGAAACACAATCAAACAACCCCAAATAGTTCAATAATATTCCCCTCAAGAAGAAATCTATCTAGTCTCTTCACAATATTGTGTGGATATCTTATTCCATTCATCCAGGTAGGCTTCAAAGGATAAGTTCAAATATCCACTAGGTTATTAGTAGAAAAAAAGTTGGAAAAAATCTCCCAAGGGATCCAATTTGCATCTTGATGCCCATACTTCAAATGAAGATGTGGTTAGATTCATATCGCTAGCAAGAATTAGAGAATCCCATTTTAGTATACCTCAAACATCGATCTGCTTCTAGAATTCCATTTTATCATAGTAAGGGGAATATATATTGAGAATATGAATACGATGGGTCAGACATCTGATGAACCTAAAAATCAATAGACCTACAGAATATTTCAATAAAGTCACATTAAAAAATAGTAGGATCCCACATGGTGATCATACCACATGATAAACCAATGAAATCCTTTGAAACAATATGCCACCCAAGGAAAATGGACAAGAAATCATCTCTTTCCTTGTCACCTGAGGCCATGGTTTCCTGTATAAGGACAACATAAACCATAAATTCTTAGTCAATGTTCTCCAAGCAATCAATATTGCACAAGCTCAACATGGTTTTCACCACAATGATTATATTAGCTAGAGGATGTACTATTCTACATATCAATAATTTTTTATACAAATAATTTAAGTTCATACAGGTGATGGAAACTATACTACGAGATAATTAACTTAATCAACTGTGACAGTGATCTCCTATGCAATAATTTAGGCGAACTAATCAACAAGGATATGATGAACCAGATTAAATTTGAACCCCTCTTGTTGTTTGATATTTGAAAAGGGGGTAGACCATGCTCGGGATCTAATCCCATATTCCCTTTTGAAATGAACATTTGGGATGAAATTCACCACCCCTAACCCCACTCATTTAAAAATCACCAAGCTTGGGGTCTACATTCTGGCTAGTTTCAAAAATATTTTTTTGGAATGTTTAATATAAAATAAAAAGTAATTATATTATTATATATCATTAATATTGTTTAAAAGGAAGGTTAGCAAAATTTTAACATGAAGCCATTCAATTATTTAATAGAATACTAGAATTTGTCTTTCCAACCTAAAAATTTAACTAATTAAAATCTTGTATTCTCTTTCCAAGCTTGTGTGAAACCCATAAGTTTACAATTTTCTTGATATGGTTAGTACTCATTTAAAGTTTTCGTTGGGTCAAGATTTCTTAGCCTATTATCTTTATAAATAAAAATTAAATTTTATATTTCATACCCCCACATTACTTTATACCACGTCATATTAACCACATTACACATTTTATTTATTACTTTGAAGGGCCATGTTATATTTCAATTTACCAAAAAAAAAAAATTTCACTACAGTATGCTTATTCCATTATACCATCCATAGAGCCCTTATATTATATGCCAAGGGAGCCTCCACCACAATCCATGACCTCTGTTATGCTAAACATGTCAAAATCAATACTAGACATCTTTATATATAAAGGACATTGTTTGTCTAATCATTGTGAATGTGGGATAACTCTCCATGATAATATATATATATATATATATATATATATATATATATATATATATATATGTATATGTATATGTATATGTATATGTATATATATGTATATGTATATGTATATGTATATGTATATGTATATGTATATGTATATGTATATGTATATGTATATGTATATGTATATGTATGTATGTATGTATGTATGTATGTCACAAGTTTCATCTATTTCACGTTGCTATTTGTAAAAGGATGGATATTGGATCTAGAATGACTATAATGAAACCCCCTAGGTACTCCTCTGGATGAGGATGAATAAATTTTGATGTCAAACTCTAATTACACAAGCGATATTCATACAATGGAACCAGAAAAAAGTGAGTTAACAAGTACAATAGTGAATCATCCCATGAAGGATCCCCCACTTTAAAAACTCACTTCAGAAGTTGAGTATGTGTCCATATTTAATTTGAGGAAGTGTTATTAGGATGTTTTCATAGTAAGTGATTGAAATAGGTGGTTTGTACATGTAGCATCATTTTAAATAGAATCTCAATACAAGTCAAGTGCGAGATCAATGGGGTCCATTAGCAATAGACTTCACAAAAGACTTGCAGTGGATCTATACCTACATTATATTCAATGGAAGTTTATGGAGGCACCATGCCTCCTAATGATTAAATAAAACCTAAATTCTTAGTCAACATTCTGCAAGTCATCAAAACTACACAACCTGAACATGGTTTGCGCACCATTGATTATATTCACTATAGGAGGTATTATTTTTCATAGCTATGATACTTGTATGAATCATTGAATTTCATGCACAGTGATGGAAAATATACTAGGAGAGAAATAAATGAATCAAATATGACAAATATGTGCTTCGTTATAATTCAGGTAAATGAATCAATAAGGATATGATGAACTATATTAAATGTAGACCCCTGCCTAAGATCATTCAATATTTAATGGGAGTAGGGGGGCATTGATGACCTTATTTTTAACACCTTTTTAAATGGATGATTGGGACGAAATTTTCACCCCATCTCTCCCTCCCTCATTTCAAAACCACCAATGGCGGAGGGTTTTCATTCTAGATGGTTTCAAAAGATGTATTTGGAAATTTATTTAATTTATAAACTTTAGAGAAAAAATTTATATTAGTATAAAGTTTAATATAAAATTAAATTTAAAATCATATATTATTATATAACATTAATATTGTTTAAAATAAAGGTTAATTAATTTTCATCCTAAAACACTCCCATTATTCAATGAAATACTAGAAGTTGTGTTTCTAGCATAAATAAAAAGAATGAACGGGAAATTTAAGAGGGTTTGGGGACGAAGAAATATATACTATTGTATTGAATTATCTGAGCTATTTGTGAAGAAATCCATACAAATTAAATTTCTCAAGTTTTTTTGCAATCGATATTTTTCTTATGTGTGTATGTGACTCGTTCATAACAGGTTTCTTCTTGGTTTTGTTATAGAATGTTTGAAATTAATTATTATGTTCATGAATGCATACAATCATGGCCTCGAAACAAAACCTATTTTGTTGAGATAACATTAAAATATTTGAAGAAGTTTTAGTGTTTTTCAAATGCACCTTTTGATTTTGTGGAATTAATATTGTATGATTTCAATTGTTGGAGAACACATTGTTACCTTTCATTTAAATCTTGAATTTTAAAATAAATTCCTCTTAGGGTTCTAGTATTTTTTAATTGTTTATTTATTGAGGGATTATTCCTTATTATTTATTCTTTTATCACTCTTTAAAGTCATTTAAATATACAAATTTTGAGAATTTGGCCTATTTGAAGGAAAGAAAGGAGTTTTTTAGGGTTTTGAAGACATATTGAAAATCCACTAATTTATTTAATACCTATTTATTTTTTAGAGTTAACAAAAATATTTTAATTCCTAGGCATTGATTCCTCTACAACCAAGAATTATCTCGAAGGTTACAACACAAAAAATAGAATTCTCAAATTTCTAAGAATAACTAAGTATATCCCACATATCCTAGTATTAATAAACATTCTAAAATAATGGTTGCCTTGATGAAAGATAGCAATGTCTTCTTCCACTTATTCTATGCATTTATTCAAAGAAAACTCCTAGCACTTCAGGATCCATAGCTAGACTAATTGATTTGTAAGATATCAATTTGTTCATCGAATCATGAAAATTTTAGACTGCAATCTCAATGTTGTTGAGCTCCTCTTCAGATTAACCCAAGCTTATTAGATGTAAATTGTAGATGGAACCTACTTCCCATGGTTAATTTTAATAGACATAGTAAAGCACAGGGAAAAAAATCTCACTCAAATGAAATAGTAGAGAAGAAATTTTTAATAACTATTGATTATAGTTTAATAATTTATCCATAATTATTATTTTGATGATTTTGATGTTGGAACTTCTAGTGAGCATAGGATTTTTGGAGATCTAGAGAAATACATGATTTTGATGTTGGAACTTCTAGTGAGCATAATTGTGAAATTACACCTCCTTATTCTTTCTTCAAAATATTTTTCATGAAATTAGAGCTTATTATCTTTCCTGGCTTCCCCACGATACCCTGTAATTTTACTTCCTTTCCTTCTGAAAAAAAAAATCAAGAAAACTTCTTGAAAATTAAAAGCTACCATCCCCAAAGATTGTAACCATTATACTCGTAGTACAACATCAAAACCTTCCATTGGAATGGAAATAATTGGACTATTCAATACATATTACCACATGATTAGCTTGATATTATGGCACTTTACAAAGAAATTTATAGTTCCTCCATATGCAAGCATCACTTGACACTCTGGTGCTAGGTATAGTAATAAATTCAATTCACTGGCTATCTTACAATGAATAAAATTATGGGTACTACCCGAATCAATCAATACTATTACATTTTTCTTCATGATATGTCCTTATATCTTGAGAGTTTGAGGTGTGGTAATTCCTGCAAATGCATTACAATATATGGTTGGTCTCATTTCTTCTTTCTCTAGGGTCGGTTCCTAGTGTATATCCTCTTCTTTTGAAGTTTCTTATTCATTTTATTCATCCTCTTCACAATCTATGCAAAATTATTTCTTCTCAGCACACTTATGACCTTTAGTGTATTTTCTATCACAAATTTAAAAAATCCCTTTTTCTCTTTTTTCTTCCAATTGTTGTGGTGTAAAACTTGTAGGTTATGGAAGTATAGGAGTAGCAACAGTTTCATCTTTATAGATGTGAGTGGTAGGCTTCCTTCTCACCATAATTTTACTTTCAATTTTTCTTACCAACCTGAATGCCTTCTCCAATGAATCGGGTTCCCAAAGGCGAACCTAATGTTGGATGTTATCCTTTAAATTCCCTATGTATACATCAATCTTGTGTTCCTTTGGAATATGAGTTACCCTTATATTCAATTTCTAGAAGTCCTCAATGTGCTCCACCATTGAAACCTTTTGTTTTAGATTTATCAATTGGCTAAAGAAGGTATTTCTCTTTGTATACTCATAATGTGTTATCATTTCCTCCATAAAAATTGACCAAGTGACAATTTATTTTACGATAGAAAAGCCATTGATACTATACAAATGTATTTTGTACTAAATATAAACTTGCAATGCGTATCTTTTGTGTGTTTTTCACATTCTGGAGATCAAAATATTGTTCCATCTGTAGTATCCATGTTACAGGATCCTTACCATCAAACTTCCTCATATCGATCTTTGGAATATGGTGGGTCTTTAATCCAACATTAGATTTTATGAAATCACGATTAACATTTATTTTTTTCTCATCATGATTTTACTCTACTACCTTTTTGCAATTAGGAATAATTTATCATATCAACTTTGTCAAACCTTCCATGTCTATTTTTAAATAATTCTTTATGTCTTCCATATTGCCTTTCATTTTTTTAGTGATTCCATCCATATTAGCTTCCATTCCATCAATCTTAGCTTCCATGTCATTCTTAAAACCATCCATCTTAGCTTCCATGCCTTTCTTCAAACCATCCATCTTAGCTTCCATTTCATTTTTTGTTACTCTTTGTCAAAGTGAGATTTGTTGCACTTGCTCTTGTAATTTTGATATATCATGTTGCACTTCTTCCTCTTCATGAGTAATAGTAGAGCCTTCTGAGGGCTTAATGGGTGTTGAATTATTTTTTGGGGCCATTTTAGAACCAAATAATGATATTCTTGCTTCAATATCCCATTGGAATCACTTCAAACTAATTTTTCAAAAAAGACTTATGCAATTTTTTTTAAAAAATACATGCCTTTTTCTTGCTTTTAAGGAGCTCGATATTGAAACTAATGTATCTTTTTAATTTTGAACACTAATATTTTATCTTCGTTCCTGTAGTAGCCCTCTGAATATTATTTCCAATGCCACGGGTTTGACCTGATTTGGATTCGTCAAGATAAATTTATACCTAATCTCCCACAATGACCTAATTATGCACTGGTTCAGTAGACAAACTTGTACGATGTGCCACGTGTCACTTTTTCATCCTTAGTCTTTGAAATATATACACAAGAAACTCAAACACATGTAATTTCGACCACTTTTTACATAATTCCAATACGATGCTCAAAGAGGAAGTTATGATGATTTTCCCAAGGTCACCTCTTTGAGATGAAATTCAGGAGCCTACAAAACCCTAAATTCCACATATCATATCTTTGAAAATATTTTGAACCAAGATATGATATTTTTACAAAATGTTTCTCAAGATTTCTTCACAAATGGGTATTTGTTTTAGCTTCTAAACCTTCGTAGAAAAAAAGCTATAGTGAAAATTCCATGATGACCTGTTTGAAGCAGCGAAACCCTAGAATCCATAGCTCTAATACCAAATGCTATGAAACCAACTCAAAAAATAGAAGAAAATATAGATCAACGGCTTAAAAATCAGCCTCTTCAATAGGGAAACTTCCTTTACATTACATAAATGAACAATTCTTGGATTATTCAAATGAAAAAACCTCATTTCTATATATAGGTGTCCATGGGGTCACAATATAATTCTAGCCAACCAAACAATAATAATGTAAGGGCACAACAATAAAAATAGTAAGATTTTATGGGGCATAATGATAACTACATGGGGACTATATGGGTACAACAATAACAATAAGGGGGCTACACTAACAACAATAAGGGACTACACTAGTAATATAGGGACCTAACAGAAAATTAATTTTCTTGGGAAACTAAGTATCTGCTCCAGTGTGTCTTCCAAATGACCCTTAAGCTTTCTCAAAAAATCTTCTAGTTGAAATTTAAAGACCCATATTAGAAGCTAATAAATGGCTAAGATAATTTTTACTTGATCCTTGTCTTCTTCTAGAAGTTACACCCACAGTTAGATTAATACCCATTAATTATTTTAATTTCCTAAGTTTAGACTTAAGGTCTCATTAAAAATAATTAATTTATTAAATAAACTTGTCTCATGGTGGAATTTCCTAAAAAGATTTATGAGTTATCTGGAATACATGTGTCTAAGCTTCTCCACAAAATTTTAGACTTAGAGCACATCTGATGCTTCCACAAATCAAAATCTTGATCCATGAGTAAGCGCAACAGAAGGGAAGAATATGACAGTCGGTTGGATTGGTTGAGTCCATTAGGTAAATGGAAAATGGCAGAGTAGTTAAATTAAATGGATTTGAGGCGTTGGATGCCTTGGCTATGTTGGGAACTGCTGTTCTTAATGTTGTGCATGATGTGCGCAGATAAAGGAAGTTCTTTTAACTTAGACTTTATGATATCTTGCAATTGTGTTGTGATCATGATTGTGTTGATGTTTATATATGTATATATATATGTATGTATGAATGTAATTTCTTGACAGGGTCGTCATGGATCATGATTGTTAATGCTAATGTTTATATGTATATATGTGTGTATGTATGTCGTTGTCTGACAAGATGATGATTTTTTTATGCTAATGATTATATATGTATGTTTATATCTATGTCATTGTCTAACATGGTTGTCAGTGATCCTTCTCGTGGAGGAATGATTGCTTATGAAAGTGAATTCCATGAAGAGTTTCCTAGCTATGAGGAATCAAGTAGGAAGAGTAACCTTAATAGATTTACAAGGTAATTACCATGTGGGTATGATTTCATATTATGTGATTATACTATGTAAATTTTTATGTTATCGATAGGTAATGTTGGAAGGTACATCAGCGAAGTGAAAGTAGTGTGATTTGTGGCATGCTAGGATAAGCATGGAGAATCAAGGTTGCTTTGTGGGGTCGATGTGTGGTCTATGGATGTGCAGTACTATTGTTGTGTATATGTTGTGTATGTTGTATATTCAGTGACTGTACCTATGGTGTTTTATGTATATTGCATACACAATGCTAGGTATAGATGGTTCTATGTACATGTGAAATATGCGGTGTTATGTACATATAGTACTGGGTGCATGTTGGATGTGCGGTGTTGTGTGAATATGGTTTTGTGTGCATGTTGGATATGCGGTGTTGTGTACATATGGTGCTATGTAAATATGATGTTGTGTGCATGATTTTACATATGGTGTTATGTGCATGTGGTCTTGTGTACATATTGTACATATGGTGATGTGTGCAGGTGGTGTCGTGTACATTTCATACATGTGGCATAGTGTACATGTGGTATCGTGCACATGTAGTGCATGTGGTGTTGTGTACATGTGGTATTGTTTACACATGGTACAGGTGGTGCAGTGTACATTTGGTATTGTGTACACGTTGTGCAGGTGGTGCCATGTACATGTTATTTTGTGCTTACATTGTACAGGTAGTGTTGTGTACAGGTGGCATTGTGTACATGTTGTGCAAATGTTACTGGTATACATGTGGTATTGTTTTCATGTCGTATATGTTGCGCTGCGGGCATGCGATACTATGTATGTGTTGCATGCCAGTGTAGGCGTATGTAATGTGTTGTATAGTACACATGGTGTAGGTGTATGTGTTATATTATATTTTACACTAGGTGTAGGTTTATGTGTTGTATTTCAGTGAATGAATATGTATTTAGTTGTATTTTACACTGGATGCAGGTGTATGAATTGTATGCTAATGAGGGTGTGTGTATTGTATGGTGTTTTATGTCATATGTGGTTGTACATGTTGTGATGTAAACTATGTGTATGTGTATGTGATTGAAGATAAGAAAATGCATTGGGTGCTTTCCAAGTGTGTAAAATGATCCAATGTGTGTACAGAAAGAACAAAGGCGAAAGTAAGGACCGACGAAGGATAAGTATCAATATTTTATTTCAGTTTTATTATGCCTCTGATCTATGATTCTAGCTTATGATGGTTAATTGTGATTTATGATTATGTTTTATGGTGGTTTCATGTGATTCATGATTTTAATGTATGATGGCTACGTTTTGAGCTAAGAAAATGTGATATGTTTATACATGATGATTTGATCAAACAACCAGTTTGGCTTGTTGTGACAGGAAGTAAATATGATCGCAAGTGTACCTTATTGATGAGATACCAATGACATATGATTTTAGTTTATTTCAATTTATTTTGAATCTAATGCCAGTTATGTTCTTGGTATAGGAAGCACGGAAATGCCAGGTTGGGTGGTTGAAATCGACTACAAGAACTAGCAGTGTCAACAAAAGGAATTGGAACATGCAGCAGTATTTTGGTCAAGCACTTCAGGAATAGGACCATTGTAGGACACCGGTACCCAGTAGTGTCCATTGATCTCCATGAGAATGTTATGACTTGTATAATGTTTTTGAGGTAGGTATATGCCTTAATTTTTGTATCTTCCGATGCGAGGAATCCTTGCTAAGGGATGGATTGCCTGAGATGGGGGTGCTAGTGGAAGTTGGAAGGTGAGTGACTGCATGGAAGGGGATGAAAAGATTACCTAAGGGATTGTGTAACAAAGAAGGGAATGTTAGGGATGAATTTGGTTTGGTCATTAGCATTGTTATATGGAATCATATGCAAATTGGGAGTGTACCCTAGAATAATGAGCCGGTAACTGTTCACTGAGGGTACATCGGCACATGATAGTAGCGCTAGAAATTGGATGCAGACTTTGACTTTGGCAGTGGATTCTGGACTTCCTGGGAAAGAGGTGAATCCTAGTACTACTTTGAGGGTGGATGTATGAGCCTCTGGATTCCCTTGTTGATGATACGAGCATTGTATCCTTATATTTGTTGGTTGAAAAAATGTGTATATCTGTATATTATTATAAATACTGTATCAATTTGGTTTATAAAGCTCCATAGATAGTATGGTTATTTTCTAGTTCAAGAAAATTTACTTAAGTATATGTGGTTGTCAATGTAAATAACATAATGAGTTGTGTTATAAATGTCCAGTACGTGGACCCGGATGCGGGTGACAGCTATGTGCGTAAGAGCGATGGGACAGAGGTCGTGAGGACGGGAGGCCACATGCCAACCCATCCGCGACCACCTGCTCGCAGTAAATATCACCCGATCGATCATAATGAACATCGTAATGGTGAAGCCGCTCGACATGAATTCCGATGGCAGAGGTATTTTCGAATGCCGCAAAGGCGATTCGCACCAGGTTAACCAGATCGCTCATTCATTGCAGAAGGTTGTTGGCTGCAGGAACAGAGGGCTATTTGAGATGGATCCCGCGCCGAGGATTTCACTGTGTAATTCGGTTGAGGACTGCGCCAACAAGCGCACCACCACAGGGAAGAGGAGTCGCCAAACTTGCTGTCTGAAGCCTGACGAGAGTCTTCACATCTCCATTGCTGGTTCCTGCAATTCGGCATCGTTGGTCCTGAGCTTTTTTCCAGAGCCGACCCTGGTGAGCTCGTCTTCGCTCCAGCGTTTCAGCTCTATCTCTGTTGCTAGTATGCCACGATTGAGGCACAGGATGCGTAGCAGGAGGGGCGCCTCTCGCTCCGCCAGGAGGCGCTCGCCCTCCTCCTCCACTTCTCCGTCGACAATCTCTTTGCCATCTAACAATATCTTCCATGGACGCCAATTACGCTCTGGTCACAGGCTCGACTCGCCCTCTGGGGATGTGATGCCTGCTCAGTCTCACACAGCTCTTTTTTCGTTCGATTGCGCCCTAAATCGACCTAGAGTCACAGTCGCCATCTCTGTGGTTTTCATGGAAGAGCCCTCGCCTGAAATCCCTCCGGATGATCCTGCTCCTGTCGATGGCGCCATCCCGGCAGTTGTGAGGCTTGAATCGAGGGTTCAGACTAGCGCGCGCAGGGAGGTTATGCCTGAGGTTTCGGCTCGTGGTCCACCACTTCAGACGGAATCGCCCACTGAGGTCCTGCCCAATGTTGAACGTTCTTACGCCCAAGGCGCACCAGCTGACTTCGGCTGCAGGGTTGAGGAGGTCGCCCCAGATGAATAACTCGCCCTTTTTTCTTGTTTCTCAGGTTCTTGCTCTGCCCTCTCTGAGGGATTGTCATGCTGCTCTTATGTTTCCTACAGTTTTGGTCCTTTTTTGTCAACGACCAGTCTTAGTTATTACAGTGGTCCAATTTTGTCACGGTCCAGTTAATCTACTATACAATGTACATGTTCTCAGTTTTCAGTCAAAGCTTCCCAGGTCCTATCCCCTGCGCGGGATTTTGTCTGTTGAAGGTTCCTCGGGCTGGTTTCCCTCCAGAAGGGCAGCCATAAACTAGTCTTGGTCTGTTCGAATTGCCTCCTCGTAGGCACTGATGTACTATATTTCCCTTTGTTAATAGATTACTCTAACTTAGAAAAAAAAAAAAAAAATGTCCAGTACGTGGTATGGTTGTCATGATAATTTTTTATTTTTAGTAGTTTATTCATTTTAAATAATGCAACGAGCTGTGTTATAAAGCTCCATAGGAATTATGTTTTATTTTCAGAATTTTTCTAATTTGCAGGTGTCATTGAACACCAAGGATGGTGTTCCCCCAAAAGGGGAGGGTAATGTAACAACCCTAGTGAAAATTCCATATAATTAAAATAATAACCACAGTGGATGGGACACATATTCCAAGATGAATGTTGGGAAAAACATCCTAACAGGTGTTCATTTTGGTTATTATGGTTAAAGGAAATTGGCAAAGGCAAAGGCAAAGGCTTTGGAAAGGCATGAGGCATTAATTGGCATTTTATATATGAAAATAATCAAAAATAGGAGAAACGAAAGGTGAAAGGCCACAGGTTGCATGTGAGAAGGAAAATGAAGAAAAATAATGGAAGATAAAGAAAATAGATGCCTCATTAATAAAAAAGCTTTTGAGGATCAATGGGTAAGCTTTTGCTCAGTTCAGTTTTGGAGCTCTCATACTCTTGAATACTTAGAGTTTTCTTATAGCACTCTTGGGGAGTGTGGATACTTGGTATTTGGAGAAAGAAGGGAAAGGAAGAGAACGGAATCACAATCGGTCATTGGGATCAGTAACCATAATGGGTTTTGATTTCAGGTATTGAGTTGCATGTATTTTTTTCTCACTAGTTTTGGCATGCATGGTGGATGTGTGTATATTTTCCTAGCCTTGCCATTTCCTGGATAGCCATGGTATTATGGGTTTATCTCCATTGATTGTTTTCTGGTTGGTTCTCATGATTCATTTAGTTGTGGGTTGAGTTGTTAGTTCTTGAAATCCGTGGTTGGAAAAAAGCTGTGGAAGTGCAACGGAAAACTGTGGGTTGAGTTACTAGTCCTGGAAGCCTTGTTTGGAAAAACTCTATGGAAGCCCTAGGTGGGTTGAGTTACTGGTCCTGGAAGCCCTGTAACAGTTGGGGTTGAGTTACTAGTCTTGGGAGCCCTGATTGGAACAAAAAATTTGGAGCCCTAGAACAACTTGGATAGAGATCAATCCATGATGGTTAGTGATGTTCAACAGTGAGGTGGAAGTACTGGTTTGGGGTTGAGGCAGTTTCACCTTTGGAGCCCTGGTTTGGTGTTGACTGATGTGTTTGATAAAGTTCTACATTCATGCTTTGAATATGGCACGGGGTGATTGGCTGAAGTCATATTTGGCTCAACCAATCTATAGTCAGGTGGAACATGGAAGTCCCATCTCTGGTTGGTTTTCACATTCAGTAATGAAGAGCTCATTCCTCTAGTATTTGATATGCAAACGTACTGGTCTATGAATGGATTTTATTGCTTTTGTATCCATTATATTTCTATTGTTATTATGCTATTTATAAGCATGTAATTGATCAATAATGATGTATGTCTCTACCCATGTTTTTACTTGTAAATTAATGCACAATGTATCTATGGTGAAATAGATTGCACTGCAGCTAATTATGTAAGGGAGAAATGCTTTTAAGTGATTCTGAGATAAGTATGAGACTTTTGATTCAGTGATTATATGAAGTGTCTGAATATAGATCACCTAATCAAATTGCGTAGATTATACTGAGAGTACCTTGAGATCCATTGTCATTATTTTTGGGTTTTCTCGCACTTGTTAATAGTTCACATCATTGACCCATACTAAAGTGGTACATGTCGGGTTCGACTTTAACAAATTTGTTCACATGGTCATATTCGTACTACAAATCGAGATATGGAGATCAAGACCCTGGATCTAGTTTCATCCATCCAGGCTACGAGAAGTTATGTATTCATGATTATGTAGAAATATTCATAACAGATGGTTGCATCCATACTATGTCTACTATTGATATGATTCTAGGTTATTTCCATACTTATTCATTGAGTTAGCTTCACTCTGAGTATGGGAATGCCTACCTCACTTATGATTATATATTTTTTCATTGTAATTATTGAATGTTCATTGCATGTTTCCAACCATTACCTTCGATCCAATATTTGGCATGATAAATCACTTCAATTTTTTTATGACTTTCTAGACTTTTCACTTTAGGGGGAAATATGTTACATGTCATTTTGTCACCATGACACTTGATGGTTAAAATGGATCTCTCGCCCTCCATACCAATGTTCCATTACACTCCCTTACACGTCAAACATTTATATTCCTTGACCAAATCATGAATTTTGCATAAAATGGCCTTCTAACTTGTTTAGCATGACTTGGGCACTTTTCTTAGTCTATTTCTATGCATGCACAATTTCTTACATTGAAAATTGTGCAAAACTGCACTATGTTCTCCATTACATATTGCGCACATGACTCAATGAAAAGTAAAAGTAAAGAGTAAGTTCTTGAAGTCTTGTTGGGTGAATATATCCCAACTAGAAGCTTCTTGGTCATATATATTTGAGCCAAACCCCTCTGAACATGGAGCTCATTCCATTGGATCAAGGAACCATAATCCCACTATTAATGGATCTCATCCCTCTTTTCTAGATTTGAAACCTCCTCCATTTGTCCTATAAATTGAGTAGAGGATAGAGGGTTAGGGGAGTTCACAAAATGTAGTCCTATGCTAGTAATTTTCGATTTGGAAGCTTATCATCTAAGGAGAAGCATTAGATTCATTTGGGAGGAACCTTCATGAAATCAAGGCAAGGTTGTAAGGATCTTATTTTATCTCTGAATTAATACATTTGAATCCTTTTTCTCATTGTGTTATATTATTGGAATTATTAATGGTTTATACTCTTTATGTATTCATTAAGGTAATTTAAATTTATAATCTCCTTGATCATTAGATTAAGTTTTTTTTTAGATTGTTATATTGAATATGACTTTGATCCCATGTATGTTTTTGTTTGCAAGTTTCATCAAAGCACTAAGGAGCTACAACGGGACAGATCGGGGATCTTCATCAATCATTTCACAAACAGGTAAGAGAACCACTCCACTTCTCTAGTTTTAATGATTTAAACAAAGTTAGCTTAGGGAAATGGTTATTCTTATTTATTTTTGTTTCTAGTTTTCCTTTAGGATTATAGGGAGATATCTTTTGTCCCCAGAAGGGATTTATCTTTATAACATAATTTAATCAATATTCTTACATCTCACTCTTTTCATCACGCTGAACATCATCATCAAGTATGAGTTAGGTAAGCATCTTCAACAACTTGAATAATATGTACCTGCAAATTTTCAACAACAAGCACAACCATGCACAAATATATATGTACAAGAACATGAGGACATCTTTATCAAATAAGGGATATAATTTCATCATAATGAGAATAGCTAGGGAAATCAAAACTTATATATTCAAAACATTGACCTAGTTTAGGAATTAACTAGGATTACACTTTCATGTCCTAGAATTTCACAATAATATTTGCTAGGGTTTTTGTCACAAAGCCTAGATACTATTATTATAACCTTATATATCTGAATAAATCATCTTAGTGTTTCAATCATACCTAAGGTTTCATTTTTATGTCACAATCCCTAGATACCATCATCCAAACTTTAATATCAAACCTTAAATCGACAACTAAACCATGTCAAGGTTTCATTCCTAGGATCTTATATCAACTTTCTATAAGGGTTTTTTCATAAACCCTTATTATTTTCATGAGACCCTACAAATCTAGGGTTTCATTACAAGCCTTGGACATCATCAAAAAATCCTAAAGGCTATGGTTTTATAGTGAATCCTAGAGGTTAGGTTTTTACCAAGGTGAAAAAGAGATAGAGAGTACGACAAGGGTTTATTTAATATAAAGATCAATAACCCTAAAGAATAACAATATTCATGATTCTATAGAAAAACCCTACACAGGAGAGAGTTAATAATATTAAAAAAAAAACTTAAAGAAAAAATGATCATAACTTCTTATATGAAAAATACCTAATACAAAACTTTATATACATACCTTGAGTTTCTTCCTTCACAAAAATTGTAGGTTTTCCTTTGCAACAATGATTCTTTCACGATTCAAGTATTTCCTTTGAATGGATCCCTCTCATATAAGATCAACATTTCCTTATGTACCTGCAACGTTTACTTGACAAGTGCCACTAACAATATACAAGTACATGAGTATTATTGCAAACTATAGAATCTTTAGGGAGGGAGAAATTCCAAGGGTTTTCAAATCCAAACCCTAAGTTTCTAGATGTTACCTTTCAAAACATCAATCTAGGGTTTGAATTTAAAAACCAATTCTATTCTTACTAGGACTTCCCATTTCACCCTAGATACCAAAATATAAGATTTCTAAAATTAGGGTTTCATAACAAACTAGGGTTTACAATAATTTAGATATCAAGATGCAAATAATATGAAGGTTAAAAAACCTGGAATCAATAAAATGAGATTTTAAAACCCTAAGAAGATTTGGTCTAGACCAATTATATGGATAAAATTATAATTACATCAAGGACTACTTACGTTAGTCCTCCATGATCACAATGAGATTGCTACAATGCTTCTTCAAAATGTCATGATCTTCTTTTTCCAAAGATTTCAAGTTCAAGGACTACTTCCAGGACTTATTCAAACATGCTTGAACTTCTTTAAACATGATTCCTTCCATTTTAATATGGATGAAATATATCTGTTTCAAATGAATTATAGTTCAATGTAGTTTTGATTTCTGAACCATCTCAAGATTTGAGATCACTGTTCAGTCATCTAAGCTAGGGTGTCTAGTCTTGATTCATATTATTCATATCATGTCTTAGATATACTGCCATATTATCTTATTTCTTTGTTATATTTTTGGGAGATGTACTTCGGATTATTGATGAGATGTTGTAGTAGAAATTCATATCATATAGCAAATATATCATTTGTAATTATTGGATAGAGGCATAAGGATTTCATATCCTTGTAACAAAGCTTCAGATCCTTATGACAGAGCTTTAGATTATTAGTTATACTCAGATTGAGGATGGTCTCCAAACTTTGCATCATATGTGGATAACAAAGTTTAGATCTTGTGGTGACAAATGTCTATCGTATGACCTAATTGTTGTAGTGACTCCCTAAATATATTTTTGCCATCCATTCAAGGTAAGGTCACATTAATATTTTGCATCACTTCACATTACTATTTCGCAATAGTCATGTACCTCGCATCTTTGTGTATATTATTTTTATGTACCAATATCCCTTTGCATTTCAATCCAGGTTATAATTTTTTCACTTTATATCTTGTATTAATTTACTGTCAGCTTTCACTATATTTCATAAGGAGCTCGGATCACTAGTATTATTGAAGCAATCCAAAATTTTCATTTTAGCAAGTCAACCAAAATTGCTTCATAATTATTTATAGAAGATACTTCGAATTGATTTAGACATATTCCAAATATGAGAATAAACGATCTTCAAGCTTCCTTTCTTCCTTATCCACCATAGCTCTAAAACCATGGTAGAAAATGATAAAGGAAGAAAGATTTTTTTATCTTGATAATTACTTGTGATATTCTTGTAATATTATTATCCTCTTTATGTCTTCTTTTAACTTATTTTCATCAAGAAACGACCAAAACATTAATGTATGAAGATCAAAACAAGGAGACATAAGATGTAGGCTCTTATGCACAGAAAAACCCCTCTCTAGGAACAAACCCAAAATTATTTTCTCTTCTTCGAGAACCAAATCAAATGAGACAACCAAGACCCTTAGACCAAGACAAAGGTCTCCTCCAATCATTAAGTTAGCCTCCCAAGATGATTATTCAAATTCCAAAAGTCAACTCAAGTCAAACTGCTTCAATTCGTGTATCAAACTCATATTTCAACCCTCTTGCATTAGATTTTCGGCCATAATGTAGATATGCAACTTCGGCCTTCCTGCACCTTCAAATTATTTAGACATGTGAGTTACAAATAAGAGAAAAAAGGTCTTCTTCCTTCACTAGGATTCCTCCTTCTTCGCTTTATGGTTTCTCCTTCTTCTCTATATTTGTTGGCACATTTTTCACTTTTTTTTGCCACTTTGGCGAGCTAGGTCCCTTGTCCCACAAACAAGGGTGTCTCATACACCAATTTGGTGTTTGGCTTGGCTGTGACCTTAAAATTGGATTATTATTATTATTATTATTCAATTGCAGATTGAATTCCTTTAGTGAATTAACAAATGAGGTCAATTTATTTCTTATTTATAGTGGTTTTAGCACTCTTAACGATGCCAACTTGATGAAGAGCATGCTGACTTGGTAGAGGAGCCATAATTGACCATAATACATAAAATAAATTTTGTTTCTTTGACACAAGAAGCTCAAGACGGTTTTAGTACAAGATGACATTGACAATGACTCATTATATAAACCCTAGAAGCACTCAATGGGCCCTTTGACCTAGAGACAGAATAAATAAAGTATGAAACACATGCTTATAAATAATTTTCTCTTACAAGACATTTTCTTTTATAAGAAATTTTCTTTTCTTTTTCTTTTGATAAATACAAATGAATTACATCATGTCATGAGCTAGACAACAATTATAAAGACCAATACTAGTTACATTTTTCAACACTCCCAACCTATTTTATTGTCTAAACTGTAGTGTGACTTTCTCCTTGCTTGGTAGACCCCTTTCCATCCCCATATATCATGTTGCATTAGCTTTTAATATGACAAATATTGTGAGATCTAAAACACCGTATATAGTAATTGAATGGAGGAGCAATTAACACATACTTTCTACTATTGAATCTATATGAATCAAATCTACCTTCAAATTTATTTCTCAAAGACTGACAACAATCTCTATCATATAAAAATTAAAAATTGAATTTTCAAATATATATAATTTTTTTTAAATAAGATAATTTTGATAAACTGATAACAAAATTAACATCCATAAAAGTAAAATAATAATTAAATACATCATTTTAAAGACACTTTTGCTGCTAAATTAAAATTTGATATTTGAAATGTAACATTTCATTATATAAGTCGAAATATATACTAATTATTTTAAAAAATATATATCAACAATCAATACATTTATTGAAGATTATTAGTAATAACATTCCTAATAAGAAATTTATCTCGTACTAGACAAATCTTCTAAGGGCGACAACCAATGGAGAACATATGCTATGAACAGAAATTGGACTCCAGGGAGTCCAATATTGACAATCTATTTACCCTTTGAAAAAGAGTTGAGCATGAAGAAGTTATGGAATCCATTCCACATCCTTTACAAAGTTTCCTATTGTAATCGGGCTCCTAGGGTTTTTAAAAGCCCACCGCAATGCTTAGCTGCAGCGCATCATTAATTGATTATTAAGGTGAAGACTATTGCAGAAACATCAGCCACTTTTCTCTTATAATTGATGGACGTAGTGGAAGGGCGCTGTAATCGAGGTACTATAAAATAATTGAACATGGACGAAGAATCAAAGAAATTTGTTCGCGACCAGTATATATTAAAATGTAATGGAGCCTTCTGAAGGCCTGCTTTCAGGCTTATCTTATTCACCATCCCCCGATCGTTGGCATGACGTGATTTCTAACGTCTGGGAGATTGAAGATTTTCCGTCAAAAGAATCATCGATTTGTATGCCGGATATTATATTTGGAATCGTTCCATCCTGGTCGACGCTGGATTAAACTACTATTCTGTTGGGTGGACGAAATGGGTTGGTTTGTTTATTGGAGGGAAGAATTATTTATTTATTTATAGTGAGATGATAATGTAAGGGTGGTGTGAAGTTTGGTTGAAGTTAAATTTAGTTTGGATTTTTTGGGATGGTTTAATTTAACTAAAAATAGTTTATGTAAGTTTTTGGATATATATTGTGTAGTTTTAATGATGTTTTATTTTTTTGTAGTTTTATCACTTATTATTAGGGATTCAATATGATTTACTTGTACCACTTATTATTAGAGATTTATTATGCTCTACTTGAATATCTAATGATGGGTGGTGAGACCATTCTAAATTTAGGACATTTTAAATATGCAAGCAACTTATATCTAGAAACTTATATCGACATAATTACGAGTTGTAGAAATATACACACAAACTAAAAATAATGTCCATCCTCATTCTTTTCCATAAAATTTGACTTTGAAACCTTGTAAAAATTAAACGCCACTTAGAAATACATTTTTATCCTTTTTATCTTAATTTTGTCATTTTAAATTATTTGCATCAATGAAAGTAAATTGAAGGTAGATATAGATAATTAACTCTTAGCATGGATTGAGTTGAAGGGAGTTAATGGATCTATAATCAACTTAACTTTGAGCAGCAAAGTGTGTCTCCATTAACTAAATTTATTCGCAAAGATAACTCAGAAAAATGTCACTGCAATGCTACATTATCGTTATTTTTTTAATAGAAAGAAAGAACTATTATGGTTGAATTGGAGAGTTGCAGTGATTATGATGCCAATTCAAAACAAAAAAACCTTACTCCCCTTCGACAATTTAGTTCACCTAAGTTTGTTCAAGGTGTAGGTCATGTTAATGTCGCAATGTTGGTTCCATAATAATGGAGATGTGTTAATTTTAACTTTTCCCACATTAAAAATGAGGATGAAGAGATTTGCGTATTACAGTGTAAGGCAGCTAGGGTTTCCCTAGTTGTTACAGGTTTGGAGCAAGATCGTGTCACTTTGGATGGTTTAGATTCTTGGATCGTTGTTTCGTATCTTTTGTTGTCACTTTCATTTGGGTTTGTTTTGGGTTCTATTAAAAGTGACATGGAGGAAGAGGTAATTTTCAGAGCCCTCTGCAGCTCAAAAACTTGTGGTGAATTCTTCTCCCAAAAATATTGTGAGGAAATTAGATGATATCCATGTAGTGGGTCTCTCTCCTTTAAATATCTTTCATATATATGTGCAAGAGAGCATTAATTCTCTCATAAAAAGTGTTGGTCAACAAGTTTATCTGTTTGTGGCCAAATTCAAAAGCTTTTGAAACCTGAATCACGGAACAATGGAACCCCAAGCTTCAACGACAAGTAACTTTTCTTAAATTTGGAAGAGGTTTCTATGTATTTTTGGCTATCAAGAAAATGACAAGAGATTTCATTTTCAAACCAAGTCTATTTTTCATGGGGTCTAGAGGCCTCTTTATCACTCCATGGACTCTTGATTCTAATGTAGATTCTAAGATCACTACCGTGTGGACGTTGGTTCAACTATCACACCACCCTCTTCATCTTTGGGGCCTAATGTACTTAAAGACATTGGAAACAAGCTAGGCCACTATCTGGATAAAGAAGAACCAAAAAGAGGTCAATTTCTTGTGTCTGCACCAATGTTAAGGTAAACCACAATGAAGGTTTACCAGAGACCCTAAAGATAAATCTTGGAGAATGGAACCATATATAGGAATTGGACAATGAGAAGATTCCTTTTAAATTCATTTACAAGCACTTTGCCAAAAACTACCCCTAATGAAAAAAATATGAGCAACCCAAGCCCCTAATTCTAAAGAGGCGAGTTTCTAACAAACACAAAGTAAAAAAAGAAATAACCAAAATAAGGTTGTAGATCCAAAGAAATTTGTTGTAGGAGATCCAATCCCAAAACAATCTTTCAAAGAAAACTCTTTTCAGGCTCTTCAAGATCCTAAACAAGAAGAAGATACCCTTATGGAGGAATCCCCAAATCCAGATGTTGGTAAAAAGGAAGAGCAAGACCCTTCAATGCTCGATACTCCTAGTCTAGATCCATCCTTTGAGAAAAAAACATTGGAGTTGAATCCCTCTGCTCTTGCACAAATGAAGCAGTCTACCCTAATGTTCTACAAGGAAGCTATGGCAATTCGAGCAACTCATGCAAAATCATGCACATGAGAAAGTGCTAAAAAATCCTTTTCACATTGGAACCCCCTCTCACAAGAGGCAGGAAATCCAATAAGAAAAAGAGGGAATACGAAAGGGATTCTAATTTGGCTTCAAATTCCCAACTCAGGTCCATTCTCTAATCCAAAATCCCCTCAAATACTTTAATGTATTGTTTTTTCATTTTCTTATGCTCACAATACATAATAATCTACTCTCGTAAATATGGAAAAAAACAATGAAAAATACTGAAATATATTTTCCATAAATTTAGTCATTATCTTAATGGAAAAATAATAATATATTAAGTTCTCCCAACCAGATTTAATAAAATAAAATAAAATAAATGATAAAAATTACTTAAATCAGTTTCCCATAAATTTAGTCATTATCTTAATGAAAAATGATAATGTATTGAATTCTCCCTGACCACATTTAATAAAATAAAATCAACTTCTCTTGAGTGTAAGACCAAAAAAACTATCTATTCAAATAAATTATATTGCGAGCTAAGTACTCTTATTCCATGTGGCGACCCACTAGACTCGCTCTATATAGCTATAGGTATAGCTTTGAAGACAAACTTATCTGGATGTTTTATGTTTTTTTAATAGATTTGTGTTCAATCGACCTTACACACACAAAAGTCATATATTGAAAAAAAATAGTTGAGGATGATACACCGTACGGCTATATTTTAATTTTAATGGACTGAGCAAGAGTTCATACATTCACGTTTTTCGCACTAAGCGACGATATTCTAGAGGTTGAATTCATGATGATTCAGTTTCGGATAGTTTAAGTGTTTCGTTGATAGCTCCTCAAAATAACCCTCTTAATAGTCCCCATGTGAATGAGTTAAATTTTAAATTATTTAATGTTTGAATTTTAGACATTTATAGATGAATGAAATTTGTATTTGTTTATTTAAACGATATCAATGAACTTGTTTGTTTAAATAAACTTTCAAAATCCTTATTTTATATATAAATAAAATTTTAATAAACTATCTTTATAAAATTATATATATTTACATATTTATTTTATAAAAAAATAAATTTAAAAAATTATTACTATTTCTTCAAGTAAACCATAATAGTGAAAAAATAATATATTAATCCATCCAACAAAAAAAATAGTTACCTTTCAACAAGCTTACCACTATCCTCTAACTCATCTAACCAAGTATAACTTATTTAATTGATTGACATAGGACACTTTTTTATTATTTTATGGGGTTTCATTACCTACCATAATACACTTTAAATTTTATGTATCATAATATTAAAATTTTAATATAAATAATTTTGTTTAACTTTATGAAATTAAAAATTTAATATAAATAATTTTGTTTAATGAAAAGTATAAGAAAAACAAGTATGATAGGTAGGTTAGTGGTTGATACTTATATTTAAATTATGTGTTTTTTTTTTTTAATTGCAAATTGATATATAAAATGAAAATTTTTATTTCCTACTAAAACATAAGTGTTTGTAAAAATTTTGATCTGTACTAACTATTTTTAAGTCTCTAAATTTACATTTTTATTCTTATTTATTAAGAATATATAAATAATGGTGGACAATAACTCTCCATAAATATATTTATTTGCATTATGTTTTTATATATTTTTTATACAATCATTTGCTTAAATTATGATGAATAGTGATTGATGACAAATATTATCTACTTAATTCTAAGTTATTTTAAAATTTTAAAATTTTGACGAACACATAAATAATGGTGAACAATAACTCATTTATTTACATTGTGTTCCTATCTACTCTTTATGCAATTAATTGCTTAAAATATGGTGGTAGTGATTGATGAAAAATATTATCTAATTGAGTATGAACTATTTTCAATTTTTTTTATTTTGAGTGGTTTTCCTCTAAAGCTTAACAATGAGAAATCAATACACAAATATCTAAAAGTCATAGCATAAATATTGCAACTACATCAAAAAATTATAGCTAAAATATATGATACAATTATCCACATAGCATTATATTGTGAAAAGGCTACAATAAAACCTTAGTGTTATGGTCCAATAAAAAAAAATCAATAATATTCAATAATAAATATTTGTTTTTTAAATTTAAAATTTATAAATCTAAATCTTAAATATATGTTTTCTTAGTTAATTAGATTTAAATATTGAATATATATTTCTTATATTAGATAAAAATTTCAACTAAATCTTAATGTTAAAGTAAAAATTCACTTAAAATAAAAATCCACAAAAATAATACAATATGTATATTTAAACCAAATGGAAATTATTTTGAAATAAATCTTTACATAAAAATTTAAAAAAATTTCATTAAAATGTAAAAAATATTATAAAAAATATTTAAAATTCTATTGAAATGTTAAAAAGTATTTTACCAAATATTTCTCAAAGTGAAAATCCAATCCAATATTTAGTGAAAACTCCAAGCAAACTCCAATTAAGAAGATAAAATATTGCAACAAAATCAAAAATAAAAATTTGATGTTGAAATGTTACATATAACACATCAATTTATTTTATTGTCATATGAGCAAGAAAGTCACACTTAATGCATACTAGAATGATAAAAGAGTGATATAAGACACACCTAATCCCACGAATAATTCTAACCAATCACATCTAATGAAATAATTATAAAATTATACAACTTTAAATAATTATAAAATTATACAACTTTTGAGAGAATTGGAACACCTTTCATAGTCCTCGTGTTTAAGTCCTTGTCGAGGAATGTCTCTTGAATATTTTCCTCAAGTTATTTAGAGAATTTTTTAGATCTAATTTTTTTAGGTGAATAGGAATCACTTACAAGATGTTTAATTTTCCACCTACTCACTCCATTAGATTTCAAGGATTTTCTGGACAATAAATTATATGGATAATATGAAATATTGTTTTCAAAAACAATAGTTACAAGCAATTTTGATTTTATTACTGCGTACACGGTTGATTATTCTTATGCAATTGATAAAAAAAAATTCTATCTTGTACAAACAACAAATAACATATCAAGAGAAATTTATTTCCTCTATCAAAAATGAGAAAAAATTATTCTACTTATATCCTTCAGTTATAAAATCCTCTTCATATTCTGAAAATAATGATGATATTTCTTTGAATCATCTTGAAAATATTATTATTAATGCTCAAGTATTTAACAACCTATAACATCCATGGGTTTTAAAAAGATACTCAAGCTTTCAAAATTTTCATTAATTCTTCATGATTTTCCCCAACCTATCTCAAGTATCTTCCCAAATTTAATGGAGAAGATAACATTTCAGCAGAGCAACACATGCAACCTTTCAAAACATCATAGGATTCATTAGAGATTCAACGTGAATAATCCTTCATGACATTAAAGGTAAGGAGATGGTTTAAAAATATAAAAGCTAAAATAACAATAGAGGTTGCATGGCAGCCAGTCCCTGCCTTGAGTGAGGCTAAGGTAGTGAGGCTAAGGAATATTTAGTTGCATGTGAAATGATTTTTTTTTGTTTACATATAGCTAACAAATTTTCTCAGCAAATAGAGTCCCTAGGCATAAAACCCAATACCTTACTGGTGATGTTAATTAAGACAAAAAATAGAAGATTTTATAGCTAGAAACTAATGCAGATTAATGCGCTCAACTTGTATACCAAAGATTAAACATTTAAAAAGTGAGGCTTCAAGGTGAACCTGGAGTCTGGTTCCCTTACTGGTTCTCTGTTGACAGTTCCTTGTCGTCCCGCCTCACCACGTCACCTCCACGTGCGCGTCCCGTACACCCCCCGTACAGTCTCTCATTCTCTTGCGTATATACGTTCAAAGTTAGTGTTTTTTAATGTTTTTCATGCATTTTCGCTTTGTGTTCCGCCAACCCCAACCAGAGCAAGTTTTCACTGTTTCCTCTGTAATTTCTTCCGCCATGTCACCAAATGCATCCATTACCTCCATCCACCTCATTCGTCTTTCACCTTCATGGTTTTCTTCACAGTTTGTTGTTTTCCAGGGTCGCTAGAGGTGAAAGACTCTATATTTCTGTCGTACCATCTTAATGGAGAAGTTTGCAGATAGAACTAAATCCTAGGGCCGACGCTGCTATAGAATTGTCAAGGAAAGCGGCTGATGGGATTTGCACTAAAGAAAAGCAGGATTTCAAACTCTGAAAATCTCCCATCGCCGTTAAAACCCGAGCTAACCTGTTAGAGATGGAATTGAAGCAGCGGAGTGTCCCAGTATAGAGCAGAGAGAATAAGGCAAACTAATGAAAATCTTAAGCCTTAATCACAAGTTTAGAATGCACAGCAGCAGTTTGAAGACCCCGAGGATCCATCCAAAAGGTCCTCTGCACAGTAAAAGAATGTCCCTGAAGGAATTTCTACCCTAACAGCAGCTCAAAGAAATCAGAACATTTATGAAGTAGACCTTTCAGCAGTTATTTACCATTTGTTTATTCTCCACAAGTACAACAAAGTATGGCCGCCAGAATGCAGCAAAGTCATGTCTGGAGTAAAGGAAAATCTGAAGAAGATCATCCCTGCATATAGAGGTGACAGACATTAAATACTCAGTCTTCAAACAAAATGGGCCTCGGCCCTATTTCTCTACTCTGTGTTTAATGATACATTTAATTTTCACCTACCTTCTCAGTCGATTTTCTATCCACCATCTGCTATAAAGCACATAAGGAAACATTGTAATGGTTGTTGATGAGATATCAGTGAAACGCAAGCATTGTTCCTCTTGAGACAATTTCTCTGTGTAAAATTGTAAGATAGACTGAGACTAGATGTATTCAGGCTGAATGTTCAAGCTATGGGCTATGATGTACCTGATTGGTGTTTTTTTTAATATGACAAGCATGTTTCTTTGGATCCTGATCTAAAGCGGCTGGTGATGTTTCCTCTTTCTCTGTATTTGTGATTGACTTGCTCTCATTGCATGCTACATTTCATTTCATTTCTGCTAGTAGGCAACAGAAGTATAATATAGGATTCACCCTTGATAGGTGCCTTATATTTCCTGCTCTCCCTGCCTCAATGTTTTCTGCTTATACGTGTATCTGAATACTGATTTCGATTGATTTAACTAGTGTAGTGGATGTTATTGCCTGCTCTCTGATGTATGAGTTGATGAAATCCATGTTCAGATGTTCTTGGTAGGATTTAGGTGGAAGGTTTGGGAACACTGGGGATTAGTGTTAGCCCTGTCCACTAGGATCATTGCGCAACCAGTTAACCTTTCTAAGATCCCTTGTATTGCCTTCTGATTTTTTCCAAGCAGGTCTGGAGTTAAATGACCTCTGACCTGATCTATAGACAGAGTTGGATGGTTCCCCTTCCCTCATTTTTAAACCTTAATGTCCCATCCCACCAATCATCCTTTAAGATCCAAATGCTCTAGATGACTAGCCCAACTGAAAGCTTGCACATTGAACACAAATAAATCCTTTCTTGACTCCAAAGCCCAATGGCTTTGATGTTCTTTGAGTTATTTGTCTCTTCCTAAGCTTCCTCTTCACTCATTCGTGTCTTATATTGGTCCTTATTTTCCTGATTCCCTCCAACCAAACACAAACAATCAAACCAACAACCCTGAGCCTACAACTAGCCTAAAAGCATAACTTAGAGCTTCAAAGACATATCCTTTGACTTGTATAGAGAGATCCCTCTCTGGACCTAGGAGGGCTAGATCCTAAGGTCCCAAAGTGGTTATGATGTTGTCTCATCTTTTGGTCTTGCCAATCTGGCCAAAACATGGGAACCCCAACATAATGGCGACTCCGCTGGGGAGTTTCTGAGTACTTTCATCTTGATACATCTCCAAACCTCAGAAAACCTAGAATCTCTGGTTAGGTTGGTAGTAAAACACTTATCCTTCCCATTCCACTTACCTCTTGTGTGTTTTAACCCATACTCTTAGACAGAGCCTGGAAAGGGCCAGGTAGCCTTCGGATCTCATCCTCTTCTTTGAGGTGACATATCTGGTAAATGCCCTCCCAGTCAATCTTTGGTTAGATTTTGCTGTGTTTAGTGGGATATCCTTGAAAAGGGATATTTCATCAGCACTGTGGTGGACAGTGTATCCCCTGAAATACCTTAAACCTTTCCACCTGGCGACTCCATTGTTCCTAAACGAAAATACTCCACTGGTGATCAGTAGGCCTGCTGATTGTCTTGGTTTCACAATCAGACTCCACTCAGAGACTAGTCCCTGAGACAGCATCAACCACAGTAAAGATAACAAGTAGGGTTAAGCTGCTCAGCTCAGAAACAACATTCTGGCTTTCAGAACCATCCATACAAGAGCTTATCCCAACCCTGACCCACCGGAAATAGTTGAAAATCTAGAGAGTATCCTCAAAGGAGCTCCTACACCTAAAAGACCAACCATTTCCAGCCACATTCTTAGAGCTAATTCTGCACCAGAAAACCTAACAACTCTAGCACATTTCCTCCCTGACCTAGACATACCTAATAGACTACCGAGAACTAGGTCATCCAATCATCTAGACCAACAAGACCTCGAAGTTTACAATACACCATCTAACAGTGGTCAAAACACTAGGGACAGTGAAACCCCTCCTTCCACACCACCTGATTTTCACTTCCTTCAAAACTTGGGGCTCTCTCACCCTAGATCTACTCAACAGCCTTCTGCTGGTCCAAACATCCCTGTCATCCAAATACCAGCTGCTCAAGCTAACCCTTTACCCCATCAGAACATCATTATGGCAGCTTGGTATGCACCTTTGCTTTTACCTCAACCCCTGTTACCCTTGCCCAATGATTATCAGTCAAAAATCCCACACTTCACTGCTAAAGAGTCCATAACATCTCAGCAACATGTAGATAAGATGGAGGATTCTTTTGATTATATGGAAATTGATGATGAAACCATCAAAGTGAGAATCTTTGCCCAAAGCTTAGGGGGTGAGGTGAAGAAATGGTTTAAGAGTTTACCTCCTGGCAGTATTCAAGATCTCCCTACATTATACCAGACCTTTATAAACAAATGGGAGATTAGAGCAAACCCTCGCCAGCTCCTAGCAGAATACATGTCCCTTAAGAGGAACGTGGGAGAGAGTGTTCACGATTACACCACTAGATTCAACAGCGTTTACAATGCTCTCCCTCCACACATGAAACCTCCACAAGGAATGGCCCTAGCTAAATACCCTGAGGGATTTGACGCCGAAATGGCCTACGAGCTCAGAGATAAAGAATATAACACATTGGAAGACATGCAAAAAGGAGCCATAACCATAGAAGAAAACTTAATGGAAAAAAGGGCAAGACTAAAATCTAAAAAAAGGGTAACATATAGGGATGACAACGTAGCTTCCACATCTGATCCCAAATATGACAGACTGTCCAAAAACGTGGAAGAACTTCAACAAATGATAAAGAGGATGGTTGTCCAAAATAGCAACCAAAACAGAAACCAGAACCAAAACATTGGAAGAAACAATGCTGCTCCCAACAGACAAAGAGAGTCAGACCAACAAATTATTCCCCCATTTCAAGAAAACTTTTTAGATGAGGACGAGGAAATCATTGAAGAATCTGAAGGGAATGCAATAAACATGTTTGAAATAGAAGACTCAATCCTAAATTATGATTCAGAAGAAGACCAGCCCTCCACCACTAGTTGTGATGAGGAGTGGTTTGAGTCTGAGGATTATAGATTAGGATTTGAAAATGCCATGTTACAAGTCAGGGAACAATATGAACTTAGGAGCAAGAAAAACCAAGATACTCCCAAATCCAAGACTCCTGAGATTACAATCAAGAAAAAGCATGACAAAACTTCTAAAGCAACTGCTAAGAATTCCAAATCAACAGTTGAAGGTTCTGGAAAAGACAAAGAAAAAGACAACCAAAACACTGAGAAACAAGGTCAACCAGCTAGCAGTACTAGCACCACAGTTAGTGCTCCTGATACAACAGTTCCCAACCCTGTACATAGTGAAAAATCACAAACTGATTCAGCTACTAAGGTAGTAACAAATAAGACAGAGTTGAACATTCCAAAGACCCTATCCACTTTCAATTTAGAGAGTGAGATTGTGAAAATTAAAATCTCTGTACCATTATCTGAGTTGGCCACTCAGGATATATATAAAGGCCAGATTTTGAAATCATTAAATCTTAGTGTAAATAGTGACACTGTAAATCTGAGTGATGATCAACCCGCCCTGCTGTTTGGTCCAAAGATTGAGGGAAAGTTTCAGGAAGGGGTAGTTCCGCCTTTTTATATCAGTCTCAACATTCATGACAAGATCTTGCACAATGCAATGCATGATTCTGGAGCGTCTCACAACTTAATGCCCAAGGTAGTGATGGAGAGGCTAGGCCTAGAAATCACCAGACCCTACAAAGACTTATATTCATTTGAATCTAGCAGAGTAAAATGCCTAGGCCTCATCAAAGACTTATGTGTGAGTTTAACCCAGATTCCTGCTAAATGTATGGTCATGGATGTTGTGGTGGCAGATGTGCCACCTAAGTATGGCATGCTATTATCAAGATCATGGGGAGCCAAACTGCAAGGGACAATGCAGATGGATGGTTCATATGCCACCATCCCTATATTCGGCCAGCTTAGAAGACTGTCTAGAGAATCTCAAATGAAATTCCTGGTCAGTAGCCCCGAGAAACCTGAAAACTTACCACTATACTCTGTACATACAGATCTGGACTCTTTCATTCTCTACAATGACCAACCCTTAGAAGAGCCAAGATCAGAAAATGGAGATACAAACGTAGAGCCCATGGATTTCAACATAATGGCTACTCTAGAAGAATATGATGAAGGAGACCATGGGAAAAATGCAGAAAACGTAACTCTGAGTGAACCAGAAACAAAATCAAAACGCAGTCAGCTGATCAGTCACCCTGTTCGAACTGATACCCTACATGAAAAACAAAATAACCCCTCTCCTAGTACAGACCTTACAACTCAACATAATGGTGAACCCAGCTGTAGGGGAGGGGATGAAAACGAATTAAACAAAGAACCCCTGTGGGAAATGAATTTTGATGGGTCCTGTACTAGACAAAGCGCTGGAGCAGGAGTGTGACTACGTAACACAGAAGATGATCATGCAGAGAGCCACGCTGTGAATCTGCATTTCAAATGCACAAACAATATTGCAGAGTATGAGGCTCTCATCCTGGGTCTGAATTTATTGAAAAAAATAGGAGCCCGTAGGATAGCTGTGAGAGGAGACTTAGAGTTGGTGATCAAACAAGTGAATGGTGAGTATTCAGAAAAACACCACAGGCTTAGGGCATACAGGAATGACACTCTAGATTTGCTGAAAACGTTTGTTGAATTCGAGTTAGTGTTCACTCCTAGGGGTCAAAACGCAATAGAAAATGGATTAGCTTGCCTAGCTAGCTCATATCCTAAGGCCCCAGTTGACCAACAAATTATCATTCAGACCAAATTCAGGCCTGTAGTGCCAGACAATGAAAAATATTGGCAAGTCTTTGAAGGAGACAAACAGATCGAAGATTTCCTGGTGGGCAGGAATGAGTTTAAATTTTCTGATTTAGACTCGATTTCTGATGATAGTTGCCCAAGTGAGGATCCCCCAGATGAACAAGAAACACCCTGTAACATAGAAATAAATTCTTTTTCCGATCAAACTGGAAATCCAACCGAAAATTGTGAAAACGTAGATACAGGAGAAGTAGAGGTGTTGCAGGCCAAAGATAAGAACATACCCAAAGGCCTGGCACCCTTAGAGGACCTTTTTGACTTTGATGACGTAGCAAAAAATCCCACAATTGAACATGATGATTCTAATGTGGAAGAATGCAACATTGGCATTGAAGACAAACCCAAAAAGATCAAACTAGCTAAGTCTATACCTGCTAACATGAAGAAAAAATATATTGACCTGTTCAAGGAATTCATAGACGTGTTTGCATGGAGCTATGAAGACTTAAAGGCCTATGACACCAACATCATACAACACAAGATACCACTAAAGGAAAATCAGAAGCCTTTCAGACAAAAACTCCGTAGGATTAATCCAAAACAGTTGCCTGCAGTAGAGAAAGAGATCAGGAAGATGTACGATACAGGCATAATAGTTCTTGTAAGGTTTTTTGATTGGGTGTCAAACTTAGTGGCTGTAAGGAAGAAAACAGGGGAGATCAGGCTATGCATAGACTTCAGAAACCTCAACAGAGCCTCCTGGAAAGACAACTACCCTTTGCCTAGAATGGAACATATCCTTCAGAAGGTAGTAGGCTCTAAAAGAATCTCCCTACTTGATGGTTTTTCAGGATACAACCAAGTTCTGGTACTCCCAGAAGATCAACTCAAAACAGCTTTTACCACTCCATGGGGCACCTTCATGTATGTGAAAATGCTCTTTGGATTGATGAATGCTGGAGCTACCTTCTAGAGAGTAATGGATATTGCTTTCTTAGATGATATTGGACACTTTATAGTTATTTACTTGGATGACTTGACTATATTTTCTAAAACTGAATAAGAACACTTAAAAAATCTGAGGAAAGTCTTTGAAAAATGTAGAAGGTACGGTCTGTCCTTAAATCCTAAGAAAACTGTCTTTGGGTTGCAAGAAGGTAAACTTCTGGGCCACATTATATCTGAGAAAGGGATCAGGATAGACCCACAGCGAGTTGAGGGAATACTTCAAATTACACATCCAATAAACATCAAGGAGTTGCAGTCCTTTATAGGGAAGATCAATTTCCTCAGGAGATTCATTCCTAATCTGGCAGAGCATCTTAGAAAAATGACTGAAATGATAAAGAAAGATGCAGGAATTAAGTGGACTATTGAAGCCAAAAAATCTTTTGAGTCAGTAAAACTTGCACTCACTGAGGCCCCTATCCTTATCAGCCCTAACTTCTCAAAAGATTTTCTGATCTTTTCATTTGCTTCCCAACACACAATAGCTATAGTTTTGCTGCAGAAAAATTCAGAAGGTAATGAACAGCCTATAGCTTTCTTCAGTAAAGCCTTAAGAGATGCACCCTTAAAGTAGAACATCATGGAAAAGCAGGCCTATGCCCTAATTAAGGCCTTAAAAGACTTTAGGGTGTACATTCTGCATTCTCACACCATTACCTATGTGCCAAATATAGTGGTCAAAGATATCTTGTCCCAAGACCCTGATGGGAAAAGGGGTAAATGGATTGCAACAATCTTGGAATACGACCTTGAAATAAAACCCACCAAGCTGATCAAAGTTCAAGGCTTGGCCTAGTTAATGGCTGAATCAAACTTGCAGGCCCTTGACATTAACATGATAAATGCCCTAGATGAGCAGGAAGGATTGCCCCATCCAACTGTTGAGGAGAATTTTCAGAACTCTCCTTGGTATGCTGATATCCTTTACATGCTCACTAACCTCAATGCCCCTCCAGAACTGTCCAAAACAAAGGCCAGATTCATAAAACTCAAAGCTAGAAATTACTGCATTATGAATGAGAGTCTATATTGGAAAAATCCAAATGGCCTTCTACTGAAATGTTTGTTTGAAACTAAAGCTTCAACAATCAAACAGGAATTCCATGCCGGGGAATGTGGAGGCCACCTGAGTTGGAAAGCCACTGCAAACAAGATACTCAGGGCTGGTTACTACTGGCCTACCCTCTTCAGTGATGTCCATAAAATGATACTTGCATGTCATAAATGTCAGATCTTTGAAGGCAAAAGAAAACTCCTCCCCCTCCCTTTACAACCTATCACCATAGAAAGTCCCTTCATGCAATGGGGCCTAGACTTTATAGGAGAGATTCATCCTACCTCCTCTGGACAGCATAAATGGATCCTGACTGCCAAAAATTACTTCACTAAATGGATAGAAGCTATACCCACTAGGAATGCCACTGACTTTTTCATCATTAGGTTCCTAGAAGACTTCATCCTATCTCGTTTTGGCTGTCCAAGGAAAATAATAACTGACAATGCTGCTGCTTTTAGATCCAAAAGAATGGTTGATTTCTGTCACAGGTATGGAATAGCACTTGGACATTCAACTGCCTATTACCCCCAAGGTAATGGCCTAGCTAAATCATCAAATAAAAGCCTAGTTACAATCATTAAGAAGCTGCTGGAAGAGAACAAAAGATCATGGCATAAAAAGTTGATACATGCCTTGTGGGCAGACAGGCTCTCTACAAAGAAATATATTGGCATGTCACCCTTTCAGCTGGTTTACGGGACTGAAGCAGTGTTTCCTACTAGTCTTGGAGTTCCAGTAATCAAGCTTGTTCAGGAGATCCAATCAGAAGAGAACAAGATGGTAAGGAGAATCACTGAAACTATCCATCTGCAGCAAACAAGAGAGCAGGTTTATAGCAGAGCTGTCAGAGTACAGGAAGGCATAAAGAGACAGTTTGACAAAAGAACCAAAGCTTCAAATTTCAAAATTGGTGACAAGGTTCTAAAATGGGACTCAAGGAGAGAGGACAAAGGTAAACATGGAAAATTTGACAGCCTGTGGCAGGGTCCATACATAATCCAGGCCACTGTGGGTCCTAATGCATTTTTTGTGCAAGAACTTGATGGCACAAAATTGTTTGGGGGTCCTGTCAATGGCAGGATGCTCAAAAATTAATTCTATTGATTTTCCATTTCCAGTTTCATCTCCATTGTACATACCATTGCAAATTTTTGTTTTCAGAAAAAGAGAAAATGTTCCAAAAAATAGAATGAAAAGAGAGGTTCATACATGCTCAAAACATGAACCTCTGAAGTAAAAAGCATGGCTCAAACCTGATCAAAATCCGAGCCAAAGGAAGCAGAATAGCTGGTCCTAATAAGCTCAAAATCTGGATCAGCAGCGAAAGAAGAACCAGCTCTAATATGCCCAAAACCAGAGCTGAAGCAAAGAAAAGAGGTGACTCAAATATGCTCAAAACCTGAGTCACAGAGAAAGAAGGATGTGCCAAAATTGCTGAATCCCATGCCTTCACAGTTTTGTCTCCTACAAGTTTCTGTCCAGCAAGTCAGACAGTCTAATCCTGACTTGGCTGTTTTTAAATTTCCTGTCTTAGAATGTAGGCGAAGGAACCTGTTGGACAGTTTAATACCAACAGGTATTAGATTAGGTAGAGAAATAGATGAGGCCAACAGTCTAATCTGGCCTCATGGAGAAATAAGGGTAGAGTTAGAGTAGGTTTGTTTTTGTTCTCAAAATAAAATAATGTAAAGGGTCTGCTAGTTCAAATGCACCCAAGGGAAAATTGTAGAACTGTAGTTTGGGTAGGTAGATTGGTTGGGAAATATTTTTGCTGATGTTTCTATCATACTGTGGCAGCTAAAATTGAAGAAGAAATATGGCTTATGACAACAGGCATCTAGCCTACTCCAACGATCATCTCTGGTTTCTTGACTCCTCCAAGGAGTAGCCATCCCCATGTGGAGCCACTGTTAGCCCCCCCATGAAATTCTTGACGAGCAAGCTGGGGGCTAGATTGTTCTGGAGCCTCCAAGGAATGCCTTTCCCTTGAAAACCCATCCTCCTTGGAGTCTCTTTGTGCTAGGCCTAATATACATCCTCTCTGCTGATCCATTCCTCAAAAGGGGCCTTTTTTATCCCTATATCCTGCAAACTTCCCCATCTCAACCTCTATTTTTCCTTTGTCAAAATTCCCCCTAAATCCTATCCCAAACCCGACCTTCATCTTTTATTTCTCCAAATCTCCACTCCATCTCCCTACCGTTACCCTTTAGAGGCTTTGGAATGCACTAAAAAGGGCCTAAAACCCCATGTTCCACATTGTATTAAGCCTAGCCCCTTTCCTTCTAAGCCCCCGCACCCTTTCCGTCCATATGCCTAAGCGTTGGGACCACTCGCTAAACCCGTTGGGTGCTTATCCCCTCTAACCCTTTTTCCGCCCAAAAATCATAAAAAACCTTTGATAAATCACATTTTTGGGTTGTAAAGGTTTGCCACCGGTTTGATTTTTCGGTAAATCTTTGCCATCCGTTAAGCACCGGATCCGACGGCGCGGTGCTCGCCCAAAACGGTGGTCCCCACCCCGCCTTCGCGTTTCAAAACCCGCCGGTAAATTCCGCACCACCATCTGCGAGTTAGCGGTTTTCTTCCATCACCCAGCGATTCCACTAGCCGATCGCCACGTGTCCTCTATACGAACCTGAAACCGCTTTCATTTCGCGCGCTATTGTTCGGGTGATAGACGGGTAGCGGAATAAATGACGGCCGTCAGATTTTGGAGCCCTCATCCAACGGCGCTCACTCATCGAACCTGCGCACTGCTTAACGCCCGACCATCGTGCCTGCTGGTCCACCGCCTGTTGCTCCCAACCGTCAATCTCCACCCTGGTTGACGGTCCAGATTTGTTTATCCTCCATTGACCGTTCCTTGTCGTCCCGCCTCGCCACGTCACCTCCATGTGCGCGTCCCGTACACCCCCCATACAGTCTCTCATTCTCTTGCGTATATACGTTCAAAGTTAGTGTTTTTTAATGTTTTTCATGCATTTTCGCTCTGTGTTCCGCCAACCCCAACCAGAGCAAGTTTTCACTGTTTCCTCTGTAATTTCTTCCGCCATGTCACCAAATGCGTCCATTACCTCCATCCACCTCATCCGTCATTCACCTTCATGGTTTTCTTCACAGTTTGTTGTTTTGCAGGGTCGCTAGAGGTGAAAGACTCTATATTTTTGTCGTACCATCTTAATGGAGAATTTTGTAGATAGAACTAAATCCTAGGGCCGGCACTGCTATAGAATTGTCAAGGAAAGCGACTGATGGGATTTTCACTAAAGAAAAGCAGGATTTCGAACTCTGAAAATCTCCCATCGCCATTAAAACCCGAGCTAACCTGTCAGAGATGGAATTGAAGCAGCGGAGTGTCCCAGTATAGAGCAGAGAAAATAAGGCAAACTAATGAAGATCTTAAGCCTTAATCACAAGTTTAGAATGCACAGCAGCAGTTTGAAGACCCCGAGGATCCATCCAAAAGGTCCTCTGCACAGTAAAAGAATGTCCCTGAAGGAATTTCTACCCTAACAGCAGCTCAAAGAAATCAGAACATTTATGAAGTAGACCTTTTAGCAGTTATTTTCCATTTGTTTATTCTCGACAAGTACAACAAAGTATGGCCGCCAAAATGCAACAAAGTCATGTCTGAAGTAAAGGAAAATCTGAAGAAGATCATCCCTGCATATAGAGGTGACAGACATTAAATACTCAGTATTCAAACAAAATGGGCCTCGGCCCTATTTCTCTACTCTGTGTTTAATGATTCATTTAATTTTCACCTACCTTCTCAGTCGATTTTCTATCCACCATCTGCTATAAAGCACAGAAGGAAACATTGTAATGGTTGTTGATGAGATATCAGTGAAACGCAAGCATTGTTCCTCTTGAGACAAGTTCTCTGTGTAAAATTGTAAGATAGACTGAGACTAGATGTATTCAGGCTGAATGTTCAAGCTATGGGCTATGATGTACCTGATTGGTTTTGTTTTTAATATGACAAGCATGTTTCTTTGGATCCTGATCTAAAGCAGCTGGTGATGTTTCCTCTTTCTCTGTATTTGTGATTGACTTGCTCTCATTGCATGCTACATTTCATTTCATTTCTGCTGGTAGGCAACAGAAGTATAATATAGGATTCACCCTTGATAGGTGCCTTATATTTCCTGCTCTCCCTGCCTCAATGTTTTCTTCTTATACGTGTATCTGAATACTGATTTCGATTGATTTAACTAGTGTAGTGGATGTTATTGCCTGCTCTTTTATGTATGAGTTGATGAAATCCGTGTTCAGATGTTCTTGGTAGGATTTAGCTGGAAGGTTTGGGAACATTGGGGATTAGTGTTAGCCCTGTCCACTAGGATCCTTGCGCAACCAGTTAACCTTTCTAAGATCCCTTGTATTTCCTTCTGATTTTGTCCAAGCAGGTCTGGAGTTAAATGACCTCTGACCTGATCTATAGACAGATTTGGATGGTTCCCCTTCACTCATTTTCAAACCTTAATGTCCCATCCCACCAATCATCCTTTAAGATCCAAATGCTCTAGATGACTAGCCCAAATGAAAGCTTGCACATTGAACACAAATAAATCCTTTCTTGACTCCATAGCCCAATGGCTTTGATGTTCTCTGAGTTATCTTTCTCTACCTAAGCTTCCTCTTCGCTCATCCTTGTCTTATATTGGTCCTTATTTTCCTGATTCCCTCCAACCAAACACAAACAATCAAACCAACAACCCTATGCCTACAACTAGCCTAAAATCATAACTTAGAGCTTCAAAGACATATCCTTTGACTTGTATAGAGATATCCCTCTCTGGACCTAGGAGGGCTAGATCCTAAGGTCCCAAAGTGGTTCTGATGTTGTCTCATCTTTTGGTCTTGCCAATCTGGCCAAAACATGGGAACCCCAACAAGCTATACGAGCCAACCGTAAAATAGATAAGTATCAATATAACTTTGTGAATTAAATAGGAAATGTTGTTTTCAAAAAAACTGATGTGGAAGTTATTGTTGGTTGAAAGCTCTTGATTGAATTGAAGATTCTTAGGAACAATGTGAAAGGACTTAACTTGCTCTAATATATGATAAATGATTGTATCTAGGCATTGTGAGTGAATCTGAATTGAAATTGTGAATCCTTGGATCATATGTTGTTGTGAATAATGTTAGAGTAAAGGACTCTAACTGTAGGTTGTGAAAAAACCTAGAACTTAAGGAGGGTTGGCTAGCTCTTGGGTCGAACTAGGTTGATAGCATCACAAAACAATTCTTTTCTCCAGAGTGTAGATAAGAAATAAATAATTATAACAGTAAAATAAAATGGTGCCAAACACTTTTACATGCCACTAATGAAAATAGCTAAAAGCTGCCAATTTTTTAATAAGTCTAGAAACTATGAAAGTAAGATGTTTTTTTCATCTAACCCTTCGAGAGATCTTTGATTAGTCTTTGTGCCAGGATATTCCCTCGACCCCCTCGAAATTTATTCTCAATCAAGGATAAATTTGGATAATGAAACCTTAACATTGTAAGCTACACATAGAAACTTTAACTAGCAATACACATGAGATTATAGAAGAATAAAAGTAATATGAAAAAAATTTCTCTTTATAACCAACGTAACCATAACTAATCTATCTTCCACAAGGCCTGTATACTCATCACATTCAACTTCATCATGTACATGTTAATAAAGGAAATAAAATAGTTATTTTCTCAACTGAGATTCTCTAACAAATAATGATCATGAGAAAGCCTGAACACATTGCCAGGTAGGCATCATACTAAAGAGGTGTAATACCAGAATTAGAAATATATATAAATGTTTCCAGATAAATAACGACACTAGGAATTCCCTTTTGAGTTTGAAAAAAATTAATATAGTACTAAAATATTTTCAAGAATTCAATATAGTACTAAAGTATTTCCAAAGGGATATATCCTATATCTTCCACATGAAATATAATTAAGTTACTACATTAACTACAAAACTATAGGCTGATCCTAGTCGATGGGAAATAAAATGAAACAAAATACCCTTGGCCACATAACTACTATAACATTTCTCTATTGGGGTTTATCATTATAGACCCTCAGGTTGAAGAATTGCAGAGATATTGAAAGCTGGGAACATGATTCCTCATAGAAATTAAAGAAGCATAATGCACCTGGAAGAAAAGAGGAATGATGTAAGCCCATTGAACACGTAAGTAGTTGAATCATATTAACATTTCCATCCCATCACGATAGAAGTTGTAGTCCAAGAACACATGAAAGTTAGACAAACACTGTAAATTACACCTTCACAGTTACATGGTAATAAAAACAAAGAGCTAATATCTAAAATTGTATAAAAAACATGAAATGAAATAATATGACAATTAGAAAAAAGATATATATGTATATGTATATGTATATATATATATGTATATATATATATATATATATATATATATATATATATATATATGTATATGTATATATATATATGTATATATATATATATATATATGTATATGTATATATATATATATATATATATATATATATATATATATATATATATATATATATGTATGTATATATATATGTATATATATACATATGTATATATATATATGTACATATATATATATATATATTTACATATATATATATATATATATATATATATATATATATATATATATACATATATGTATATATATTATATATATGTATCTATATATATACATATACATATATATATACATATACATATATATGTAGATATACATATATGTATATGTATATATATATGTATATATATATATATATATATATATATATATATATATATATATATATATATATATATATATATATATATATATATATATATATATATATATATATATATATATATATATATATATATAAGTTTTTGTATTTGGACCTCATATTTATGCATGAATATTGAGTGTTACCAAGTGTCACCTAACATCTCTAACATGTAACATGTAAGGTCAAGTAAACCATTAAACTATCAAATAAACCAGTAAACCATCTTTCAACATCATTTAATCAGCTCATTTTCTCGGTGTTTAGGGTTACTACCTTCCTGCATGAAACTGAATGATACAAAGCATTTGAATGCTCCTACCTGAGTTGCACTGCACTGTTAGTCAGATCTAAATAATAAGCTACCTCCTATTTCTAGGTAAGATCCATCATCTGGGAATGGATCACTTGCATCATCCAAATGGCTTTGAATCAAGCGCTTAAACTGAATCTTCCATAAACTATATCTCTCTTTGAAACTAGCACTACCAATAGAAATATAAGTAGAGGTGGTAAAGCACAGGTGGTAGCAGACGCAATAGGAAAGGTGGCTAGTTAGCCAGATGCATTTGAACCTCAATTTACTCACCAAGATTCAAGTCAACAGTTGACCTAGCATCCTTGTAATCACTACAAGAGCCAAAGCCCAAAGCCATTGATTTATAATCAGTAGACCTCGCAACCTTAAGCGATATATACGTTAGTAGGAGCACTACCAAGTGATGGTAAAGGGTATGAAATTTACTACTTCTAAAGTTGTTGGTTGGGATGCTTCTGGTAGAAAAGCATGCAGCGAGAAAGACAACACCATACGAGGTAGCATAGATCAGTAGGGCAAGAGGTTCCATCCGAAATCCATGAAAGGTAAGTTTCATTCTATTTTATTTGGTTTACTCATAATCACCTGACCGATAGCTAAGGCATAGGCAAAATTGAAGACAAAAACAAAGGCATAAGCACCAGTAGCTAAGGCATAGGCAAGAGAGAATATAGAAACAAATGCATAAGCACCGGAGGCTGGGCACATAAAGTAGCAAGACTTCAGGCAACGAGAAAGACACAACATCAAATGGACTTTGTTGACACTAACTATGCAACTAGAGAATCTTAAAAAAACTAGTGAACTAGAAGGTATGTTGTCCATGCTCCTATTTGTACTGCACCTTTCACTCTACCAACTGAATCATCATCTACATTTGGATATGAACCTGCAACAGTAACTGGATCCTTATCTCGCGATGCTACGAGTGACCTGTAAGGTATGCTCCCTTTTAACCTAAGTTGTCGAAGCTTCAATAACTGGCTCTATTACTGGTACTGGATTGACTTATGCTACTGGTGTGTCTGGTTATGCTTTTGGTTCAACTGTTGAAGTGAAAACCTGAAATTGCAATTCATATTACGTATATAAGAGGAATTCTTAAATTATTTAAGGCAACAAAAGAAAATTATATTGTCTCCTTGCTAATGTATGTGTTCACTTAGGTTTTACCATGAAAATAAGGTCTAGAAGATCCCTAATAACCTGGGGGCAGATGCTTATGATAGGCCTATAGTTTTTGATGAGGAGAAGGTTGAAAATGGTGGCAGTGACATTTTTCTTGGCCTCCAGGCTCCTCCTAGTCGTGAGGCAGTGCACGATGGCATCCAGAGCACCGCCGGTTGACATTATCACCTTGTGATTAGGGGCATATATTGAGAGATTCATAAGGTCGGTGAAAACCTTTCCTTGTAGTTTAGCGTTCGAGGAGTAAAAATGGTCAAGAATATAGGGCACTACGCCCACTTGAGCTATCAAGATGTGGTGCTCATCACCCCATTAGGCTAGCAGTCGGAGCTCGCAGACGACTTCTATCTGGGCTTCTTCTAATGAGGAGGAGGATCTCAACTGATTCACCAGCGATTCAACAGTTGTTAATTTCACTTCCATTCTCGGAGGGTGTTGAGGGCTTCAGTGATTTTTAGGGTTTCTACTGCAATAGCTTCAAGGCTTTGATGAAGATTTTGTTATCTAGCACAGTGCGGTGGGACATAGGTCGATGAGGATATCTTATCTTGGATGTCCTGATCGCCATGCTGACTCTTAGTTTTCTTCTCAATTCCAGAGCGCCCAGATGTAAGAATAAATTTGGTTCCTTACTTAAGCTTTTTCTTGTTCATGAAAGGCGGTCGGTGAAGAGAACAACATGCAACATGCAACACTAGAAAATGAAGAGAAAAACACACATCCAAATTTAAGAGAACAAGAGAACAACACACAGCCAGTTTGGGAAAATAGGCAACCACTTGTAGTAATGGGATCAGGAGATCTCGGAAGCCTTGGTAATCGTACCAATAATTATGTTAAAAGAAAACAAACAATTAATGTTAATGACTAATGCTAGAGTAATGTTAGCATTAGTTGATTTTGAGAAAATATTGGTAAAATGTGTATCACATAATTCCTTTTACCGTAAATATTGTGCCTCTCTTCCTCGAGAAGAGGCCAATAAGATGAAGAAGTTATTGATTGGCTAACAAAAAGATGGTTTGAATTCCAACAAGAAAAATATTTCCTGGTACCATTGGAAATTTTGAGTTCACTTGGAAAGGAAAACTTGAGTTGTTTAGAATAGGGATCATTATACATAAATAAGTTTATTTTCAGTGCATTTATATTTAATGTGTATATATAGTTCAAGGTTGAATAAATAAGAATCTAGAGGAAAGGTTTAAAGAAAAATTTTCTCTTATTTTTCAATCTTCTTATTTCACAAGTTGTTAGGGATAGTTGAAGATAGCCTAGATATTTGATTCCATGAACCAACAGATAAGGCATGCGATATATTATTATTATTTTGTATCTAATAGGGATAAAAATTCCCCATATGGAGCCAACGTTGTATCCTAAAAATTACCTAATAAAAAACTTTGATTCTCTCACCCAAAAACCCCATATGGAGCCAATATTGTATGCTAAAAAATTTCATTTATTTATAAATAAAATGTGTCTTTTATATTTCATAAGATGTTAGGTCCCTATATTACTAGTGTAGTCCCTTATTGTTGTTAGTGTATCCCCCTTATTATTATTGTTGTACCCTTATAACCCCCATATTGTTATTTTTGTGCCCTTATATTATTACTGTTACGTTGGCTAGGATTATATTGTGACCCCATGGACTCATATATATAGAAATGAGGTTTTGTCATTTGTATCATCCAAGAATTGTTTATTTGTGTAATGTAAAGGAGGCTTCCCCCTCGAATTGGTTTATTTCTAAGGTGTTTATCTCTCTTTTCTTCTATTTTTGGAGCTGGTTTCATAACATTTGGTATCAGAGCTTTGGATTCTAGGGTTTCACTACTCCAAACATGTCATCGTGGAATTTTAACTATAACATTTTTTCTACCATGGTTTAGAAGCTAAATTTCTTACCACGTGAAGCCGAAATCCTGAGGAACTTCATGTAACCATTTCAGATCTTGGTTCACAATATTTTCGAAGATATGATCTGTGGAATTTAGGGTTTTTTTAGGCTCCCTAATTTTATATAAAAGAGGTGACCTTAGGAAAATCATCATAAATCTCTCTTTGAGCATTGGATTGGAATTCTGTAAAGCGTGGCCGAAATCATACAGAATTTAGTTTCCTTTTTTGCAATTTTAGAGCCTAAGGAGGAAACAGTGACAGGTGGCACGTCATACAATTTTGCTCTATTGAACCAATCCATAATTAGGTCATTGTGAGAGATTGGGAATAACTTTGTCTTGAAACATCCAAATCAGGTTATACCTGTGGCATTCAAAAATATATTTAGAGGGCTACTACAGGACTAAATTTCAAATATTGAAGATCTGAAATTACATAGATAATTTAGTTTCAATACTGAGCTCCTCAAAAGAAAGAAAAATGTGTGTAGTTTTTTCAAATTTCATAAATATTGTTTGAAAAAATAGTTTGAAGTGATTCCAAGGGAATATTGAAGCATAAATATTAGTATTGGGTTCTAAAATCCCCCATGAAAAGAATTCAACACCCATCAAGCCCTCAAAATACTCTCTATGACTCATGAAGATGAAGAAGTGCAATCTGATATATCAAAATTACAAGACCAATTGCACCAAATTTCGCTCTGCTAAAGAGAAACAAAAAATGAAATGGAAGTTTTGAAGAAAAGCATGGAAGCTAAGATGGATGGTTTGAAGAAAGTCATGGAAGCTAATATGGATGGTTTGAAGAAAGGCATGGAAGCTAATATGGATGGTTTGAAGAATGGCATGGAAGACATGGAAGCTAAGATCGATGATATAGAAGAAAAAATGAAAGACAACATGGAAGATATGAAGAATGATCTAAAAGAATACACGGAAGGTTTGGAAAAGTTAATACAAGAAATGGTTCCTAATGGCGAAAATATAGTAGAGAAAACTCATGATGAGAACAAAATAAATGTTAATCGTGATTTCATAAACTCTAATGTTGCATTGAAGACCCACCATATTCCAAAGATCGATATGAGGAAGTTTGATGGCAAGGATCCCATAACATTGATACTATAGATGGAGCAATATTTTGATCTCAATAATGTGCAAAACACACAAAATGTATGTATTGCAACTTTATATTTAGAACAAAATAAATTTGTATGGTATCGATGGCTTTTCTCTCATAAAAAAAGTACCACTTTGTACGGAGGAAATGATAGAAAATTATGAGGATACAAAGAGCAACACCTTCATTAGCCAATTGATAAATCTCAAACTAAAGGGTTGAGTGGTGGAGCACATTGAGGACTTCCAAAAATTGAATATAAGGGTAACTGATATTCCAAAGGAAGATGAGAGTACAATGGTTACAATCTTTGGGGATGGTATCTTTTAATTTTTAAGAACTTTTCTTGAAATTTATTTCGAAAGGAAAGGAAGTTGAATTATGGGGTGTCGCAGAGAAGCCAGGAAAGATAATAAGCTCTAACTTCATGACAAAGGTTCTGATGAAATAACAATGAGTCATAATTGCACAATTATGCTCACTAGAAGTTCCACCATAACAATGAGGCGTAATTTCACAATTATGCTCACTAGAAGTTCCACCATAAAAAAAATCTATTTCTCCATATCTCCAAAAAGTCTTGGATAGTCATTCCAAGGTGTTTGAAACTCCCAAAGGACTCCCACCTATTCATGATCATGATCATGCTATTCATTTGATTCCAGGAAGCGTTCCTCTGAACATCAGGCCTCACAGATATCCTTATGTCCAAAAGAGCGAAATTGAAGGTATGATTACACAAATTTTAGAGGTTGTTATAATTAAACCTAGTCAAGGTTCTTTCTCTGCTCCAGTAGTATTGGTGCACAAGAAGGATGGATCATGGCACATGTGTCTAGATTATAGGGATATCAATAAGCTCACTATTAAAGATAAGTTTCTCATTCCTTTGATTGATGAATTATTGGATGAATTACATGGATAAATTGATTTTACCAAGTTGGATCTTCGTTCAAGATATCATCAAATTAGAATGAAGACTAAAGATATTCCGAAACCAACATTTCAAACTCATGAGGGTCATTATGAATTTTTGGTCATGCCTTTTGGCCTTACCATTGCACCAATGCACCTTCTACATTTCAAGGGTTGATGAATTCCATTTTCAAACCCTTCCTTAGAAAATTTGTGTTAGTATTGTTTGATGATATACTAATCTACAACAGGTCTTCGAAAAATCATGTTCAACATGTTGAGAGGGTGCTCAAACTATTGGAAGAGAAAAAATTATATGAAAAAACCTCCAAATGTTTATTTGGAGTAGAAGAGGTGGGGTATCTTGGTCATATTGTATCTCACAAGGGTGTTAAGGTAGACCCTAACAAAATTAAAGCCATTAAGGAATGGAAATTCCCCACAACCATAAATCAATTGCAAGGATTTCTCGAGTTAACAGGGAATTATCGCAATTTTGTTAAGAATTATGGGCGAATAGCAGCACCTATAACAAAATTATTGAAGAAAGATGAATTTTCATGGACTCCTAAGGCAACTAAGGCCTTTGAGCATCTTAAAGAGGAAATGTGCCTAGCACCGGTCTTAGCTACACCAGACTTCACAAAAACCTTTATTGTGGAATGTGATGCCTCAAGAAATGGAATTGGTGCAGTTTTAATGCAAGAAGGAAGACCCTCTGCTTTTGAAATTCATCCAATCAAAGGAAATTATTTACAAAAATCTATTTATGAGAAGGAAATGTTGACAATACTACATGCATTAATGAAATGACGACCTTACCTAATGGGAATACACTTCAAGGTAAAAACTAATCGTGATAGTCTTAAATAATTTTTGTAACAAAGACTTGTTGGAAATATTTTCATTGATGGAAAAGGAGCAAAAAGGAGCAACACCTGAACTATCATTAAGGCAGAGGAGCAGCGAAGAACTAGTAATAAGGAAAAGGAGAATATCAGGAAACAATGCAGTAAGAAATCATAAAGGAGAGCAGAGGAGTAGCAGAGAGGCAGGCAATAGCATTAGACCATCAAAAAAGGCACCAAAGGCACCAAAGGCACCAGAGGCAGCAAATGCAGTAGAGGTACCGAATGCAACAGAGAAGAACCAAAGGCAACAGAGGCAGCAAGGCAATAGAGAAGAAAAAAAGGAAGCAGAGGCAGCAAATGCAACAGAGAATAAGAAAAGGCAGCAGAGGCAGCGAGGTAGCAGAGAAGTAGCAAAGGTAGCAGAGAAGAAAAAAAGGCAGAAGAGAAACAGCAAAGACAACAGAGAAGCATCAATGACAGCAGAGAAGCAGCAAAGGTGTGCAACAAGCATAAGAATCCCAAGTCGGAGTGAATAAAAAATAGAATAACAAGCTCACAAGAGATCAACACATCTAGCAACTGAATACATCTCAAGAAGGATAGCGGAGATGCAAAGTATTGATGCTCGAAAAAATAAGAAAAATTGACTAACGCAGAGAACTCTTACAAGAATTCCAAGGGGGGCAATCGGATGGCAAAGATCAAATTGCATAATCAAATATTTAAGAATTAACGGTAGAGATTAGAGTGGGCGGAAGAGATGAAGAAGAGCCGTGTGAAGAATGAGTGGACGACTAGGATTAGATAGCAGAATTGAAGATTTAATATTAACGGTAGAGATGTGGACGTGTGTCAAGTGCATAATGAAAGTGCACATCACAAACTGGGAATTACAACATTTACGTGTTAAGAATCAAATACCAATTGGATTTGCAAGCATCAACGAGGTTCGTTAGATCAGGCACAGATCAATGGTGGGGATCATCTCGCAAACCCGTGAAGACTTCACACATCGCAGGATTTAGCAGAAAGCGTTAAGATTTCGCACCGTAATTTATTTAACTAGCAATGTGAAGTTGATTAGCAAAAAAAGTGTGGACCGTCCGATCCCTCAAATACCAATGGCAGAGATCGAATCACACTGAGAGCGATTTCACAAATCAAAACTCTAAGAGTTTAGCGTTAAGGCGTCGCATGGTAAGTTAAAGTATTTGTGATTCGAAGTGGAGAAGACACGTGTTCACACGGCACAATATTGCAGACCACAAGAAATAAAGTGTAACCACAAAGTAAATCCTACAAAGTGCGAAGTGTGATCAGGTGAGGACCATTAGAGCTGGGCGCAGATCAATGACGGAAAGCGGATCACGAGTTCTCTCATCACATATATTGACAGATAGCGCTAAGTTATGGTAATTTGTTTGCGATGCGGTAAGTTTAGAAAGTGGAGATGCAGCCACGTGTCAGCTTTGCGCAATCGCGCACATCGCAGATTATATGGGTTATAGATATGAGTAATAGTTAAACTTGTGTGCAATCTAAGTGCAATTTATTTTGATTGGTATAGGATTGTGGGACCCTCTAGTAAAGAAGTTTTGCCTCTTGTTTGCGAAGAAGGGTGAGCAGGTGAGGACCATTAGATCAATATCAGATGGCAAAGCGCTTGAGAGCCCATCCCAAATTATAGTGGATAAAGCTAAGACATCGCGCGATAAGTTAAATTTTTTGTAATGTGGTAAAGATTGGAATATGCAATGCGACGAGGGGAGACCACGTGTCAACATTGCGCATGAGCACACACCGCATATTTTCTGGTTTGTACTTAAGAGTTCGCACGGTAAGATGGATGCGATGTGGTTCAAAGGTGAATGCTAAAATATTTCAGGTCCAACATTGTATGTGTTTGTGTTGGTTTTATGAAGAAAACCATGGAAGCAGAGGTCAACTCGAGTTACGAAGGAAAGGCCTGAACACATGAAAAAGGACCCAGAGCCTGAGAAAAACAGTGTTGCGGTAGTAGTTAAAAGAAAATATTGAATGGGTGTAGACTCGGGTAAGACCCGACTCTAAGTGTAGAACAGTGTCATGTAGATGCAGTTTTGAGTTAAAAAGGAAAGGCTGAATGCAAGAGAGAAAACTCTAGGAAAGTGACCCGACACTCGTGCAGAGGTGTTTTTTGACTGCAGCAGTTTCATAACAAAGATTGAACGTGGGCAGAAGGAGACTCAGGTAAGTAACCCAACACAGAGCAAAGGAGCATAGAAGAGCATAGAATTCTACATGTACGATATGCAATAGGCAAAGGCAGTGTAAAACTTAAAGGTATGGTTCAAGTTGGGCTAAGACAGTAATGCTGCAACACAGTTGGAAATATAACAGTAGGCAAAGAAGACAAAGGGACAGTAGGTAGAGAAGACAAGATGAACAAAAAAGAAATAAGCTGAAAGGGATCAATTGAAATATTATTGTAACTGTAAATGTAAATTCATCGATTATTTTATATTGTTTGTGATGCAAAGGAAAGTGTTCGTAGTTATAGGAAAAATTCCATGAGTACTGTAATAATTACTCTTGATGTAATATCCTGAACTGAATAATGAGGAATCAAATGGGTGGAAGGCAGAGAGTCAGGCCTATTCACTCCATATTCCCTATAGAATGAAAAAATTCATGAAGTTACATGTATAAAACAGGTGATATCAGTATGCAGAAGGTTACAGAGATTTAGAAGAAGAAAGAGAGAGGATGCAACAGATTTGAAGAGTGCAGAAGAAGTTAAAAAGTTGTAGAATTGAAAAGAGAAGAATAATTTCAGAGAGTTGCAGAATTTTAGATAGAGGAAGGATGAGAGAGAGAAGATAGAGATGGTGTGAATATCCAGAGCTGATATGAAACAAATTTGAAGGCTGGAAGGGCAGTATTGAAGAAGGAGGAAAACAAAGTTGATATCTAGGTAAATCAACATATGATTTTATTGTAGAGTGAGTAAGTTGGTGCTTCCATATCAAGTTGTAGCTTGATAGATGTCCATTTGTAACTGGTTGAGGTAGGAACCTCCTCTGGGTTGTAGCCTATAGAAAAATACATGGGAGTTGGTGCTTCTGCTTCAAGTTGTAGCTTGATAGATGCCCAATTGGAGTTGGTCGAGGTAGGAACCTCTTGTGGGTTGTAGCCTGCAGAAAACATATGGGAGTTGGAGCTTCATTTCAAGTTGTAGCTTGCAAAATTTGAGGTAGTAGCCTCATGTAGGTTAGAGCCTATAGAAAATCAGTGGTGAGAGGGAGTTGGAGCTTGCCTTTGCATCACAAAAATAATAAAATGTTGTTTTCTCCCTTTTGGGTTTCCACTTATATCTGTTGTCCATGTGCATGATGATTATGTGTTGATGTTCTTTATTTAATCTGCCTAATACTTTCTTCTCACATATTAGTATTTTTGTTTCATTATATAATAAGTTGATCATGAAATGAAGGTGTAAATAATTTTAAAGGAAAGTTTTAAAATTTCATGAATGTATTAAATTGATTCACCCCTCCCCCCCCCCTCTCAGTTTAACTAAGGGTTCAACAATTTGTATCGAAGACATTTCCTTTGGTGTAAGCCTAATAGCTTGAAGGAGGAGATCTGGTTGAGTCATGGACTATCAAAATTTACTCGAGTTGAATACAAAAAAAATTCCTGAATGAAGGGATAATGTTAAAACAAATTTAATGGCTTATGAACCTGAGGTATGGAATCTTGTATGTGATGGTTACTGCACAGACTCTCCCTCTTTGCAAGAACAACAGTGGAATGGAAAGGAAAAATGTGTGATATATAAAAGTCTTCATAACAAGGATCTTGATTCAATAATGGATTTAACTTCTGCAAAAGGAATCTGGAATATATTGCATCTCATGCATGAAGGAGACATTATTGGATGCATTATCAAGAAGGAGAAGATAAACCAGAAGAAGAAGAAAAATTCCTTTCAAAAGGAAAAAGGTCAGTCAAATGAGATACCTGCTAGGGTGAATGGATGTGAGTACCATGAAGAAATTATAGTTCAGGAAAAAGAAAAACTTGGCACAGCCTTGACTGAAATAGAAATATTGAAGAATGAAAAAAAAAACCTTAGGACATTGCTGCGAATATGTGATGAGAGAGAATATGAAGATAAGGAAGAAATTGTTGGCGTGAAGGCACAACTGGAAGAAGCAAGGAAAGTAGAAGAAACTCTATTGCAACAAATAAGAGAGAAAAGTCTGGAATGTGGAAGATTGGAAGAAGAGGTGGTAAGCCTAAGGATGAAACCAGAGAAGGCCCAAATTGAACTAATTATGAATATTCCACAAATGAAAAGCTCTAGACAGTTGGACCAGATTCTAAATTCTCAAAAGTCTCCTCTCATAAAGGTCGGGATAGGCTATGAAGGAGAAACCAGTAAGTCCAAGGCAGAAGGTAATAAGAATATCATTTTTGTAAAATTTGTAAAGGATAATGAAGCAACCCAAAAGAGATCCAAATAATTAGAAGTCAACAAGACCTTGATGGGTAATGAAGCAAATAGAAATAAGTAACAATGTTAAATGAAAAAGAATGAAATGAAGAAACAGTCAGTTGAAAAAGGCTCATACACTCTTGAATATGAATTGAATAAATTGAGAAGTTGTCAAAGGAGGTTTTTCCATCCCATGATAATTATCACTTATTTTGCCTGCCACAAACCTGGACATATTGTGGCATATTTTAAGACAAAGAAAATCCAGTCCAACCAGCAAAATATGCAGGAAATGAAAAGACTACCTCAAGAAAAAAAATGGAGAGGACAACCTTTCACCAGGTACACTAATCGATTCCATGGCTACTGTTTTTCATGCAATGAATTTGGTCATAGATATGTTGAATGTAAATTGTGTTAAAAAAGCGGAACAAAATTCCATACATCAGCTCCACCTTACTTAGGTAAAATAAGATGTTATTCATGCCACAATCTTGGTCATAAAACAAAGGATTGTAAGCTGCCCTATATATTAAATAACTATAGAAAAATGATGGAATCCAATCAAATCAAACAAAACTACGAATCAAAAAGAAGTATAGACATTATGAAGAACCCCAATAAAGTATAGAAGGAAAATAGAAAGGAGGAGACTGTTACTTCAATAACATAATGAATCCATCATTGTCTCAGGGGGAGCTGCTCTAAGAAGTAATGCAAATATCCAGTCAGTAATAGATAAGAAGCAACATCCCAGGGGGAGAGCAGTTCATAAAAATTCCCCATAAAATTAGTTTAAGAAGAGCTCTTTGGAATAACAATAGCTAAAATTTCAGGAATGAAAAGGACAATTCCTCTGATAGAGAACTATAGAGGAAGAAGGATACCTGAAGCATTCAATAGCCAAAAGTTTGACGGAAGGAGAGAAGGCAGCAAGCAGCCATAGTGGTAGAGGGAACATTAGCCATGAACATGTAAGCTAAGAAGACGACAACACACTAAGTGATGAATGGTTAAAATCACAAAAAAATTATGTTTCAAACTATAGAACTTGAAATATCCATAGAGGATGATCATACTGTGCATCACACTACAAGAGTTAACAATGAAACAAAATTAAGAAGGATGAGTAAGATAAATGTTTATCATCGTTATATCATTACATCATTCATCTATAGAAGGTCCCTTGGAGGAAAGTAGTTAAATGAGTGATAAAAATATGAGTGGTCTGCCCTTGTAGGCTCCAAGTAAATAAATTGAAGATATCTTCCTGGAGATCATTATGTTAGAACAGTTGAAGTGTATATAGAGTAGCAATGATTTTGGAGCAGTCCTAAAAAGGAATATGTGGTGACATTATTTTAAAACAGAAAGACATAATAAGAAAAAGGTTAATGATGCCAAGATCAGATTCAGTATATTGATGATTGTTGTTGAGAATAATGGAGAGCTCAATAATAGAAACAATGAAGGTTTTCTTAACTATGGGTGCATGTGCGAGCTGAAGTGAAATTACCACATGATTTATCAAATTAGTATCAATTGGTATTTGGAACAAGCAGCCTACATATCAGCAAAATAGAAAGTGTCATCAGTGGAGAAATGGTATGGTACAGGTACTCAAGATCAGATTATTATGGAAGAAGTACATCAAGGTAGTATTCCCAGCATTATCTACATTATTAAAGCATGAAAATGTCAATAAAAGTGCTAAAGGATCATTATCTTGTTTAAACTTGAAGTATTATATTGAGCATTGAAGCAGTATCTATTTCTAGATATAGCTGCATGCCTTCCTCAAGTCAGTACAGATATATCTTCAAGGCCTCTTTCTTAATATCATTCATAAAACTGTGTGAAGTTTGTTTGTTGAGATTTAAATTAAACAAATTGAAGATGTTTCGCTAAAGATCATCATGATAGAATAGTTAAAGTATCTGAAGTATGAAGGACTATTTGTGTTAATATTACATTTGAATCTCAATATTCTGTTATTAATTCATATAAAGCCTACTTCAGTAGAAAGGTATTGCTGGTATTTCACCATTGAAGAGAGGTTTATCATTGACATACATACCCCCTTATGTCATAAATAAAACTTCATAGTTGATAAGTGAGACTGACCAATGCATTGAATGTATCTAGCCTCAAGGGTTTAATTTGAAAGTACTCTATACAATTATTAAAGTCATTTGGTCTCTTAGATTGAAAGATATTTTGTAATCTTACAATAAGATGAAATTTCTAGTTTGATTCATTGTTCACATTAGTATCAAGGTCTTTTCGATTGTTAGTGTAATATCCATGTTAGCAATCTAGCACATATCACCACCAACAAGCAATAAATGTAAACCACAGCTATAAAAGATATATATGCATCATCATATTTGAATAGATGTGTACTACAGATATCTATCTCAGATGAATATCATAATATGGACTGAAGTATATTTGGAGCAGACTTTATATGTTGTATCTAGCTTTCTCAGTATTTTAGTATTGTTCCAATGATGCATCTCTGATTATATAAGTTTGTTCTATGAAGTGTCCTTATCATCACTTTTAGATTTATACAAGTGCAAGGAGTCTCTGCTTTGGGATGGTATCAGCTTATTGTGTATATACATACAAGTCAGTGATTCTCAAAGTGTTCTCCCAACAACTCTTGTACACCAGTCTGGAGCAGCAAGGTATAAAGTCAGAAGAATAAGGCCTATACACAACCTAGAGAGAAATAATGCAACCCTTTTCCATTGATGTCAAAGGGGGGGGGGGAAGCAAGTAGAAGAAGAAAGGCTCTTTTGAAAAGCAAGCAAAGGAAGAAAGAAAGACACTTTGCAGAATGGAAGGGAGGGGGAAGTCCTGGAGGATGTATTGGATTATTAGTGGATGTGTTTCCATCAATGCCAAAGAGGGAGATTGTTGGAAATATTGTCATTGATGGCAAAGGAGCACAAATGAGCAGCACCTGAACTATCATTAAGGCAAAGGAGTAGATAAGAACCAACAATAAGGCAAAGGAGCACATCGGGCAACAATGTAGTAAGAAATCATAAAAGAGAGGCAGAGGAGCAGCAGAGAGGCAAGGAGAAGCATTAGACTATTAGCAAAGGCAACAAAGGAAGCAAAGGCAATAGAGGTAGCGAATGCAGCAGAGAAGCAACAAAGGCAGCAAGGCAGCAGAGAAGCAGCAAAGACAGTAGAGGCAGCAAATTCAGCAGAGGAAACAAATGCAGCAGAGAAACAACAAAGAAAGCAAAGAAGCAACAAGGGAAGTACATAAGAAAAAAAGGCAACACAGAAGCAGCAAAGGCAGTAGAGAAGTAGCAATGGCAGTAGAAAAGCAGCAAAGGTGTGCAGTAAGTGTAAGAATCCAAAGTCAGAGTAAATAACGAATAGAAGAACAAGCTTAGGAGAGATCGCAACATCTAGAAACTAAATAAAGCTCAGGAAGGATAGTGGAGATGCAGAGTAGCAGTGTTTGCAAAAGAATAATAGACTAAAGCAAAGAACTCTTAGAAGAATTCCAAGGGAGGGGATGAGATGACAAAGATAGAATCGCAGAATCAAAGTATTAAGAATTAACGAAAGATATCAGAGAGGGCGGAAGAGATGAAGAAGAGCCACATGAAGGATGAGTGGACGATCAGGATTAGTTCAAAGAATTGAATATTTAATACTAACAGCAGAGATGTGGACGTGTGTCATGCAGAGAATGAAAACGCACATCGCAAACCAGGAATTACAGTGTTTATGTGTTAAGAATTGATGACCAATGAGATTTGCAAGTAGCAGCGAGGTTTGTTAGATCAGGCACAGATCAACGGTGGGGATCATCTGGAAAACCCATGAAGACTTCGCACATTGCAGGATTTAGCAGACAGCGTTAAGATTTCGCACAGTAAGTTATTTAACTGGTGATGTGAGGTTGATCATCAAAAAATGTGTGGACCGTTTGATCCCTCAAAGACCAATGGTAGAGATTGAATCGCACCGGGAGTGATTTCGAAAATTGAAACTCTAAGAGTTTAGCGTTAAGGCATCGTGTGGTAAGTTAAATTATTTGTGATTCGAAGTGGAGAAGACACGTGTTCACATGGCGCAATATTGTAGACCACAGGAAATAGAGTGTAACCACAAAGTAAATCCTATAAAGTGTGAAGTGAAATCAGGTGAGGACCATTAGATCTGAGTGTAGATCAATGGTGGACAACAGATTTCAAGTTCACTCATCGCATATATTAAGAAATAGCGCTAAAGTATGGTAATTTTTTTACGATGAGGTAAGTTTAGAAAGTGGCGATGCAATGAGGGAAGAGCCACATGTTAGCTTTGTGTAATCGTGCACATCGCAGATTATATGGGTTAGTGATATCAATAAGAGTTAAACTTGTGAGCAAGAAAAGTGAGATGTATTGTGATTGGTCTAGGATTGTGGGACCCTCTAGTAAAGAAGTTTCGCCTCTTGTTTGCAAAGAAGGGCGAGCAGGTGAGGACCGTTAGATCAACGACGGAACGCAAAGCGCATGAGCACACATCATGAATTATAGTAGATAAATCTAAGACATCGCGTGATAAGTTAAATTATTTGCGATGAAGTAAAGATTGGAATATGTGATGCAACGAGGGGCGACCACGTGCCGGCATTGTGCATGAGCACACACTGTAGATTTATGGTTTGTACTTAAGAGTTCTCACGATAAGCTGGACGCCATGTGGTTCAAAGGTGAATACTAATATATTTCAGGTCCAATTTTGTATGTGTTTGCGTTGGTTTTGTGAAGAAAAAAAATGGAAGCAGAGGTCGACTCAGGTTACAAGGGAAAGGCCTGAATACATGAAAAAGGATCCGGAGCTCGAGCATAACAGTGTTGCGATAGTGAGTTAAAAGAAAATACTGAATGGGAGTAGAATCGAGTAAGACCCTACTCTAAGTGAAGAAAAATTTCATGTAGATGCAGTTGTGAGTTAAAAAGGAAAGGTTGAACACAAGAGAGAAAACTATGGGCAAGTGACCTGACACTCGTTCAGAGGTGTTATGCAGTTGTGGCAGTTTGATAACAAAGACTAAACGTGGTCAGAAGGAGACTCGGGTAATTAAAACGACACGGAGCAAAGGAGCAAAGAAGAGCATAGAACGCTACAGGTAAGATATGCAATAGGCAGAGGCAGTGTAAAACATAAAGGCATGGGTCAAGTCAGGCTAAGACGGTAATGTTGCAGCACAGTTGGAAATATAACAGCAAGCAGAGAAGACAAAGGGACAACAGGTAAAGAAGACAAGATGAACAGAAAAGAAAGAAGTTGAAAGGGCTGAATTGAAATATTACTGTAAATGTAAATGTAAATGTAAATTCATTTATTATTTTATATATTTTGTGATGCAAAGGCATGTTTCCGCGGGCATAGGAAAAACTCCATGAGTATTTTAATAATTACTCCTGATGTAATATCCTGAACTGAAGAATGAGGAATCAAAAGGATGGAAGGCAGAGAGTCAGGCCTTCTCACTCCATATTCCCTATAGAATGAAAACATTCATGAAGTTATCTGTATAAAATAGGTAATATTAGTATGTAGAAGGTTATGGAAATTTAGAAGAAGAGAGAGAGAGGATGCAACAGATTTGAAGGGTGCAGAAGAAGTTAAAAAGTTGTAGACTTGAAAAGAGCAGAATAATGTAAGAGAGCTATAGAATGTTACAGAGAGGAAGGATGAGAGAGAGAAGATAGAGATGTTGTGAAGATCCAAAGTTGATATGAAACAGATTTGAAGGCTGGAAGGGCAGTAGTGAAGAGGGAGGAAAATAAAGTTGATATCGAGGTAAATGAGCATATGATTTTATTGCAGCGTGAAGAATTTGGTGCTTCCATATCATGTTGTATCTTGATTGATGTCTAGTTGTAGATGGTTGAGGTAGGAGCCTCCTATGGATTATAGCCTATAGAAAAATACATGGGATTTGGTGCTTTTGTTTCAAGTTGTAGCTTGATAGATGTCCAGTTGGAGCTGGTTGAGGTAGGAGCTTCCTGTGGGTTGTAGCCTGCAGAAAACAGATGGGAGTTGGGGCTTCCTTGCAAGTTGTAGCTTACAGAATTTGAGGTAGTAGCCTCCTGTAGGTTGGAGCCTACAAAAAATGAGTGGTGAGAGGGAGTTGGACCTTTCCTTTGCATCACAAAAATAATAAGATGTGGTTTTCTCCCTTATGGGTTTCCACTTATATATGTTGTCCATGTGCATGATGATTATGTGTTGATGTTCTATATTTAATCTACTTAATACTTGTTGCTCACATATTAAGGTTTTTGTTTCATGATATAATAAGTTTTTCATGAAATGAAGGTGTAAATAAGTTTAAAGGAAAATTTTTAAAGTCCATGAATGTATTAAATTGATTCATCCCCCGCCCCCCCTCTCAGTTTAACAAAGGGTTCAACAAGACTATCTTCAAAAGAGAAGAAAAAATGGGTCACAAAGATGTTGGGTTATGACTTTGAAATCATCTACAAAAATTGGAAGCTAAATGTTGCTGCAGATGCACTCTCAAGAAAGGATGAAGAGGTGGAAACATTTCTTTGTGCCATTTCTATTATCCAACCAGATTGAATAATCGAAGCAAGGGATAAATGGAAGATGGATGAAGAAGTGTGGACACACATTCAAAAGTTGCAGCAAGTTCCTAGTACATATGATAAATTTAGTTTAAAATGATTCCTTATGGTACAAATATCACATATATCTTTGTAAGTATTCCAAACTAAAAAAAAATATTCTTTTGGAATTGCACACATCTCCCTTAGGAGGACACTCGGGATTTTTAAAAAATTACCACAGGGTGAAGAAAGAAATCTTTGGGATGGCCTTAAATCTGATATTTAAAAGTTTGTGGTGGAATGTTTGGGTTTCCAGCAAAATAAAGTTGAGACAATTAAGACCCCGGGCCTTCTACATCCTTTATCCATTCGAAGTCAACGTTGGGAGGAGATTTCAATGGATTTTATCACAGTTTTACCTAAATCCGAAGGAAAGAGTGTCATCATGGTGTTAGTTGATATACTTACCAAGTATGCACACTTTTGTGCATTATCTCATCCATTTAAATAAATTGCAGTTGCTACTACATTTATGGAAACAATTCAAAAGCTACATGGAAACCCAAATATTATTGTAAGCGACAGAGATCCCATTTTTACTGGAAATTTTTTGGATAGAATTATTTTCTTGTTTGGGTACTCAACTAGCTCATAGCTCATCTTATCATCCTCAATATGATGGGAAAACTGATATAGTGAACAAATTTTTGGAAGGATATCTTCGTTGTTTTGTATCTAATAAAGAAACAAAATGGGTCAAGTGGTTACCCCTTACTGAATTGTGGTATAACACTTCCTTCCATACTACAGCAAAAATGACCCAATTTATGGCACTTTATGGATATCATCCACCATCCATCACATCATATTTAAGACAAAATTCTAAGATTCAAGCAGTGGAAGATCACATCGAGCATCAACAACAAGTTCTCCAACTCTTAAAGGATAACCTAAATTTGGCACAAAATTGAATGAAACAATAGGTAGATCAACATCACAGCGAGAGAAGTTTTGATGTAGGAGACTGGGTATTTTTACGGCTACAACCATACAAACAAATGCCCCTCAAGCAAGCTAAGAAGGATAATAAATTATCGTCAAAGTACTATGGTCCTTACAAGGTGTTGCAAAACATTGGTACTATGGCATACAAATTGGAGCTTCCTACTTCTTCTCGAGTGCATCCATTTTACCATGTTTCCTGCTTAAAGAAGGTTATAGGTGGCAAACTTCCAGTTCAAACAATATTGAAAGAACTTGAGAAGGAAGGAAAAATAATTGGAACCTGAAGTAGTCATGGAAATAAGAACTCAACAGCGACGAAATCAATCAATTTCAGAGTATCTCATTAAGTGGAAGAACTTACCCACTGAAGATTCAACATGGGAGGATGAGAATTTTATACAGAAGCATCTAGAGCTACTCAAGCATTGTGGACAACACTTTTTTGAAGGGGAGGGGCATGTTAGGTCCCTATATTACTAGTGTAGTCCCTTATTCTTGTTAGTGTATCCCCCTTATTGTTATTGTTATATCCATGTAACCCTCATATTGTTATTGTTATATCCATGTAACCCTCATATTGTTATTATTGTCTAGGATTATATTGTGACCCCATGCATTCCTATATATATAAAGGAGATTTTGTCATTTGTATCATCCAAGAATTGTTCATCTATGTAATGTAAATGAGGTTTCCCCCTCGAAGTGGCTTATTTATAAGACGTTATCTATTTTTTCTTCTATTTTTAAAGATGATTTCATAACATAAAAAGTGTCCTATTTATAAATCAAAAGCCTCTTTTATATTTCATAAGGACTACATTATTATATAAGTGTCTTGGGTTAAAATTTCCTAGCCTTATTATCTTTATAAATAAAAAGTGTGTCTTGGATTAAAATGACACGTTTTATAAATAAAAGGTTTATTTTATATTTCATAAGGGGTGTCTTATCTTTTATATTTCACAAGGGCCACATTATTATATAAGTGTTTTTGGTTAAACTTTCCTAGCTTATTATCTTTATAAATAAAAAGTGTCTATTGGGTTGCAATTTCCTAGCCTTTTATCTTTATAAAAAAAAAGTATTTCTTGGTTAACATTTGCTATCCTAGTGTCTTATTATTCCATGCCGCAAGGCAACACGGACTATAGTTATCGTTGTGGTGATTCATATTAATACTTGTAAGAAAATAAAGACAATTAAAGATATATAAGCTAAAGTTTTCTTAAAGCACTTTTTGTCCACCTTATTTCCACCCTATTAAATAGAGACATTTCTTTGTGTTAGCCAATGACTTGTTCAGACATATTATTTGGCATCTTCCCGAGGCGGAGAGGTACATATTGTGTCAAAAACTTTGTTTAAAAAATCATACTCTCAAATCCATTTTCCGTCGTCCACTAATGCTAGCATTAGTTCCTTATATTAAACGTTTGAAAGTAAATGTGCACATATAGAATCTCGCATTCCATTCATTGAATTTGCAGGTGGTGACTGCCAAAGCAGATAACCAATACATTTTCGCACTTCTCCAACACATGTCCAAAACAGAGAACACATGTCCAAAGCAGATTAAACAAAATAGGAATGGGCGAGGGATAAATTATTTGCTTATGGTTGATTCTATGGAGAGTATGGATAAACATGATGTCTCTGCAAATGGCTTACTCCTTGATGTTGCTTTATGCTTCTTCTAGAAACTCAATGTGAGTTCATTAATAATATTATATTTATATTAATTTGATGATTGATCAATAAAGTTCCAAACAAGGATGGAAAATTCGAGTTTTTGTAAGGTTTATAAATTAAAATGCTATGGAATTTGTCATTTGCAAGATTATTTTATCACAAAATGAAAACATGTTTTCAACTTGAATTATAATGCTATGTCCCTCAATATAACTTGAAATGATATTTCTGATAGCAGCAGTCTAACTAGACTTCTTTTTTGCCTTGGAAATTATTGAAATTCGGGTAAAATTTTAAGAAAATCCGCCAAGGATTTTTGTAGATCCAAGTTATAGCTATCAAACTTCAATATTTTGGGTGTTCTAGGGGTCTTTGATGGTGTTGAATCCATTTCCACCATGAAAAACATGATTCAAACACTCCTATTGCAAGATTTCTTAAAAAAAAATTATCCGGATTCCAGCCAATTTTGACCATCCCAGCGATTCCTCTGGGTAGATAGACAAATCCTTTCTGATTTCATACAATGCTCTATATCACTTAAATGCAATAACATGATCTTCCCAACCATTTTTCCTCCTATTATTTTTCTATGTTCAATTTCCACAAATTTTTCTATCAGGGGAATCTTAAACTTTTTACATCTACATTAAAAAATAATTCATTTTCTAAATTAAAAGCATTGGTCACTTGTTACATTCTTCAATATCCACATATGTTTCTAGAGCCCCAACTTATGTGATCCTTGTTATTCCGAGCAATGCATCATACAACCTCTATTGTTATCTTCTCTTGTGCAAATTTTTTTTTTGCAACACCTGGCTCTTTAAGGAATGCATTCAGGATTTGGTCTATCTAATTACTCAGGAAGACTGCTTATTTAATTACAGACTATGGTTTGTGTTTAATCTTCATAAGAATATACTCGGAAAAATCTGACATACTATTCAAATACCTTCATCTAGTTTTTGTTTGAGTTTTCAAAGAAGGTCAACTCCCTCTCAAATAATTGAATTTGCATATGGAACATGAATTAGTTCTCTGAATAGAAGTTATGAATTCAGGGTCTGGCTGTAGTGAATCAATACAAGAAGGTGGTTATCATGATCCAACGGTTTTCCATCCAATAGTAGGAAATCATGTAGGCATCTAATACCAGCCTAGATTCCTACCCTCTCCTTATCTTATGGCAATAGGGTAGTTTTGACGACATAAAAAAACAGGTTGAATACCTAAGGAGCATTGGTACAAGATTAGAAATAGAGTTAAGCACAGAAATTACCACAAATTTGTTCATATCAAGCCACTTCTCATGTTTATGATGACATAAATGGAATGGTTGATCGTATCAAAACCTTCATATAGACACTAGAGACTAGAGTATAGACACTAGTGAAACATTGGAACTTATAAATTTTCAGACATGTAAAATGCATGAAAGCTCCACCTGACATGTATTTTAGTTTTATTTGAAATTTAATTTATTTATTATTTATTAAAATTTTAAACTTTTATTATATGTGTGGGAATAAATTAAAAACAAACCAACATAACGTGGATGCATGGACCATACATGCAGCCTAAGTGTGCACTCCATACAACCATGTTGGTCAAGACATATCTAAGTACATGAGGTTTGGCTATTTTTTTTATAATTTTTTACATTCATTTTCTTTTTCTTGGACATCATTAGAACAACAATTATAACTCGAAGAAATTGGGTAGAAAGTAGAAATAACATAACGACATTTCCATGCTAGATTCAAAACTTGTAGAAACTAGTTTTGACCCTGAAATCAAATTGATGTCAAGCTTGGCCAAAACAAAGCCGACCCTAAAATAAAATTGACATCTCCGTAGGAGTAAATTGTCCCATTATATACATGTACAATACATGGCGTCTCTGCAAATTTTCCAAATCTCTCGAAACCAAATCTCTCGAAACAATAATCGTGCAGAGAAGGATGGCTAGAGATTTCAATATCGAGAATCATATGACCAAGAGTGCTTTTCAAATTGGAGTCTAATTCTCTTTTGATGCTCTCTAATAGGCTCTAGTAGCAATTAATGAAGTCCATTTTTTACCTTGTAATCTTCCACAAAAGTACAACACTTACATATCTTGATTCTCAAGGAGAAACATCATGCTAGTAGAGGGGCATTGGAGAAGGTAATGTTATTTTTTCTTCTGTTGTCACCAAAGAAAATAATAATCAATAGAATTTGTCTACTTGTTATTGGCAATCGAGTAACAAATATTCTATTTTCTAGTAATTCCTGCTTCTCTTTTCAATAATTGATAAATTAGTAGTGTGGTATTTTTGGTATCAATGTAACAAAAAATCTTTATTTTAAATAGCTACCTCCAACCTTGACTTTTGTGGTGGTTTTTTTCACTATCATACAAACTTGAAAAGGGTTTGAATTCTAAAATGCCTTTATCTTTAGCATATAATTGAAGCCAATAATGTAGGATCAAAATGGAAGTTATATGGGGTCCAATTCATAACTTCATTGACTTGTTGGATGTCCTTTGAATATTGGTACTACAAAATATACTAAAACAGAGATCTACAAGCACAAAAGCAATTTTCATGCATTTGTACTACATTCATTTTACACTATAAAATATCTCCTATCTGCACTACAAATTTTAATACAATTGAATGAAACTATAGGTTTTATAAACCATGACAGCTCCATCTCTTTCTCCAATCTTGTGACATGTCACAATTCTATGTTTGATTTCGAAGTACCGGAGTTTATTTTTATAACTTAAGAAAGGAGGTCTAAGGAATTGTAATTCTTGGAAACTATAATAAGTAGTTATGGAAATGATGCACACATTTATTAATTTTCTTTATGCTTATGGTCTATTTTAAATTCTTATGTTCTTCAATACTTAGGCTCTTCATTCTAGTGGTGTATTTTAAATACTTGTGGGGACATCAGAAGTATAAAGACATAGTTAATCCAAAATTCAGGTGTTCCTGTTTGGTTTGAGATTTGTTGTTGCACTCAAAGAGATATAAATGCTCTATTATTTAAAAAAAAATTGAATGTTTATTGAAAACCATCCAATGAAACAATTTTTTTGTATTTCTATCTCATTGCTCAAGTAGCCTAGTTTTTGTAGATCTATTTTCTTTTATCTTCTTTGATGTATATAGGTTTCTAGGAACTAGTGTGCTAAGGGTGATTGTAGGTTAAGCTTAAGAATATTTTATTGGCAGGTCTAATTGAGAAACTCATATTATCCAACGTATCCATGGTAAATACAAGAATGGCATGGGAAGTACAGGTTAGTTGTCAGTTTCCTTGAAATCGAGTGTATTTCTAGCTTTTGATATTCACAATGGGTTTTTATAATGCAAAAATCAACTAAATGATGGTTTTAATGGATACTTTACAGGAACTATCAAATATGTTGACAACAATATGGGATTAGGGCTACATAGAGATATGAAGGTTAACGTGATAGAAATAGTGAGCTGAAGTGGAAGAAACGTATGGTTCATTTCAGAAGAAAAAAAAAAAAAACAATTACATTAATACTTGTAAGGAACCAAATGACACAATAATTTATCCACTGATGAAAGAATAATGCACAATAGAAATTGTGATTTATAATATAGATGTGGAGATATCTCATGAAGAATAACTTGGTTGAGAGCCTAAAAATAAGCTCATATAGCAATTGATTAGTGCACACATTTGAAATAATGAATTGATTGGATTTTCTATAACATAATAGCTTACTTGTAATATAAAATTAATTCAAGTACTTTAATGAAAAAATAATTTAAGTACTTGTAGTACAAAACTAATTCAAAATTGGTTACTTCAACAAAAAGAAATCTATTGTTGAAGACAAACACATTGGCTATTTTCTTCTACTAACATTGGCAAGGCAAGGACTTTTGTTGCTTCACAACTCTCCTTGTTTATAAATAAATCATTTTATGCAATGAATTTTCTATATTAGCCTCGTGCCCCATTTATAAGTAAAATATGTCCTATTTCATTTTATACGTCTCTGATTTTTTATATCATGTCATTCTCTCTCCTTTACGTTGCCCAACATCAACCCCTTGTATCATATCGAAAGAACACCTCTGCCCTAGTCCACGGCCTTTGCAATTTTGAATGCATTAAAAATAACGACGAACATCACGATATATAAATGAAATTATTTATTTAAAAATTGTGAATGTAAATCTCCACGATTTAAAAAATATAGAACACAAGTGTCAATGGTAGAAATTTAGATTTCGTGTTATTGTTTGCAAAAGGACGAATATCATATTTGGAATGAATATGATGAAACCCCCTCCTCCTCTGGATGAGGATGAAAAAATGTTGGTTACCAACTTTGATTACATGGATGGTATTGATTCAATGCAACCAACAGGAAATGAGGAAGTCAATATAGTAGAGAATTATTCCATGGAGGAGCCCCCACATTAAAAACTAAATTTAACAAACTCATTTGGGAAATTTGAGTATGTGTATAGATTGCATGCGAAGAACTCATACTCAAGTTTTTTCAAAGGGGTTAAAAGAGATCACTGGACATGCAACACCATTTTAAATAGAAGCTCGATACAAGTCAAGTGTAGGATCAATGGGGTTTGGTAGCACTGTAAAGGCTTCACAAAATACTCAGAGTGGATATACGAACACTACCTTCATTGGATGTCGATGGAGGCACTATGGCTACTACAGATCATATAAAACCTAAATTCTCAGTCATCATTCTACAAGTTATGAAGACTACACAATGTCAATAGGTTTTGCACCACAACTATTATATTCACTACAAAGTTACTATTCTGAATAGCTAAGGTGTTTTTTATGAATCATTGAATTCCATGCATGGTCATGGAAAATATACTAGGAGAGAAATAACTAAATCAACTGTGACAATGATGTGTTGCGCGATAAATTAGTTAAACGAATCAGCAAGGATCTAATAGACCATATTAAATGCAACTCCCCTAGTTTTTTGATATTTGACAAGAGGGAAGGGACCATGGTGGGGATATGAGCCCGTGTCCCCTTTTGAAATAGATAGTTGGGCTGCAATGCGTTCACCCCTCGCCTGTCTCATTTCAAAACCATTGAGGTGGGGGTCTGCATTCTGGCTAGTTTAAAAAAAAATGCTTAATTTATTTAATTTTCCGGTTAGAGAAAATATATTGTATCATTATAAAGTTTAATATATAATAGAAATTAATAATTTTTATTTTTATTAAAATAGACATATGCATAGAAAAAATTTTACTTCCAAAAAGCTGCAAGATCTTTATACCAAGGCTAGCAGTCAATTTAAATATGAGAAGATGGTTTATAGGACTAGGAAGATAAATATTAAAACACTAGAGGACATAATCACACATCTAGCCACATTCACTAGGGATTTTAAGAAATATAAGTAAATGTTGGAGGAGAAATACTAGGAGATATCCTCACTAAAGAAAAAATTAAGATTCAAGATGCACATCCTATGCAAATAGTTGAGTTGGAAAAAATGGAGAAGGAGAACCAATATCTCAAGGTTAAGTTGTGTGAAGCACTCATAAAGAAAAAATAATACAAGGACCAAATTATGCTACTGGAGGCACATATCTAAAGAATGAAATAGAAGATAGATGAGACTCTACAGTCTCAAGAAACCATGGATGTGCTAATTGGGAAGGTAGAATATGTTATAGTTTCGAAAGATGAAAATAAGCTACAAACTCTGCTCTCAGGTCAAGAGCAGGAATTGGAAGCGAATGAAGAAGAGCTTAAGAGCACCAAGATAGAAATGTACCAGGCATAGGAATATGGTGTGAAATTTGATGTTGAATTAGATCTCTTGAGGAGCAAGCATGAAATAAAATCCATTTTCAAGGCTATTAAAAGAGTTATCTAGGGTATGATGGTGAAGGTAGTGGAAAATTAATTGGGTCACGTGGAGTTGGTCCAAGAGAAGATAGAAGTTCTCCAAATGGCCTGCAAGGAAATGAACGCAATCACAAACATTATTGGAGACTTCCCCATCATGGTCAGAGTGATCATAAATTTCCTTAACCATATGACTAAGAAAAATGTGGTTAAGGGAATTATTGTCATGCCAAAGTGGGTTGTGAGAACCAAATGGATGAAGAGAAAGGGGAAATTGGTAACAATGTTAGGAAAGAAAGCAGAGGAATTATCAAATGGAGTGCATGGTTTTAAGAACAAATGTGAAAATCTATTCAAGGAGAAATTCCCTTTGTTTGTTGCTAGAAATGCAAATGTATAATCAAAACGATTACTCATGAAGAGCCTCAATGATATTAAGGATGATAAAAAATGCTTCAGTGAGGAGGATCACCCGCTACAGGGAAAGGATATTGCGAATCTATACACATATTATTTTGAGATATTGTTTAAGTTAAAGAACATATTCAGAGAGTTGGGAAAAGTGGATTGTGAATCAATCATGACATTAGAAGGTAAAATTTTGGATGCAAAATTGTGCAACATCCATTTGGGTAAAGAATGGAAAGGCATGATGTATTTGTACAAATTGGCCATCCAAAGGGGATATACATCAATGTCACAGGTGTCAGATCTACAAAAGCGATCTTGTGTTCCAGGCTTATACAACTACAACAGGCACGAACTCCACCATCAGTACAACCAAGGCTGACATCCTCAACAACCTAACCAAGGTATCAGCTAGTCCATTAAGCACCCAGACAAAAGAGAGAAAGGCAATCCACTACAACCAAATCAAGGGCACCGACCCTACAACTCACAATTTTTTTTTGGAAACTTATAGATGAAGTTTGTTACAAGGAAACTATAATTTTTGTATAGATTTCCAATGGTTTATGAATACCACTAGTGGTTTAGGGATAAGGTCTTGAATATTGAGTGCTTATATATCGACCTAATTTTGTTGTAATTAGAGGGAGAATTTTTTTGTTGTAGGGGAAACTCTATCAATTTATTTTTTCAGAATTTGTTGGGACTTTTGAAGTTGTTTGAGGACATTAGGGGAATTTTGAGGTCTAATATGGGCTTCCTAAGAAAAATGTACAACAAAAATAAACTTTATAAGAACCAATAGGATTCAAGATGATGATGTCAACTATGGGGGATGATTCACCATTTTTGGAGTAAAAAAGTAAAAATATTAAAATAATAATAATAATAATAAAACTACTTTTTCAACTCGTATTTTCAACTTAATTCCCTAAGGTTTTACTCAAATTTTAAGTGAGAGTACTCGTTGGATGAAAAATTTAATTCATCATCCAAGGAGTACCCATGTTGCATACTTTCGATGGACCCTGCTACATGAAAAATGAGAAATAAATGAAAAATTGTGATTGCATACACCTTTTTCATGTATTTCTCATTTTTCGTGTAGCAGGGTCCATTGAAAGTATGCAGCATGGGTACTCCTTGGATAAGGAATCCAATTCCTCATCTAAGGAGTGTTTTCACTCAAAATTTGAGTAAACCCATAGGGAGATGAGTTGAAAATACAAGTTTGAAAAAATAGTTTTTTTCTTTTTTCCCTCTAAAATTTGATGATTTAATCTAATCTTATTTTATTATTTCCACTATTATTTTATAACCATAGGAGGCCCATTTTAGACCTCAAAATTCCCCTAATAATTTTGAAGGAGTTTTGCGCTATTAGTTCTTCTTTCTCATGTAATTATAAGAACCCATATTTTTACTTTGACTTTTGCACCATAATAATACAATTCCAAGGGGTTTTTATCAAAAATTATGTTGTAAGCCTATTTTGTTATGAATTTGAAATGGGGTGTTGAAAATGGCACTAAGAAAGGGTTCTAATTTAATTTTCCCTTGAATTAAATTAGAATAAAATTGTAATTCCACAACACAAGACAACATTATGAGTTAACAAAGTTAGTATGACTTAGTTGGTTTAGTTAATTCAAGTTTAGGGTCTAACTTGAGTCATGTAGTGTAATATCCCAAAATGGGAAAGACAAGAATATAGGACATATGCATAATTCCAACTACAGTAAAGTAAGAATAAAACATGTAGAACTGGAAAATGCTGGAATGCATCAAAACATCAAACATATGTGTAGAAATAGTTGAGCCATATCATTATAATCACAGAAAATGAATATACATAGTGCTCCAAAAATAATGCACTCAAGTCATCCAAAGATGGTGGAAACACCTCTAAATCTTAGCAGTGGAAATCTTGTGTTGTTGCTGCTGCTGGAAGGGTTGCCTCTGCACAATGCTGCTGGAAACTGCTATTGTGGGGAATCAGAACTGTGTGCATGAGGTTACTGTAGTGCTCTGATAGATATAGGATTTTAACCATGGACTCTACTCAAAAAACCCACACAATCCCAGGAATAGTTTGGCCAGATTTTCAGTTTGAAATTTCGGCCCCTTTTTTTGTTGCAAATTGTGCCCCTGTTGGCCAAGTTATGCACTCCCTAGAGACAACTAATGATATGGGGCTGAAGGAATGATATATCTGTTGCAATATCACCCACTCAACTCACTAAATGAAGGGTTGATCCCTTCTCCCGATCCCAAGATCAAAACTTAAGATCTAGCTCCTCCACTAAATATGCAGTCGCTGCATGAAACGCTGTTGGGAAATACTGTGCTATCTAGGAGGGTTGATGATGTAGCCCATTGATAGATAATGAAATAATGATCCCATTCTGCTGAAGTGATCCCCAGAGTGAAGGATTAATCCCTCACATGATTCCAAGGTGAGTTTCTTGGAACTTCCTCTTCTCCTCAAACCCTCACTGCAGAATTACGGAATTGTTGTAGGAAATTTTGCTACATAGGAGAATTAGATGGATGTCCTAATGCCAGATATGACAATGAAACTCCTGGAAGGTTGCAATGGATCCAGAGTGTGAAGGGTTGATCCCTCCGCAATTTTCTCAGCTGAAGTACTGAAAACAACCTTCCAACTCCCAAACCCAAGTTCATGAATGTGTAATTCCTGTAGCTGGAAGTACAAATGAGAGTGGATGAAAGTGGCACTAATTTCTAGATAATGAATTTTGTCTAAGAAAAATTTCTCAGAGTAGGCACTCAAAGTCCCCTGTGGGTAAGGGTTTGATTCTCGCTCAGGAACACCCGGTGCTAAACAACCCAACAGACTTAGCTAAACAGCTGAAGCGTGCAAAGAAATGTCTTACGAAACTGAACAATAAAAAACTAGACTCCCCTTCCTTTGTTGCCCTCATCTTCCTTTTATGGTTGTGAGCCACTAGCCTTGGACCACCTCATAACTACGTTGCACATGTGGCCACTAGCCTTGATAAATACTGCGTTGTCCTCCATGATCTCCATCACTGCTAAAATTACTCTCCACTTCCTCCATCATGGGTGCATTTAATGCACCACTTCCTCCATCACTTCATCATTATTTCTCCATGATATTACATTTATTCCTCCACTATCTCCATCATGTTCCCCATTATTTTTCTATGGCTTCCACTCTTTCTTCATTATTATGCTTCTCACTACTCCATAATACTACTCCACTGCTCAATTAACCTACATTCACACTATAGAAGTGGATTTTATTCATCTATTCGGTTTATGGGTCCCACCACATTTTTATTTACTTAACTAAATAAGAAAAGTAAGAACTCTAATATTCCAATTAGCTGATGGAAAATTTAGAATATTACAGTCCTCCTTGCCAAAAAATTTCTTGTCCTCAAGCAACTAAAAAAGTGGATGCTATAGAAATCCATCTCCCTCCCAACCAGCATCCTCATATGGAAGGTTTCCCCATCTGCTCCAATGTGTTATGAATTCCCAACTCCGTAGCTGCCTCTCTAGAATGTCTAGAATGGCCTCTAGCTGTGTAGCTAGATGCCTCACCTCATCAAAGAATTCCCAAGTGGAAATCATCTGTTGTCCAAGGGCCTCTTCTCTGCATGAGATATGTAAAGTGTAGTGGTTCCTTCCCCAAGTGGAAAGTCCTGACTCATAAAATATCTCTCCAACCCATGCTACATGGAGTAGGTTGTGTCTCTCCATACTCCAATCCTTGGCCCTAGTGGCCTTGCTTTCTCTAAGCATCATCTCAACATTGTGCAAAGCAGGAAATAGAGACATATGGATTGATATGTGAAATGTCGAACTATACTCTCCCAATAGAAGCCACCGCAACAATGCCTCATGCTGCCACACCACCTCATCATCATACCAACTATGGTTTCCATACTCTCCCAAGAGAATCCACCACAACAATGCCTCTTTCTGCCACACCACCTCATCATCGTTCCAAGTATGGTGGCCATAATCGCCTAACAGAAGCTAATGCAGCAAGGCTTCCTGTTGCCATCCCACATCATCATTATGCAAGGTATGGGATAATTTCAACCCATATTCTCCCAAGAGTAACCAGCGCAACAATGACTCTTTTTTCCACCCCACATCATCATAATGCAAATAATGAAGTAACAATATACCGATTGACATGTAGAATGTCACACCAGACCAACATAGCCTGGCTTCCTATTGTCACATCATATGAGTATCATGCAAAGTCCCACACAATAACATACCCCTTTACATGTGATATGTCATGTGATGGCCAAACTCTTTCAAAAGTAACCAGCACAACCATGCCTCCTACCGTTGCATCACACCAATACTATGCAATGCATGGAACATACAAATGTGAAATGTCGGTTGGTAAGCATACTCACCCAAGAGCAGCCAGTGCAGCCATGCTTCTTTTTGCTTTCTATCATAGATTTTCAAGTAGCTTTCTAGCCACTTTCTCATCATCTCCGTCCATCCATCCAACTGTGGGTGATGACTCATATCATGCACCAGCTCGGTATCCACCCAATAGAGAAGCTTCTGCCAAAAAATGCTCATACAATAGCTGTCCCCATCACTATTTATGGCCTTCAGAAGACCATGAAGCATGAAGACATCCGGGGATAATCCAGTTATGGGTGAAGAGATGTACTGTGTGAAAATTTTAAAGAAATTTTCATACCTCGATAGTGGATCAATGTCGACAATACCATCCTCCACAATATGATGACAATATTTTCACTCCATGATATGTCGAAGTGCATCCTCCTTGAAGTCTCTCCATGAGAACCTCTCTCCGATGGTCTGATAGAACCTATGAGGTTCTGAATATGATGCATTCAGAAACTTATTTTTGAGCTATGAGGTACTCATCAAGAAGGCTTTGTCCTAATAATGGAAGGTGTTATCCATTACATGATGTCTACCATCTACCATCTTCCCATCCAATTCTTCATAAGTGAAGCGGTCATCGGAATGCTCAAATAATAATTGAGCCCTCAAATCATCACTGCTCCTTAGTGACAACGTTGTTGATCCCCATGATAGTGCATCTGTTGTCTCATGGCCCTCTCCATACACAATGTTGAACTCATAGTCCTGCATTGTACTGATCCACCATTTCTTCCTCTTCTACAACTATTGCTCCTCCTCAAAAAGATGTTGAAGACTATGTTCATTGGTCTTCACCCGAAATCTATTTCCCATAAAATTTTGCCGAAATTTGAGCAATGAATGCATAATGGCCAATATCTCTTTGTCGTAAATACAATACGACAACTCATGCGACAGTAACTTTTGGTTCTCGAAAGCTATTATGTAGCTTACCTCCATTAGAACTTTGCTAATCCCATCCTTGGAAACTCCACACTCCAACACAAAGTGTTATGTGCAGCTCAATAATGTCAAATTGGAATAGCTATACATCTTCTCCTTGAACCAGTCAAGGGTTCTCTACACAGTGATAGTCTGTTGCTCCAAATCAGCAATGTGCTCTAACCCTTGGTCATGCAATTTCCCTGATGGCATGACCCCGCAAATCTCAATCTGATGTGCTAAAATAATATGGGGTGGAAATTTTTTCATACCTTGGATCAACTAATTCCTGGGAACATCTTACAAAGCTACAAGAGTTCCTCCAACCAGTGAAATTGCTTCTCCAATTGTTGGTGATGGTGATGGTTTCTCCTCTACTACTGCACCAGCATTGGTATCTACTTCCTCTTCCTCATGCACCTCCTGAATCATGACTGGGACTCTCAATTTATAATTCTCAAGACCATCTTGAAAATATGCAAGTGCTCCTCCAACTGATGCAAGTACCTCTACTGCAGATGATGATGGTGGTAGTTGTTCTTCACCCAGAGTATGAGCGCTGACATCTTCCTTTTTATCCTCATATACTTCCTCATCAATGTTGAAAAATTTCTAATGGAAAGTGCCTCTGGTTTTATTTTTTCAAACCTATTTACCAATATTTGATCAAACTATGCATACCCAGTCACTCTTGCATGTTTCAATCTTCCGAACCACTAGTCATTTTATTCACCCTCAAGGTGTAGCATTGCAATCTGAATAACTTAATTTTCCACCACTGGGTGTAGCTGGAATAATGCATCTGGCTTATCCATCCAAGCTTTTGTCGTGCTTTTGGATGACCCATTGAATGTAGGCATAAATAATTTATTCTGCATATGCCCTCATCTTCTATTGTTATCACGAGGTCTCTGGTTCTCTTTAATATGGAAAAACAGCTGGAAAGTTAGATTCTCTTTGAATTCTCTAGATTGATATTTGTAATCTACAATATAATCACTAAGAATCACATGCTCCAAATATCCTCCATCTCCATGCCATTCATTTCCTTCTGCAAGGAAAGTGGGCATAATAGGGCATTGTGGAACTTTCTGCACCACCGGTTGATTATACTGCTAATACGACGTGCTCAGACCTTCTCCGTTTTGAAACCCTCTTGAGGTTACCTTTTTCCTTTCCCTTCTTATTTCTTTGATCTCCATGGTGAGATCTGTTGAGATTCAACAAGATGATGAAGCTTAGTGAAAATCAGTCACCTTCATTAAGTGGGCCCACAGGCTATTTTTAGGTGTAAGTCTATTTTTAGACTATGTCTATTTTTAGACATGGTGATCATATTTCAGAAGTTGCAGGATGCTATTTGTGGATGGTTGGGAAGTTGGAAAAATAGATGAAATTCTATTTTTAGAAGATTGGTCAAAGTCTATTTATAGATCTTCGATCTAAAAATAGATGTGTCGATTATTATTAGCCCTTAATAATAATCAGACTCTAAATATCAACTTATTCTCTTCGAGCACTTTATTTCAGTATACAGATTTGGAAAATCAGTGAGCTGAAGGAATTACGCAATTCCTAGGGTTTAATAGTGGTTCATGCATGGAGGACTCAATTAGAATTGAAGTGGAAAAGTTATGACAGAGTTGGACGAGTAGTTCATGGAGTTGTTATTCAGTTTAACTCTGTTATTGGAGTTAAAATCAATTGAGCTAGTTTTATCTAGTCTAACTCAATGATACACTAGTGAGAGTGGAGTGAATTAATTATTTAATTGATTAAAAAATAATAAATCACTAATCAAACTGAAAAAATACAACAGTTAACTACAGTGCATGTCAGTTCTAGTGGAGACCCAGTCGAGAGGTAGGTGAAAGGGTGAGGTGGACTATCTGTTGTGACTATAGTGAAGCATTGATTGCATCACACACACATTGGAGTTGCCAATGAGGATTTCGCAGTCAAGGCAAGGCCAATTTGAATTCATTCAGGGGTCTTCTTCAGCAGAGATTGCGCAGTGGAGGTAGGCTATCAGGTGGCGAGAAATTGGTGCATAGAGATGCAAATTTCTGCATGACAGTGTGTAATGATTCTTGGTTTTACTAAGAGCTTGATGTACTAAGATTTGTATGAGATTGTTACATGATCTCCATGATACATAATATATGATAGTTGGGGTTTTTAGCTTCAATATTTTTTGTTAAGCAACTGTGTTATGTGCAATTATTTTTATTGCTTCATGTGTTTGCAATTGAGTTTTAAATTTCCGCAAAAGATTAACAGTGGAAGGATTATGTATTTAGCAAGAAGATAAATATTTTTAGATCAGGAGAATCAAGATATATACATGCATATGTTATATAATTTCCATATGGTATCGGAGCAATGTTAATTCTTTAAGATTGCAATTGTGAAGAATTTTTGAGTTTGTGCTGGTGGACAATTCGAATTTGCTGCAGAAAATTCTTGGTGCGACAGTTGAGTATTCATTGAAATGTATTTCAATGGGTTTTGATTGGAGTATGCCCTTGAGGGCAGCTCGAATTACATAGCCTAGAAGGATAGGATGGAGGCAATGCTGGAAGATAATGGACTGAAGGAGTTCATCGATAGCGATGTTCCTAAGCCTGGTTCTAGCGATGCTGCATTACTTGACGCATGGCAAAAGAAGGTAGCAAAGACAAGAAGAATTATATTAGAAGATGTGAAGGACCATATTGTGTCCAGCCTTCATGGGAAAGCCACTCCATTTTCAATGTGGAAGGCTTTGAAATATTTTTTCCAAAGCAGCAGCGACCAGAGGAAGTTGGCGCTGAAATATAAGCTCAGAAAAATAAAAATGGAGAAAGGCGACAGTATTCCAAAATATCTCACGAAGTTTGTACACTGTAGGGATGAACTGGGAAGTGTGGGGATTACTATTGATGATGATGACTTGGTGAGCTTGGCTCTCCTTGGGCTTCTAAAGAGTTGGCATAGCTATGAAGACTCTGTCAATGGATGGGAGAAACTGCCAGGTTGGGAGCGACTTTGGTCAGATCTTGTGCAGGAGGAGATAAGGCAAAGTACTAAGGATGGATCTTCATCAAAGAATGAAGATGAATATAATTGCGCTTTGGATGCCAAATCAAGGAAAGGGAAAGGAATAAATTCCACTCCAAATCCGAGGCTAAAGGCAAGAAGTGGGATTTATCCAAGGTGAAGTGTTTTCACTATCACGAACATGGGCATTTCACCACTAACTGCCCATAGAAGAAGAAGAATAAGAAGGCTGCAATTTGAACTTGATTTCTTCTTGATCGCATGCTTGGTTTCAAGCGCTATGGGATCAGTGTGGTATCTTGATAGTGGTGCGTCTTTCCATATGACGGGAGACAAGGAGTTTTTTAGTGACTTGGAGGAGGACCTCCAAATGCATATAGAGATGGGCGACGATGGTCGATACAGTGCAACCAACATTGGGACCATTACCTTTAAGAGGGAGTTAGGTAAACCATTTCTGCTGAAAGATGTTATGCATGTTCCAGGTCTGAAGAAGAACTTGGTCTCGCTCGCAATGTTGGAAGACAGAGGTTATAACGTTGTTTTCAGCGAGGGAAAAGCTTTCTTGCGACATAAAACAATGGGTCAAACCAAGAGGATATGGATTCGAGTTAAGAATCTCTACAAGCTAGAGGTAGGTGGCTGCGGTGCAATGATGGACAAAGCAAAAGAAGTGGTGAGCTAGGATGAGGGCGAATTATGGCATAGGAGATTGGGCCATCTTCACCATGGCGCCTTGAAGATTTTGTAGCAGATTTCTACTGGACTTCCCAAGGGTACTCTTATGAGGTCACATTAGTACAAGGGATGTACTATGGGTAAGTTTTTGAAGACCATCTTTCATGAGAAGGAGAACCGTACTTTGATGATCCTGGAGAGAATTCACAAAGACGTGTGTGGACCCTTCTTGGTTGCTTCAACGAAAAAACATAGGTATTATGTTATATTTATTGATGACTATTCTCGTAGATTTGGATCTTATTCATGCAGAAGAAGAGTGAAACATTCTCAAATTTCTATGAGTTTAAAGAATTGGTGGAGAAGGAATCAGGGAAGTAAGTGAAGGCTCTACGGAGCGATAATGGTGGTGAATATATCTTTGGCGAATTCAAAGACTTCTGTAGAAAAGAATGAATTCAAATACAACTCATAGCACCTCATAACCCACCGTAGAATGGGGTCACATAGAGGAAGAACAGAACGATCGTGGGTGTTGCACAAGCTATGTTGCATGACCAAGGCTTACCGATGCACTTGTGGGCGGAAACATGCAACACTGTGGTTTATGTACAAAACTGTTGTCCTCATAGAGTACTTGGCATGAGTACACCTGAAGAAGTTTTTACTAGTAAGAAGCTTGATATTTCTCATTTGAATATTTTTTTCTCATCTGTTTACATTCATGTGACAAAGGATGCCAGGAAGAAGCTTGAACCGACTGCAAAATTTGGGATATTTTTGGGGTACACAGAAACACCCCATAATTATCGTGTGTATTTTCCAGATAGTCAGATGACTGTGGTGTGACAGGATATAAAATTCAATGAGGTGAAAGCCATGAAGTTGTCGCTTGAGAGGGAGTTACACTTGCATGCAGAGGAGGAGCTACTTGTTCTAAAAGATGAGGCTCCAGATGTGGAACAGCCACAGGAGGAGATTCATGGAGTGGAGGAGTCCACTCACGCAGAGACAAACATAAAAACTAGCATGAAGTGTACCACAGAAGCTGAGAGACTGAAGCTTGATGCAACACAGAATGTAGGAGTCCCTACATCACATTGTAGTCAGAGACAGTCACCTGACTGATTTACTGGATACATGGCTCTTATGAGCAAATTTGTCGTGACAGAGCCATCTTCTTTCGAAGAAGCAGTGCAGGAGCCCACATGGGTAGATGCCATGGTGGAGGAGTATGACTCCATTGTTAAAAACAGTGCTTGGGATATTGTTCCAAGGCCAACGGGTAAATCAGTTGTAGGATCAAAATGGATCTACAAGGTAAAGAAAGCTGCTGATGGGAGTTTTGAGAAGTATAAGGAAAGACTTGTTACCCAGGGCTTCTCACAGATCAAGGGGATTGATTATGAATCAAACCTTTCCACTTGTCACACGATATTCGTCCATAAGGACCATCCTTGCTCTCTCAATGTTACACCATTTTTTGGTCATCTAACCTACTATCATTAGATGGACCCAAGTACACCATGTAAGACCAACTTTACCCTAAGTAAAATTGCTCTCACTATGTAAAATAACTTAATAAACCACATTTATTAGGTTGTTTATGGTCTAAACAGGAAACCCCAAAAGGAATATTAAACAAATCTATATTTGTTTGATTTTCCTCATGGAATAATTAATTAAACAATAATTTAATTATTATCTCTGTATCATACTTAACCCAAACAAAGAAATTAATTAGATAAATCTCTATTTATCTTATTATTTTCTAGGAATAATTATTTAAATCTTATTTAAATAATATTCCTTGTTAAATATGACTAAATCACCCACAAATAATTAAATAAATCATTATTTATTTGATTATCATTCAACCACTTCTAAAATGGTAAATAAATCATTTATTTATTTATTATTTACAAATAAAGGGATTTGACCCAAGTCAAATACCTTTTCCCTCCAACAAATATAATAAAATATTCCATAAAAGGTGGATGTAGATTTGGTTAATATTATTTTAATCATGCACCAAGATCAGGAATGACCTAATATTTTGTTATAAATAGAAGGGTTTTCCCATTCATTTGTCACCTTTTGTTGCTCATTAGATCACTCTGGATCTATGCTCTTGGTCTGACTTTGAGCCATTATCATTGTCACATTTTCTATTATTTGCTTTGTGAGCTTCCTTTGAGTTCCACGTTTGTCTAGGTTTTCCACACCAACAAGAGAGAGAAATGCTAGATCTGAAGCGCTGAGGACTTTCAAGAACCCATCCCATTGAGGAGAATTGGAAACACCTTTCTTGTTTTCCTCTCAAGTGTCCTTAATATAAAAATTCTTTCAAAAATATTGTTCTTGTCTGGACTATTGTAGATATATGGAGCAAACTCTTCTTTTTACCGCTTAATGTCTTTCTCATGTATAGATCCGGTTTTTTGCAGCCTCTTGTCTTGATCAACTAACTACAGATCTCATGATATTTAAGAATACTTTTGATGTTAGGGCTATTAGTTATGCGTAGCTAAAGTGGTCTTTTTTCGTACACATCGACAAAGGATTCATACTAACAATTGGCGACTCCACACAGGTTTTCAATTACGACCGCTGTCGTTTTTCATATTCCTGCATATCCAGCTACTTTAGACCCTAGGGTTTCTTTTCATCTTTTTGTTTTTCCTATTTTCATGGTTTTTTTCCCCTATAACACCCTAAAACATTAAAATTTCTAACTTCCGCGTGTTTCTGGCCCTACTGAGCAGGTGACAGACATCAGCCGTAGCTGAGATGACATTTTTTTCTGAAATCTGCCGCCGAGAGTGTCGGAAGTGCAGGTCACACTTTTTGGCCCAAAAACTGCGTCCTGGAGCTTCAGGTCGCAGAAAAAAGCCCAAAAACTGCGGCCTGAGCGAAAAACAGGTCAAAAACTGCGACCTGGACTTTTTTCTGGAATTTTTCTGAAATTTTTCTGGGTTTTTCTGAAGCTTCTGTTAGGGTTTTCCAGCCTCTGTCTCCGCCCGTTTAGACCTATTCTTGCTCTGTTTTACTCAAATAAGTGGGAATCTAGCCCCCTAGGGCTTCAGTACCCTCCACTTTTTGTGGAAGAGTTTTAGCTGCTGTAAGTGTCTAATTTTTCAGAGTTTTCAGCCATCCCTTTTTCAGATATGATACCTCATTTTCAGATCCCTTTTAATCAGCTCTTCTCCCTTTCAAATCACCTCCTGAAGTTTTGTTTGGATCTACCTTTAGGGCCTCCTCCTTGTCCCTTCTGCGTTTTGCTGATTTCCCCCTTTTTTCCAGCCACCTTGCCTCTGCCTCTTGGCTGTGATTATGCACCTCTTTTCAGCAGGTTTCTCCTTTAGATCCCTGTCCCTTCCAACCCTAGATCTATTGGCCTCTTTGTAGTGTGTTTTGACTAGATTTTTTCCCTCTGTTAGAATAGTTTTGAGAGACCCGCCTTTTTGAGTTAGATTGATGCATTGTTAGCTGTTAATTTTTTGTTATTTCAGCATTATATACTGTTCTCTGCAGCATTATTTTCAGTTACGCAGCACACTTTTTCTCTTGCTCTCAAAACGAAAAGGGTTTAAAAATTAAAATTAACGCACGCCACACACTCACCCTAAGCGAAGAAGAGCCTGGTCTACACCGCCAGGCAAAGACTTTAAAATCAATTGACACTACACCTTTTTGCCCTTGTTTCGACATTGTAATCACTTGATTCTGCACCTCCCTGCCTTTTTTGGTCGTTATTCTTCCCCTCGTGCCGTGTTTGTGTTGTCACCATTGCGCCCCCAAGGTGCGCCTCCTAGAGACTTCTTGGCCTTCACCCTCAGTTTCCGGTCGGTCGACCTACTCCTTCCCGCCGTCATCGAGTTAGTCCTCCTCCGAGTCTGCACTCCGACTCCTCTTCTGATTCATTGGGTTATCCTTTTACTTCTGGTTCTCCCCCTATCACCTTCACTATGTCTGGTCCAGGGCCTAACGCTAGCGGTACTCCCGGCCCTAATGTCGGGACTACTACTAGCGGAACCGCCACAGGAACTACCTTGACTACTCCCTTGCTCCCCTTCCTGGCAGGCCTTAGCCTCCCCGATTTGGACCGATTGATTAACGACCCTATACACCATGACGCTAGTTGGCCTGCTATGCCGACAAAGCTCCCTTCCAACATCCCAAAGTTTGAAGGCCTTGCTGGAGAAGATCCTTCAAATCATGTTCGATCTTTCCACATGTGGTGTTCATCTACCTCCATTACCGATGACTCTATCCGTCTTCGGTTGTTCCAACGAACGCTTACAGGTGCGGCTTCTAAGTGGTATGTTGATCAGCCCACTTCTTCTCATACCACCTTTGCAACTCTTGCCCGGGCTTTTTTTATCTTACTTCCAACTTCCCCTTCGTTATGACATGGGTATCGAACTTTTGACTTCTTTCTGTCAATCATCTGCGACCCGCCTATCAGATCATGTCCAGGAATGGCGGAGAAGAAAGAGCCTATGTCAATCCCGTACCTTCGAAGACCGTGTCTACATGGACTGGTTCCTTAGATCTCTCTTTCCCCCTATCGGGAAGGATGTCGCATCGCATTTTCCCCAAACCGAAGAAGCCGCCCTCCAACTGGCGTTAAAATATGACTTGATCTACGCTCAGACAGGTTATGTTTATACCGTCCTACCTGATCTCCCTAGACCCGGTAGTTTCAATGCACCGAGGGCACCTCATGCCGCCGACGGTATTGTTGGAGCTCTCTCTCCTCCATATGCCCAACCTCCCATGGGTTATGGTTTTCCTGGGGGAGGGGGCAGCACCTCCCACACTTGTTCCCCTCCCGGTAGCACGTATCCAGGATACCACATGCCTCCTCTTTTGGCCCAACCTCTTGGTCACCATACTATTACCCACCCCCCTTATTATTCGTATCCTCAGGTTGGTGCTTCAGCTCCTCCAGCATCAGCACCTCCGCCTCCCTTTCCTTCTCAACCCCTGCAACAGCAGTCACCGTCCCCTCAAGAGAAAATGGATGGACATCAGGGATTCATGGCTACCCAACCACCTGACGGACAGGTGGCCACTCAACCTTCCCCTTCTGGTTCCTCCAATTACCAGATCCTCATGATGAACTCTGATCCACCTCCAACCGTCGACCTTAACCTTCAAAATCGGTCCCCTCAGTACCCCAAGCCTCCTGCTCCGTCTGTCCCCGAGTCACCTTCTTCAGGTTCTACAGAGCCTCTTTCGACACCCAATGGTCCCTTGCATATCCCTCAGCACAAAGTTGAGGTTCCTACTCAGATTCCTAAGGGACCATTACGCCGAAACGCTGCTTCTAGTCGAGCTGCTCATTCATATAGCATCGTAGATGATTTGGCACAATTTCCTGCTGTCATTTCAACACTGGAACTCCTCCAGTCGTGCCCTTCTCAAAAGAAGGCTCTACTATCTGCCATGGGTGCTGTAGATTCTGTTGATGACCAATTGATTGTTTTCGACACCCATCAATCATAACATCCTCCTCTTCCTTCTTCCGTAGCCTTCCAAATCCCAATCAAAATCCGGAACGCTAATGTTTCTCGGTGCATCATTGATGAGGGGGCATCCACCTATGTGATGTCTGCTTCAGTTTGGAAAAAAATCGGATCTCCTGAATTGGCCTCTTCCACAATCACCCTCCGTGCGTGGGATGGCCATGCCTCCCAACCCATTGGCTTATTCCGTAATTGTCCTATCACTCTTGTGGGCAAGAATGTTTTCATTGACGTTGAAGTCATCAACGCCCCTCTTGATTATAACATTCTTTTGGGGCGTAGCTACACTTATGCTATGTATGTTGTCCCATCCGCGGTTTTCCGCAAGATGTCTTTCCCTCATAATGGAAAGAAAGTCACCATTGACCAGTTGACATATCATGAGCCAGAATCTCAGACCTCCCCTAAGACGACCATCTCTCCTGTAGCCAATAAGAAAACAGTCAATTCCTTGACCAGTGTCTCTCCCGGTGTCTACAAATACTCCTCTTTGCTTGGCACCTTCCCTGGTCTTCCTCCTCCTCCTGTATCCGACCCCAGCTCATCGAATGTTTGCATGATGCAATCGTCTCGGGCTGCTCTCAAGCAACCTGCTTCGGCTAGTCAGCAACTGCGCTCTCCGCAACCTGCTCCTAGCCCTTCACCTGCAGCTGGTATTCATGAGCCTCTTTACCCTCTTGGAACAGTTCCTCCAAGCCTTAGCCCTTTAGGAGCTGTCCCACCTAGCCATTACCCCTCTGGTCAGATACCGTTCCTAGCTCCCCCACTAGGAGTGTACACGGTACCTTTCATGGCCACCCTCTCTCTTCCTAACCTGACCCTTGGGATTCCTGTCTGGTACCTTGATCCTTCAACCCCAACCTTGCCTGGTCAACCCAAACCTTATCTTGCTTTGACCCCGGTTCAATCGGTCCCCAGGACTTCTCCCGCTGCAACAGTGCCTCAGTCACCTCAACAGGAACCACCTCCTGTTGCGACCGCTTCGGGTAAGAAGGGCAAAGCTTGCAAGGGGGCGTCAAAGGACAACGCTGCCCTGACAAAACCTACCCCTCCTAGGCCTCCAAAGCATACCATCCAGTGTGCTTTGTGTGATATTGTTGGTCACGCCACCCATACCTGTCCTGAATTGCTTCATCTCAAGCCCATGGTTAATGTCTCGTTCCCTGAGTCCCTGGTCCCGAAAGCCTCCGTTCCTTTCGCGACCGTGGCCACGAACCCCCAGACTATTCACACCAACCACCCCTGTGCTTTGTGTGACCTCCATGGCCATTACACCCACCTTTTTCCCTGCCTCGCGGACTTCTGCACCTCTCCAGCCGCGGTCCGCCAATTCAAGGCCAAGCGCAATGAGTCCACCTCTCCCATATTTGCGCATTTTGCTTTGGAAAAACTACTAGACATGACTGCTCCCATTGACATCCCCCCTCCTGATGTCGAGATTACGGAGCCTTCGTCCAGCATTTTCTACCTATCATCATCCATGAGACCCTCGGGGAACATTCCCTCTGAACACTCCCCTGTTGTTTCACTTGACCTTACTTGAGCGATCACCTTGGGCTCAACATCGGTAGATCCTTTATCTACTTACTCTTCTGTCACCCCTTGTGACGATACGCATGTGAACCGCTCTTCTCATGATGCTGATTCAGGTCGCTTCGCCACGTCAAGTGGTCTTTCTTCCACCAGTCACCCCATCTTCTATCATGATGACGACATTATGGAAAAAATCCCCACCCCTGACTTTATCTATTCCCCCTAACATCGAACCCATGCGTTCACAGCACATACACCTTATGGCCATTACATTGAAACCCATTGTTTGGGTAAGGGGGAACCCACATTTGAGAGACCAAGAGAAGCAATTCACCACAACTCTCCTAGTGTATCTAGTCGTGTTGACTTTAGTACCATTATTCTTCCACATTTAGAAGAACTTCTAGAGTCCCATATCACTTCAGATCACTCTAGGGATGATACCCCTTATCGTTCCCTCATCTTCCATCAGCAACCCAATCTCTTAGACATTGTTGTTGACCAACCTATGGGTTTTCTAGGAGAGCATCAGTTTATTATGTCCAAATCCTCTCTTTGGGATAGTGACACCAAGTATGCCAACCCAGAAACTTAAAGTCCATTTGATTCCTATATGCAATACCACAAGAGATTGGTAATCCTTCATTTCCTTTCTCTAACTGCATAACCATAACGAAAACAAATGGAACACCACATCATTAAAAAGTGTTTTTTCTAAATACATTTTGGCATGACCACACCATGCTTGGGGGAACCTATGCCCCTCAGCCATAACCCTCCTCCAAATCGAATTTCTTCACTTGCAACACTCATACTAGGGGCACCATTTTTCCTCCATACTTATCCATGCTCGTCGATGGTACAGTCATTGGCTGTCAGTTCCATCTTGTACTCATGTTTTCATGGTCCCCAGACCTTTGCGTAATTGGCGGCACCATCGATTCGCCCTTTTTTAGAGCATCCAAGTTGAGCCATCATTCCCTCCATGGAGTCTATACCGAGTCCCTTTGTACCCCACTATAGCCCTCCATCCGTCATTGCTTGGTCTCTCTCTTGTGTCGCACATTATGACCTTCAGTTCCACTGTCCCCCATCCCTGATGATGTTGTGTCAGTCGCTACCATGTCATTCATGCCCTTTATGCTCTAGCAAGGGAAGTCGTCCATTAGCTACTCAGTCCTTTCCACTTCACTATCATCATTAGTGTCAGTCTGTCCGTCGCTCTACTCTTTTCTCTCATGCCTTGGTTGAGGGTCTCTCATTGCCTTATTGCCTCACATGGCGGACCTCCTTCTGTCGACATCGGTTCCTCATTTCAGGAAAGCCGAGTCTAGAGGGCGGTGTACCTTGGTTCCAGCTTCCACTCTTGTTTGGTGCCTCGGATCAGGCAAAGGGATCTCTCATTACCCTTTGACTTGATTGTTTCTCCACTCCAGCTCCTTTCATCATGATCGAGATCCGTATGCTTGATGGTTCAGTGATGTAGCAGCAAATTTTGGTGATTCACGGGTGTGTGTGAGATGTCTCAGCCCTCATGAGGGGGTGGCCCTGCAGGTAGCCCCCCACATGCCCAGATGAACTCTTCATTACAGCCTTCGATGCAGCTCCATATATTTGCGGATGTTGGCCTTAGCCGCTTGCCGCGCCTCTTTGATTTTCATGTATCAGTCAGATTTTGTGAGCCCTTCCCCGCTTCTCGGGGGCATTTGGGTTGTATTTGTATCTCATGTACTCAGATATTATTGTATCAGTCCTGACTGTTATCCCAGGGACAACATGTATGTGGGATCCCTCATTGTATTTTTATCTGGCTCATGTTTATGCCGACTGTACTTTATGGTTCGGTCCCTTGTTTACTGGACACACTATTCTTTTGTACTTTGTCTCGGCAGGCATAGGTATGCCTCCCAATAGCCTTTATACAGTACCCTCTCATAAAAAGAGACTTGTTGCACCTACAAGTCTAAGTCTCTGGAGGTCCTAGTCCTTGACACATTAGCCTCCCTTACTCTCCTCTCTACGACTTCCTTTTTCCCTTTTTGTTGTCCCCAGTGATTGAGTTCCTTACAATGTACTTCGGTCATACGATTTTCTCCTAACACTGCACTTGTGGCAGAGACAATGCAAATTTTACCATTTTTTGGTCATCTAAACTACTATCATTAGATGGACCACCAAGTACACATAGCCAAGACCAATTTTACCCTAAGTAAAATTGCTTTCACTATGAAAAATAACTTAATAAACCACATTTATTAGGTTGTTTATGGTCTAAACAGGAAACCCCAAAAGGAAATGTTAAACAAATCTATATTTGTTTGAATTTCCTCATGGAATAATTAATTAAACAATAATAATTTAATTATTATTCCTCATCATGTTTAACCCAAAACAAAGAAATCAATTAGATAAATCTCTATTTATCTTATTATTTTCTAGGAATAATTATTTAAATCTTATTAAATAATATTCCTTGTTAAATATGACTAAATCACCCACAAATAATTAAATAAATCATTATTTATTTAATTATCATTCAACCAATTCCTTAAAATGATAAATAAATCATTTATTTATTTATTATTTACAAATAAATGGATTTGACCCAAGTCAAATACCTTTTCCCTCCAAAAAATATAATAAAATATTCCATAAAAGGTGGATCTAGATTTGGTTAACGTTATTTTAATGAATAACTATCCTAAGACTGTTAATATTTTGTTATAAATAGGAGGAGTTTTTCCTACCATTCCTCACCTTTTGTTGCCTATTAGATTACTCTGGATCTATACACTTGGTCTCATTTCTACCATTTTCTCCCATTGAGCTCTATTTTCTGCATCGGGTTTTCTACACCTACAAGAGAGAGAAAGCTTAGATCTGAAGTGCTGAGGACTACAAAGAACCCATCCCATTGAGGAGAGCTGGATACACCTTCTTGTTTTCCTCCCAGGTGCCCTTAATACAAAAATTCTTTCAAAAATTGTTCTTGTCTTGTCTATTGGATATATGGAGCAAACCCTTCTTTTTACTGCTTAATGTCTTTCCATGCATAGATCTGGTTTTTTGCAGCTCTTGTCTTGATCAACTAACTGCATATCTGAAGATATTGGCAGCCACTTTTGATGTTAGGGCTATTAGTTATGCGTAGCTAAAGTGGTCTTTTTTCGTACACATCGACAAAGGATTCATACTAACACTCAGCAAAGATGGGTTGGCACATTCATTAGATGGATGTGAAGATTGTGTTCCTTAATGGGATCATTGAGGAAGAAGTGTACATTGAGCAACCTAACAGATTCAAAATCTTTAGTAGCAAGTCGCATGTGTGTAGGCTCAAAAGAGAGTTGTATGGGCTAAAACAAGCACCTCGTACTTGGTACACTCAGATCGACAACTATTTCACTAGACTTGGTTTCACCAAGAGTGAGGCGGGTGCAAACCTATACCAAATTGTGGTAGAGAGTAAGCTTTAACCATTGTTCTTTATGTTGATGATTTAATACTAATAGGTGATGAGCAGTTGATACACTCATGCAAGGCAGATCTTGCAAAGGAGTTTAAGATGAAGGATTTGGGCCTCCTTCATTATTTCCTTGGATTGGAAATATGGCAGTGGGAAGGCGAACTGTTTGTGTCTCAAGGCAAGTATGCCCGGGAGATACTGGGGAAGTTTCACATGCAAGGCTGCAATCCTATTAATACTCCTCTTCCAGGAAATTGGAGGAAAGAGGATGCTACATCGGCAGAGGTAGTGGACGCCATTGTTTATCGAAATTTGGTGGGTTTTCTCATGTATTTAGTTAATACAAGACCGGAAATATGTTATGCGGTGAACCAGCTTTCACAAGCAATGGTTAAGCCCACCAAGCTCTTTTGGAAGGCAGGAAAGCATGTCTTGAGGTATCTCAGGGGCACATCTAAGTATGGCTTATGGTACAAACAGACGGATGAGGTGAATTTCAAGGCTTCACTGATGTAGATTGGGCAGGCAGCCCAATGGACAGAAAGAGCACATCAGGAGGGGTTTTCAGTATCGGATCTACAACAGTTTCTTGGTACAGAAGGAAACAAATATCCATGGCACTCAGTTCAACAGAAACATAATACATGGCAAAAATTCAAGCTACATGTGAGGCTATCTGGATGAGGAAGATCTTGGTCAGTTTGTTCGATTCACATTTAGATCCTATAGTGATACATTGTGATAATCATAGCTGCATTAAACTCTCGATTAATCCTATGTTTCATCATAGATAAAAACATATTTATATTTGGTATCATCATATTAGAGATTGTGTGCAGCGGAAGATCATGTTTCTTTAGTACATTCCTACGGAAGATCAAGATGCAGATATTCTGACGAAAGCGCTCACCGGGAGAAAATTCGAATACCATAGAGGCAGGATCGAGGTGAAGGATAATCCCTATCTTGTTGAGAGGGAGTGTTGAGATTCAACAAGATGATGAAGCTTAGTGAAAATCAGTCAACTTGACTAAGTGGGTCTGCAGGCTATTTTTAGGTGTAAGTCTATTTTTAGACTATGTTTATTTTTAGACATGGTGATCATATTTCAAAAGTTGTATGATGCTATTTGTAGATGGTTGGTCAAGTTGGAAAAATAGATGAAATTCTATTTTTAGAAGATTGGGCGAAGTCTATTTATAGATTTTCGATCTAAAAATAGATGTGTCGATTATTATTAGCCCTTAATAATAATCAGACTCTAAATATCAACTTATTCTCTTGGAGCACTTTATTTCAGTATATAGATTTGGCAAATCAGTGGGCTGAAGGAATTACGTAGTCCCTAGGGTTTATTGATGGTTCTTGAAGGAATTACGTAGTCCCTAGGGTTTATTGATGGTTATTGATGGTTCTTGATGGTTTATTGAGGGTTTATTGAGGGTTTATTGATGGTTCAGTTGGAAGAGTAGTTCATGGAGTTGTATTCAGTTTAACTGAGTTATTGGAGTTAAACTCAGTTGAGCTAGTTGTATCTATTCTAACTGAATGACACACTAGTGAGAGTGGACTGAATTAATTAGTTAATTAATTCACAAATAATAACTCACTAATCAACTGAAAAAATATAGCAGTTAACTACAGTGCATGTCAGTTGTAGTGGAGAGGTAGGTGAAAGGGTGAGATGGACTATCCGTTGTGACTATACTGATGCATTGATTACATCACACACACATTGGAGTTGCCAATGAGGATTGCACAGTAAAGGCAAGGCCAATTCGAATTCATTCAGGGGTCTTCTTCAGCAGAGATTGCGCAATGGAGGCAGGTTGTTAGGTGGCGATAAATTGGTGCATAGAGATGCAAATTTTTGCATGACAGTGTGTAATGATTCTTTATTGTACTAAGAGCTTGATGTACTAAGATTTGTATGAGATTGTTACATGATCTCCATGATACATAATATATGATAGTTGGGGTTTTTAGCTTCAGGCTTTCCTATTAAACAATTGTGTTATGTGCGATTGTTTTTTATTGCTTCATGTTTTTGCTATTGACTTTTAAATTTCTGAAAAATATTAACAGTGGAAGGATTTTGTATTTAGCAAGAAGGTAAATATTCTTAGATGAGGAGAATCTGGATATATACATGCATATGTTATATAATTTCTACAAGATCCTACATAGATCTGAAGAGAAGTGTGGAAAAAATCAATCCTCCCGCCATTAAAGACTTCTTCTTCTTAGTCCTTTGATGTCATGAAATTCCCACAAGATGAGCCAAAGATCATCTCTGATACCACTGTAATATCCCAAAATGGGAATGACTAGAATATAGGACATATGCATAATTCCAACTACGGTAAAATAAGAATAAAACATATAGAACTGGAAAATGTTGGAATACATCAAAACATCAAACATATGAGCAGAAATAACTGAGCCATATCATTATAATCACATCAAATGAATATACATAGTGCTCCAAAAATAATGCACTCAATCCATCAAAAGATGGTTGAAACAACCCTAAATCCTAGCACTGGAAATCTTGTGTTGTTGTTGTTGCTAGAAGGACTACCTCTACACAATGCTACTAGAAACTGTTGCTGCAGGGAAGAAGAATCATGTGTGAGAAGTTACTAAAGTGTTCATATAGATCCAAGATTTTAACCACGGACTCTACTCGAAACACCCAGAAAAACCCATGAATTGTTTGGCCAGATTTTGAGTTTGGAATTTTGGCCCTTTTTGGGTTGCAAAATGCACCCCTGTTGGCTAAGTTATGCACTCCCTAGAGAAAAATTATGATCTAGGGCTGAAGGAATGATATATATATTGCAATAGCACCCAATCAGATCATTGAATGAAGATTTGGTCCCTTCTCCCTATCCCAAGCTCAAAACTTAAGATCTAGTTCCTCCACTGAATATGAAGTTTTTGCATGAACAAAAATAGGGAAATATTGCATTGTCTAGGAGGGATGATGATGTAGCCTGATGATAGATAATAGAGTGTTGATCTCAGGCTGTTGAATTGATCCCCGGAGTGAAGTATTAATTCCTCACAGGATTCTGAGTTGAGTTGCTTGGAACTTCCTCTCCTCCTCAAACCCTAACTCATAATTACACAATTCCTGCATGAAATTTTGCTGCATAGGAGAATTAGATGGATGGCCTGATGCCAGATATGATAATGAAACTCCTAGAATACTGCAATAAACCCACAGTGTGAAGGGCAAATACCTCCATAGGTTTCTTAGCTGAAGTACTGAGAACAACCTTCCAACTCTAAAACTCAAGTTTAAGAATGCATAATTCCTGTAGCTGGAAGTATAGATGAGAGTGGATGAAAGTGGCACTGATTTCCAGATGATGAAATTTTCCCAAGAAAACCTTCCCTGAGTAGGCACTCGAAGTCCCCCATGGGCAAGGGTGGGATTCCCGTTCGAGAACACCGGTGCTAAAAAACACAACAGACTTAGCTAAACAGCTGAAGCATGCAAACAAATGTCTTACGACACTCAACAATAAAAATCTAGACTCTGCGTCCTTTGTTTCCCTCATCTTCCTTTTATGGTTGTGAGCCTTCCCTAGCCTTGGCCCACCTCATAACTGCGCTGCACATGTGGCCACTAGCCTCCATAAAGACTACGTTTTCCTCCATGATCTCCTTCACTGCTGCAATTTTTCTCCGCTTCCTCCATCATGTGTGCATTTAATGTACCACTTTCTCCATCAATTCATCATTATTTCTCCATGATCTTACATTCATTCCTCCACTATCTCCATCATCTTCCACATTATTACTCTATCACCTCCACTTTTTCTTCCTTATTATGTTGCTCCACTACTCCATAGTACTACTCCACTACTCAATTAACCCACATTCACACTATAGAAGTGGATTTTATTCATCTACTGGGTTTATGGGTCCCTCCACCCTTTTATTTACTTAACTAAATAAGAAAATTAATAACTCTAATATTCTAGTTAGCTTATGGAAAATACGGAATATTACAGTCCTCCCTGCAAAAATGTTGCTTGTCCTCAAGCAACTCCAAAAGTGGATGCTGTAGAAATCCATCTCCCTCCCAAGTGGCATCCTCATATGGAAGGTTTCCCCATCTACTCCAATGTGTTATGAATGCCCAGCTCCATAGCTAGCTCTCTATGATGTCTAGAATGGCCGCCAACTGTGTAGCTAGATGCCTCTCCTCAACAAAGAATTCCCAAGTGGCAATCATATGTTGTCCAAGAGTCTCTTCTCTGCATGAGATATGTGAAGTGCAGTGGTTCCTTCCTTGAGTGGAAAGTCCAAAATCATAAAATATCCCTCCAACCCATGCTACATGGAGTAGGTTGTGCTTCTCCATGCTCCAATCCTTGGCCCTAATGGCCTTGCTTTCTCTAAGCATCATCTGAACTCTGTGCAAAGTAGGAAATAGAGACATATGGATTGACATGTGAAATGTCGAACCATACTCTCCCATTAGAAGCCACCATAGCAATGCCTCGTGCTTCCACACCACATCATCATCATACCAAGTACGGTGGCCATACTCTCCCAATAGAATCCACCAACAATGCCTCTTGCTTCCACACCACCTCATCATCATACCAAGTATGGTGGCCATACTCTCCTAACAAAATCCAACGCAGCAAGGCTTCATGTTTCCATCCCACTTCATCGTTATGCAAGGTATGGGAGAATGTCAACCCATATTATCCCAAGAGTAACCAGTGCAAAAATGACTCTTGTTGCCACCCCACATCATCATAATGCAAAGAATGAAGTAACGATATACTGATTGACATGTAGAATGTCACACCTGACCAACATAGCTCGGCTTCCTGTTGTCACATCATATGATTATCATGCAAAGTCCCACACAATAACATACCACTTTACATGTGATGTCCAAACTCTTTCAAAATTAACCAGCGCAACCATTCCTCCTACCATTACATCACACCAGTACTATGCAAGGCATGGAACATACAAATGTGAAATGTCGGGTGGTAACCATACTCGACCAAGAGAAACCAGTGCAACCATGCTTCTTGCTGCTCTATGTCATAGATTTGAAAGTATCTTTCGATCCACTTGCTCATCATCTCTATCCATCCACCCAACTATGGGTGATGACTCATATCATGCACCAGCTTGGTATCCACCCAATGGAGAAGCTCTCGCAAAAACTGCTCATACAATAGTTGTCCCAATCACTATCTATGGCCTTGGGAAAACCATGAAGCATGAAGACATATTGGAAAGATAATCCAGTCATGAGTGAAGAGATGTACTCTGTGAAAATTTCGAAGCAATGTGCATACCTTGACAATAGATCAATGTCGAAAATACCATCCTCCACAATCTGATGATAGTCTTTGGACTCCATGATATGTCAAAGTGCATCCTCCTTGAGGTCTCTCCATGAGAACCTCTCTCCGATGGCCCAATAGAACTCATGAGGTTTTGAATATGCTGCATGCAGGAAATTCTCTTTGAGCTGTGAGGTACTCATCAAGAAGGCTTTCCTGATAATGGAAGATGTTATCCATTACATGATGTCTACCATCTACCATTTTCCCATCTAATTCTTTATAAGTGAAGTGGTCATCATAATGCTCAAATAATAATTGGGCCCTCAAATCATCATTGCACCTTAGTGACAGCGCTACTGATATCCATGATAGTGCATCTATTGGCTCATGGCCCTCTCCAAACACAATGATGAACTCATAGTCCTGCATTGTACTGATCCTCCATTGTTGTCCCTTCTCTAGTTGCTGCTCCTCCTAAAAAATATGTCGAAGACTATGGTCGTTGGTCTTCACCTGGAATCTACTACCCATCAAAAAATTCTGGAATTTGACCAATGAATGCATAATGGCCAATCTCTCTTTGTTGTAAATAGAATAGGACAACTCATACGAAAACAACTTCTGGTTTCAAAATATATTGTATAGATTCTATGCATTAGGCTGTGCTAATCCCATCCTCATAAACTCCACACTCCAACATAAAGTGTTTTGTGAAGCTCAACAATGTCAAACTGGGATAGTTATACATCTTCTCCTTGAACCAATCAAGGGTCCTCTATATAGTGATAGTCTGCTGCTCCAAAACAGAAATGTGCTCTAAACCTTGGTCATGCAATTGACCTAATGGAATGACCCTACAAATCTCAATATGATGTGCTGAAATAATATAGGGTGGACATTTTTTCATACCTTGGATCAGCTAATGCCTAGGAACATCTTGCAAAGCTACAAGAGTTCCTCCAACTGGTGCAATTTCTTCTCCAACTACTGGTGATGGTGATGGCTGCTCCTCTACTACTGCACCAGCACAGGTATCTGCTTCCTCTTCCTCATGCACCTCCTGAATCATGACTGGGACTCTCAATGTCTAATTTTGAGGACCATCTTGAAAAGATTCAAGTGTTCCTCCCACTGATGCAAGTACCTCTATTGCATCTAGTGGTGGTGGTAGTTGTTCTTCACCTGAAGTATTAGTGCTGAAATCTTCCTTTTGCTCCTCATATACTTCCTCATTAATGTTGGAAAATGTCTCAATGGAAAGCACCTCTGGTTTTCTTCTTTCAAACCTCTTTACCAATATTTGAGTGAACTCTTCATACGTAGTCACTCTTGCATGTTTCAATCTGTCGAACAACCAGTCATTTGCTTCACCCTCAAGGTGTAGCGCTGCAATCTAAATAGATTCCTTTTCCGCTACTCAATGTAGCTGGAATAATGCATCTAACTTCTCCATCCAAGCTTTTGTCATGATTTTGGATGACCCATAGAATGTAGACAGGAAGAATCTATTCTGCATATGCCCTCTTCTTCTATTGCTACCAAGGGATCTATGGTTCTCTTTAATCTGGAAAAACTATTGGAAAGTCATATTCTCTTTGAATGCTCAAGATTGAGATTTGTACTATGCAATATAATCACTAAGAGTCTCATGCTCCAAATATCCTCCATATCCATTCCATTCATTTCCTTCTACAAGGAAATTGGGCATAGTACGATGTTGTGTAACTTTCTGCACCGCCAATTGCTTATATTACTGATAGGAAGTGCTCAAACCTTCTCCATTCTGAGTTACGCACTCCCTGAGACATTTGTTGATCTGTGGTTGAAGGAAGTATCTATATACTACAATAGCACCCACTCAGCTCACTAAATGAAGGGTTGGTCCCTTCTCCCGATCCTAAGCTCAAAACTTAAGATCTAACTCCTCCATTTAATATGCAGCTGCTACATGCACAACTACTGGGAAATATTATGATGTCTAGGAGGGTTGATGACGTGTCCTATTTATATATATAGTACAATGATAATCCTACGCTACTGAAGTGATCCTCCGAATAAAGGAGTAATCCCTCATAGGATTCCAAGTTGAGTTGCTTGGAACTTCCTCTTATGCTCAAACCCTCACTACAGAATTACACAATTCATGAAGGAAATGTTGTTGCGTCAGAGAATTAGATGGATGGCCTGATGTCTGATATGAAAATGAAACTCCTGGAAGACTGCAATGGATCCAAAGTGTGAATGGTTGATCCCTCCATAGCTTTCTCAACTGAATTACTGATAACAACCTTCCAACTCTCAAACCCAAGTTTAGAAATGTGTAATTCCTGTGGTTGGAAGTATAGATGAGAGTGGCTGAAAGTGGCATTGATTTTCAGATGATGAATTTTTCCCAAGAAAACCTTCCCAGAGTAGGCACTCTAAGTCCCCCATGGGTAAGGGTGGGATTCCCGCTCGGGAAAACCCGGTGCTAAACAACACAATAGACTTAGCTAAATAGCTGAAGCATGCAAAGAAATGTCTTATGAAACTAAACAATAAAAATCCAAACTCCCCTTCCTTTTCTTCCCTCGTCTTCCTTTTATGGTTGTGAGGCTTATGTATCCTTGGCCCACCTCATAACTGTGTTGAACATGTGGTCGCTAGCCTCCATAAAGACTGTGTTATCCTCAGTGATCTCCATCATTGATGCAATTACTCTCTAGTTCCTCCACCATGTGTGCATTTAATGGACCACTTCCTCCATCACTTCATCATTATTTCTCTATGATATTACATTTATTCCTCCACCATCACCTTTATCTTCCTCATTATTTCTCTATGACCTCCACTCTTTCTTCATTATTATGCTGCTCCACTACTCCATATTACTACTCCACTACTCAATTAACCCACATTCATACTATAGAAGTGAATTTTATTCATATACTGGGTTTATGGGTCCCTCCAACCATTTATTTACTTAACTAAATAAGAAAAGTAAGAACTCTAATATTCCAATTAGCTGATGGAAAATTTTGAATACTACATCTAGATTGTATCCTACAAAATAGGAGGCGTGGTTGATTTTATTTTGAGTTGTAATCAATTAACTTAGATTATTTGAGTTTAAATCAATTTAACTAGTTCTAACTGGTGCAAGAAATCTAATAGGTCAAAGAGTGGCACTTGGAATTGAACCACATATAGTGAGAAATCAGGTAATTGATGATTCTCTCATAAATAAATCATGCATGTTGATTCTGAGAAAGACCCAATTGAGTTTGGAGTTCAAGGGAAGTGTACTATTAGTTGTATAATCTTCCAAATTGTACAGGTGGTGCTTATAGTCAGAGAAATGACCCTAATGGATTGCATAATATGGATTGGGAATTTCCCTAATCAATACGGCCTAGTTACCTAAGGAAAAAACGTAAGTAAATAGGGATCCTAGAGGGAAAAAATTGGTTAGGTATTGAACCAGAGTTATCTAGGAATCAGTGAGACAATAGAGATAGTGTAGAGGTTTCTCTAGTTGCACAAAAGCATTGTAATATTCTCATATTTTCTAACTTATGAAATATACAGATAGAAGGGTTTTTAGCTATGGATTTCCCTAGGAAATACTTATGTATTGTGTGATTGAAATTATTTCTCTTTCATGTTTTGTGATTCCGCGATCGTAATTGGTTTCTGCAACTGGTAGAGTATATTAAAGTATATTTTTTTAGCATATTAAAATTATTAGTTTGAAGCTACGTGGATTTTCTACATGGTATTAGAGCATGAATCACTATAGAAGAGAAGAATATGAGTTTGTTATGTGAAAATGAATCGAATTTGCATATCTACTCTTCAAGACTAGCAGCACAATCAGGATATCTTCTCTGGATTGAGACTCAAGTAAGCCCTTGAGGGTAGTTCGAATTAAATATCTTGGAAGGACAGGATGGAAGCAGTGTTGGAAGAAAATGGGATGAAGGAGTTCATAGACAGTGATATTCCTAATCCTGTAGCAACATATGCTCAAGATCCGACGACCTAAAAGAAGAATATAGCAAAGGAAAGAATGATTATATTAGAAGTTGTTTGAGATCATATTTTTTGGAACCTCCATGGAAAGGCCACTGGATATGCTCTGTGGAAGGCCTTAAAGAAATTGTTTCAGAATAACAATGACCACAGGAAGTTTTCACTGAAGTATAAGCTCAAAAAAATCAAGATAGAGAAGGCTGACAAAATACCAAAGTACTTGACCAAGTTCACCTAATTTTGGGATGAGCTTGGAAGTGTTGATGTTACAATTGTCAAGGATGATCTGGTGAGCCTAGCACTTATAGGCCTTCCCAAGAGCTATCACAACAACCAATATTCAATGATTGGGAGGGAGAAGGTACCATAGTGAGAGATATTGTGGTCCGACTTGGCGTAAGAGGAGATTTGGAAGATGATCCGGATTTATGCAGGAACACAATAAAATATAGAAATAAACATAAACAGAGAGATGAAGTATAAAATATAATTCATTTCATTAATGTCAAATAAATTAAATAAGATTACAAATAGAATGGAAATAAACTAGCAGCTACATGCCTCAGAGCTGTGTTACAATGAGGCTCGAAGGCCTTTTTATTATTTAGAGACAATGGGAATCCATATACATCCAAAAACCTAACCCTAGGAGATGAAGTGCCAAAACCGTGGGCCCTGTTTGGGTAAATTGGTACATCGACTTCCTGGGGTTGTGAATTTGGCATATGATCTCTGTTTGATGCGCATAATACCTCATTAGAAATATCTATCCTAGGAATAAAAATTTTGAGTAGCCAACTTCTTTTGAAGACTCACGTTCACCCTCGTTTTCCCAAAAATTGTCGTGTAGGGCCTCAAAATGGCTTCGAAAGTTCAGGACCCGAAAAACTGCCAAAAATAGTAAACAATGCTACAATTAAGGAAACTAAAAAACTAAAAGAAACAATGGTTGTGGTCTAAGTGGAATAGGTGGGTGGCCACCAATATCCACCTAGATTAGTCCTCCCCCTTAGGAAACAATGGTCCCCATTGCTTTGAGTTCCTCCATGAGATGGGGAAACTTCTACTGAACTTGGTCCCTGTTGAGCCACTTACCTTGGTGCAGGAGTTGGCCAGATTTGACAACCCAATACATCTGGATATTTTTTGTGTGTGTTATTGATATGCGTGTCCATGATCCGATCAGTTGTGTAATTTTCCATGCATTCAAGGTTTAGCTCTGTTGGTGTGAATTTTTTTGCAATGTCTGATGTGTCCAGTAATGTTGGAAAGTAGGGTCGAAGGCGGCCCAAATTAAAGTCTGGGTGCAGACCAAGGAATGGTGGAATACTGAGCTCGAAGGAATTTTCTAAGACTCCCTTGGTGATGGTTTATGGCCCATATCGTAGCAGGTGAAGCTTGCGGTGGGGTCCAGTGAGGTGATCCTTCTGCAAATTCAGCCAAAATTTATCGCCCACCTGAAACTTCTGTGGCATCTGATGTTAATCACATCGTTGCTTGTACTTATCATTGGATCTATCCAATATTTCATGGAATTGTGTTGAATGTGCTCAATGAAGTTGTTTTCCTTATCAGCTTCGGACTGGACATGAGCCAAAACTCCCTGAGTAGCTGCAAATGATATGGCCACATCAATGGGACATAATGGTTGGAATCCCAAGCCCACCTAAAAGTGGTTATTTCCAATTGAGTTGTCGATATCCCCATTATGGTTGTGTTGGACACAGGGGAGGCTTTCATCCAATGTACATGGATTCTTTATGTTGTACATGTGTATAACATGTATAATCATCCCGTTGACAACCTCTGTCTGGTCATCAGTTTTGGGGCAGAAATTTGTGGACTTAGTGAGCTTGGTGTCCAGCATCATCCAAAGAATTGACCAAAATTTAATGAGGATCCTATTTTCCTGATCTAAGATAATAGAATATGGGATACCAAAGTATACCCAAACTCTCTCAAAGAAGATTTTAGCAATGGCTTCTGCTATGATATTCTTCTTGTAGACCTCCATAATGGCCATCTTAGAGAATATCTCGATGACCACAAAAATGAAGTCATTTCCATGCTTGGTATAAGGAAAGCCTCATATTTAATCCATGGATATGGATTCCCACAGTTTCCTAGGGGTAGGAAACGAAGTATATAGGCCTTGCTTTATAATTGTCAGTTTGGAAATGGTGTAGGCAATGCAGGATCTGATGTACTTCCTGAAATCATGTCAAAGGTTTATCCAATAGAAATATTTCTGCAGTACTGCCACTATTTTCTTGACCCCGAAATTTCCAATGACCCAACTATACTGTGCTTCCACAATTATCTTGGCACGCTCGCTTTAAGAACACAGAGGTGTCCCAAGTGGCATAACAGTGCATCCTGGAGCTGAAAATAGGTAAATTGCTTACCCTCCAGGAGCATCTGGTATGTGTTGTTGAATTCTGGATCACTTTTGTAGAGATGCATCTAACTTGAAGTCTCGTGCCCACAAGAGTCGAGCACAGTGGTTAGCACCATGATAGGCGGTTGGCTGAGGCAGTCTGCAACATCACTAATGCTACCCTTCTTGTACCTAATTTTGAAATGGAACTATTGCAAGTATGTGGACCATTTATGATGGAAATCATTCTGCAACTTCCCTTGTGTCTGTATGAACTACATGGGTCGATGATCTATGTGGATGATTGTTTCATTTCCAAAAATGTGTTGCTTCCATTTTCAGCAGGCCTCCACAATGGAGTACATCTCTTTTTCATAGGTGAGATACTTTCTAGTTGTGTCTGAAAGTGTCTCACTATGATATTCCATTGGATGCTCCTACTGAGTAATTACTTCCCTAATATCATATTCAAAGGCATCTGTCTCGATCTCAGATGGCTGTTGCAAGCCTGGTAATTTGAGCAATGGTGCATAGCAGAAGCGATGCTTCAACTCTGTGAATGCCTTGTGTTGAGATTAAGACCAAAAGAATTTTTCTTTCGCTCCTCCCTTGGTGACTTGACTCAAAGGCCAAGTGATATGAGAGAACCCCAACACGAACCTGCAGTAGAAATTGGCAAGACCCAGAAAGTTGTGGAGCTCTGGTATAGTGGTTGGGGCTAGCCAATCCCAAATGACTTGGATCTTGGTTGGGTCCATATGCACACCCTTCTCATCAATAATGTATCCCAGATATTGAACCTGGGTCATGCCAAAAGTTCATTTCTCTAAATTGGCACTCAACTTGTGTTGTCACAGTGTTTGGAGGACCTGTCGAACGTGGTGGAAGTGCTCTTCCCAACTTTGGCTGAAGATCAGGATGTCATCCAAATACACAACCACGAATGATTTAGTGAAAGGTCACAATATTTCATCCATCAACGTCATGAAGGTTGCAAGAGCATTCATCAACCGGAAAGGCATGACCAACCATTTAAAAAGGCCCTCCTTCGATTTTAAGGATTTCTTCCACACATCGGAGGGTTCGATTGGTACCTGGTGATACTCGGACTGCAAGTCAATCTTGCTGAAATATTTGGCCCCCTTGAGTTGGTCTAGAAGGCCATCAATCCATGGGATCGGATACCTATTCTAGACAATGATCTTATTCAATGCCTGATAGTCAATAAAAAGTCTCCAAGTCACATCCTTATTTTTCACCAACACGATCGAGCTCCCATAAGGCGATAAACTCAGTCGGATGTGACCTTTCTGCAGAAGCTCCTAAATCTGCCTCTTGATTTTTCTTTGTCCAAAGTAGAGCACTGATAGATTGGTCCATTGGGTAGCAATGCTCTTGGGGTTAGGTTGATGGAGTTCTTAACTCGATAGTGCAAAGGTACCTGTGCAGGTGAGGTGAAGATGTCCCCGTACTCCTCCGTGATCTTGTCCATCTGTTTTTTTCATGTGGAGGATCCCAGTGTGGAGTTCGTGGCCATAATATTCTTCTTTCCCTAAGGATGGATCATAATGAAAACAAATTTTTCAGTTTGGGAAATTATTTTACTACATTTCTTCAAAGCGATCAAAGAGATTGTGGTAAGCGGTGCTACCTCTGGTATCCTATACAACTTACTACCCAAACTAACAATAACAACGTTAGCCTAAGACTCATACACAACATGTCACTTCCAAAAGTATGGTTGGCCTAATAATACATCACAAAATTACAGAGAAGCAACATCACATAATACCTCATCCGTGAAGGGCTTGATTTTGTAAGGAAGGAGACACTATTGGCTGATGCAGAGATCTTGTATTGGTGAAGCCATCCGATGGTGTATGGTTTTGGGTTTTTGTGATTGGAAATACCAAAAAATTCATGACCTCTACTTAAATTAGGTTCTTTTGTCTCTCGCTGTTTACAATGAATTGCAGCAGGGAACCCTTCACCCACATTTGGGAATGGAAAAGGCGCCCCCCTCCTCTAGATCTTCGGGTTCTTCCTTCTAGATCTTGGTGGTAGCAATGGTGGCACTACGCTCTGCATTGACAATATGCTTCCATTTTTCATTCCCCTTATCGGGTTTTGACTCAGAGTTGGAACATGCCTCTGATTTGGAAGCCTTCAGCTTGACCACCAGTGAATGAAAGTGGAACTCACACCACTTTCCCAGGTCCTTCTTTGGTTTTATGGTGTTTTTCTTAGCTTGTGGCTTCAACAGGTTGTCTTAGGTCGCCCCACCTTGGCCTTGTCCTTTTTTATGTGGTTTTTGGGTGCATTTCCCTTTCTTCTAATTCACATATCCAAAGTGTTTCTTCTTCTATTTGAATTTATGCTCAATCTTGGCAGCATACCAGTATGTTTCATTGAGCAAGGAGATGTCTAGGAACTCTATTTCCTCCTAGATGTATCTTTGCAGAAAATTGTGGTACTGAAGCACCAAATTTTTCTTTGAATATTTGATACCCAACTTTGTGCATAAGGTATTAAATAGATTCATCAACTCATGCACATCTTAATCCCATTGTTTTCATAGCGTAGTCCATCATTTGTAATTTTCCTCATCGCTCCCCATGGGGTAGTATTTTTCCTTCATGGCATCTTCGAAATAATTTCAAGTGGGTGCAACTGAGAATAGGGAGGATTCACCCCCATCATTTTTCTTACAGTAGGCTTCCCACCAATCCTTGACATGGGGGGCGGTTTGAAGAGTGAAAAAGTAATATTTTCTCGATTGGAATAATCATGAACTGGAAAATATCCTTCTAATAGATTAATCCATATATATATGACATATTCATCTATTTGGGCCTCAAATATGGTAATGTTGAAGTTAACTTGTACCTTAAAATGATTTGTGCCTCCAGAGTGGCTGCTAGATGAAGATGTCTCACCGATGGGTAGCGGTTGAAGGATTTGGGAGAAGTTATCCATCATCGAGTTCCTTTGTTTCTCGAGGGCCTCCTTGAGAAACATTTTGATAGGATATAATACTCCCTCATATTTCTTTTCCTCCGTCATGGGAGGTTGTTGGGGTCTGCGAGGCTGATCTTCCAAATGTTCAACCAGATTGAGCCCTAACTCCTAATACCCCGATCTTGTTGGAGACATGCAAAGAAATATTGAGAAAGAGAAGATCACTCTAATACCACTGATCCAGATTCATGTAGAAATGAAATAAAATACATAAATAAACATAAATACAAAGATGCAGTAGAAAATGTACTTCATTTCATTAATGTCAAATAACTGATATAAGCTTACAAACAAAATGGAAAAACGATAGCTCGGGTGATGGTAGCTTATCTCTTAGAAGAGATGTGGTGGCTACATGCCTATGAATTATGTTAAAAAGAGGCTCTAAGGCCAATTTATTATTGAGAAACAATGTAAAACCCTAAACATCCAAAAAAATAACCCTAGGAGATGAAACGTCAAAACTATGGGCCCCATTTGGGTAAATTGTTGCATCAACTTCCTGGGGTCATAATTTTGGCATACGATCTTTGTTTGACATGCATAATAGCTCGTTACAAATATTGATCTGAGGAATACAAATTTGAGTGTCCAACATCATGAGAAGACCCATGTTGGCCCTGATTTTCCTAGAAAATGTCATTTGGGGCCTCAAAATCACTCTGTAAGTTAAGGACCCGAAAAATTCCCAAAAAATAGTAAACTATGCTACAATTAAGGAAACTGAAAAGTTAAAACAAATAATGGTGGGGGCCCAAGTGGAATAGATGGGTGGCCACCAATATCCACCTAGATCACTAGAACACTAGAGATGTATCCTCATCAAATATTGAAGGTGAGGAGAATTGTGCCTTGGATGGAAAGGCAAAGAAAGGGAAAGGGAATTCATCCCATTCCAAATCAGATTCTGGTTAAGCAGGAAAGAATAAGGACTTGTCGAAGATGAAATTTTTTCATTGTCATGAGCTGGGATACTATGCCACAAAGTGTCCACAGAAGATGGTTGACAAGAAGGATTTATGAGGAGTGACAAGTGAAGCTCTTGCTTCACAATTTGAGTTGGATTTCACCCTCATTGCATGCATGGTGTCATCAATGATGGGTTCCATGTGGTATCTGGATAGTGGAGACTCATTCCATATGAATAGAAAAAAATATTTCTTCAATGAATTGGAGGATAAAGACCTCCATATGCACATTAATATGGGAGATGATGGGAGGTATAACACAACCGCCAACGATATTGTTACCTTTCAGAGGGAGTCTAGTTCTCCTCTCACATTAAAATATGTGATGTATGTTCCTGGTTTGAAGAATAAATTAGTTTCAACTGCTATGTTGGAAGACCGTATCGATGATGTGATCTTTATAAAAGGAAAGGTGTTCCTTCGTCACATAGCCACCAAACTAGTGATGAAGATTGGGGTTCGAATAAATAACCTATACAAGTCGGATGTAGAATATTGTACTACCTTGAGCACGAAAGAAAATAAAGTGGAGAACTGAGAAATCAGTGAGTTATGGCATAGAATATCGGGCCATATACACCATAGAGCTTTGAAGATGATGCAACTGATTTCTTTAGGACTTCCCAAGGGTGCACTTGAGCAACATGATACCTGAAAAGGGTGTACATGGGGAAGTACACCAAGGACACTTTTCATGATAAGGACAGTCAAGAAAAAGAGACCCTTGAAAGAGTTCACTATGATGTGTATGGGCCCTTCTCGATAGCCTCCACAGCCCAATGCAGGTATCATGTGATTTTTGTATATGATTTTTCATGCAATTATTGGATATTGTTCATGTAGAAAAAATTCCAGACATTCTCAAAATTTTGTGAGTTCAAAGCACTTGCTGAAAAAGACATAGGAAATAAAGTGAAGGCTCTCAAGATCGAAAATGGTGGATAATATGTGTTGAATGAATTCAATAACTTTTTTGCATCAAAATGCATTCAACAAGAGTTTATCACGCCTCATTACCCACAACAAAATGGGGTTACAGAAAGGAAGAACATAAGCATTGTGGTATTTTCACGAATGATGTTACATGATCAAGGCACACCATTTCACTTGTGGGCGAAAGCATGCAACATAGTTTTGCATGTGCAGAACAGAAGTCCTCATCAGTTCTTAGGATGAGTACACTAGAAGAAGCATTTTCTGTTAATAAGAAAAGTGTGGCACACTTTATAATTTTTGGTTCATCAGTTTATTTACTTGTGACAAAATATGCGAGGTAGAAGCTAAAGCCAACGATTGAGTTGGGGATATTTATGGGGTACACTAATACACATCAAAACTATCGGGTGTACTTGCCAGCACACAGAACGATAATGGTTAGAATAGAGGTGAAATTCGACAAAGAGAAGGCCACGTGAATTTCCCTTGAGAGGGAGCTTCAATTTCATTGAGTTGATGAGCTCTTGGATCTAAAAGAAGAACCTAAAGATGTGTAGCAACCACAAGTAGAGGTGTAGAGAGTGGAAGCACCCACTCATGCAAAGACATATCGAGACAGAAGGAAACACAATAGAGAGTATAATAGGTTGTTTCTTGATGCTAGAGAGAATGTGGGAGCACCCACATCAGAGTGCATGCAAAGAAGGTCCCCAGAGCAGTACACTGGCTACATGGCTCTTATGAGCAAAGGTGTAGATATAGAGCCATCCTATTTTGAGGAAGAAGTACATCAACCAATTTGCATTGATGCCATGGTTGAGGAGTATGACTCGATTATCATAAATAGTGCATGGGAAGATTTCCCAAGACCAGAGTACAAGTGAGTTGTAGGATCCAGTTGGATCTACAAGGTGAAGCAAGCAACAAATGGGAGTGTTGAGAAACATAAGGTCATATTTGTGGCCAATGGATTCTCTCGGGTGGAGAAAATACATTGCAAGGAGACCTTTGCTCTAGTAGAAAGGTACTTTTCAATCACATCTATTCTTACACTTTCCATGAATATGGGATAGAAAATACATCATATGGATGTAAATACAACTTTCCTCGACAGAGTGCTTGAGGAAGAGGTGTACATAGAACAACTGGAAGGATTTGAGACCTTCGACAGAGAGTCGCATATGTGCAAACTCAAGTGAGCAATATATGGACTGAAAAAATCACCACATGCTTGGTACAACATGATCGATAGTTATTGCACTAGGTTAGTCTTCACCAAAAGTGAAGCAGATGTGAACCTTTACCATATTTTTGTTGAAGGTAAATTATTGAATATAGTATTATATGTTGACGATTTAATTCTAACAAGTAATGAGAATATAATAAATTCTTGAAAATAATATTTGGGAAGAGAATTTGAGATGAAAGACATGGGACTCTTGCATTATTTCCTTGGTTTCGAAATTTGGCAAAGATATGGGGAATTGTTTGTCTCTTAAGGCAAGTATGCCAACACGATACTGAATAATTTTCACATGGAGAGAAGTAAACCCATGGATATTCATCTATAAAGGAATTGGAGGAAGGAATATGCTACTTCAGGCGAAGTGGTAGAAGCTACCATTTACAAGTAGCTTATGAGTTCACTCATGTACTTGGTGAACACACGAATAGACATGTGATATGCGGTGAACCAACTTATTCAAGCAATGGTTAAGCCAACCAAGTTCTATTGGAAGGTAGCTAAACATGTGTTGATATGCCTCATAGGAAACCACTCAGTTTGGTCTTTGGTATAGACAGATGGAGGGAGTGAAGCTTCGAGTATCCACAAATGCAGATTGGGCAGGGATTCCATGCAACAGGAAGAGCACATTAGCGAGCATCTTCAGTATTGGGTTAGTAGCAATTTCTTGGTACAACGGGAAGCATATATCAGTTGCACTCAGTTCTTAGAAGCAGAGTACATGACTATTAGTCAAGCATATTGTGAGGTTATCTGAATGAGGAAGATCCTTGTTGGGTTTTTTGGTCAATATATGGATCCTATGGTGATTTACTGTGACAACCATATTTGCATCAAACTCTTGGTTGATCCCATTTTTCATGATATATCCAATCATATCGACATATGGTACCACCATCTTAGAGATTGTGTGTAGAGGCAGATCATGATGCTAGATTAAATTCATACAAAGGAACAAGATTCGAACATCTTGACGAAGGCACTTTCAAGAGGAAAAATTGAGTTCCATAAATGCATGATCGAGGTATCACATAGTCCCTTTCTTTTTGAGAGGGAGAGTTGAAAATGGCACCAAGAAAGGATTCTAATTAAATTTTCCCTTTTCAAATTAAATTAGAATAAAATTTTAATTCCACATCAAAAGACAACTTGTACAAGTTAACTAAGTTAGTATGACTTATTTGGTTAAGTTAAATCAAGTTGAGGGTCTAAATTAAGTCATGTAGAGTGTCTCCTACAAACTAGGAGCCCTGGTTGAGTTTATTTTTAGTTATAATTAATTAACTCAATTTATCTTAGTCAAAATAAGTTTAACTAGTTCTAACTAATGGAGGAACTAGTGAGAGGTCAAAGAGTGGAACTTGGACTTGAACCACATCTATTGATCAATCAGATAACTGATGATTCACTCATAAATAACTCATGCATGTTAGGTCTAAGAAAGACACGGTTGATATTGGAGTTCAAGGGCAGTATACTATCAGTTGTATAATCATAAAAATTGTACAGGTGGTGCATGAAGTCAGAGGAAGGAACCTAATGAATTGTGCAGTATGGATTGGGATTTTCCCCAATTAATAGGGCCTAATTACCCAAGGAAACATCACAAGGAAATAGGGATCCTGGAGGGTAGAAAATTGGTTAATTATTGAACCAGGCTTGTCTAGGAATCAATGAGACAGATTGAGATAGTGCAGAGGTTTTTGTGGTTGGAGAAAAGAATTTTAATATTCTCATGTTTTTGGACTTATGAAATATATAGATAGCAAGGTTTTTAGTTGTGGCTTTCCCCATGAAACACTTGTGTATTATGTGATTGAAAATATTTCTCTTTCATGTTTTGTGATTTCGCGATCATAATTTGTTTCCACAATTGGTAGAGTGTATTCGAGTATATTATTTTAGCATATTACAATTATCAGTTTGAATCTACATGGATTTTCTACATGGGGTTGTTAATTAAACTAAATTATGAATATGTATGATTATTTTCTCTAATTTCTATAAGGTCTATCAAGATTGTTGAAGAGCATCTTAGTTATTTTGATGAGTTTTGTAGAGTTTTAAATGAAATTGAAGAATTAAAAATACTATTTTATCTTGTGGATGAATTCTTAATTGCTTATCTACACATATGATTTTAACAGGTTCAAATGAATTCTTAATTAGTCATTTGAGTTTGTTAAGTTTGTTCTATGTTTTCCCCCTCTTCAAACCCTTTTTATTTTTTTAAGTGAAACCCAAATCTCATGAATTCTCAAACTAAAAACAAGTGGAAATCCTCCCTAGCAAAATTATTTTGAATGGATGACATTTTCCTTTACCTACATTCCCAAAAGAAATTTAAACATTAAAATATAATTTAAAATTTGTTTTGAATGGAATTTTCTCATTGTAATTTGTTCTTTCTTGAAGAAAACTCGTAGTGAATGTTATAATGTGTGAGATGCTCAGATTTTAGAAATATGAAACAAATATCAATTATACTATGAGTTATTTCCGTAGCATTACTATAGAAATAGAGATATATTAGCAGAGGTCGAGAATTTGAATTAAATGGCTGAAAATGGTTATTCATGTTTCTTTATCTCCTTGTGACAAATTTGTGGAGAAAGTATAGTGTATGAGTCATAAATATGGAATAAACACACAAAATATCAAAAAAAATTAAGAAAAAAGTCACACAGTTATTTAGTAGAATGGCATTCACAAAAAACAATAATTAACATCAGATTTAATTTCTTGTTGTTTCTTCATAATTTTTATTTTTCTTGTTGAATCTTGAAACCAAGAATGAAAAAACATGCATATTCAAACATAAATAATGAAAAAATATCCTCAGCAAGACTTAAATAAACATGGATGATTTTATACACAATATTTCAACATAAACTAAAAGTCGATAAAAAATAAATAGATCGAACTTAGATGTTCTCAAGCTCTACACTTTAGCACAACATAGTGTGACTTTCATAAAAAAAAAATACCTCTTTTCATAATGTTTAAAACTAGATACACCATCATCTATGTTTATATGTCAATGAATCTTCTCTCATAAAAATTTTCACAACCTACAGTCACTATCATTGCAATCACTATCATAATCTGCAATCATCATTATAACTTGCAAACATTGGCACTAAAATCAGTTTTTCAACCTACAATTAATAAATCTCACAAGCTATCATGGTTTTGTCATATTGTTGTCCATACTCTACTCCAACCAGTTCATTAATATGGTCACATAAGATCCTTCTCGAAACTGGTTCTTGCCACATACCAGAACCAATTGCAATCTACTCATGAGCTCCCAAAACATATAAAATTTATTTTGATCATAAAAAAAATTTAAAAAAAATACTTTTCATGCCTTCAGAAATGTCCCCCTATGAACCCTGATCCCCGTTCTTCTTCTGGAATCCAATTTTGCTAAAAAGTGAGCTTAGAAAGCCCCAAAAACCATACAAAACCATATATTAAATTAAGGGTTGTACAAAATATCCTTTTTTTGGAACATTACAGAATGCCAAAATTTTAGCAACGACTTCAACCTAATGATATTCTCTGCCTTGTTAACACTGCAAAAAAAATGACAACTATGTGTAAAAAATAAAATATAAATATAAATATGAACTACCAACTTAGAGGTCGAACCTGTGACCTAGGGTGTCTAATACACAAATCATACCAATTGTGCTACACAATGTGGCTTGTCACATTTTCCTCATTATTTGTTTTATTATTTGTGAACCATCTTAAAAAAGGAGAGAGGATTCAATGATATGGCGAGTACACATCTAATTACCTCAATACAACTGGACTAATCACTATTCACACTCTAAATTGCAACCATATTATACGACCTTAGTGTTGAATAATAAAAAATCAGTGCTTGTTTATTGTGTTTCCATGCATCCTTCTATGTTGACAATCCACTACCAATCAACAACCAATTCTTATCTGTTAACGTGAAAATTCAATGACCAATCAATAACCAATTCGTTTTTTTTTATGTGAACGATCAAAGAATATTGCCTATCTATTAATGTGGACAATGATAAACAACCAACACCTATCTATCGACATGAACAATCAACAACCAATAATCACATTTTGTGTCAAAAATGACTAGCCATGAGTTTGTAATCCGTTGATTCAAATCTAATGTGTTATAGTGACTAGTTTGCATCACTTGTCAATATGGTCTTTTTTTACATAACCATTTAATGATATTTCCACCAAATTTTCAACTAATTAAAGCATATCAATAATTTTATTAGCGCAAAACGAGACCAACAATCCATTATGCACATATTTTTTCTTATGGAACCAACCAACCTTTATTCATTGCATTGAACTATGACCATAAAACCAACCTAACTAGAATTGCTACTTGTCACATGAAATAAAGCCAACTTAGCATCCAATTGGGATTTAAGCATAATGTTATTCGACTTCCTGTTTCGATATAATTCGATTGATTCAACACTAAATTCAACCATACCTAAATTAAATTGTATCAACTTCTAACAAAACTCCTCAGCATATAATCCTAACTTTACAACGACTTGGTTTCATAATCCTCCGATCTTCGAACATAATAGTAACCAAACCATTGTGTTTTAACACATTTGACACACCCATTTGTATCCCATGTTTAAGAATATGTGTGTGTTTTGATATTTGTAGCTTGGGAGATACTCCAAGCCCTAGGGTTCGGGGATTAAATGTTGGAGCACCACGAAAGCACTCTATGGGATTTTAACCGAAGCTTGGGGTTTTGTTCCCAAAGGTGTTGGGGAAAAATCCATGAGGATACTTTAACATGTGAGTGATGGAGATGATAGAGGACCCCGAGAGGAACTGGAGGCATAAAAAATCATCGAAATCTATGGTCTACAAAGCAATATATGAATTTTTGAATTCATGGTGTGGGAATAGTGGCACAAATTTAAGGTTGTCCTAGTTTTAGGAGGTCTTATGATAGTTGTATAATCTCACATGGTTAGTTTTTTGGAGCGAAATGAGTTAGTATAAAAGGAGCTCATGTGTGGAGACATTTGATCACCTGAAAGAGCATCGAATTTTCAAGTAAGATTTATGTTTTGGTCACAGGAAGGGAAGGACTCCAAGACAAGGTGAGGAGGAGAATGTGGCATCTCTTATAGACTTTCTTTGAGATCTGAATTTCACTAGAAGTATGTTGAAGTCTGGTAGTAAAAATATGAGTAGTAATATGGAAGCTTTTCACTATGGAGATTCCAACTTTTTCTTGTTTCAAGTGCAAGTAGGTGCAAAGAAAATTTTGGGAGCCAAGTTGCATTATAGGCTTCCAACAAAAAGTTTGATTTTCTGTGTCACATTTGTGAATGTAGGAAGCGAAATTTTGAAGGTCTTCACGTGTTTCTACAAATGGAAGATATGTCCTAGATAGGGTTGAGAAAGTGCATATAGAGGACAAAGTTGTTAGGTGAATCCTGGGTAGTTTTAATGGTGTGTCAAGTGTGGAACATAACTCAAAAGGGAAGGCCACATTTCTGGTTTTCCTGAGTATAAGGACCATAGTATTGTACCTCACTCGATCAGGGAGCTAATAGGCATAATTGGGGTGTGATTTAGTTATAGAAGGGAGCAAGGGAAGATATGATTATGATTGAGGTAGACCATAACTGAGTAGAAGTGTTTCGGAGTAGAAGGATAAGGTTTTAAAGAATTATTGTAAGCCCTAACCAAGAGTAACAACCTACAACAGTACCACACCATCCCTAGAGGTATGTTTTCAAGTTCGTTTTTTAGGTGGATGTAGTCTAGGTTGGATAGTGGATTAGTCATTTTGGTATTGGAGATTTGAGGTATGTTGGAGGGTAGTGTGAAAGTTCCCAAGTTGGAGGCCTATGAGTAGCACTTTCATGGACAAAATAATTTTCTAGTGTGGTTGTTATTGAGCATCTTAAGGATGTTTGGGAGGGAAGCATGTGAAGAAACATTTAATCAGAGAGTATTAATTTATGTACTGAGAGAATCATAAATCAATTAGCAACAATAATAAAACATAAACAAATAATATTTAACTGGGAAAAACCCCAATTCCAGGGAAAACCCACCCTAATGAAATTTCATTAGCTTTTGCCAAAACCCTGGCCGATCCGGCCAAGTGAGCCTTAACCGCTCACCTCCAGGCTGATCCGGCCAAGTGAGCTTTCACCGCTCACCTCCAAGCTGATTCGGCCAAGTGAGCCTTCACTGCTCACCTCCAGGCCTTCCTTACAATGAATTTTTCCCAACAATTTATAAGCTTGATTATATCCAATACCATGGGCCAAAAACCATGGGTTCACAATAACATGTGCCCTAAAACTACTTGATTATTTAACCTAGTCAACCTTGACTCTAACCTCAAGCCAATTTACCTAACATTCCCCCCTTAAACTTGACTTGGGGTTCCTTGACTAAATCCATCCAACCTTGCCAAGTGAGTCAACCCAACCCTGCTCACTCTAGCCCTTACCCCCCTCAAAGTTTCTTATACCTAGGATATTTTTTAACTCGACATCTCCTATCACTTAGTTCTAACCCAAACTTTACCATTGATTACCTAGGGGTACTCATGCCCTACCAAGTCTTACAGCAGTATGCCCATTTACATGTAATAAAATTTGACTCCATTACAATAATTTTTGTTTTGTTTACCCTTGTTGTTGTCTTTGTACATATGACATAAATTTCCATATAAAAAGAACCCATCTACCATATTACATGGGTCACCAGCCGCTGTAATCGTGAGTCCTTTAGGAGTTCTCTTCAGATACATGGTTCATCAATTAATCAATTTACGTGCACATATCCTCTCTCACTTTAACTTTTTTCTCATCAAATATTATCAACCAATGCTACATGTGGATGTTTCGCTACAAAAATGATAATATCGTAGCATAGGAATCATGCCTAATATGGTTGTGTTCTTATCCCAACACCTAAGTACACAATGGCTTGAGCACCAAAATGTTTCCACTACTTTGGATCTCACAAAGCCCATCTTCATTAATACAATATCGCCTCTAGTTACAACCAACATATCATTGTGGTTTCTCTCAACCAGCAGATCGTCAAATCCATTCCACTTTAGCTTTTCTTGAGATCCCGGGATCGAAACCCCAACAATACCCTCGCCATTGTTTCTCTTCCTGGTTATATCCTTGGTTCTCACAATAACTGGAGTCTTGGCATTGAGACAACAATCACTCATACACCTGTGGCCTCGTCATTGCTTCCTGTCCTGTGTGTTCGACCACATCTCAGCCCTCAGTGCCCTCCATCTAGAAACCTTTGGGGATGAGGGTTGTCATCCAGAGCATGAATCCCATGTTGAAGAACCATACCCCTTGTAGCACCAATGAAGCAGAGTGCACGTTTCTGTTTGGTCTCAATCTAGTCTCCTAAATTGAGTTCATTAATTGTCAACCAGGGTCAGTAAATTGCTGAAGTGTGGTGCACTATATGTGCCTAGGTATCTATTTCCCACTACGTTGTGTTTAGTGTTTTCTGATGTTTTTGGTTTTATGGTTTTATTTTGAAAAGGAAAAGAACTAAGTGCTAAATGAAGGGAAACTATTGGTAAAAACAGAGTGAAGCCTAAACTATGATGGTAAACAAATACAAATGCAATACTGAAACATAATCAAATCTAAACTATGACTAAGTAGAAACAAAGCTTGATAATGAATTTTAAACAAATGATTCAAAACATAAACTCAACTTGTCAAATGCTTTCATCAAAGGTGTTTTGAGAGAGAGCTTGAGACATGGTCAATTAAGTATGCAAATCCTATCTAAACAGTTAAACAACTAACTTATAATGATGCAACATTTTGTCCTTGATTAGATATTTGTTGAAGCATAATTGGAGTAAAACATTGATACCATCATAAGGTCTTTTACTCTAAGGCTAGTTCCTAACTCTATTCTGCCACTTAGTTTGATAACACTACACTTCACTCAAAGGTTAGAGATTTTTAAAATAGTCTTTTGAGGAAATGTTGTTTGTAGGATGATCAGGAAGTTGCAGAAGTACTTCAGGCCTTAAAATGATATTGTCTTCTGTTCATATGGTTATGAATCAATTATGGATTTTAGAACAAGAAGAGATTTGTGAATAATGAAGGCTGTTTTGTTAAGTTTAACAACTGAAGTAATCTAATATGCAATGAATGACAACTGAATATGAAGTGCAAATGCAATGAGTTGAGCTACAACCAAACCTAAAATGTCACTAGCCTAAAACAGTGTTAAACTACAAGTCATTATCAAACTTAAAGCAAAACAACTGAACATGAGTTAAGTGCAATTAAACTCCGGAGTATCCTAACTTATGCTATGCAAACAGAAAGACTGAAAGCAATTAAAAACTAAGATATCATGGCTATCTCCCACTCGTCATTATGATATGTTGGACAAGCGTTTAAGAGCAAGGACAACTATGGTACTTAGTGCAAACATACAACTAAAATATTCAAGATCACAATCATGCTTAAGACAGTATAAAGATTTCTTGGAAGATTTTCTTCTTGTGGAAGAGTACTTAGCATAAGTATAACTGTGATGGTGAATAAAAGAGATTACAATTAAATCCTACAATACTGTAGCCAATTCACATTCATCATTATAATCTTTTGGAAGAGCTTCTTCTTTTGGAAGAATTTTTAGAATGAGTATAACTACAGTAGCTAATGAAAGCAACTACGAACTCAACTTCAAAAACGTAAAGGCAGCTAGAATACTTATCTAAATTACGCAAATAAATCCGTGCAAGAGGCAGGGGCCCTCTACCACCTGACGAAATCTAACTCCAAATCAAATCAACGCTTTCAAAACAACATTGTCTGCTTCATTAAAAGTGAAATAACTTGAACAGAGCACTCTGCGTCTTCAGAAATGTAGCACAGAATCTAAGCAAAATCTAGGACAAAATCTAGCCTAGCTCTCGGTTTCCCAAGTGTTTATATAACAAATGTAAATAACAAGACTTGCAACAATTTCAAGAACATTGTCTTTCCTTATCGGAATCACATTAGGACTCTTGAAGTGGCTGCGTAAAAAGGAAACAGACATCTGGACTGAGACATTCCTAATAGAAGTCTGCCTTCCTAAATGTGTTCCCACGTACCAAAACCATACCCAGAATCCATTTCTTCCTTCATGGTGAGCAACGAACAATGTAGACATGACGTGGATTATGCCCATATGCGGTTTTTCTTGAGAGGCCACCTGGAACATACCCAAACGTGAAGACAGCTGCAGAATCGCTGGTTAGCTACGGAATGTCTGCATTCTGCAGCTAGTTCCGGTCAAAATGCATTACAATGACAAAAATCATAAAACTTAGCAAGTCAGTCATGTAAATCATTCTAGAAGTAATTTTAACTAAATTCATTGATCAATTGGGTCTAGGATAGCAATGGACAAAGGAAAATGAGGTAAATTAAGATGAAAGAAAGCACAATTTTGAGGCTCAACATACCCCCACTGCTGTATCTTTGCATGTCCTCATGCAAATTATCCTATGAACTCAGAGGCTTCTGCAAGAACATCTAATCCTCTCCTTCTCCTTTGTCTGGAAGCTAAAGATCTTCTGGGTTTTCTGATAACAAGTTTGAACCTTAGGTTGGTAAGTGCCCTGATTAGCTTTTTGTTCCTTTCCTTCAACTTTTCATTGGTCCTTTCCACTTTGTCTATATGTAGGGATAAGGTTGAGTTCATATCAGTTTTGAGCTTGACTTGATCCTTGAGAATTTCATTCTCATTTTTTATGTGTCTATTAAGTATTTCCAACTCATACCTATCCCTTCTTAATACATCTATTTCAGACAGTGGAGGACTAGGGGTTCTCTCCTTACTTTCTAAAGCTCTCCTTTCCAAAGTTTCCACATAGTCATAAATTTCTTGTTGAGCAAGGTCAATTTTAGGGGTTCCTTCATTAAAATCCTCTTCATCATCTTCTTCAATGGATGTTTCCTCATCTTCTATATTAATCACCCCTGTTTGTTTGATTTGAGTTTTCTTTAGTTTCCCCTTTAGTCTGTGGCTTCTTCTTGGCTGAGAAGATCCCTCTTCTTTCTCCATGGCAGATTTCCTGATTACTTTTTCTTTCTTAAGTTGTCTCTTGATTTGAGTCAACTTCTCTGAGATGATTTCCTCACTACTTTCTTGGACTGTTTTGTCAATTTCAACTTTTGAAGCTCTCCATTTTCTACTTCTTCTTGTAGGATGTGGTTCCGGTGAGGGTTCTTTTGGCTCTTCAAAATGATTTCTTATCAAGAAATTGTCCCATGTATCATTTGTTTTGGTTAAATGATGTTCAATCAAAATTTTAACCAAACCATGATGATATAAAGTTGTCTCTAAAAATTGAACCCTTCTTTGAACACAGGAAGCCATCTTTTTCAAGCTTTGAAGCAAGAAATAGGGTAGGTTTAAGTCTTCCCCCAGAAAATGCATTATCAGTCTAATGTGGTAGACATAAAATGCACCATATCTACCCTCATATGTAATAAATTTTTGCAGAAGAAGTAGTATGTTTCTCCATTTATTTTTCAATGCAGAACTTGGAATTCCTTTCTTAAATACAGTGACATCCATACCTGGTGATTTTAGAATTTGCTTCCAGGATTCATTGTGGAATTCTCTGTTTTTGAACCATCTCTCTCCATTTCTAAGCAACCTTGTAGCTTCTGCGATGAAAACTTCAGTGACAGTAAATTTGACATCTCCCACTTCAACTTCAGCTCCTTGAAATGATCTTGTAAATGTTTTAGTGACTTCTTTGTGGAAGCCATTAAATTTCTCCAAAAATTGAAGCCATCCTATCTGTTGCAACATTTCTTTGCATTGAGGGTAGCCTTCTAAATATTTTGAACCCACTGGTTCAGTTCTTACAATGAAACCCATGATTGCTTCTTCAATGTTTAGATTAACACTCTTCTACCCACAGAAACAATAACTTTCACCTTTGAATTAAAATGGCTTCAAGTTCTAAATGACAATGGCTTCAAATTTCGGAATGATATACCTCTGGTTGATAGTGACAACAGCTTCAAACTTCGGACTGATATGCCTCTAGTTGACAATGAAAACAGCTTCAAATTCCCACACTGCTATACCTCTATCTCTCGGTGGCAAATAGCTTCAAATTCCCATACTGCTATATCTCTGTCTCTTGGTAACAAATGGCTTCAAATTCTTCAATGCTATACCTCTGTCTCCCGGTGACAAATGACTTCAAATTCTTCTCTGCTATACCTCTGTGTTTATAGTGATAATGCTCAATATCTGCCCACAGTGATACTTTGTCTGCCCACGGAATCAAATGGCTTCAAATTCTCACGCTGCTATACCTTTGTGTTTACCCTTTTGCTCTGCTCTCGGTGGTAAGGATATCTCTGTTTGCGAAATGAAGTGCCGGCTACAGAACGGAGTGATGGAAGTAGTCACAGAATGGGGTAATGGAGTGAGGTGGAGGAAACGAATTAATGATTGAAAAGACGGCGAAGATTTTTACAACGGAAAAGAGAATCATCATTGAATGATTTGGTTAAGTGACGTGAAGAATTCAAACACCTCGGCCATTTTAACCGCTTAAATGATGTCGGATATGGAATTTGAAATGAGATATTTTAATCCAAAGTCTGTGGAGGGTTTATTGGTCTTGATCAATAAAAATAATTAAAACAACCTTTTCGAACAATTCATAACTAAAACTATGCTAAACTTTATGAAATGCCATTATAATCTAAACTTGTTACCTTTTCTTTTCATTTGATTTTTGTAGTCTTTGTCTTCTTTGTTCTCCTTTGGAAGAGTCTTCATAATTCTTCTTGATGCTTCTTATTCATGGATACACTGGATCTTTTGTTGCAATTCTAATGTCTGTTGACTAATGCCTTCAGGATTTGTAGCTGCGGAATGTCTGGCTAGCTGCGGAAAGGTTGAACAGCTGCAGAATGTCTGTTAAGCTGCAGAATGTACCTGTAGAGAATTTTGATCATGGAATGGAGTGGTTTGGGAATATAGGTGAAATTTTATATGGTATGAATGAAGATGGATGATGAGACATGATGTGTATGAAGTGGATGATGAAATGGAATGGATTCAGTTTATGAAATGGAGTGAAAGAACATAAGAACTGCCCTGCAATCCATGACATGTTTTATTCATTTACAGCAAGACATCAATCTTCAAATTTTGACATGAAAATGAGATGGATGGAGTATGGAATGAGATGAATGAAACATGGAATGAAGTAGAATATGATTGAATGAATGAAATGGAGTATGGATGGATAAGTGAATGGAGTGAAATGAAATGAGATGGATCATAAGCACTATGGATCTGAACTTATGATTTTGTAACAGCTGCTTGTAAAAACAAAATGGAAAAGTTAGAGTGTCAGAGAGACTCTGATTTTCACCCTATCTTTTATGTATAAACATGCCAATCAATGATTGGTTTTCATGTTTATACCTTTATTTATTTATTTTATTTTATTTTTTTAATTTATTTATTTATTTATTTTTTTCATGTCCTACTCTACTTGAAAAAGAAAATTCTTGTTCAAGTATATGAGTACTTCCAATGGAACCATGTCTGTAACAAGATGATAGATAAACTCATATGCAGGTTTGAAAGATACTCTTTGATATGTACCTGTATATGAGATGCCAGCTGTCTTGATTTAGATGATGTCAGAAGATATTGAATAATTGAGCATTGGAATCCGATGACTGAATTGAACCAAGATTCAATGTAATATTGTCTTCCTTGTCTTTCCTCTATCATGAAATGCAAGTCTTCGGAGATGTGATCTTCATTCATAGAATATAGTGATAGGCATGCATGAGACTTTTCAATCTCTGGTTCCAATATCTCCTCTTTATCAATAGAAATCCCTGATTCTTGGACCTTATTTGAGTCTTCTTCTTCTGTTTGTTGTTCTTCAATGACAACTGGTGAATCATTTTGCAATACCTCAGAATTGTAAGTTGATTGAGGTGTTTTATTGTTGGGGATATGAAATGGTTGTGGAGGTAGTGGAGTGGGGAATCTTTGGGGTGTTTGTGTGGATGGTAATGGGAAAGGTTGAATTGAGGTCAAATGAGGGTGATATTGATGTTGTAGTGGAGGTAAATGGTATGGATAACATTGGTCATGGTATTGAGGATAGAAAGAGAAAGATTGAGGATATGGTGGATTTCCTTGATGGAGCCTTTGCCAACTTTGTTGCCAAGGTTGGTTTTGATGTTGGGATTGAGATGGCCAAGGTTTCCAAGGTTGATTTTGAGGTTGGGATTGAGATGGCCAAGGTTGCCAAGGCAAGGGTGTTCTCCAATTACCTTGAGGTTGTTGTGCATAACCTTGAAACTGTGCATAAGGATATTGCATCATATTGGGTTGATGAGGCTGCCATAGTCCTCTTGGAGCTACATAACAAAGTTTCTCTTGTGCTTGATTTGCTCCATTATCCTTCTGGTAAATTGCCTTCAACCTTGGTAATGATGGGCAATCTTCAGTAGTATGTGATCCTGCACAAATTTTACACATTTTAATGTTATCAAGTGGACATTCAAGCAAAGCATGTTTCTTTCTACATTTAGGGCAAAATATAAATGAAGCAACTTTTTGCTTGTTTTGCATTCTTAGCATGTCAATTTGTTCATTTAAATTACCAAGAATGTTTAGCAGATTGTTAGGTTCAGTTTGACTTACCAATATTGAAGCTGACTTACTTACTCTTGCGATAAATGGATCTTGAGGGGATCTTACACACTTTGCTTTTCCTCTTGATATGTTCTTGCATAGTTCACAAATTTCTTGAAATGGTAATTGATAGACATCTCCTTTTCCCACAAGATTAAGAAGATCAATCCATTCATCCTTTATAGCATTTAGTAGGAGAGTTTTTAATGCATATGATCCTAAATTATGCAATTTAGATCTTTTGATATTATAAATAAATCTCTCCACTAAATCTTCTAGGCTTTCATCCTCTTTTTGGTTCATCTTAAGGACTTCATTTCTAAGGTCATGGTGCATGCAATAACCTTTATATTTTTCCAAAAATACTCTTTTCATATCATCCCATGTCCCTATAGAATTTGTTCCTAAAGTCATGAACCATCTAAGAGCTCTATCCTTCAATGTTACCGGAAACAAATTCAATTTTTGCATGTGCAATGAGTAGCCATAAGATCTAGAAATTATTTCAAATTCAAAAAGAAAGGTTTCCGGGTCTTCTGATCTCATACCTCTAAAGTTAGGAAGTACAGATGGATGGATGTTTTTCATTTGAATATTGACATCAGTTTCTTGAATGGGAAATCCAAAAGGATCTTCCTCATTGTCATCATCTCCATCCATTTCTTCAACCTGCTTTATCACCTCTTCTTCTACCTGCAAAAATATGAATTCATGATGTGGATGTGTGGCTCTTACTGCACCACATGATATAGTGGGTGTGGTAGGTGATTGAAGTTTTTGTTTTTGTTTTTGTGGATGTAGGAAATCAGGATACCTAGCTACACTTCCCTGGCAACGGCGCCAAAATGTTTGTGCTCAACCTAGTCTCCTAAATTGAGTTCATTAATTGTCAACCAGGATCAGTAAACTGCTGAAGTGTGGTGCACTATATGTGCCTAGGTATCTATTTCCCACTACGTTGTGTTTAGTGTTTTCTGATGTTTTTGGTTTTATGGTTTTATTTTGAAAAGGAAAAGAACTAAGTGCTAAATGAAGGGAAACTATTGGTCAAAACAGAGTGAAGCCTAAACTATGATGGTAAACAAATGCAAATGCAATACTGAATCAGAATCAAATCTAAACTATGACTAAGCAAAAACAAAGCTTGATAATGACTTTTAAACAAATGATTCAAAACACAAACTAAACTTGTCAAATTCTTTCATCAAAGGCATTTGAGAGAGAGCTTGAAACATGGTCACTAAGTATGCAAATCTTCCTAACTAAACAGTTTAAACAACTAACTTATAATGATGCAACATTTTATCCTTGATTAGAGATTTGTTGAATTATGTTTGGAGTAAAACATTGATACCATCATAAGATCTTCTACTCTAAATCTAATTCCTAGCTCTATTCTGCAACTCAGTTTTATAACACTACACTTCACTCAAAGGTTATAGATTTTTTGAAATAGTCTATTGAGGAAAATGTTTGTTTGTAAGATGATAAGGAAGTTGCAGAAGTACTTCAGGCCTTAAAATGATATGGTCTTCTGTTCATATGGTTATGAATCAATTATGGATTTTAGAACAAGAAGAGATTTGTGAATAATGAAGGTTGTTTTGTTAAATTTAACAACTGAAGTAATCTAGTATGTAGTGAATGACAACTGAATATGGAGTGCAAATGCAATGAGTTGAACTACAACCAAACCTAAAATGTCACTAGCCTAAAACAGTGTTAAACTACAAGTCATTATCAAACTTAAAGCAAAACAACTGAACATGAGTTAAGTGCAATTAAACTCCGGAGTATCCTAACTTATGCTATGCAAACAGAAAGACAGAAAGCAATTAAAAACTAAGATATCATGGCTATCTCCCACTCATCATTATGATATTTTGGACAAGCGTTTAAGAGCAAGGATAGCTATGGTACTTAGTGCAAACACACAAATGAAGCGTTCAGGATCACAATCATGCTTAAAACATTATAAAGATTTCTTGGAAGAGTTTCTTCTTGTGGAAGAGTATTTAGCATAAGTATAACTGTGATGTTGAACAAAAGAGATTACAAATAAATCCTACAATACTATAGCCATTTCCCATTCATTTTCATAATCTGTTGGAAGATTTTTTAGAACGAGTTATTACTATAGTAACTAATGAAAACAACTACGAATTCAACTTCAGAAAAACGTAAAGGCAGCTAGGATACTTATCTAAATTACGCAAATAAATCCATGCAAGAGGCAGGGGCCCTCTACCACCTGACGGAATATAACTCCAAATCAAATCAACGCTTTCAAAACAACACTGTCTACTTCATTAAAAGAGAAATAACTTGAACAGAGCAATCTGCGTCTTCAGAAATGTAGCACAGAATCTAAGCAAAATCTAGCCTAGCTCTCGGTTTCCCAAGTGTTTATATAACAAATGTAAATAACAAGACTTGCAACAATTTCAGGAACATTGTCTTTCCTTATCGGAATCACATTAGGACTCTTGAAGTGGCTGCGTAAAAAGGAAACGGACATCTGGACTGAGACAATCCTAATAGAAGTATGCCTTCCTAAATGTGTTCCCACGTACCAAAACCATACCCAGAATCTGTTTCTTCCTTCATGGTGAGCAACGAACAATGTAGACATGACGTGGATTATGCCCATATGCGGTTTTTCTTGAGAGGCCACCTAGAACATACTCAAACGTGAAGACAGTTGCAGAATCGCCGGTTAGCTACGGAATGTCTGCATTCTACAGCTAGTTCCGGTCAAAATGCTTTACAATGGAAAAAATCACAAAACTTAGCAAGTCAGTCATGTAAATCATTCTAGAAGTAATTTTAACTAAATTCATTGATCAATTGGGTCTAGGATAGAAATGGACAAAGGAAAATGAGGTAAAGTAAGATGAAAGAAAGCACAATTTTGAGGCTCAACAGTTTCCACCAGAAAACTCCTTGGGAACTCGACCTCAAGAAACTTGTAAAACAAATTGATAGAGACGATGAGATGGAGGAGCTATTTGTAGTGCCCCTCTACTCCGATATGGTCAGAAGATTAGAGGTGGAAGAGTAGCAGCTCCTGCCTATATTCCAGTGCTACGATCACCTACAATGCCCCGGGTGGCACCGTGAGGCTACGAACTTGAGCACATAGAGCGACGTTACACAGTACAAAACCGATAGTGGCCACATTTTACCTTTGAAACAAACTCGATCTCTTCCACATGATTACATCCATCATTTTTCTGACTATAATAGATCTAATCAAATCTATGTTGATCTAGCATATTCACACATAGATGTAACCATATCTTACACAAACATGTCCTCTCTCCTTTCTTCCCTTAGAGCCAAAACATAACCTTTGTCTCGCAAGCACTACAAGAAAAAAGGACATTGGTGAGGGTCATTATTGTGACAGTCCTTTAAGGTCCGTCAGCAATGTCACATATGGTGACGGTCCTTAAAAAGGCATCATTGTAAGTGTATATAGTGATGGTCCTTTAAGGTTCGTCGCCAAATTCATTTTCAATTACACTTTTGGTGAGGGTCGTTAAAGGCCCGTCACTAATTCGCTCTTTGGTGACACTTCTAGTGACGAACTTTTAATGACCCTCACCAATGATCTTTTTTTTACTTTTGGTGACGGTCAAAAAATTTTCATCATCATTGATCATTCTAATGAGTTTTTGGTGACGCTATGTGCCTGTTAATATATTTTTTGTCAAAAGATAATGATTTAAGACCATTATTGTGGAGTCTTCTTTATAATATGTCCAATGCCATAGTGGTTATATTTAGTCAATTTGGTAAGAAGTAATTAGTGTGTATCATTTCCCTTGAGTAATGACTATTCAAATAGATTTTTCCTATGAGTCAACACATGATTCATATCTATTAAGTTTATTATCTAGAAAATTCCCTTTAGATAAAGTTCCACTAGTGTGTGTAGGAAATATATTATTTAATACTTAATCAAACTACATCAATTATATTAATGATAAATACATAACACTCCTCAACAATCTCGAAACACCTTAAATTAATGCTTTGGCACGCACTAACATTTCTTAGCACCTCACATGTCTTGAAACATCTTTGTACCTAGAAGATATTTTCATGACACTGATGCCAAAGCACATGGTGGCATGCGCTAGCACAACATAGAACACTCCTAGCATGTGTTGGCATGCATGTAGTCCCTAGAATTCCCTAGAATTCCTTGGTTGCATGCATTGACATACATTAGCACTTGGCACACAATGCCACTTGGCACACAATGCCACTTGGCATGTATTGGGACCTATTATTAGTGTGCCTAGCATGCCCCTTTTGAAAAATATAAAGTCCCAACTTATTAACCCTCTTATGTGTTCATTTCCTTTCATTTTAGCTTGGTTTTTCCTTTTGTTGCCTTGACACTTCTTGACACATATTGACATACCCTGGCACCCAACACATCCTTAGCACCTGGCATGTATTGGCATATCTTGGCACTATTTGGCACATATAATTAGCACACCCTGGAACTCCCTAGCACACTTTGGCACTTCTTAATATGCCTTGTTATTCCCTACCATGCCTTACTAATTCTTAGCATACCCTATGACTCCCTCCTTGGCATGAAAACTACCACTCATTAACATTGGTCCCTCGCACATGTTCCTTATATTCATTAACCTCCATGATTTTTGACCTAATGCTCCCTTAATGTTTTGTCCTAGTATTCCTTAATGTTGCTTAACATGCATTAGCACTCTCTTGCCCACATTAGCACTCTTCAACATCCCTTCCACTTCATAACATGCATAACACTCCCTGACACATATTGGCGCTTGGCACTTGTCAGATCTTGGAAAGTATTAGCATGTATGGAATACATTGAGATTCCTTGGTATTATTTGGCATGGTTTAATATTAAATTTATTTGAGATCAATTGTTGGAAAGTAGATGAGAAGCAACAATGGAACACTTGGCCCTTAGAATGAACTAAGACTTTGCAATTGGCACCTATTGGCACCTGGTGTTGGTGTACCTAGCATGCCCCTCTTGGAAAAGGTAAATTGATGATTTAATCACCCTCTTATGTGTTTATTTCCTTTTAGTTTAACTTTTTTCTCACTTTTGTTTCCTTGACAGTCCCTGACACGCATTGACACACCCTTGCACACCTTGGCACGCCTTCTCACTTGGCACGCCTTCTCACTTGGCACATCTTAGCATGTTTGACATGCCTTCACACTATATGGCACATCTTAACATTCCCTATCACGCCTTGGCACTCATGTCTTCACATCTAGCCTTTAAATTTTTTCACGACTTGGGAACCCAATCAAGTCCTTGGCTACTGCAGTTCATGTGACAATATTGGCCTGCTTCAACCGCAACAACTTGAACAATTGCACCTACTACAAGTAGATTGTGCCTTGTTCACCTAATAACTGCCTATAGCTCATCTTATGCCACTCATGTCCAAGCTCAACTTGTCCCACTTAACCAGTTACCAAAACAAGGATCACATGATCTAGCCATGGCCATAAAACAACTAAGCAACATAGCTTACAGTACAGACAATATTTCACATGTATGTTTAGTTCATATAAATAGTAGAACATTGACTAAGAGTTTGCAAGAACCACAAGATGCACAAGGCACACAAGTGCCCAAAAAATTATACACAACAATGTAAAATATGCAAATATCTATAATAGTTTAAAACATGAGCATGTAGCCAAAGTGTGCCACACCTCATTTTAAAAAAATAGCTAAAGGAAAAACAATGTTGTGCCTAGCACAAAGTGATTTCTCTTTGTTTAAAACTGTTATGTCGAGCCTCGTATAACAACCTAGGCTTGCCTCCTGTAAATCATATTCTAAACTTCTCCTAACACACTTTGTCCTTAGCAAACTTGAATTTGCTGACACTCCCTGGCACACACTTTTATTCGTTCCTTTCCATGAATTTTGACCTAGTTATCCCTTGATATGCCCCAACACTCCCTAACACACTAGTCCAACATGCATTGACATTGTTTGACATGTGTTAGCATGCATTTTCATTCCTTTTCATGCCCTAACCCTCCCTAGCTATCATGCCCTCACAACTACCCTTACTTAATTTGCAACTTGGGAACCCAACCAAGCCCTTGCTTGACTACAAGAGCTTGACCAAGTTATGGTTACTACAACTAGACTATGTTGTTGAATTGTGTAGCTTGGGAGGTACTCCACAAGCCTAGTGAGATGGGTTTGTGTGAGTTTGGTCATAAAGGCTTTGTGGGAAAAGAAGCCAAGCAAATTTATTTTGGACCCAAGATGGGGTTTAAAATCTAAAAGAAAATTAAAAAGGGAAATTAATATTTCCTAAGGTCGAAGTGGATAAAACTCGTAAGTTCTAGAGGGTTCCTAAGAGGTCTAGGAAAAACTATTTAAGGAGGTTTTAGGATGAAGGAAATAACATCAAGTGAGAAGGAGCTCATTTTGTCAAGGGGGTGAAGAGAGATGTAGTCCTAAAGAGGCCATGATCATTATCATGTCTAGCATTCATTAAGATGCCTTAGTATGATATTCCATGGTTTAATATTAAAGTTATTTGAGATCAATTATTGGAAAGTAGAAGATAAGTAACAAAGGATGATTTGGCACTTAGAATGCACTAACACTTGGCACTTGACACTTGTTTCCACCTAGTGTTGGTGTGCATAGCATGCCCCTCTTGGAAAATTTAATTTTATGACTTATTAATCCTATGATGTGTTCATTTCCTTGTATTTTAACTTGTTTATCCTTTTTGTTGCCTTGATAGTCCCTGGCACATATTGTCACACCCTTTCACATATTTTCATGCCTTCTCACTTGACACATATTAGCATATTTAACATGCCTTCTAACTATCTGGCACATGTTAGAATTCCTTAGCATGCCTTGGCACTCATTCCCTCACAACTAGCCTTACATTTTTTCATGACTTGGTAACCCAATCAAGTCCTTAGCTACTGCAGTTCATGCGACATTGTTCTGCTTTAGCCATAACAACTTGATCAATTGAACCTACTACAAGTAGATTGTGCCTTGTTCAGCTAAGAACCGTCGCCTTGTTCAGCTAAGAATTGCCTATAACTCATCTTAGGCCACTCACGTCCAAGCTAAAATTTACCCACTTAAGAACTTACCAAGACAAAGATCACATCTAGCCATGGCCATAAAACAACCAAGCAACATAGCTTACATAGGAAATATTTCACATGTATGTCCAGTTCATATAAATATTAGAGCATTAACTGAGAGTTTGCAAGAACCAAAAGATACACAAGACACACAAGATATAAGTCGGCACAAGCTGACTGCCTCAAAACTTATACACAACAATTTACAATATGCAATTGTCTAAAATAGTTTAAAACATGACCATTCGGCCAAAGTGTGTCACATGTCATATAAAAATAATAGTCAAAGAAAAAATAGTATTGTGCCCAACAAAAATTCTCCCTTTGTCTAAATTTTTTTTCTCGAGCCCCTTATAAAAATCATAGGCTTGCCTCTTGCAAATCCTATTATGAACTTCTTCTAACGCACTTCATCCTTCGCACACTTGAATTCACTGACACTCCCTCGCATACACTCTTAATTGTTCATTTCCATGCATTTTGACCTAGTTCTCCCTTGTGATGCCTCGACACTCCTTAACACTCCTCAACATGCATTAAAATTTTCCATCATGTGTTAGCACACCTTTTCATTCCTTGGCATGCCCTAACCCTCCCTAGTTATCATGCCCTCACAACTACCCTTAATTAATTTTTAACTTGGGAACCCAGCCAAGTCCTCGCTTGACTATAGGAGTTGGACCAAGTTCGATTACTACAAATAGACTATGTTGTTGAATTGTTTAGCTTGGGAGGTACTCCACAAGCCTAGTGTGATGGGCTTGTGTGAGTATAGCCACAAACGGATTTGTTGGAAAATAACCCAAGTGAAGGGCTTTGGACCTGAGATGGGGTTTAAAATCTAAAAGAAAATAAAAAAAGAAAAAATAATATTTCCTAATGTCTAAGTGGATAAAGCTTGTAATTTCTAGAGCGTTCTTAAGAGGCCTAGATAGGAAAATATATTTAAGGAGGCCTTAATATGAATGCGAGAACATCAAGTGAGAAGGTGTTCATTTGATCAAGGAGGCCAGGAGAGATGTAGTCCTAAATTAGGTCGAGTTAGAGGGTTGAGTATCATTTCTAAAGGGAGACAATGATCATCCACCTATAGTAAGATCATCATGTGAGGGTTCACAAGAATGTCACATACCTTAATGGGTTTGAGATAGGAAGTAGGATGGCATATTGTTGGTTCTCTTATGGTAGATCAAGCTCAAGAGAGGCGACTCATGAGAATTTGGGCATGTGATTTCAGTGGTTTTTTTATGTGAAGGCCGCATCAAATTTTGAAATAGTAGAGAGTGTAGAGACCCTAACTTGTGGTGATTAGTAGGTTACAAGGTCTATGATAAATAATGACACAACTGGAGGAGGGTATACACTAGAATTTAGGGCCAGAACAGAAGTAGTCGCAGGTGTAATATTGACTGAGGTAACTGTAGTTTGAGAGTCATAGAGATCTAAAGTTCAAATAAATATTTGTTCAAAGAAATGCACAGAATCTATGGATTCATATGAGCTAGGCCAAGTCTCTTATGGAGGAAAGAGTTTTCGTTTTTTATATGGGTGGATAGGGTATGTTATAAAGAAATTAGAATCGAAGTATAATTCCCTATTTAGGGATTTTTCCTGGAATGTTCAATCCATAAGGTATACCATTAAGAATGTGACAAATTTTCATAGAAGAAGAGGGGTTGTGACCCTTATAGAGAGGTTTATCTCTACAATATATACCACAAATTTGGAAGATGGTTTGCAGAATTATGTGCAGAGATAGAAAATCCAAAGGAAGGTGGAACCTGAGTAGAAGATGGAGCAGAAGAAATGTGCCATATGAGGAATAGTTTGACATGAAGAGGAGTTGATTTTGGTGGAATGTCCATAGATTTTTGGACAAAGAACTGAAGCAGCCTATCAATATTTAGTCAATGGACTGTAAATGGATGATTTGTGACCCTTGTTCAATCATCTACAAATTGTTAGAAGGATGACAATATGAGTAGTTCAAATTTTTTCATATATTGGACAACAAAAAATTGGTACACAAGAATAGTGATTTTGAGAGGACTCAAATCACTATTAGGTGGACTATTTGAAGAGCCTTGTATTAGGGCAATGTTGTGGGAACTAGATCAGTAAAAGAATTGACTATGGTTGGGAAAATTGATGCCAGTCCAAGTAAAGTTAGGGGGTTTTTAGGTGGATGTCAAATAAGAGCTCTAAGTCTTGTACTTGTGAAGGAAAACAAGACTGGTAGACGGGTAGGTGTATTGGGCCTAAGGACATGCATAATTTGAAGGACTAAAGTAGCAGTCAAGTGGGCTAGGAAACTATCCCTAGTTCATTGTATTGTAGAGTATTGTGTCATTGAGAAGAATGGAAACCTCCATATCCCTAGCACTCTAGTATTCCTTAGCACTGCCAAACATGCCTTGTCACTCCTCCTTAGCACACTTGGAACTCATTGAAACTTCTTGTCACACACTCTTATTTATTCATTTCCATGCATTATGATATAGTGCTCCCTTGTGTTTCTCTAGCACTCCTTAACACTCCTTGGCACACATTGGCACACCCTGGAACTTGGCACATCTTGGCATGCTTTCCAATCACTCTATCATGCCTTGGAATTTCCTAGCATGCCTTGTCAATCCCTCCTTAGCACACCTATAACTTGATAACACTCCCTATCACACACTCTTATTCATTAATTTCCATGCAATTGAAACTATTCCTCCATTTTGTTTCCCTGGCACTCCCTAGCATGCGTTGGTGAGCACATAGCACATATTGGAATGCCTAACATGCCCTGGAAATTTCTAGCATGTGTTAGAACATCATTGGATTTCCTGCACACCTTGGCACTTCCTAGTTGCCATGCCCTCATAGATAAACTTACTTTTTTGTGACTTGGGAACCCAACCAAGTCATTGGAAAATAGTGTCGTGTCTAGCACAAAGTATCCCTTTGTCTGAAACTGCTTCATCCATCCCCTTATCGAAATCATAGACTTGCCTCCTGCAAGTCCTATTATGAAATTTTCCTAACACACTTCGTCCATGGGACACTTGGAATTCACTGGCACTCCCTGAAAAACACTCTTATTCATTCGTTTCGATGCACTTTTAACTAGTTCTCCCTTCTGATTCCCTAACACTCCCAAACACTCCCAAACGCTCCTTGTCATGCATTAACACAAAATGGCATGTGTTAGCACACCTTTTAATTCATTGGGATGCCCTAGCACTCCTTAACTATCATGTCTTCATAACTACCCTTAATTTTTTTAGACATGGGAACCCAACCAATTCCTACCTCAACTACAACAACTTAACCAAGTTTCATTTACTACAACTAGACTATGCCTTGTTCACCTAAGAATGGCTTATAACTAATCTTAGGCTACTCATGGAAAATATTAACTTGTCCCACTTAACAAGTTACGAAGTCAAGGCTCATGTCCAATCGTGGCCATAAAACAGCTAAGAAACATAGTTTACATCTTGTCATGCCATAATACCTAGAACGTATAACAATACCTTGGCACTATGTGGTACGTCTTAGCATCCCCTGCATTCCTTGACATGCTTTGGAACTCCCTAACACACCCTACCATTCCCTGAAATGCCTTGGAACTCTAGCATGCCTTGACATTTCCTAGCATATAACCTTTTCATTCCCTCTTTAGCATAGTTGGAACTCACTGACACTCCCTATCAAACACTCTATATTCGTTCATTTCCATGCATTTTGAATTAGTTCATCCTTATGTTTCCATGGCACTCCTTAACACTCCCTGACACACATTGGCACACCTTGACACTTGGCACATCTTGGCATGCCGCCCTGGCACTCTAGCATCCCTTGGCACTACCTAACATACATTTTCACTCCCTCCTTAGCACACCTAGAATTTTCTAACAATCCCTATCACACACTCTTATTCATTCATTTCCATGCATTTGAAACTATTTTTCCCTTGCTTTTCCCTAACACTCCATAACACTCCCTGACATGCATTGGCACACCCTAGCACCTGGCACATCTTTGCATTACCTAACCTCTAGCATACCTTGTCACTCTCTCCTTAGCACACTTATAACTCACTGGCACTTACTGTCACAATCTCTTAATTGTTCATTTGCATGCATTATTTTCACCTAGTGTTCCCTTGTGTGTCCCTAGGACTCCCTAACACTTCCTATCATGTGCTGGCACACTCTGGCACCTCGCACATCTTGGCCACATGCCACTCTGATACACTAGCATTGCTTAGCACTGCCTAGCATACCATGTCACTCCCTCTTTAGCACACCTAGAAGTCGCTGACACTCACTGTCACACACTCTTATTCATTCATTTCCATGCCTTTTTACATAGTGCTCCATTTTTTTTCCCTGAAACTCACTAACACTCAACACACATTGGCACTTGGAACCTCTTGGTATGATTCCCTAGCACTCTAATATGCCTTGGAAATATCTAGCATATCTTGTCACTCCCTCCTTAGAAAAACTGGAACTCCATAGCATGCCCTATAACTCCTTGGCACTTAGTGGAACTTGAAAATTCTTGGAATGTGTTTGGATGCCCTAGAATTCCTTGGCATGGTTAAAGATAAAAAAAAAATTGAGATCAATTATTCACAATTAAGAGAGAAGTAATAGAGGATGATTTGGCACTTCAGACATGCTAAAAATTGGCCCTTGGTATGTATTGGCACTAGTGTTGGTATGCCTAGTGTTCCCCTCTTGAAAAGGTAAGGTCCTGAATTATTAACCCTCATATGTGTTCATTTATTTTCATTTTAACTTGGTGTTCCCTTTTGTCGCCTGACACTCCTTGACACGGGTTCGCATACCCTAACACTTGGCACATCTCATCATGCCTTAACACATGACATGTCTTGGCATGCATTGGCATGCCTTGGCACTATCTGGCACATGTTAGCACACCTTGGCACTTCTTGAAATTCCATAGCATTCCCTAGCATGCCTTTTCACTCCCCCCTTCACACATTTGACACTCGCTGACACTCCCCAACGCACCCTCTTATTCATTAATTTCCATTCATTTTCACTCGATCATTTATGTTTGATGGGGTGAATGTATAGAAAAAGTTCCCTTAAGAGAATAAAAAAAATATCGCACCATTACTGACATAAGTAATTGCGATATTCTACTTGAATGACATTAGGAAACTACACAAGAGATTTTACGAATGACATTTTTAGGGTTTTTTTAATGGTGTGGGAATGGTAAGAAGTGAGTGGTAAATATGATGTGTGAATGATTAGAATACCTTCTCACTCCCTCCTTGGCATGAAAACTAGCACTCATTGCCACTCTCTGACACACCCTCATATTCATTCACTTCCATGCATTTTGACCTAGTGCTCCCTTGTGTTGTCCTAGTACTCCCTAACACTCCTCATCATGCATTGGCACTCTCTACTTAGCACTTTTCGACATGCCCTACCACTTCATAGCATGCATAACACTCCTTGACATACATTGGCACTTGGCACATGTTAGGGCTTGGAAAGTATTTGCATGTTTGACATGCATTGATATGACTTGGTATGCTTTGGCATGGTTTAATATTAAATTTATTTGAGATCAATTATTGGAAAGTAGATTAGAAGTGATAGAGGAAGATTTGGCACATAGAATGCACTAACACTTGGCACTTGGCACCTATTCACACCTAGTGTTGGTGTTCCTATCATGCCCCTCACAGAAAAGGTAAATTGATGAATTATTAACCTTCTTATGTGTTCATCTCCTTGTAGTTTAAATTTTTTCTCTATTTTTTTTCCTTGATTGTCCCTAACATGCATTGTCACACCCTTGCACATCTTGGCATGCCTTAACACTTGGAAAATCTTAGCATGTTTGACATGCCTACACACTATCTGTCACATATTAGCATTCCCAAGCATGCCTTGGCACTCATGCCCTCACAACTAGCCTTACTTGGGAAACTTACATTCCCTAGAACACCTTGACACTCTCTAGTTGTCATACTACCATAGATAGCCTTACTTTTTTGCAACTTGGGAACCCAACCCAATCATTAGAAAAACAATGTTGTGCCCAACCTAAAGTCTCCCTCTCTCTTAAATTACTTTTTCCACACCTTATCTCAACAAACACGGAGGCCTTCTCCACCCTCATGAGAGTGTGAGTATGATGAAGGTAAAACTAAAATATCATCTGACCATTTCAGTAAGGTGAGTTAATGCTTCAATAAGTGAGGAGGGTAGGACAATCTAGTCAAGTCTCGATTCTTCTCATTTTCGCAAGAATAAGGGTGTCGATGATTTCTTATTTGGTCTAACATTTGAAGTGCGTGTGTTGGGGGGGGGAGGGGGGATGGGGGGTGCGTGAAGAAATAAGGATAACCTTACCTTCAAACTAAGGTAATACCATTACTTAGTCATAATACTTATCAAGCCTTAGACTCATGACCCATTTACCTCGAAGTATGTTAGTGACTTATATGATCTTTATATATGTAATCATGCTTTTATGTAATATCCTCGATAATGACTCTAACATTGTCATAACCATGTAAAAAAAATCTAGGATTAACAACCATTGACCTTAAGAAGCTTCGTTAAATTTGAGCTTTCCAACTCATCTCATGTTGATGTGCATGTAGAGGTAAAGCATCTCTCTCAACTGCAACAAGAAGTAATGAATCCTTATTTTCCATTCCATAGGCACGATGAAAGATAACTAACATTTGAATAAAGAGAGGGCTTACTTTATTGCCTACCTTTTGTGTTGAGATTGCAACAAGATGATGAGCTTAGTGAAAATAGTCGCCTTCACTAAGTGGGCCCGTAGGCTATTTTGGTGCAAGTCTATTTTTAGACATGTCGATCATATTCTATGAGTTGCAGGATGTTATTTGTGGATGGTTGGTCAAGTTGGAAAAATATATGGACTTCTATTTTTAGACATATTGGGCGGAATCTATTTTTAGATTGCCAGTCTAAAAATAGATATGTCGAATATTATTAGCTCTTAATAATATTTGGACTATAAACATTAACTTATTCTCTTGGAGCACTTCAGTTAAGTGCACAGATGTGGCACAGGAGCTGACAGAATGAATTATGCTATTCCTGAGGGTTAAGTGGAGCTGTTGCATGGAGACTTCAGTTAGAACTCATGTGACAGAGTTTGGTGGAGTTGTAGAAGTAGTTGGTGGAGTTGTGTTCAGTTTAACTCAGTTAGACACAGTTGAGCTAGTTTTATCTAGTCTAACTGATTGATACACTAGTGAGAGTGGTGTGAATTAATTAATAATTAATTCACTAAATATTAACTCATTAATCAACTGAAGAATACATCAGTTAACTATAGTGCATGGACAGTTTCAGTGGAGACCAGTGGAGAGATAGGTGAAAGGGAAAGATGACTATCAGTTGTGACTATAATGATGCATTGATTGCATCCAACACTCAGTAGAGATGCTAATGAGGATTGCGTGAGCAAGTCCGGACCAATTTTAGTTCATTCAGAGCCATTCTTCAGCAGGGATTGCGTAGTAGAGGCAAGCTAGTAGGTGGCAAATATCGGTGCATGGATTTGCAAGATCGGGCCTGATTAGTGTGTAGCGATTGTATTGTACTGAGAGCTTGATATGATCAGCTTTGTATGAGGATTTTTACATGATCTCTATGACATATATTATATACAGATAGTTGGGGTTTTTAGCTTCAGGCTTTCCCGTAAAAACACTGTGTTAATGTATGTGAATTTTTATGGTTTCAATGTGTGCATGCAATTGATTTAATTTCCACATATGATGATCAGTGGTGGAATAGATTATGTATTGTGCATGAAGTTAAAATAGTGTATGATCAGGAGAATATTATACATATAACGCATTAGTTATATAATTTCTACATGGTACCAAAGCATTGATCATTGGAGCAATTGCAAATCATTGAAGCGGTTGAGTTTTGTGCTGGTGGAATTCAAATTTGCAGCATTGTTTTCTTGGTGTCAAAGTTGAGATGTCTTTCAATAGATTGCGATTCGAGTATGCCCTTGAGGGCAACTTGAATTATATTTCATGGAAGGACAGGATGGAGGCGGTGCTGGAGGATCATGGGTTGAAGGAGTTCATAGATGCAGAAATTCCAAAACTTGCTTCTAGAGATGTTGCCGCACTTGACGCATGGAAAAAGAAGACAAAAAAATGTTGAAGGATTCTGTTGGAAGGTGTGAAGGATCACATAGTGTCCAGAATTCATGGTAAAGCTTCTCCATTCTTGATGTGGAAAGCTTTGACAGACTTGTTCCAAAGCAAGAGCGACCAGAGGAAGTTGGTGCTCAAAGACAAACTCAGGAAAATAAAAATGGAGAAGGGCGAAAGTATACCCAAGTACCTCACAAAGTTTGTCCAATGCAGGGATGAGCTGGGAAGTGTGGGGGTTACTGTAGATGAAGAGGAATTGGTGAGATTGGCTCTCCTTGGGCTTCTGAAGAGTTTGCATTCCTATGAGGACTCTGTCAATGGTCAGGAGAAACTACCGGGATGGGAGTGACTTTGGTTGGATCTTGTGTAGGAGGAGATAAGGAAGAGTACCAGGGATGGATCTTCATCGAAGAATGAAGATGAATAAAATTGCGCTTTGGCTGCCAAAGCAAGGAAGGGGAAGGGAAACAAAAATCCTTCTCAATCGGGTGCGAAAGGCAAGAAGCAGGACATGTCCAAGGTGAAGTGCTTTCACTATCACCAACACGGACATTACGCCACTAATTGTCCACAGAAGAAGAAAAATAAGTAGGCTGCTGGATTTGCAGTTGGAGAGGCCTTAGCCTCGCAGTTTGAGCTGGATTTTTCACTGATCGCATGCTTGGTCTTAAGTGTGATGGGATCAATGTGGTTTCTTGACAGTGGTGCGTCTTTCCATATGACCAGAGACAAATATTTGTTTACTGATCTAGATGAGATGGATCTTGGAGTGCACATCGAGATGGGCGATGATGGCAGATACAGTGCGACTGGTATCGGGACCATTTCCTTTGAGAGGGAGTCTAGAAAACCTTTCATCTTGAAGGATGTCATGCATGTTCCAGGATTGAAGAAGAATCTGATCTCTGTGGCGATGTTGGAAGACAAGGGATATGATGTTGTCTTTAGCGAGGGAAAGGATTTCCTGCACAGTAAGGCAACTGGTGAAACCCGGAGGATATGGGTTCAAGTTAAGAACCTTTATCAATTGTAGGTAGATGGCTGCGCAGCAATGGCAGGTAAAGCAGAAGGAGTGGTGAGCCGGGATGAGGGTGAATTGTGGCACAGAAGATTGGGCCATCTTCACCATGGCGCTTTGAAAATTTTGCAGCAGATTTCTACCGGGCTTCCCAAAGGTACACTTGCGCAGTCGGATTAGTGCAAGGGATGCACTTTGGGAAAATTTGTGAAAGCCACCTTTCATGAGAAGGATAGTCGCACGCACGGTGATCCTTGAGAGAATTCACACAGACGTGTGTGGACCTTTCTCAGTAGCTTCAACAACAAAGCATAGGGATTATGTGATATTTGTTGATGAATTTTCTCGTAAGTGCTGGATCTTCTTCATGCAGAAGAAGAGTGAGACATTCTCTAAGTTCTATGAGTTCAAGGCACTCGAGGAGAAAGATTCGGGGAAGCAGGTGAAGGCTCTTAGGAGCCATAATGGTGGTGAATTCATCTCTGGCGAATTCAAATACTTTTGCAGCGCAGAAGGAATTTGAAGAGAGATCATAGTGCCTCATAACCCATAACCCACAACAGAATGGGGTCACCGAGCGAAAGAATAGAACGATCGTGGGTGTTGCACGGGCGATGTTGCATGATCAGGGCCTTCCCATGCACTTATGGGATGAAGCTTGAAACACTGTGGTTTATGTGCAAAACCGTTGTCCTCATAGAGTACTTGGCATGAGTACACCCGAAGAGTCGTTTTCTGGTAAGAAGCCTGATATTTCTCATTTGAAGATTTTTGGCTCACCTGTTTACATTCATGTGACGAAGGATGCCAGGAAGAAGCTGGACCCGATCGTAGAGGTTGGGATATTTTTGGGGTACATAGAAACACCCCACAACTATCGTGTGTATTTTCCAGATAGTCAGAAGACTGTTGTGCGACAGGATATCAAATTTCATGAGGAGAAATCCATGAAGTTGTCGCTTGAGAGGGAGATACACTTGCATGTAGATGAGGAGCTACTAGTTCCTAAGGATGAGCCTCAGGATGTGGATCAGCCACAAGAGGAGGTTCATGGAGTGGAAGAAACCACTCATGAAACGCCAAACATCAGAGGGTGGAAGCGCACTACAGAAGCTGAGCGACTGAATCAAGATGCAGCGCAGAATGTAGAAGCCCCTACATCATAGCGCAGACAGAGACAGTCACTTGACCAATATATTGGATACATGGCTCTGATGAGCAAGTGTATTGTGACAAAACCATATTCTTTTGAGGAAGTTGTGGAGGACCCTGCATGGGTAGATGCCATGGTGGAAGAGTATGATCCGATTGTCCAAAACAGTGCATGGGAGATTGTCCCAAGGCCAGAAGGGAAATCAGTGGTAGGTTCGAGATGGATCTACAAAGTGAAGCAAGCTGCTGATGGGAGCGTTGAGAAGTAAAAGGAAAGATTTGTTGCCCGAGGCTTCTCACAGATCGAGGGGATCAACTATGAAGAAACCTTTGCACCTGTCGCAAGGTATTCTTCCATACGGAGCATCCTAGCTCTCTTAGCGCAGATGGGTTGGCACATTCATCAGATGGATGTGAATACTATGTTCCTCAACGGAGTCATTGAGGAGGAGGTGTACATAGAGCAGCCTAAAGGTTTCAAAATCTTCAACAACAAGTCGCATGTGTGTAGGCTCAAAAGAGCGCAGTATGGCCTGAAACAAGCACCTCGTGCTTGGTACACACGGATATACAATTATTTCACCGGTCTTGGATTCACCAAGAGTGAGGTGGATCCAAACCTATACCAGACTGTGGTGGAGGGTAAGTTGCTAGTCATTGTACTTTATGTAGATGATTTGATACTGACAGGTGATGAATAGTTGATACTCTCATGCAAGGCTGATCTTGCAAAGGAGTTTCAGATGAAGGACTTGGGCCTCCTTCATTATTTCCTGGGATTGGAAATTTGGCAGTAAAAGGATGGATTGTTTGTGTCTCAAGGCAAGTATGCCCGGGAGATACTGGAGAAGTTAAACATGCAAGGCTGCAAGCCTATCGACACTCCTCTTCCTGGTGGTTGGAGGAAAGAGGATGCTACATCGGCAAAGGTAGTGGATGCCACTGTTTATCGACAGTTGGTTGGTTCGCTCATGTATCTAGTCAATACACAACCGGACATATGCTATGCTGTTAAACAGTTTTCACAAGCTATGGTTAAGCCTACCAAGTTCTTTTGGAAGGCATGCAAGCATGTATTGAGATATCTTAGAGTCACATTGGGATATGGATTATGGTACAGACAGTCGGATGAGGTGAAGCTACATGGCTTCACGAATGCAGATTAGGCAGGGAGCCCAACGGACAGAAAGAGCACATATGGAGGGATTTTCAGTATCGTGTCTACAACAGATTCTTGGTACAACAGGAAACAGAGATCCGTGGCACTTAGTTCAGCGGAGGCCGAGTACATGGCAGCAAGTTTGGCTGCATGCGAGGCTATATGGATGAGGAAGATCCTGGTCGAGTTGTTCAGTTCACACTTAAATCCTACTGTGATATATTGTGATAATCAGACTTGCATTAAACTCTCGGTTAATCTAGTATTTCATGATAGATCTAAACACATTGACATCCAGTACCGTCATATCAGAGATTGTGTGCAGTGGAAGATCATGTTACTTTCTTACATTCCTACGGAGGATCAAGATGCTGATATTCTAACGAAGGTGCTCACCAGGAGCAAATTCAAATACCATAGAGACAGGATCGAGGTGGCAGATAATCCCTATCTTGTTGAGAGGGAGTGTTGAGATTGTAACAAGATGATGAGCTTAGTGAAAAGAGTCGCCTTCACTAAGTGGGCCCGCAGGCTATTTTTGGCGCAAGTCTATTTTTAGACACGTCGATCATATTCTATGAGTTGCAGGATGCTGTTTGTGGATGGTTGGTCAAGTTGGAAAAATAGATGGACTTCTATTTTTAGACATATTGGGCAGAATCTATTTTTAGATTGCCAGTCTAAAAATAGATATCTCGAATATTATTAGCTCTTAATAATATTTGGACTATAAACATTAACTTATTCTCTTGGAGAACTTCAGTTAAGTGCATAGATGTGGCACAACAACTGACAGAAGGAATTATGCTATTCCTGAGGGTTTACTGGAGCTATTGCATGGAGGACTTCACTTAGAACTCATGTGACAAATTTTGGTGGATTTGTAGAAGTAGTTGGTGGAGTTGTGTTCAGTTTAACTCAGTTAGACATAGTTGAGCTAGTTGTATCTAGCCTAACTGATTGATACACTAGTGAGAGTGGTGTGAATTAATTAATAATTAATTCACTAAATATTAAATCATTAATCAACTAAAGAATACATCAGTTAACTACAGTGCGTGGACAGTTTCAGTGGAGACCAGTGGAGAGATAGGTGAAAGGGCAAGATGACTATCAGTTGTGACTATAGTGATGCATTGATTGCATCCAACACTAAGTAGAGATGCCAATGAGGATTTCATGACCAAGGCTGGACCAATTCGAGTTCATTCAGAGCCATTCGTCAGCAGGGATTTCGCAGTAGAGGCAGGCTAGCAGGTGGCAAAGATCGGTGCATGGATTTGCAAGATCAGGCCTGATTAGTGTGTAGCGATTGTATTGTACTGAGAGCTTGATATGATCAGCTTTGTATGAGGATTTTTACATGATATCTATGACATATATTATATACAGATAGTTGGGGTTTTTAGCTTCAGTCTTTCTCGTAAAAACACTGTGTTAATGTGTGTGAATTTTTATGGTTTAAATGTGTGCATGCAATTGATTTAATTTCCGCATATGATGATCAATGGTGGAATAGATTCTGTATTGTGCATGAAGTTAAAATAGTGTATGATCAGGAGAATTTTAGACATATAACACATTAGTTATATAATTTCTACATTTTGTGCTTGGTTTTGATTCACCTTTGTAATAAATGTACTCGTTACTCTTTTGGTCATTTTATTCTGTTCTTTTTTTCATTACTGTTGTAGTGTGCTAATAAACAAGTCAATTGTTAATGGCAAGAGACAAGCATAAATCAAATGATTTATCTTTTATTTATGATATTACGATACCCTAATTATCCCGATGCATGATAATTACTAGATAATTGCCATCATCGAGAAAGAAATAAAAGTGCATGCCAATTCAAGAAGTCGAAATAACATGTCCTACATGGTTCCTCCCCTTCTTGACATGGCCAGTCAAGAGAATATAAGTGTGTTCTCTCTCTTTGGTCCAACAAATTTCTTTCTTACAATAAAAAAATATTCATTCATTCCTACCCATCAACTCAAGTTTCCATGGTTCCTTCCTTTCATTTGACTTATTTATTTTTCTAGGGAAATTATCCTTTTCATAGCCCGAGGGTGAGTGTGAAGGTCAATACAATGTTCACTTGAAATTTCATCTTCATTCGAATTTGTATGCTCAACTTATGCCTAAAATAAGATTTTGTGAGTCATCATTTGCACCATATAGCATGTTAACTAATTTTCGAAGGCCTTATTATAAATACCAAGATTTGATAATCGATCTAATCCAAGGCATCAACCCCCTTTACACTGGTGATTTTCTTTTGATGATGTAAATTTTTCCCCATAGGCTATCAACCTCCTTTTAAACTTCAACCATTGAACCCTTTCAAAAGATCAAAATTTTTAAAACATCAAAGATATTTTGAATATTGACTCCTTTCAAGAGATAGGTTCACTTGAGCAACATGCCTCTTTCAAACATCAATTGCTTCTATACGAGGGTATCAATCACTTTTGAAACATTAATCCCACCTAAAGCATCAACCTCATTTTTACGAAGGATATTGACCTCATTCAAACCATGGTGACCAAGCACTTTCAAAGGAGGACATTAACTCTCCAAAGTATCATCCCCCTTTCAAGCTTAGTGATTAGAGCCAATTAAAACATCAATTTTTTTGCAGTATTTTTAGCAAGGTCTCTCTTTCAAACTTCATAACATTGATCATTTTTTAAACAATGGGTGATTTTGAAACTTTGGGTCGCTTTCCCATCGATCCATTTGGACATAACATGTATCAAACATATTCAAGCAATTCAAATTAGCCATCTTTGAACTTAATCCACTTGAGTCATTTTGAAACATCATACATTTGGAAATGTTGTAATTTTGGCCCACTAGAAGCACTTCAAACTCCAACCCCTTACGAAACTTTGAATGATTTTCCAACTTAAACCCCTTTTGAAACATTAGGTGTTTTTTGAACTTTTACCCTTTTGAAACTCTGGCCCTTTCCAAACTAATGCTTATTGAACCACTTTGCAACTTGAAACAAGGTTTTTAAACTTTGAGGATTTTGAACATTAACCCATTTTAACACATGAAAGCATTTTTTGACTTTGCAAACTTAATAAAGCAAAGGCTTGATGGTTGACTTTGGGCCCTCGGGCCTTTTTCAAAAACAAACTTATCAACCCATCCTTGAATACTTCCATCAAGCCATTCTAGATATTGGTCATTTTAACTATGGCCATTGATTGTCCTTTACACGTTGGATCATTGGTCTCTTTTGAACTTAAAGCCATTAGGCATTTAAGAATTAAGTCATGCACGCCTTTTGAGATATTTTCACACTTTATAAAAATTAAAAAACATGAATAATTCAATAAACCGAATGGTTTAAGCCATTCTAGTGGAATTACAAATTTATACACTATGGGTTTTGAACTCTATCCCTCATTAGATGGTTGCATGCGTTGAGTATATTTTCTCTAATTAACTAAATTTCAAATAGTGCAAAAAAAAAAAACCACCCTTAAACCTAAGGAAAAACCAATTCAAAAGCAATTAAAATTTTCCAAAAATATTCTATTATGTAATACCCACTAATTATCATTATCACACCAATATGATTCATTTAAAATACTCACATTACCAATAATTAACAATTTGAGTTATATATATATACATAAAATTTTCTACTATATAAATTATATATATCTTGTTCCATAAATTGTCCCCCGACTTTAACTATCGGGATTCGACTCTCTTTTTGAAAAAGGAAATTATCTAGATAATTTTTTTTAAATCGAATATACATTCACCATGGATTTCGAGCGGGAATTTGAATTTGAAAAAGAGAAAAGTTTGATAGTCATAATGCAGGAATTCGAATTCGAGAGCGAAGTTTGACAGTCATGCGGGAGTTCGAATTGACAAAAAAGAGGATTGCAGGTCAAATCCAAGCAAAACGATTTTTGAACAGGGTTTATGAAGGGTTCTAAGCATCACAGAGTGTTGTGAATGGCGCAGAGATGGGCGTAAATGAGGATGGAAGCGTGTAGTGATACCAGACACCACACATTTTGTTGTAAATTATGCCGGTTATCCTTCTTCCATTTCACAAGCTATTGAAACCCTCGGATTGCAGGTCAAATCGAAGCCCAGCGGTTTTTGAACAGGGTTTATGCGGGGTTCTAAGCGTCACACGGTGTTGTGAATGGTGCAGAGTTGGCCGTAAATGAGGACGGAAGCTTGTCAGAGTTATACAAGATACCAATACATATTTTGCTGTAAATTATGCCGGTTATCCTTTTTCCATTTCACGAGCTATTGAAACCCTCAGAGGTACCCAAGGAATTGCGAAGGTGAGACCCCTTCTTTCTTTATTCATTTTCTTAAAATCCCGACACATTTACATCACATTCCAGTTCTTCATTTGGTTAAAAGCCAGACACATTTACATGAAATTTCAGTTCGAGATTTTATATTCAAGCAAAATTTTGATTTAATGGAAACTCGGTCTTCGACATTGGGTGAAAGAACTCAGGATTCAACATTCATATCTCTCTCCCACTCTTAATTTTGTGAGACATGAACTTAAAACTGGATATTTGGATGGAATTTGTACATTACATATTAGCCTTTGGACTTGTTGCTATGTTTAGAACATACTAGTGAGATTTTTTGGTAGGTGGAAACACTGACATTGCTGCAAAATGTGATTGATATAATAAGGGGGTATGGATTCTATTTATCGGGGAGGATCGGCCGTGAAATAAATAGAGGGCCAGCATAGGACCTTGGTTATTCTTCCAGGTCTGGACTTCAGTGAATATGCCCGAAAAAATAGGGCTTTAGTAATGGATATTTAGGTGATTGTTATTAGGCGATCTTGCTATTTATGGAGACATTTGGCGAATATGGGGCGGCTATCTTAATATCTGGGGGGCTAGCCTTATGGATCCTCATAAAATGATGGATCGAAAGACCCAGAACCAGAGACTTACGCATCATCAAAAATGGAATGGATGGACGGTCTTTTCCTTTCCCGACACCTTCTGAATCCTATAGATTGAAGATAGAGACTTACTCCTGTGTTTATCTCATGCCCCATCACATTGTACATGTTCTTCTCAACAACCCCTTTCCTTTACTGGAAATTTCCAGCTATGAAACACTTACACTTGTGTAAAGACAATGTATCAAATAGGAAAGTAGGTTGCCCTCAGGATGACTAGGGAGAGGGCGGGCCCACACCAAGACTTTTAAAAGAGTGCCCTTTACCACTACGACGTCGTTGTACAAATGTCAGCCCAACATACATTGCACGAGATCCAGCCTGAGCAATGACTCTTGCATTTGAATTTTGGGTCAAAGTTTTGTGGCCAGGCCCACTGCAGCGTCCCAGGATTTCTTTGGAAACATCGGTCAACAAGGAGACAACTGCTCCATTTTTTTTTCCTTTGATTCTTCCTATGGTCCTCAACAAATTTATCTCCAAGATTTTGTCTTCTCTATGGTCCCCAACAAATTTATCTCTAATATTTTGTCTTCACAGAAGTCAAAACTCTATTCCCAATAATGGCAGACAACAAGATTGTGATTGGGGCTCCTCCTCCATGTCACTGATCAACCTGAGAACTCACAGAGAGCCCTGAAATCTAGCCAGCCATATGCAGAGTCCCTGCCATGTCGAACTCGACCCCCTTTTCACTATGAAAAGACTTGGAGAGTAGCACTGCAAAACATCAAGTTTGAAACAAAGTCAACGAGCCAAAAACCTTAGGGTTCATAGCTGCAGAGTGGAATTCCTCATACAGCAAAGATAGGATGGTTCTTATCTTTTGCAGAGATAACTTTTCTTCATGATATTTAGCTATTTTTCATCAATGACAATTTTTACCACATGATATACTATTGCAGTTTGTATCTCACATAAACTTCATAACTCTTTGTTTCCTTGTACAGAGTTATGTTTGAGACCATAGTATCACCTGATCAAAATCAAAATCGATTGTTACTTATTTCTCTCAAACGATGCTAGTGTTTTGATTTCTAATTAAATACCATGATGAGGTTTATTACAGACATCTACAAGAAATTTTGTGTTTTGTAGTCTAAATATTTATAGGTTTCTTGTGTTATGAAACTCTTTTTAATTATCATTTTTCTTTTGTTCTAGGATATAGTTATCTTAGAATAAGTGTTCTATGTATCCTTCCTAAATGATTAATGTGTATAAAATAAGCAACACATCAAAAACCCTTGGCTTTATTTACCCATCTCCAATCTCCATCAGAACATCGCCACCAATGTACCGATGAGTATCTTATATTTCTGTCAAAATTTATCTTGTAGGTCCATTACTGTCGATAAAATAAAACATACTGTGTTACGAAGGGCTACCTTTTCAAATTTCAAAAACTGTTATGAAAATTTTGTGTTCTGAAACTTTTCTAAACTATCACTTTTCTTTTGTTCAAGGAAACAATTCTCTAAGCAATAGTGTTCTATGTAGCCTTCCTAAATGCTTAATATGTATAAATTAAGCAGCACATCATTGCCAATGTGCCAATGAGTATCTTATATTTTTGTCATTTTATTTTGTAGGTCCATTTTTTCCGATAAAATCAAACGAATAGTGCTACGAAGAGCTACCTTTTCAAATTTCAGAAAGCAATATTGAAAAAAATCAACAAAATAGTAATCTACCATATGAGGAGCAGGATGATTTTGACGATAGTGTGTTCCTTGTTGGAGAGCCTGACTTCGATTCTGGAACACCTCAGGATGGACTTGAATATCTTCGACAAGTCAAGTATGTAAATTAGAAGATCTTCTTAGATTTCTTATACATTTATCTTAAATGGAAGTATCTCCTAAAATTGTAGAAGTATTAGCTGGTTAGTTCTTCAATCTGCTCAAGGATGTTTTGCACTGAAATTCTTTTCCATCTATCTTTAGCACGATTTCCTATCCATTGTGGCATTAATGAAGGAAAGGGGCAAGTTTTTCCAAATCTGAAATATGATTGTTGAAGTTAGTCATGGTTTGTAAATGTGAATGCTGTTGTTTTCCAAAATTCGGTTATGTATATATGTTTTCTCGTGCATTAATTTAGCCAAAAAAATACATTTATCGGATTTGATTTTATTCATATTTTGAACTAAATGGATTTTTTTGCAAGAGGATTTATATTTTCCACTTGAAACTTCATGTAAATTAACGACAATTTTCCAAATAGCTACATATTAATTTGAATGCCTTGTTGCCTAGATTGTCTAATTCATAGTACAAGCTCAAGTTCTTTTCCTCAAAAAAAAATATAAATTCTATTCAAAAGAAGGAATGGAATTCACATTCTTTTTCGCTCTAGGCATGTGTACAAAACAAGATGAACATAAAGGGCTTTTCATTTTTTCATCTGGATACATATGGATTAAAAAATCACAATTTAAAGCAAGGAAATAACCCTTACATTCTACTGTTGAGAACTTGAGATTATCTTCTAACGAAATGTGCCAAAAGTAAGTCTCATGACTGTCCTGAGAAATTTGCAATGCAGAATCATAGCAGTGATAATGACTCATCAACACTAGCCTTCAAATCTAAAAACATAAGACCTTGACTGTGTCAAGTTATACATGAGTGTGTGATATATCTACGAAGAAGGATGATGTTTAGTTTAACTGATTTTCCAAAATATTTCTACTGAGTACATTGAATTTTAATCTCCCCTTTCATCCATTGAATAACCAGGTAGTTCCCATATACATGCAGTCTCCTAGCCCTTTATCCATGGATTTTTTCAAAAGAAGACGAAGGACCATTATTTCAGTGTAATTATTTGACCCAATTCCCAGACCATCCTTGAATGTGATTGGGGGCTCCTCAGATGGGAATAAACGACCTCTTGCATTTCTAAAATTATCTTGTCCTTGTCTAGCACCATCAAACAAAACTTCATGGAGAGGATTTGTCAATATATATGTCTTTGGCCTGCCATGGTTGTCTTACCTTTGAATATGTTTTGCATTCATGAAAAATTCCATAGACCTTATTGCAAACCTTGGAAGTAAGGATTTGTTTCCCTTCAAAGATCATGCATCACATACCAGCCAAATACCCTATGTAGTAGGACATAGAATTTCCCTAAAAAAATTTAATTCCTATTTTTGAAACCAAGATCTAAGGCATTCTTCCATCGAAATACCTCTTCAAGCATTGTCCATTCCAATCTTTTTTTCTAGAACTTTCTAAAGATATTGAGCATATGGACAATGAATAACATTCCTCATGCTAGGTCCTGGTCTTCCTCTTTTTGTAAGCCTTCCCATGTTGGAACCTTATATTTGATTGTGAGTCGTAGGAATATTCTTGTTTCTTAGGTTTTATTTATTTATTTTTATTTTTTATTTATATTTATCCACCATCACATATCTTCTTGACCAAAAATATCCATTAAAGGTATATCACCTCACTTTATAGTGTACATACCTGTAACATTATTTTTAGCCCACATTAAGGAAGCTTCTAAATCCTTTCATTCACCACCCAAACTGATAGACTATGTTGATTCCCAACCCCACTGCCAAACATTTGTAGCATTAGTATACACAATTTTATGTAAAGCAACAAATACTTCATTTTTTCTTGTGAAAAATGGTTTATCAAGTTAGGACCTAGAATAATTTGTTCACCACATCCCGTAATTAGATTAAAGTCAATCCTTACATTCTTCTCATTGCCATTTTTCCATGTAAAGGAGTTTCCAATGATAGGAAAGGCTAGTACCATGGCTTTCTAGTGATTTGAAATATTCTTAATACTTTTCAAAGGAACCCTTATCTAGTCCAATAAATAAGCAGGGGCTACATACTTCTTGAATCTTAATAATTAATAGATTTATGAAGGTTTTCCTTTGTAATGAGATTCCAAGGATGTTTTTCAACTAGAGCCTTTCCAAATGCTTGTATTTGCTTCAAACCTCATCTTCCTTGTTTTGGGGAAGAGCTATGGACTACTAACAGGCCCAAGGAATCTCGATTCCCACCATCTTCACCTTTACCACTTCATAAGAATTTTCAAGAGAGTTTTCTAATTCTCTGAAGTGCTCCCTTTAGGACTCAAGCTAGAGAATACTAATACATGTGGATGGCTTCCAGGGTAGCCTTGTCAAGGGATAATCTACACATCTTGAGAACCATCTATTACATAAGAAATGAATTGTTTTTTCTATTTTCTCAGCATCTATCCCTAATCACTTTTTATGTAACCATTTTCCTTGAGAATGAAACCTAGGTATTTGAATATTTTTTGTAAGTCAAATCCTAAAAGGAAACAATGTCTGTAGGAGTCCTTTTTTTTTTTTTTTTTTTTTTTTTCTTGTTCAGACTAATCCTAATTTTTTTCCATTTTTTCTCCTCCCATGCCACCCACAGGTTTCGAACCGGTGACCTTATAGAACGGAGTGCCTTAACAGTGCACCCCATCACCGACTGTTCTACACCACGTGGGCCTGTAGGAGTCCTTTTGAGTTCACATTCAAATCAGTGTTGAAAACATCCTGTCGATGAAAATATCATCGAGAGTTTGGAAAAGAAAATATTGTGGGCATTGGGAAAATATTGCAAAAAAAAAAATACAAAAATGATGAAAAGTGTAAAAAAAAGGCACATTTATGCACCTCTGCGGGTGAGTAATATTTTTGTTTGTTGTGCGGTAATATTGTGATATTTTTGGGGATGAAAATATCATAATATTTTTGGGTGATATTATCATTCCATTGAAAAAATGGAACATTTTGATGTTTGCAGCATTGATTCAAACCATTAAAACTAATGCATGACCTTTGTACATTCATCTCCATAGCCATTACCAGACAATAGAGATTGATAAGTTTCTGAATTTTCTAGCTCCCCTCTTTAAACCATCGGAGAACAATAATATATCATCGAAAAATAACAAATGAGTTAAAAGCACATTTTATTTATTTATTTTGACCCCTTTTAAGAATACCAATTGTTTTACTTCCAAAATTTCTCGACAGAGCCCTTCTTTGACCAACAAAAATAGAAGGGGTGAGAGTGGACAACCCTATTTTATACCCCTTGGAGGTGTGAAGAATGCAGAGGTTGCTCCATTGATGAGCATAGAAAAAGAGGCAATTATAACTTATGACACACCTCGTAATTCACTTCCGCAATTGTGACACATCTCATAATTCACTTGACCGCCAGATAATTGAGCCCATATTTATTAACACCATTGTGATATATAACTAGTTTGTCCTATCATATGCTTTGAAAAGGTACAACTTGATTACCAAAGTTGTCATCTTTCTGGATTGATTTTGCGTGGACCTTTTTGAGTAAATCCTATGCTTCATGGATTTTATTGCCAACTTGAAATCCAAATTGTTTAGGAGAGATTACCTCTGAAAAGGCCTTGTTCAATGTCACTGCTAATACCTTGGAAATATTTTTATAAACACAATTACAAAAGGATATTCTATGTTGTGTGAGTTTCTGGAATGTTGGGGCTATATCCATAAAGACTTCCATCCAGCCCATGAATATCTCTCGAAAACTGAAATGCGTCCCTTGCAAATATATAGGAGCATACAGTACTGGTTATATTGCCTCAATTCCTTGTGCACGAACAAGGTCCATAGATCTTTGTCACACCCCACATTGATGGGTGTGAAATGCAGTGCAAATTCCATTATACTTCAAAACTGAGATAACATCTGAGTGCACATTTTTGCTGGAATCCTCAATTCAAGGACATCCTCAATTCCGTGTGCACGAACAGGGTCTAGAGATCTTTGTCACACCCCAGATTAATGGCTGTGCAACCCAGCACAGATTCCATCACACTTCAAAACTGAGATAACTTCTAAGTGCACATAGTGCTAGAATCCTTAATTCAAGGACATTCTCAATTCCCTGTGCTAGAATAGGTTTCAAAGATATTTTTCACACCCCACATTGATGGGTGTGCAACCCATCACAAATTCCATCATACTTCAAAACTGAGATAACTTTTGAGTGCACATTTTTTCAAATGGCCATCATAAAGACTTCCAGCCCATGAATATCTCTCCAAAATTTAAATTCTTCCCTTGCAACTATCTGGGAGCATACATTACTGGTTCTGCTACCTCAAATTTAATTCAAGTGTTGTAGGATAAGGCCAAGCCTTTGTCATAGGAAGAGACTCATCCTCATAAATTTTGTCTCTGCATGAAAACATAGTGCTGGAATCCTCAATTCCTTGTGCACGAACATGGTGAAGAGATCTTTGCCACAACCCACATTGACGGATGTGAAACTCAACACAAATTCCATCATACATCAAAACCAAGATAACTTCTGAGTGCACATTTTTGAAAATGGCCATCATAAAAACTTCCAGCCCATGAATATCTCTCCAAAATGGAAATCCTTCCCTTGCAACTATCTGGGAGGATACAATATTGGTTTTTCTTCTTCAAATTTAATTCAAGTGTTGTAGGATAAAGTCAAGCCTTTGTCATAGAAAGAAAATCATCCTCATAACTTTAGTCTCTGCGTGAAAATATAGTGCTGGAATGAATATCATCAACCTCACCATCATCATTGTTTAGCTCCCCACTCTTATTGAAATTCAAAATGGATTTATTGTCTACCACTCCCTCAGAGATGTTGAGATGATTTAACCACAAGAGTTTGCTTCAGTGTTGCCAGAAAATTCAACTATATTGTTTCTATTTGACCATTCTCCATTTTTTCTAACATTCACTTGTTCACTGTTGAGTTCACTATTTAACTTAGAGTAACCTCAAGGTGGAGTGGTGTCTAAATGTGGACCTGGACATAAGGTAGTGAATCATTTTTCAATGATCAAACTGAATTTCTACCACAAGATGTCTAGGACAGGGCCATTCACCATAATTCTCGACCCTCATTTTTAGCCTGCTTTATTTTTCCATGAACTTCTTTATCATAATAGTTGTAGGTGTTATAAATGGGAGAACCACTGAAACACACCGCATATGATTTGAGACTTTTTCTTGAGAAAAGCATCTATATCTCATTCTACATCAGGGTTATCGTGCTATCTTCCCCCTGGATCTGCAGTACCCTCTCCAAATGTACTAGCAGTGTTGTCTCTGTCCAATTATGTGTTGCCTTCTCCATCTAAAATAGCAACAACTTCTTCAAATTATGGTCTCAAAGCTTCTTCTGTAAGCTTGTAAAAAAATTGATTTTTTTTTTTCCTTTGATCAAATGTACCATGCAGTGTTGACTCCTGTCTCCACTTACCCTTTTCCAGCCCTTTCAACCACCATGCTTTAAGAAATATGCTAAACATGAAGTAAAATTTAAAGCTACACCTAAAGCATTGCCACAATGTTCTCTCTTCTTATGCCACTAAATTCAGCTGCTTTATATTTTGGAAGCAATTTTCATATTATTTTTTTATTTTGACCTTGTGACATCTTACATAATTTATGTAACTCATGATTTTTCTGGAGTACTCATAATTGTGTATGAAAACTAATTATGGGTAACTCATGAGAAATCATGAGTTACATAAATTATTGAAATTATTGAGTGCCATTTTTAGCTCCCCACTTTTATTGAAATTCAAAATGGATTTGTTGTCTACTACTCCCTCACAGATGCTGAGATGATTTAACCACAAGTGTTTGCTTAAGTCCTGCCAGAAAATTCAACTATGTTGTTTCTATATGACCATTCTCCCTTTTTTATAACATTCATTTGTTCACTTTTGAGTTCACTATTTAACTTTACAAGATTAACCTCAAGCTGGAGTGGTGTCTGAATGTGGACCTAGACATAAGGAAGTGACTAATTTTTAAATGATCAAACTGAATTTCTACCAAAATATGTCCAGGACAGGGCCATTCACCATAATTCTTGACCCTCATTTTTAGCCTGCTTTATTTTTCCATGAACTTCTTTATCATAATAGTTGTAGGTGCTATAAATGAGAAAACCACTGAAACACATCACTTATGATTTGAGATTGTTTTTCTTGAGAAAAGCGTCTATATCTCATTCTACATCAGGGTTGTCGTGGTATCTTCCATCTGGATCTGCAGTACCCTCTCCAAATGTACCAACAATGCTATCTATTTCCAATTATATGTTGCCTTATCCATCTAAGATAGCAACAATTTCTTCAAATTATGGCCTCAAAGCTTCCTCCGTGAGCTTGTAAAAAAAATGATTTTTCTTTTTCTTTCCTCAAATGTACCAAGCAGTGTTGACTTCTCTCTCCACTTACCCTTTGCCAGCCCTTTCAAGCACCATGCTTTAAGAAATATGCTAAACCATGAAGTAAACTTTAAAGCCACACCTAAAGCATTGCCACATTGTTCTCTCTTCTTATGCCACTGAATTCGGCTGCTTTATATTTTGGAAGCAATTTTCATATTATTTTTTTATTTTGAGCTTGTGGCATCTTACATAATTCATGTAACTCATGATTTTTCTGGAGTACCCATAATTCTGTATGAAAACTAATTATAGGAACTCCATAAAAATCATGAGTTACATAAATTATTGAAATTATTGAGTGTCATTTTTAGCTCCCCACTCTTATTGAAATTCAAAATGGATTTCTTGTCTACTACTCCCTCAGAGATGTTGAGATGATTTAACCACAAGAGTTTGCTTCAATTCTATCAGAAAATTCAACTATATGTTTCTATATGACCATTCTCCCTTTTTTCTAACATTCACTTGTTCACTGCTGAGTTCACTGTTTAACTTTACAAGAGTAACCTCAAGCTTGAGTGGTGTTTGAATGTGGACCTGGACACAAGGTAGTGACCATGCAGTGTTGACTCCTCTCTCCACTTACCCTTTTCTAGCCCTTTCAAGCACCATGCTTTAAGAAATATCCTAAACCGTGAAGTAAAAATTAAAGCTACACCTAAAGCATTGCCACAATGTTCTCTCTTCTTATGCCACTGAATTTGGTTGCTTTATATTTTGGAAGCAATTTTCATATTATTTTTTCATTTTGACCTTATGATATCTTACATAATTTATCTAATTCATGATTTTTCTATAGTACCCATAATTGTGGATGACAGTTAATGGCTATTCTATACTAATATATTGGACTTATGTTCTTCCAAAATTCAATGTGAGAGGTTTGGCAGTATGATTGCATGTTTTTGATATTCCTCCATAAATGTTTTGTCTCTGCATTTTCCACCTTCAAAATTAGAGTTCCATGATCCACATCAACAAGTTTGCTTCAGAAAGGAAGCCGCAGAGGTACTTTGTCATACATATTATACATATGGGTAGATGTTTGGTAATTAATTTATATGCCTATCATACCTATGGCATAGGACCCCCCAGATCCAAACTAATGTGCATTTTGATGCAAATGTATAGGTTGCAGATAAAGTGGAAAAGTTGTTTAGAGAGATTTTTAATTTTCTCTGTTAGATAGGACAGAAAATCGCCACATCTGGATCCTTTTATTTTGGTATTAAGTTTACTGAATCAAGGAGACAAATTGTAGAGCTTGAAGGAATGTTGCATAAAGAGATAGTTTAATTTGAGGTGATATTATAGATGTATATAAAGGATGTTTAGTGTACTTCAGGTTGTATAACATGATATTATGCTATAATAATCTTTCTACTTAATGAATATTTCCATATTTGTTTATAGAAATTGATTAGTTGGAAATAATTTCTTCATAGAGTAATTCATTCTTTTAATGCAATCTGTCAAATTCAAACAGGGGAGGCCATCATTAGTGATGGGCAAGTTGGAAGAATTATTGTGGATATTTCAAAGCTAAACAATATAAGACGTCTTCTTCTTTATGAATCCTATGAATGGGATCATCATCTTTGCCATTATTCATAACTACGTCATATATACTCATTGTTTTTTACTTTTTGGCATGAAAATCAACCTTTTAAAGGTAGATTTTTATGCTTTCACAACAAATTTACATGATTCACAAGGTGAGAAATCAATATTTAGTGTAATTGCATATTTAGGTTTTATAATTATAGGTTATTTATAGGTTGTAATTGTCTTCAAAGTTTCACTTTTAATTGAGTATTCAATTGAACATATTGAGTATCTTATACATAACTATTTGTGATTTAGTATAAACTATTTTGCTTCATTAGAATTAAGTCCATTTTGTACTGGAAGATAATTGAACACATTGTTTTTTTTCCAATGTTTTGCAGTCTTAAAGTGAACTAATTACTATATTATTGTTTGGTGTCCACTGATGAAAAGAGATACTCTTACTGTGATAAATTTCAATTTTTTTTATTTGTTGGTTGTTGTCATGTTTTGAGTGCAGACTTGTGAAATTCCAAACTGTATGTCGCTTTATATATATATATATATATATATATATATATGTTATTTTTATTTTTATTTTTCTCTATGGTTCTTTGGAGGTTCGTGTTACATTTTCACACAAGTTTAGATATCATTCAGATATCTAAAATTTCTAATTTTAATTTGAATATTTACGTGATAAAGGAAAGACAAATGTCCCAATTATAAAAAGTCACCCAACAACAACAACATTGAGATTTTTCTTTCATTCAACCTGTAACATATTGCATCTTTCTTCATCAATTCTCTTCTTCCATATGCTATCCACTTATGACATTTCCTTTGCAATATTTGGTGCATTTGCGAGTTATAGGTCATCTATAGGTTATAAATGTCTTTAGTGTTCCAATTCTAATTGAGTATTCAACTCAACATATTGAGTCTCTTATATGTAACTATTTTTCCCTCCACCCACTTTTCATAACTTCCATAACAATTAGGTAGGGTTCTGCAGCTTCGATGATGTTTTTCTTGTTTAGTAAAAGATTGTCGAGACTTTAATTTATTGAAAGTTGTAGAATTTACAATCTATAAAGTTTCAAGATATAATTTTTAAAAGTCTAATTCTTTAAAGGATGCTAGCTCAATGGAAGAGCACCTGCTTTACAAGCAGGAGGTTGGTGGTTCAATTCCACCATGCCCTGATATTCATATGGAATGGAGGCGATTAGTTTTTGGTGACAGAGGATCTTTTGAACATCACCAATGAGATTATGGTGACATTTTTAGACCCTCACCAAAATATGAAATGGTGACGGTCAACGAATGCCACCATATATATGCATTAATAGTGACGACCATGAAAGGTCTGTCACCATAAATTGTTGATGTTGATATGAAATGGTAAGTGTCATTGTTTTTCATTATAGTCATTATTCATGACGGACCTTGAAGTCACCAATGAGCTTATCATGATATTTTTTGACCCTCACCAAATATGAAATAGTGACGGTCAACGAATGTCACCATATACATGCACCAATAGTGATGACCATGAAAGGTCCATCGCAATAAATCGTTGTTTTTCATATGAATTGGTGACGGTCACTATCCGTCATTATAATCAATATTCGTGATAGACCTTGAATGTCACCACAACACATACTTTTGGCGATGCCACCTTTTGTGACGTTCAATTTTTTGGTGACTGAGGTTATTGTCTGTCACCATTGCTCATATGAAATGGTGACGGTCACTATCTGTCATTATAAATAATTATTGGTGACGAACCTTGAACGTCACCACAACACTTATACTTTCGGCGACACCACCTTTGGTGACGTTCAGTTTTTGGTGACGAAGGCTCTTTTGACCGTCACCAATGAGCTTATGGTGACATTTTTCACCCGTCACCAATGTCCTTTTTTCTTGTAGTGAAGAACAAAGACAACTTCACATATTTTATGGATCTCATACCTCCATGAAGCTCTACACACGGCTGGAAAATTGCAGGCTCCACACGATATCTAATTTACCAGAAAATATCATTTCTCACACTAGAAAATAGTGAATGGGATCACACCAATCCCATTTACTCGCATCATGCTTTGATCTTCCAGAAAGTCAAGAAATCTGTTGATTTAGACCATTAAATTTTCATTACAAGTACACAACTTCAATCTCAAAGCCATTATCAAAATAGGTATTGTTAGAGAGTCCAAATTAACCTTGGTCACAAAGGTGTCCCTCTAAAGCCCAAACCCTGGACCATAGCTCTGATACCAAATGAAGAAAAATTTACCCAAAGACCATTAAATTATTTACCAAGAGAAACATAAATAAATCAGCAACAATAATAAAACATAAACACATAATATTTAACCAAGGAAAACCCTAATTCTTGGGAAAACCCACCATAACGAAATTTCACTAGCTTTGGCAAAAACCCTACCCAATCCAGCCAAATGAGCCTTCATCGCTCACCTCCATGCCTTCCTTACAATGAATTCTTCCCAACCTTTTATAAGCTTCATTACATGCAATACCATGGGCCGAAAACAATGGGTGCACAATACCGTGTTCCCCAAAACTACCCGATTGTTTAACCTGGTCAACCATGACTCTTACCCCAAGTCAGTTTAACTAAAAGCATGTAGGTGCTTAAGTGATACCAAAGTATAGGAAAAATAAGGAAATTTGAACTACTAGGAGCATCATAAGAATATGTCATAGGTTTGATCATCCAGAAGAAGTTTGAGAAACCCTAGACTTACCTTGTGGAGAAGGACAACTACAGAAAAATCTCATCAATCCTTATATTTTGTGTTTGTTGTTGGAGAAGGACTTCTAGTAGTGATACGTGGAAAGCCTCCATGCCCAGAGTTAGTCTTCATCAGAGCCACACATGAAGATTATAGTGGGTAGAAGTCCTTGAGTTGTTGAGGAGTAGAAGTAGCTAGTTGAGAGTTGTTCACAAATGGAGTTGTGAATAACTTGACATGGGTCTCGATGTGTTGATGCATTGAAGAATTAAAAATCAGCGAGAGAGAATATTGAAGGTAAGATTTAGTGGCCAAATGGACTTGGTGCATTGATAGAGGTAGATGCTGTAGATCTGGAGCCGAGGGACAAGGTATTTGTGTACAGGGTAAGCCCAAGGCAACTGTGAGGAGCTCTATATCAGCTAGACAACCAATGTACATTGTATGGGTAGATTGGTAGTTATAACAACAAACTCCAATTCCTATTTGTTATTGTCTTGTATCAGTGATGTATGAGGGCCATTATCCTTGGTACGAGAGCCCTAAATTTTTGTATTATCAGTTTTATTTATATAACAAAGTTGGGTTATTATACAAAATTTGTAAAAAGTTGTGTATATTTTTTGCACTAGTATATTTATTACAGTTTACATTCTGCTATGCAAAGTAGTCTTCTTTTTATACTTTGTTTGATAGCGTTAGTGATTTAAGATTCTATCCTAGACACCAGTATCATGGAAAAATAACAATAATACATATATACATACATATATATATATATATATATATATATATATATATATATATATATATATATATATATATATATATATATATATATATATATATATATATATATATATATATATATATATATATACATACATACATACATACATACATACATATATATATATATATATTCTTACATGGAAAAAAAATCTTTATTCATTTTTGAATAACAGACCGACCCTCGAGGGGTTTTTACATTTCTCCTTGAGATGTATAAGGTTGCTGGAACCTCTTAAATTTGTTAATAAAAATCTGATCCAAAAACAAAAATAGATATGTTTGGGTGAGATTGTGTTTCACTCTTTCTTTAGAGCGCCTTCATAGTACCACTAGTTATACCAAAATAACTTCCTCTTCAGTAGAGGAGGTATCTATTATCATCATGCTTCTTGGCTGCAACATCAAAGCTTGCTTTGATAAGAAATCAACCTCTGAATTCAACTCTCTGGAAACATGTTTGAAATAAAGGATGGTGAATTTTGTGAAGAAGTGTTGAATGGATCGTAAGACCACTTGTAAATGGGGAGCCAAAATCTATGAGCGTTGCATAACCCAATCCACCACTACTTTTGAATCACCAAAGCAATGTAAATTTGTTACACCCTGCTATGGGCCACAAATAAAACTTCCCAAAAAGCAGCCAATTAGACCTTATTGTTGGAGCCATGACCAGGTGAAAACTTAATTAGATACTTCTTTTCCAGGCTAAGATGGATGGTAGCTCCTGCACCAACAAGAGGAGGAGATCCTTGGCTGGCTCCATCAAAAATCCCAAGGCATGTCATAGTTTATGACTGGGGGATGAATTATCCTCAATTTCTGCACTTTGGGTGGACACTTATGTTCGTTTGTCCACTGAAAAATTAAGGATGAAGTCAGTTCTTCTGGGATATATTTCCCATGAAAAATTTTCGTGTTTCGAGCCCACCAAATGCCATAAATGAAGAAATACGGGAAAGTGACAAAGGTACTTACCCCGAGAAAGCTCCACCATTATTTCATTCATGCTAGAACACTATCAACCACTTCAAGCTGAACTGAAGTAAAATCAGAGACTGAATTTTTCCATACTGACTCTGCATAATAACAAAAAATAAAATGTAAGGGCTGGTCTCATAATTTATTCCACAGAGATAACATCGACTCGGACCTTCCCGGGCCACGTCTTTGCAGATTTTCCCATGTAAGGATCCTATTGTATAGAGCAATCCATTACACAATTTTGGATTTTAATTTTCCTCGAGCTTTCCATAAAAGAGTCCACCATTCCTCTTTTTCTATTGAAATGGTTTCCTCTAGAAATGCCTTATAGCCTTGTTTTGCAAAGTAGGATCTAGAAGTAGTGTTTTTTGTTCAAACCAGCATGTCTTCTAATTCCTGGTCTAAATGTACAAAATTATTAACCATTAGGTGTACATAAGAATACCATTCCTGTGAATCCTCCTCACTAAGCCTCAGGGAGACTGTCGATATCCATCCTGAAGATCCACACGCCTGTGGAAAGGAGGAATTTGCATCTGCTATAGAGAAAATATGATTTGAATGTAAGATATTTCGAAGCCTCTCCGAGAGCTTAAAATTTTCTCCTGCCCCAACCCAAGGGTCCAGACCAATTCTGACTTGGTTTCCATTACCAATATTCCAAGTAGTCCAATTACCAATCATAGGGAAAGATTGGACAAGAGCCTTCCATCCAACTGAGCCATTTCTATGAGATTTGGTTTGAGAACGGAACAAGGTCGTAACAAAAGTTCCTGGAATGTATTTTGCGCATAAAATTCGACCCCATAGAGAGCCAGGATTCTCAGCAAGTCTCCATAATGACTTTGAGGCTAATGATAAGAAGAATATAGGTAAATTTGTTACTCCCCAACCTTCCAGTTCTATGGGAAGAGCTAAGGTTGTCCATTTCGATAAAGGAATTCCTTCATTCTTCTTATAGGTAGTTTATAGAAAGGAGGAACATTTTTTGCGGATTTTGTGAAGAATCCTTTCGGAATGGCTGCAATAGTGGCCCAATATACTGGAATACTTTGAAGAAAAAATTTAATTAAGACCAAACGACCTCCTCTGGACAGGTAATGATTGGTCCAATGCATGATTCTTTTTTCTATCTTTTGATAAAGCCACAGCCAATCCCTGAAAACACATGAATTTGGTTTAAGGGAAAAGCCCAAATATATAAACCCAGAAGCCCAGTCTGAGAGAGGAAAGGGTAAATAAGATCTGAGGTTTGATAACAAGGAACTTGAAGAGATTTTATGGATTAGACATGACTTGTCAAAATTTATCAGCGTTACAGTAGCCTTTTGATAGAGGTCAAGAATCTTAATTAGTGAATTTGCATTTTCTTTTGAGGCAGCACCAAATAAGAGGATGTCATAAAAAATAATAATATGTGTCATATATTCACATCCCACAATGTGGATTCCTTTAAAAGTTCCTAAATATTGAGCTTGTTTGACAAGATGAATTTAAGCTTCAACAATTAAAAGGAACAAAAAAGGAGACATAGGGCATCCCTGATGAAGCCCTCTAGATGGATGGAAAAAATTAGAGGGGGAATCGTTTATAAGGAAAAAAAAGGATGCAGATTGAATGCATCCCATGATCCATTCCACAACTTCCACAACCATCCCAATATCAATTAATAAGAGCCTTAGAAAGGTCCAGTTAACCTTGTCATAAGCTTTAGATAAATCTAATTTGAGCGCAAAGGAGGCCTTTTTGTTTAGATGAATAGAGTGAAGAACTTCTTATGCCAAGGACACAACATCATGAATTTGTCGCTTATGTAGAAATCCAAATTGTTCCTCAAAGATAATACTGTTCAGAATGGGCTTCAAACGTTGTGTAATTATTTTCAAAATCAACATGTAAATCAGATTGCAACATGAGATTGGATGGAAATCTTCAAAAGTAGAGGGGTTTTGACTCTTAGGGATGAGTGAAATAAAGGTGAGTTTATAGAGCCCATGACCTTTCTGGATCTTTGAGATTCCTTTACAACTTTTAGGATATCATATTTTCATAGATCAAAAAAACCTAAGTAGAATTCAATGGTCAAACCATCTGGGCCTGGGCTCTTATCCTTTTGGAAAGATCGAAGAAAATGTTAGAGTTCAACATCATCAACTTATTTTTTAAGGACGTAATTCATTTCTTCTGAAATCATCCAAGGAAAGAGATTAAAGACTTGTAAAATTTCCTGAATCGGGCAACCTTCAGGGGCAGAGAAGGCATTCTTGAAATGATGTAAACCGGCTCTAGATTTTTCCTTAAAGGAGCTTACTTTTGAACCATCTGAATTATGAATCTCTAGAATAGTGTTCTGATTTCTTCTGTGGGATGCAAATCAATGGAAGAACTTGGTGTTATTCTCTCCTTCCTTAATCCAAATTACACGACTTTTTAAATGCCATACTTGTTCCTCCTTCAAGAGAAGGCCATGACGCTTAATCTCCAAGGTTTTTAAAGATTCAAGATCTGCCTCAGAGAGAATACCATTTTTATTTGAATTAAAGAGGATGGCAATATCAACTTCAGTATTTTTTAAACTTTCTTGTTGATTGGCATGAAAATTTTGAAACCATCTCTTTGTCACCTTTTTTATATTGACAATGTTTGATGCCCATTGTTTCATATATGGAATGGGTTGATTCGAAGATAAATGCATCAAGGAATTGGAAATTAGAGACCTATACTCCTCCTCTAATGACCACGACAGGTTGAATTTAAAGGGAGAGGGAGTTTTCAACTCAGGGACATCAATAGACATAATTATAGGGAGATGATCAGACAAACCACCAGCTTCTAGCCATGACTAAATTCTGAAATGCCTGTCTAGAAGACCATCCAAAATAAGAAATCTATCCAGTCTCTTAGCTACAACTTCATCATTCTTACACTTATTATGCCAATTAGGGGTAAGTTTCTGGGGCTGTACATCCACCAACCTATGGGATTCCAAAAGGGATAGAAAGAAAAGGGCCAAAGGGTAAACTCTAGCCGAAACCCCCCAAACCTCTTCTTGAGACAGGGAAAAAGTAAGGTCTTCTCCCAAAATCATGGAGTGTGAATGAGTGACTTCATTGGAGAGCAGGGATGACCATAAAGTCTTTTTTTCCGAGCAGGGACCATAAATATTAGCTAAGGAGAAAGATAAATCAGACTTATGGTCAACGCAGGAGGAACTAATAAAGTCATGGTGGAAATTAGAGGAGAGGACTGAAATGGAAGGGCAGCAAGCTATCACCAAGCCTCCAGCCTGCCCCACAGCATCACTACAAGAGAAAGACCAGCCTTTTAACGATTTTGACAAAAAATCCACAACAGGGGAACCCAACACCTTAGTTTCTTGCATAAGAAGGACATCTGGGGAAACGATTTTTGCTAACCATTTGAGGGCTAATTGAGAGGGGGCGCCCTCAAGAACCTGCACGTTCATCGAAAGGACTATCATAAGAGACCCTTCTTAGGGCCTTTCCCTACTCCAAGGGCCCACTAAATAGTTTTTTTTCTTCCTGTACTAATATCCATAGAATTATGGTTATGTGCTTTAGATAGGTGGGTCTTACGATCTAAAATGATTTTAGGTGTCAGATCAATAGCCAAGCCAACCTTAATATCAATGTTAGAATTTTGAGTGGAGAAAGAATGCAACTTTGAAACATAGGATGGAGAGGGAGGGGGAAGGGGATATACATGGGAAATAGCCAGTGGAGACTCCACTAGAGGGGGAGATGGAGGAGATGGAAAGGAAGGAGGCAAACTAGGAGAAATAGGGAGAGGCATGAAGACGACAGGGGAGGAGGATGAATTTCCACCATTTTCAAAACATTGAGGAAGATTATTTTCGAAAATTAAAAGAGGGGGAAGGGAAAAATCGGGCATACCTTTGTCAGGGGTAGTCATGTCGACAAGGAACTGTTGAGGAACATCCTTTATCTCCTCAGAAGTGCCAGCCCTAGAGACAGGAGAGTCAGTCCGAGATTTTTGTCCAGAGTCAATCCTTTTCCATACTTTTTTTATATTTAGGCTGAGAGAGGTCAAGACGCAGGCATTGCATGACAAGGTGGCCAACCTATCTACATAATAAACATCTGAAAGGAAGTTTCCAGTAATCAAGCTTATGTGTCCATGTACTCCCATGCATTTCGATAATGATGCCTTCATATAAACCTTCGTGAACGTCTAATTCAACTTGGATCTTTGCACATCTACGGTCCAATTTTGTATCCCAGTCTTCTTCTAGGGTGATGAATGTGCCCATATTATTTACAGTAGCTTCGAGAAGGGGACGTTGCTAGAAAAATTGAGGGAGCCCTGACAAGATAACCGAAACTCTTTGCAAGTTTTATGGGGCATGATCAACGTTGAAACGAACGTCCCACTATTGAAGCACAAGGCCAGCTGGACCCCAATTCCACACTCGATCAGTCAATTTTAGTTTATCGTTTGCAAAATTTAACTTGAAAAGGATCCAACCTCGAGAAAGTTGATGAAATCATGGCGAATATCCTAGCAAGGGCTTCCAGTCTTCATCAATCCATGTAGATATTGCCTCAGAAGACACCATTTCTCCACAGAAACATCCCACAAGTGCATTCTCCAAGTATTCTGGTAACTCCGAAATTGCAATGTCTTCCCCAACAACGAGCTTGGCGTTACCAAACTTTGGGTGGATACCTTTCCTGGCTCGTTTGGTTTTGTGACCATATGCCTGAGATAGATCCTCCCCGGTGAAGGTGGTACGGTCATAGTTACGCAATACATAAGATCCATCATGCAAAGGAATGGAGGAATAAGGTAAATCATCTGTCTGAGTGCCTTGGGATGAGCATTGGAAAGAATGATTTTCTCTGCACATAAATTCATATTGTCCTGGAAGAACGTGACCAACCTCCGTACTATAAATGAGATCTGCTTCATCCTCGCTCATGATGACGTTAACGTAATAGCTATCCACAAGAGGAAGAGAGATTGAGCGATGATGTCAAAGAAGAGGAGGGAGAAAAGGTGGCGGCAAAGTGGAATGAAGAGGAAACAGATACATGGAGACCCCTAAACCTAAGATAGACTACCCAAACCCACAAACACAGAACCGAAGGTCACATGCGAGGAAGCTGCAGAGTCCAAAGGCTGCAGGGGTTGAAAAAATCACCAAAGAAATCAAAGCTCCTTTCATATATATATATATATATATATATATATATATAAGGTTCTTATGGGGCTCAATAGGGCCGACACTGATGATGCCCTTAAAAAAACAACCAAACATAAAACAAGAGATTACGCTCACAAAACTTTGTGCTCTGACCAAATGAGACCAACAATTTGAACCATAAATCCTATACGATTGTTTATATACATACATAAGGTTCTTATGGGGCTCAATAGGGCTGACACCGATGACGCCCTTAAAAAAACAACCAAACATAAAACAAGAGATTACGCTCACAAAAATTTGTGCTCTGACCAAATGAGACCAACAATTTGAACCATAAATCCTATACGATTGTTTCATATGATCTTTCTTACAAAAAAAAAAACCGATGGTTATGCTTTCTCATCCATGTAATCACACTATATGACCAAAGGGTGAGCCCTTTTGTTGTGCCCTCAATGAAAATTATCTCATATGACCATGTCCATGTGACTCGATCCCTAAGGTCAATGGTCATCCACATGATGACATCAAAATTATGTCATCATGCCACATGGATGCCAATGAAGGGTGCCACGTGTCACCTATATTTCATATTTTCACCAATTAGTAATTTCCAAATATACCTGCCACATGGTGGTCTCTTGTGTCATGCCATGTTTTTTCCATATCATACATCATGTCCTATAACCTTCTTCCACGTGTCTAAGCTGGTGCATCATGGCAGAGTGGGAACTAAGGCCACATTTCATCTATGTCACCAAATCCATCCAATCAAACTGTGTCAAATGTCGTGAAAATACATTAAGATCTACCACTTGTGCACTCAATGAATTCCTTCAACATGTCAATATTTTATTGGATTGGTGGGATAAGTAATATGCCATGCAACCCTACTCTTTCCCCTTCCTCCATTATTTTGATCACAATTGGATCTGATGAAATTTACACATTGGTTATTTGTGTTGAACAATACACAAGTTTGTGTGATTGGAATTCTCGATTAACCTGTTACTGTTGGATCCATCTGAAAGACATGCACTCTAACGAATTTGGTGTTAGTGGGTTTTTTTTATAATTTAGGTCCTCTGCTTAATTTTGATCTTCAAATGGCCATAATTTCTCATCCAGGAGGAGTTTTTCATAGTGGGATATACTGTTGGAGAATTCTTGAGAAGGCTTACTCAACCATGCTTTATATAGGATCATTGAAGAAACATAACCTTGTCAAAACCTCAATAAAATTTAAGCTTTCTGGGACTTCACCTAATGAGGATATGCAAGATGTCTAGCTATCATATTACTTCCTTTGAACCATCAATGATACTTTTGTTATTTTGGAAATCCCCTTTGACATCATTGATGCTTATTGTTATCAATGAAAACACTATGTGTAAGAATCTCCCCCTTTCCAACTAATGGAAATGGCATCATACATTGATAGTGATTGATGGAAATGGACTGAATTCCCCTTGACATGCAGGGAAATTTTCGTAATTGATTTGCAATATTCCCTCCCTAATGTGTTCTTTTGTTTCATTAATTTCTGCAAAATCTTCCACTTTGATATCAATGGAAAAGGGTCATGCTTTCCTACCACTCCTTCCATGAGTGTGCATGGACATAATCCCTATTTAAGTGGAATATCTCCTAGAAACCATAATTTAAGTGTTTTTCAATGCTTCTCTAGTTGTTCTTTTTTCTTTTTGACTTGATAGGTTATTCCATGTGACCACATTGCAATCTTTGTAAGTGTCTACCAATACTTTGCCAACTATTCTTGTGTTTTTGTACACCTAATAAAGTCTCCCCCTTAGACTATGTTATCATCAACTATAAGTTCCTTCCTATTTTCTCTAACTTTTGTAGATATGATAAATTCTTCGCCTAAGACCATGCTTCCTACATTAGTACGTTTTGGTCATGTCTGCATTATCCTATGGACCTGGTGTTTCCTTCATAGATTTGTATTATCTAGTTGTGCTTAAACTTTCCTATGGACTTATGAATCTAATGAAGTATCTCCCTGAAAAGTGCTAAGAAATCCCCTATCTCACTGTGAATATGCTTCCTTCTTTCTTTCTCTCCTTGAATCTATCTTCAGTATCTCTTGGTACTTATCAAAATCTATCAATGTCTGCATCATAACCTCCCATTAGCCATGAGAGAAGTCTCCCATTAGCCATGAAAGCTCAAATATGGTCATATACTATGTCTAATGATCAACACCCTCATCTCTTCCATTAATAAATTTTGTGGAAATTATTATAATGTATGCTCTCATCCTTCATACTTTCTTCCTTTAACATCATCCATGCTTATTAAGGCCGATTTATAGGAGAATTCCACTGTGTTCTTGTTACAACTTAAAATTTTGAAATCCTCCACCAAAGTATACATGTCATAAAAATATTTTAACACAAATTTTTTTATAGAGTATAAAAATCACGTGATCTTCCTTTAGGAACATAACATGATAAAAAACTCATATCATGGCCTTGGACACTCAAGAAAAGTTCTCTCAACTTTTTTTATTCTCCAAGCCTTATTGTGACTTTATCCTTGCTTTGTAAACCCATTTCCTTCCCTAGAACTTATGTTTCATTCACTTGCAATGTGACAAAGATTGTGAGATACAATGCTATATTATATAATAATTGAATAAAGGAGTGAGAGACACATACTTTCTGCTATTTAATCTATATGAATCCAATCTTCTTGCAAACTTATGGAAGACTAATAACCATCTCCATCATATAATAATTTTAATTTTAATTTCAAGGATACAATTTTTGAAATAAAATAATTTGATAAAATTATAAAAAAAAAAACATCCATAATATATAGGTAAAATAATGTCTAATAAAATACATCATTATTTGATATTTAAAATTTAAAATAAATTTGACATTTCCCTTTAACACCTGACAATTTTTAGATCAATTCAAATCTATACTAATTAATTTTAAATTAATTAATTAAAAAACTAACAATAAATACATTTATTGAAGATTATTATTAATAATGTTCATAATAATAGTGAAGAAATAATTTTTCTAATACTTGAGAAATATTCTAAGGGAAACAATCAATGGAGGGCATATGTTGTGAACAAAAATTGGACTCTAGAGAGTCCAGTATTGACAATCTATTTTTCCCTTTAAAAAGAGTTGAGTCTGAGTATCTGAAAAATTTGTGGAATCCACTCTACTTCCTTTACACATGTCTTATTGTAATCAAGCTCCTTAAATTTTTTAAAACCCACTACACTGCTGAGATGCAACACATCATTATTAATCAATTTATTAAGGCTAGGTTTTTGTAGGAACACCATGCACTTTTCTGTTATAATAATTGCATTCATATTGGCATCAACTACCCATATGAGAGGTTGAATAGTTAGAGAGATTGAAATCTGTGGGAAGAGGAGAGGGAAATGAGGAAACTATGTTGATGGCATGAGGTGCAAAAATATGCTCTGATTGAATTCACATTAGATTTCTGTAAGGCGAATAGTAGTATTCTGGTTACGGTGTACACATTGGAAACTCGTGAAACCTATTTGGAGACAATAGAAGCAGAGATGGCAAGAATAAGTTGGGCGACAAGGGAGACATTGAACCATATTTAATAGTCGGCGATAACAAGGATTGGACACTGGAATACTAAGATCGATTATTCCCTGAAATTTCAGAAGGATTTGAAATTATAGCAATATAATTATCTTCTTTAATGGGAAAATCAATTACCCCAAGTGGATGACTAGGAGAAGAACCAATCTGGATGAAATTAGGGTTTCCAGGTAAAGAGGTTTGAGAATAGGGAAGTGCATGAACATTTTTAGATTGAAAGGAAGAAGATGAGGAGGGAATACTAGAATATTTGTGGGTGTTAATGCGACAAATGAGGCATTGTACAAGAGTCGTGAAATCTTGCACTTCTGTGCGTATGTGTAAAATTATTAGAGCACAGATAAGGATCTAGATAAAGAATAATTGCACAAACTCACAAGAATTGAGAAATAAAATTTTGAATAGACAATGAATTCAGTTACTCAATATCGATTTTATAATCAATACATAAATCAACTAAGATAATCTTAGTTTTACATGCAATAACTAAGGCTAATTAAAGATAACTAAAGCTAAGTGTGCTTTATGTTCTATTAATGTGCACATGCACTTCATACAATCACTAGAGTGAACTAACTAAATCCAAGTGCACACCACATGTAAGCACTATAATTAAATAACACTAACTAATTGAACATCACATGTAAGAAATAGAGTTTAACTGGAGATAATTTAGGCTAACTAGGTGCATGTGCACCAACACCCCCTCATAAGCATAAATTAGGTGAGTGTGATGCAAAATGAATGAGTTCCGATAACACGTCCATTTTAGGTACCCATGGACAATGCATGGAGAGAGGAAAGAGGGAAAAAAAAGTGGAAATAAATCCCCCACTCAAAATATAATGCAAAATGTAGAGAAAATAAAACTACTAGGCAGTCGTGTCCTTCACCCCGAGACGATCCTGCAAAAATTGAAACATGTGCTCATTGAATGTATTGGTGAAGATGTTGGTAGTATGCTCAGAACTGGGACAGTAGTGTAGATCAGTGAACCCATCATGAATCAGTTATCTAATGAAGTGATTGTGGATCTCGATATGCTTGGTCCATTTTTCTCTGCACTAGATCTCTACAAAAATTTAGCATACTCTAATTATCATACCATATGATAGTCGAATGATGGATGTTGATACCAAGTTCTAAAAGAAAATTTTGTATCTAAATGGTATAAATAGTGAAATTTACTACTCCTCTCTACTCGACCTCTACTAAAGATAAAGCAATGGTAGTCTACTCCTTGCTTTACCAATAAATGGGGATGGATCCCAAATTTAGTACATAACTAGAGCTGGACTTGTGATCAAGGTTGTTGCCATTCAAATCTGAATCTATGAACCCAATGGGATCCAAAGAAAAAATTGTTGCATAATGAATCCCATAGGTGATTGTCCCTTGAAGATATCGAAGGATGCGATTTGCAGCTTTCCAGTGTAACTCATGTGGCTCCTGCATGTATCTGTAAACTCGTCCTATTTCATATGAGAGATAAATATGGGAGTGAGTGAGATAAAGAAGACTCCCCACAAGTTGGTGGTACAATGTGCGATCAACCAATGGTGTGTCTTTTCCATTCTCAAGCTTTATCCCTGATAAGAAAGGCGTGTCTCTAGGATTTCAATCCCTCATGTGAAATCATGCCAAAACATCTCTAACATACTTTATGTTATCACTCTATAATTTCCCTAGGATGAGGAGAGAAATTTTAGAGGTAACGACAAAACCACTTTAGGCTAGAATCTAGAACTTATAGCCTTGGAGAGGGCTCTCTCACTTAGTTTTCTCAACTGATATGGTATTAGGCTAGGTATAGTGCTAAATAAAGTATGATTTTCAAAGGTTTTTTGATGATAAAAGAGATAGATCCATTGGGCATGGATTCATGTCTAAATTATTATTTTTCTGGTGATAAAATGAAGAGATAAAAGGGTTTTTCCACAAGGAAAAGGTTGGCAGTCTTGGTGATGGAATTAATTTGTTGTAGGAGGGTGAGTATGAGAAAAGATGGAAACAACACAAAGAGTATCAAACTGTAGAGAAATTATGAATGTTTCTTTAAGAAGAAAAAATAGATCACTTGGTAAAACTAAATTAGAGCACCTTTTAGGTGAATTCTGAGATAAACACTTGGTTCTTCCAAGCATGAAGATATACATTCAAGAGATGTAAAAAGATAAGAAAAAATTACAACACGAAATAATCACAACACCATCTAGATCTGACACAGGAATCCCTACAAATTGGTGGGTCATGGAAATGGTATGACTCTCCTCCTTATTTCCTTAATAAATATTATGTTTTTAAGAGTTTTATCCTTTGTTTACAATGATTTGAGAAGAAAAGGATAATGGAAATTCGTTAATAGGTGGTATAGTTAATTTAACCATTTTATATGTTATAAAGTATTAATTTAAATTAATCTGTGTGCAGATTGGTTTGATTGAATGATTGATGTTCCTTCAAGATATTGGAGAATGCCCTTGGAAAGGTTGTCACCTTATTTCTAGAAAAATACAACTTGAGGCATAAGTATAGTCGAAGATGGAAGATTACGGACAAATGATTATTGCTATTCAGAGACTTTATAGTTGAACGAGCAATCTTGAGAATCTTCTGATTCTCAGGATAGTTCTATTGACAGTTTCTAAATATAATATATAAGACGACAGTAAAAAGATAGAACAAATTCTCGATTTTACGTTTTCACTGTGTATTGCAAACAAAAATCCGGCTATGAACTTTTCCAAGGTTATTCTATAAAACATTTTGAAGTTAATGAATTTGTGGGAGACTTTACTTTAGTTATTTTGTATTGAGCTATCCAACACAGTGATTCCAGAGACCTTGGGCCCAATACCTGGAGAATCTATTGTTTGTTATGTATCATTATTCATTGGTTACTTGTCATATTCGCATTAGTTGTATTATTTATTATTTTTTTCTTTCTTATAGCAGTTAATTTATTGAACTTCACATCTTGTAATCTGGTTATATATTTTCTGAAATCGCTAATTGAATTCTCTGAATTATTTACGCAAATGTGAAAGTGTGATTTTGTGAATTTTATGAGTTATTCCCGATAAGTAATATTTCCACGCATTTGTGTGATTTAATAGCTTTCCTTATGCACTTTATTGGTTGAAGTATTATGAAATAAAAAAAGTAACTTTCCTTCATGAATGGTATAACTATAGCTGCAGAAGTAATCATTTGTTGATTGAATCATTTATTTCTACAACGATTGATATTTCTTGTGATCATTTTATAGTGATTTCTTCACATTCTTTCATAATCTAAGACTCTATCTTTGCATAGATTTTTCTGATAGCCTTGAAATAAAATACGAATCCCAGTTTGATAATATTAATGAAGGTAGGATTAATATTGATTTTTAGGATTCATCTTAGTGCCCAAAATTTTGGCGTCGTTGTCAGGGAGTTTTTGAAATCATAGGTTGTATCTCTGGAAGGTTGGGTATTGAAGACGGAAGGTAAGAACCTACACATGAGACAAGTAAAAATCTTGTGCCTAGCACCCACTTTTGGTTGATAGGCTTAGGATATGTAAGTGTGCATGACTAAGAAAAATAATAGGAATCAAGTAGTAGTAGAATAGGAACCATTATCAAATACTACCAAAACCCTGGGACTGGTGAGCCTTGGTAGGATGCCCTTTATTGACGAAGTAATTAGTAAAACTAAATCTCAAGCATTAGTAGGACCCCAAACAACATATTGGAAGGACTCTACCATAATCCCTCAAGCAACAGAATCACCAACTGCAACCCATGCTGAGATTCACAGTAAAACTGAAGTATCTGAGAAAAGCTTTTAAAGCACATTTATTCAACACTCTAATCCTTCACAATAGGGAAATTTTGGTAATTTAAAGGAAAGAGAAGGAGAAACTAGTGGAGCAAATCTATGATCTTCGAAATCTGGATCTCTTGAGATCTCGGTATAAAGAAAAATAGCTGAAGTCCCAAACTTAAGAAGCATAGTAAAACCCCTTCGAAAGACAAACAATGACCATAATATTCCTGCTCAAATAACACCCCTTGATCATGAATTCCCTCAAAATTACTGGAAATTTTTTTATTATATGGAAAATCAACGACAACAAAACCAAACCTCGACATTAGAGTATCCTATTATCGATCATGTGGCTAATGCTCCGATGAAGTCCATCCTGTTACAAAATCTCCCGACCTATCATGGGATGAATTTAGAGGATCTGGATGCCTTCTTATTTGAATTTGATGTTTTGTACAAAGGATATGATTATACCACCGAACCTTAGAAATTGAAATTATTTCCTTCTACTTTGAAGGGAGGATCTTTGTGATGGTTTATGGGCTTAGGAGGAGGCACTATGGATTCTTTGGATATGATGAAAAATTATTTTCTTACTAAATATCAGGACTATTGTCGATCCAAGGATTTAAAAGATGAAATTTTTAAAATTACCGCAAAAGATAGTGAAACTTTAGAGGAATATATCGAGAGATTTCATTACGACTTACAGAGATCACCCTATGCTTCCTTACCAAAAGAAGTTATGAAATTTTATTTAATAAAAGGAATGAAATATGAGTGGATAGAAACACTGAATTTAATGGGACAAGGTGATATTTATCAAGAGGAATATGATAATATTGTTAAATTGTGTATTAGGTGTTCACATGGCAGCACACAAGCCATGTCTGGAGTACGGGATCCTCTCACCCAAATCAACAAAACCACAGGTGGTGGTGGTGTAATGCGAGTAGAAATTGGTAATATTTTAGAATATTTTAAAATGGATATTTTTGGGAACACTGACTACATAGTTAGACGTTTTTCAGGCTAAATAGAAGCAAGTAGAGGCAAAGCGAGCATTGACCATATTCTGTCCTCGTTGCTGAAAAAAACATATTGAAAGTGAGTGTCCTTTGAACATGATTTGAACATGTGCTATCTGCACTAAGGAGCATTCGACAAATCAGTGTCCATCACTACCAAGATTAAAAGTTGTATTTAAAGAATTCAAGGAGGAAATAGAACCAACATACCTTATGGCTCAACATTGAAAATGGAAGTCTCGTCCTTCAGGTATGATGAAAGATCCCTTATTGTTTGATTTTGGACAACATGTTCAACAACAAAACCCTAGAAAGGCATGGAAGGGACAACCACCCTTTAATTCTGGCTAGAAATCCCAATCATATCCTCCCTCACCATGGCCAAACCAATCAATTTATCGACTAGGATGGCCAAATTCGCAATACTCTACCCCACCATGGAATAATTTCATTAATAACTCTTATCCCTCATAGTTCCCGAATACATCTGCGCAAAATCCAATATGCTCTCAGAATTGGTAGTGCCCTACAGGATTGTATAATCCACCCATAGGAACGATACCTCAATACCAACCTACTCTACAAGATCCATTTCAGTTGTTTCCTAATCCTCAACCTCCCATATGTCGTCAACTCTCAGCTCATCCAAATCCTAACCCTAGCAATAGACATGTCCATTACATACAAATCATTGAAAATACAATCTATGAAATAAATCCCCTTGGATGAAATGAGCTCCGGTTAAGATCTGGACGTATTATTTCTCCTGAAGAAAATTAGATTGATTGAGAACAAGAAAATGATAAAGAAGAACAAATTGTGACAAACTCTTTGACTATGGTTATTTCAGAAACATAACCAATAGGAAACACAGTCGAGAAACAAGAATATGAGAAACCATAACTGATTCCTCGTCATTCCCTAAAATAATCACAATAACTAAACCAACCATTTATCCTGAATTTGATATCATAGTGGAATTGAAAAAATTGTGTATTAAAATTCCACTCCTTCAGGCCATCATATATATCCCTATTTATGCCAAAACGATCAAATATTTATGTGGGGAAAGTCCTGGGAGAAAACCAAAAGATCCACCCATAGTTCACATTGTAGGAACATTATTTGACCTTATTTTAGGAAAACGGGTTCTCGTTAAATGAGGAGATACAAGAAGTCTTATAGTAATTATTCAAATACAAGGCTGCATTTTTCCAAACACGTTGGTATACCTAGGAGCATCTATTAACCTTATGACTTATGAGACTGTAATATCCTGGGTATTACAACCTTAAAACGAACTTTGACTCTGCTAGAATTGGTTGACATATTAGTAACTAAACCTAAGGGAACCTTGGAAGATATCATTGTCTCTGTAAATTCCTGGGAATATCTTGTAGACTTCCCAGTCATCAATCCAATAATTAGGCTAGATAGGCATCCTTTGATATTAGGTAGGCCTTGGCTAGCAACAACAGATGCATATATAGGATGTCGAAAAGGTAACATGATGATTTACAAAGGAAACGTTGTCAAAAATATTATTTTGTATCCTCCTGCTAAACCAAGTCCGCCTACTACACGTCTCCAATTATTCCCCCTTAGATACCAAGAATAAAATTTGCACTCTCCCCTTACAATGGATGAGGCCCTTGGAATTTAAATCAAATAGAAGATGACATAATCAGTAGCTTCATCAATAAACCTGTTGTTATCGAAAAACCAACATGCTAGGTGCTAAAAGCTCTGCTTGATAATGACACACAAGGAGACCCCTTAGAGAATTTAAATGAAAATCACATTCCCACAACTATTGTCCATAACATCATGCTGGTTGAAATAGAACCGGTAAAAACTCTTAATATTAATGTTATTCTAGAAAATTAGCAGCAACATAAATTAATTCAGGTTCTTAGTAAATACAAGGAAGATTTTTCTTGGGAATATTCATACATGAAATATCTTGGCCCGTGGTTGTGCACCATCACATTTATATCAAAAAATATGCCAATCCTATTCGATAGCCCCAAAGGAGGTTGAATCCACACCACAGAGACATTGTGAAACAAGAATTGTATAAATTACTAGATGCAAAATTCATCTGCCCAATTTCAGATATCCAGTGGGTCTCCCAATTAGTAGTCGTTCCTAGGAAAAATGAGAAATGGAGGATATGTGTAGACTATAGAGAACTCAATAAAGCTACCCAAAAAAAAACATTTTCCCCTTCCTTTCATATACCAAGTCCCTTATAATTTAGCCAGAAATAAATACTTTTCTTTCCTTGATGGTTTTAGTGGCTACAATCAAATTCAAATTGCTCCAGAAGATCAAGATAAAACCACATTTATCTGCCCCTGGGGTACATTCACATATAGAGTTTTACCCTTTGGACTAAGTAATTCTCCAATGATGTTCCAAAGAGAAATATTGTGTATTTTTTCTGACCTAATCAATGAAGGACTCGAATTATATATGGACGATTTCACCCCATTTGGAGATGATTTTGATCAAGCTTTGAAAAATCTAGAAAAGGTGCTTGAACAATGTATTTCTACCAGATTTTGTCTAAGCAATGAAAAATGCCATATGATGATGATTGAAGGTGTAGTTTTAGGACACTATATTTCTATTGCAGGAATTCAGGTAGATCCGGAAAAAATTGAGGTAATACTTAAGTTACCTATACCCCGCAAACAAACTAAGGTAGGTAGTTTTCTTGGTTATGCAGGGTATTACCACAAATTTACATAACAATTTTCTAATATAGCTACATCTTTATATACTTTTAACAGAAAATGTCGAATTCAAATGGATTGACAATTGCAATGTTGCATTTGCAGATCTCAAGAAATTGGTTTCGATAGCACCAGTGTTAAGAGGACCAAAATGGGAGTTACCCTTTCACATATCCTTGGATGCATTAGATACATCGATAGGCGTCGTTCTTGGAAAAAAAGAAGATAAGAAGCCTTATGCTATTTATTACATTGGCAAAAATCTCACTCCTGTTGAGCTAAACTATACAGTAACAGAGAAAGAATTTTTAGCTGTTATATATGCTATTAATAAATTATGACATTATATAACATGATATTTAGTTTTTTTGTATGTTGATCACCCTGGTATTATATATTTAGCTAAGAATCCCATTAGTAATGGTCGAGTGACACGATGGCTAATTTTGTTGTAGGAATTTGATATCACCATCAAAGTCCGACCAGGAAAAGAAAACTTTGTTGCAGATTTCCTCTCTCAAGTACCTAAGCTAAATTACTCTCAGCCGGTAGATGACCAGTTCTCGAATGAGCATCTATTCGCAGTAGCAACAAAAACACCATGGTATGCTGATATGGAAAATTACCTGGCATGTGGGAAATTTCCATCACATCTATCACCTTGAGAGAGGAAACTAATTATTTAGCGCAATGCACACTTCTCTTGGATTGGTGGTTATCTTTTCCACACTGGCTTTGACTTTCAAATCCGAAGGTGCATCAAAGAAGACAAAGTATAACACATTCTAAGAGCCTTCCATGATGAACCCTCCAGTGGAAATTTTGCAGACCGCAGGACCAAACATAAAGTTCTTTAAATGGGCTATTACTAGCCCACAATATTGAAAGACGCGAAAATGTACGTTCAAACCTGTGATAATTGTCAGTGGATGGGTCGTCCCGATCAAGCTGATGAAATTCCCTTACAACCACAATTTGTAGTGGAACCATTTGAAATATGGCCATTATATTTCGTTGGCCCTTTCAATTTAACGTCAAATCAGACAGTGTACATATTGGTTTGCACCGATTATGTAACTAAATTGGTAGAAGCAGTAGCTTTTCGAAGAGCTACGGAGGAGGTACTGATTAAATTCCTTTTCGAACTATTTGTGTGATACCAACTACCAAGGGCAGTAATAAAGGATGGAGAACCACAATTTAAAGGTCATAAAATTTCAACCACTCTACAAAACTGTCATGTTAAGCATAAATTTACTTCCCCATACCAAATCGAGGAAAATAGACAAGTGGAAAGTATTAACAAGGTCCTCAAGGCTATTTTGACTAAAAACATATTCGCAAATCATCGAAATTGGGCGGCCAAGCTTCCAGAAGCCCTGCGGGCTTATCAAACGACATGGAATAACACTACTGATCACTCGTCATATCATCTTGTCTTCGACAAAGGACCAATTTTTCCAATTGAATTCAAAATAAAGACTCTTAAAACTGCAAAGGAGATTGGATTGGATTTCATAGAGACATAAACAGAACGTCTACATCAGCTCAACGAGTTAGATGAAGCACGGTTATTTTGTCTTGAGTGTACTACCATTATTCAACAACAAAGAGCTAAATGGCATAATCGACTTATAAAAAATAAATCATTTAAAAAATGTGACTACTCGTTGCTATATGATTCCAGATTCCATGATTTTCCAAGTAAATTACAAACAAGGTGGCTCAGGTTTTATGAAATCAAAGAAGTTCATGATAATGGTACCATAACTCTAATCATAATTGACGAATCTAGTGCCTATTTTCTGGTAAATGGACATCGACTACACCTCTACCACAAACCACTCACAAAATAGTCTTTCTATCATGAGATAAGTAATGATACTAATTTCCAAATTATAACTAACTAGGGTGGCAACCCATCATCTCCATCTTTATGAAATTTCATTTTCTTTATCATATTGTACATAATGTATATGTCCTATTTTTTTCTGAGATTTGGTTAATTCTTTTTTTCTCTCTCTCTTTTATTTTCCTTTTCTTCATTAGAAAAAGTGATAAATGACCTTAAGACAGTTGTTGTTCCCTTTGGCACAGTTGTTGTTCCCTTTCGTACAATGTTGTTTCCAGTTGTTGTTCCCTTTGGCACAATTGTTGTTCCCTTTAGTACTGTTGGTGTTCCATTTATCATAGATTTTTTTCCCTTCGATATCATTGTTATTCCCTTTATCATAGTTGTTGTTACCTTTGGTACAGTTGATGTCCCCTTTGACACAATTGTTTTTCCATATGGTAAAGTGCTATTCCCTTTGGTAACAATTTTTTTCCCTTTATCACAGCTGTTGTTCCTTTCAGTATAGTTGTTGTTCCCTTCAGTCTTTTCGTTGTTCTCTTTATCACAGTTGTTGTCCCCTTTGGATCAATTTTCGTTCCCTTCACACCAAGCTATATTTACTTTGCATACAATTGACTGCAATCTCTAAAATGAATGTTTAAAAAGAATTGATGTTTACTCTATTATGGTCTCAAGAATAATGTCTTATCTACTATCCTATCAATAACAACTCTTTTTTTCTAGCATTACCTATCAATTTAAATTTTTTTCCTTATACCCAGATTTTTCTGAAAGAATCATAAATTGTTCATGATCTATCACCACCTTAGTAATTTTATCTTATGATTACATATTTAAAATGGTGATTTTCTTTCAAACATAATAAAGGATGAGCCACCCTTGATGATAAAAAGAACAATCCTCAAAACACGCTACTTAAAGCTAAATTTTATTATAAGGATAAAGGGTTTCATCATGAGTCATCCTACCATGATCATAAGAAAATAACATAAGTGGCATTCCCATTATGGCCACCAAACCAGGGTAGTGACCTTTTGACACTATTTTCAAAAGGACAAGAGGTCTCATTATGAGCCAACTTGTTCACTTTGTTATGCTCGAGTGAGTAGCATTGTTTTTATCTGGTCACCATGTCAGAACAATGACCTTTTTGAGAAAAAATGTTTAAATGCAAATGTGATACATAATTTATAGGACATTGGCTCATCTATAGGTTAAAAGGAAATCTTGTCGAGGCTATGGATGCCTCGTGGCAGCAGTGGCTATGCCTGTGGTATTGTAACATATCTTAAATTTCCTTATCATGATTACGTCATTGGATTCCTCTCTTAATAACGATATCACCATTCTCAATATATACATTCACTTTCATAAAAACAACTAAAGGTGGTACATCAAATATTACATGAACAAATCCTAATATTTCGAATCTCCATAATATGCATTTTTATCTATAGAGGTATTTTGCCCAATCTTTGTTTTTTTGTTCTTCAAAGGTCATTATTTTTATTAAATAATAATTTTTACCCATGGTATATATCTTTATCACCTTTCTTTTACAATCCCAATGATTATTGCATGTCATCGATTTGTGTCTAATTTGACCATTCCCTCCACGGTAATGGCTGCCTCCATGTGAGCATTAATTTTCCATAACTTTACCGGACGTGGTTGACCTTTTTCATTGGGGGAGGTATGGAATATCACATGTATGACATGATTAGGCACAATTAAAAAAAATGGTAATTTCCTTCGCACAAAACCTCATTGAATGATGTTATTATGTCATATTGTTTATTATATTAAAGGATTTCTGAATTGAAACAACTCTGTATACAGTCGTTACAACAATCCTTTACGAATTAGAAACTATGGTGGGTATTTTCATACGAAGTGAACCTATTGCATTATGAGTTATTGAGCAGGACCGAAGAGTCTTGGAGCGGGTGGGCTAGATCAAATATTTCACCCGACTGCAGGGATTTGACAACGTTGTGACTTTAAAAATTTTGTAGAATTTAAACGATTAAGTCAACACGGTCAGAGGTAAAAATATACCAATCAATCAGATGATCTTGGAAGAAGTCATAGGTCTCCCTACAGAAGGAGAGAAATGGATAGACAAGCACACTAGACTCCAAAGTGCGATGGAATTATTATAGACCCTGGAGAATAATTGGTTCGCAAATGAAAATTATTCCACCCTGCCTCATTTAGAGAACCATCGAGGGAGCTAGAAGAAATAATTGAGATTTACATTACATGTGACGACCGCCATGATGTGGTAAGATCACGCCATCTCAAACTACTGGCAGCTTTAAAGCAAAATATAATCTTAAACATGCCTTTCTTTTTAAATTTTCTCTTGCATGAAGTTGTTGGTAGAATGGGTAGAAATTAGGACCCAAGTGTTGTATTCAGCCACCATTGTTTAATTAAATTGTTAGTCGTTAGAGAAGTGGCACTGTAAAATTTAAATTGGGATGATTTTTTGGGACTCATTGAATTACCACATATGGAAGGAATGCATGAAGAAGAAAACATCTAGCCAGATATGGGAAGCGCCCCACCTAAAATAATAAGCAGTCAAACAAAAGAATGAAATGACATCCAAACCCCAGAACTACAAAAACTTACTAAAGCTAAGAAGAGGTTATCCTCTGTCCTAGTATCTTTTCCTACTAAGCGACGAAGGCCCGAAATATTGGCCAGATAAAATCATTCTAAGGAGTCTGTTGCATTGCATCAGAGAATGAGACGCCTCAAGCATTCCCTTTAGAGAAGCAGATTAATTCACCTCAAATCCGTGAGGAATAAATAGACCAAGTCTTGGAAAATATGGGAGCCCTCTTTTCCCTTGAATATGATGAATATTTTTTTGAAAACCCATATGAGCCAAATTTCTCAGCCTCCACCCCTCATTCCAACAATACCAAAATATTTCCATCTTCCGGAAACATGCATAGCCAAGAAAATTCAGGGGAATCTTCTTAAACCATGAAAATAATAGACTCTTCTAGGGAAGGAACCATTCCATTGACCCCTGATAATCCTAAATCCGAAGATAATTCAACTACCACAATTCTAGTTGATAAAAATATTGAAGAATTTGAAGTCTCTCTTAACGAAAACGTCATTGTTGTTCCCTCTGCATGTACAACACAGATGTTGGAACCTACTGAAGGGTTGAAAGGAAGAAATAAGCAGAATATAAAGTTGTTGCAACACAAAAATAATAAATTACGAAAAAGGATAGAACAACTTAGAAAATGGCTGAAAAACTCTAAAAGATGTCGTAGACAGAAAATGAAAATTGAAACAATTGAACTCCAAAGTGAAAATTTCTTGGATCATGTAGAAACTCAGACTAAGGAAATTCCTACCAATCATGCAGAAAATCGGACTGAGGAAACTCTTACCAATTTTGCAGGGACTCAAACTGCATGGATCCTCACTAAACCTATGGAAACACAAACCTATTTTAACTTTTCTATGGACATAATTGAAGCATCAAGCCGAACAAACCTACATATGACTATCAACAGGGCTACGCAGACTAAAGTTGTAATTCCTTATTCTCACTTGATCAAGGATGCTGCCATCCAAGTATTAAATAGGGAATTGGAAAGGCATAAAATAATCCTGAAACAATACCGAAGTGAAGTGATACCTTTGGCAGAACACCAAGAGTTTTTACATAAGTTCAAAGAATTACCTGCTACTGAAGAAAAAACCCACGTCGAACTCAAAATGGAAACATGGAAAACAGAGAAACTACGTGGACAACTTAAAAAATATGTGGATAAAATCAAGGAGATATTCTCCATCTATTATGATGTGTTATCATGTAGATCTCCAACAAATAATTATGCTTTGTTTCTACTTGAGCAACATTTTTTATTAAAAATAAAATCTATACGAGCGGGGAAACCCTTTGATTTCATTACTGTTTCTGATTTTATCAAGTGTTTTCGAGAGGAGGGGGATAATGTAAAATATTACTTAAGTGAATTATACATGCATAAATTCTTTTTGGAAGAACATAGGGACAGGAACCCCAATCCTTTTATTAGGGATTCTCAATTTCATTATTTCTAGGAATTATATCAAATGGTATAGAGCTTATAACATATTCCAAAATACAGATAATGGTCTAGATCTCTGGGTCAGAGGTGAACCCAACAGTCCTCTGAAAACTTTTATAAAGCAAGAAAGGCTTATGCAACGACCTAGACTTGTTCCTGCTTTAGCCCCTATTCACAAAGACATTCTTCTAATAGGTCTTGAGTATTTCGAAGAGATCAAAGAAGAATCCCTTCAAGCAGCAGAACAACGATGGAAAGCATATCCTAACAAGGTAAAAAACAGAGCGCCTTTTAATTACCGCAATTTTCAAGAAGCAGCTAATAGAATGCAACGTTATGGTCAAATGGTTTTGTCGAAATGAGCCACATGGATTAGATGTTGGTACAAATGTCCAGTTATCTGGTATCCTCTAGATGGTTACCATTATTAGTATGATCTTCCCAAAGCAGAAGAAATTGAACACTTCAAGATACTTAGAAACAAGAATTGATTTCGGCTCCATGGTGAACCCTCCTACCTAACTTATTCCCTAACTCTACTACATGTCAATCATCTTTTTGCAAGAGGCCATGCAATAAGGTAAGTTGTGGGATGACGTTGGGCCATAGAAACGACATGATTCTCCTCCTCATTTCTTTAATAAATATTATGTTTCTAAGGGTTTTACCTTTAGTTTACAATGATTTGAGAAGAAAAGGATAATGGAAATTCGTTAATAGATGGTATAGTTAATTTAATAATTTTGGATATTAGAACGTATTAATTTGAGTGAATTTGTGTGAAGATTGGTTTGATTCAACTATTGTTATTCCTTCGAGATATTGGAAAATGCCCTTGGACAAACCATTGCCTTATTTCTAGAAAAATATAGCTCGAGGCATAAGTATGGTCAAAGATAAAACATTATGAAGAACTCCTTATTCCTATTCAGAGATTTTATAGTTGAAAGAGCAATTCTGAGAATCATATAATTTTGAGATTTTATATGATTCTCAGGATGGCTCTATTTATAGTTTCTAAATGTAATATTGTGACACCCTCATTAAAAGACAATTAGTTACAATTGGTTAAAAGACTATTGGTTTAATTATTCTCTTTAGTTTTTATTTTCTTTTATTGTTATTCTGGACAAGGAAAACTTAATGGAAAATTTACTCATGACATAAAGTATTATCTGTTACTGAGTTAATAGATAAAACAGAAAATAAAGAATGGAAAAGGGGAAAACCTTTCTTTTTAGACTGTGGGTGAAGTTTTCCAGGAATAGGAAGTGGTTGGGAAAACAGTTGGAAAGTAGTTACCTATCCTCTGGAATAAAAGGAATTCCAGAAGGAGGGTAGGGGTTATGTGCATTTGCTAGCTAAGGGTGAAGTACTTCTTGAGTTGGTGAGAGACCAGTTGAATTTACTTCTTCAACCCTAAGGGCAAGATTTTTTCTGTCTGTAGACTGGATTTAGCCATCCTGAGGTCTCAGAAGAAAAGACTATCCATTGATTCCCGTGGCGTTGTCCAAGTCCTGGAGCTCAGGGGAAAGAGGCGGACGTTATTGCCCCTCTTAATGGTTGGGAGGACCACAGTCAAGATAAGGAGTTTCGTCTTTATTCAGATAAGTATTTAGAACCTGTCAGTAATTGCAAGTGATAGATTAACTGTTTGTTATTGCTGTAATTAAATGTGAGATACTGGGTCGATTATGAGATTCTACAGGGTAAAAGCTATTTATATAGATTGCGAGTCTCATTTGGAACAGAGATGACCATGGACAGTCATGGAATAATCGAGAAATGTTATTTTATCTTTGTGATTTCTGGAAAAGAATACTGTAAGAGTCTGAGTTAACTGAATATTGTTTTGTTATCTTTTCCATAACATGCAAGAACAGTAGTATTGGAGTCTTGCGATTGCCCTACCGTGCAGGGGTTGAATATGTTTAGTAGTATTCTTTGAAAGGAGAATCTTTCTGTGAATGGAGTCATTAGGAAAGAAAACTCTCTGGATTTTGTTTAACAGGAATATAGAAGTATTTTTAGTAGTAGAATTATCTTGAAAGAAAACTCTAAACCCTAAAGTAGTCACAGAGATAATGGGTCTGTTCGACATAAAAGGAAGAACATAGAGACAGGAGAGGATCTTTCAGTCCTTAGAGCAACGGCTGAAGCCTCAAATATTAAATTGAACTCCGCCCTCCGACATTAAAGAAGTAATCGGTAATACTAAATTTTCCTTCTAATAACTGTGCGAAAAATAGTGGAAAGACTTAACAGTCAGAAACCCTCTGACGAACTCCAAGGTAGAAAAGAACCCATATAGAGCAATATTCCTTAACAGGTAAAATGAGAGAAAATACATATGTGTAACTGTGCATGCATAAAGAACTTCACTATAAGAGGAAAAACTGTGGAGAACAATTAAATAACCGAACCGGTAGTATCCGGAGAAAAATAAACCGAGAAATCTTACACGAAGATAGTAACAGTGGTATCAATTGAGTAAACAATAATATTAATCCAAGAGTTACAGTCCATAGGAACAAAAACACTGAACTTAAAAGAGAAGGAATGTATCTTTTACAGACTTGAGGAGATGCAAAACCCTGATAAACATACTGCCTGATAGGCAAAACTATTCACAAGGACTAGGGTAAAGAACCCGAGCTTAATAACTCTTCTGTGCAGAGTATTTAGTTTCTATTTAGCTTGATTCAAAGAAAACCTAGCCTAGGGTAACTAAACAAGTTAATCTTGCTCTGACAACAGGCTGAAGGGTTAGACCAGAGCCAAAAACCGTATAGAATTCCGGGGTACCTGCAAGAATCGCTGGTGCGGTGTTAACGCCGGAACAAGCTAGAAGCCTTTTTAGGAAGTAGAGCTTAGGTTTCGAACCCACCTGGTTCACAATAACACAAGAAGAAAAAATCTCCGTCAAGAATGAATGAACAAGAAATCTAAATAGCAGAAACTCCACAAGCGTGCCTTAAACGGAACATTATATGCGATTTGTGAATTTACCTGTGAGGGAAAGACTGTAGAATCCTTTGCGTGGGGGCAGATTCCTGCGCCAAAGGAAAAGAAAGAGAATCATATGAAAGCCTTTCAGACAGGGGTTACAACTTATAACAGCATAAAAACAATAATATCATAAACCTGGAGAAGAATTTGGGTGATTTTACCGGCGGAATGGGCAACGTAGCAGGTTAAACCAGAACTGGATTCTGTTGGAGGCGGAAACCATGTTCTCTGAGACCTCAACCTGTTTGGTGACAGAAAAACTCGAAGCCATAGAGCTGAAAACACAAGAATTGATCAAAAACCCTGTAACTACTTCAGAGTCATAACATGCGTTTGAAAATTGTAATTGTCCTGTGCTTAGAAAAAGGGTTACCTCGCCCGGATTCTTCCGGAGGCATTTTCCCGCAGGCCAGACGAAACCCTGAAGCAGAGCGAACGGATGGAATGGTGCAAATTCCAACTACAGGTTTGAGAATACCGCGGGAAGACCTATTGCGATATCCGAGATTTGCTGGATAGTAATCAATACACCTGTCAACATTTATTAACGTAGTACTGGCAACGCAGAGTTATCCGAGCCACCTGACTTGGCAGCAGGTTGTGATGCCAAGTGGCTTATTCATGTGCCAACAGTCCGGGTAGTAAGGTTTGGAGTGATGTGAAATTTTACAATTATCCACGGAGACCATAGTGATATAACTTCGCTTCCATAATTCCAATTATATCGAGCATGTGACAGCCTTTACTTTTGTTTTTATTAAATCCAAAGAACCATAGATGTGTCAGATGTATGGTTAGGCTTTTGGTTGATGAAAAGATTTTATGCTATTGCTTTTACCATAGTTTAATTACAACTGAGAAACTATTATATGGTGTATGTTGCATAGAAATTAAATTTTTTTTTATATATATGTGAAAACTGGGTTATGTGTGTGACAAGTGGTATCAGAGCAAAGTTGCTATACTGGGATCTTAAGGGGTCTACTAACAGAATGCTTGTGATTAGTGCACTAAGGGGAGCAAGCGAAATGGCAACACCATCACAACCTGAGGGGACTCAAATCCCCACCATTTTAAACCCGGAAATGTGGGTTCAGTTGACTCTAGAAAAGCACCAAAAGACTAGCCGACTACTTGAAGAACAACAGCAGCAAACTACATTCTTGCTAAACACGGTACAGCAACTTCAGGAAGAAATGATAAGGGTTCGAAGGGATAATGAGAGGTTGCTTCAGGATCAAGAGAAGATCCTAAAGAGTTTATCAGATAGGCAGAATCAGGGGATGAAGCACCCCAGTGCTGAAAAAGAAGTAACAACAGAGATAGAGGACCAGCAGACTCAGAATAATGCTGAGGACAGAACTGAAAAGAGTTTCTCACAGAGGAGCAAAAATAGAAACTATAATGAGGCAGAGTCGGGCAATTTGTCCGGTCAGCAAGACTCAAAAAGATAAAAAGTGGAACTGCAGGGAGAATTTCGTAAGATTAAGCCACCGACATATGATGGTGAGGCAGAAGAGACGGCTGAAGCCTGGCTGATAAACATAAACAAATATTTCCAGGTCTATGACTACAACAGCAATTTGAAGGCCAGACTGGCCATATATCAATTACGGGAAAAAGCTACCCTGTGGTGGGAAGAAGTGAAGAATGTGCGCATCATTGATGAATGCGACATAACCTGGGAATTTTTCCAGCAATATTTTAAAGATAAATACCTGACAGAAAGATTTTATGACGACAAGGCAAAGGAATTCCATGACCTTCGGCTGGGACAAATGACAATAGATGAATATGTGTCAAAGTTCACTTCGCTACTGCGTTATGTACCTTATCTTCGAGAAGAGAAGGCCAAGGTACAAAGATTTTTAAGCAGTCTACCTGCTCACATGAGAGAGCGGATAGAATTCGTTAACCCCCAAACCATGGATGAGGCTATACGAAAAGCACGGTTGTGTTATCAACAAAATAAGACCAAGATTGAAGTGGGAAAAGGCTGGCAGCCGAAGAAAGGACAGAAAAGTAACTCAACCTTTAAAAGCAGTAAAAACAGCAGCTTCAGGAATGCAGCACGAAACACAATCAGCAAGCAGTTTGGGAAAAACCACCAAAGGATCAAATGGCCAGCTGAGGAGAAGCCCACAGAAGCATCAAGTAAACCTGAACTGGGAGCGAATTCTAAACCCCCTTTACAGTGTTGGGGCTGTGGGGAGGCTCACTATTATAAGAACTGTCCCAGACGGAACAAAAGTGAAACTGTAGGAAATCTGCAGGAGGCATCTACAGTAGGAGACGTGGCGCGTAGCGTACATCGCATCAATGCAGCGCTAGAAGATCGACAGGCTGATTTTCAGCCTACGATGATTGAACTAGAAGGTACATTACTATCTAAACCTGTTTCAATTCTGGTTGATCCTGGAGCAAGTCTGAGTTACATCAGTCCTAAGTTAGTAGAGTTATGTAAATTAAAATAACAGAAATTTAGGAACTCATGGCTAGTACAGTTAGCCACTGGGGCGAAACGTAAGGTAACAAGGAAAGTTCCTAACTGTGTACTGGAAGTGGCAGAACAACAGATAGAGGTAGATCTGAATATCTTACCATTAGGATCGTACGATGTGTTATTGGGTATGGATTGGCTGGAAAAACATTGGACAGTGGTAGACTGTAAAGAAAAGACCATCTCATTCAGGTTACAAGATGGTACGCAGAAAGTGGTACAAGGGGTTAAAAAGCCGGTACAAATACGACCAATAACAGCATCTCAGCTGGGTAAGTGTATTAGAAAAGGGTGCCAGTTGTATGCTATTCAAGTAGGATACACAGACTCTAAGGAAAAGGCCCCAATGTTGGAAAATATTCTTGTGGTGCAGGAATTTCTAGACGTATTTCCAGAGGAAATTACTGGACTACCACCCAAAAGGGATATTGATTTTACTATTGAGCTGCTGCCAGGTACCTCACCAGTATCAAGAGCCCCGTATAAGATGAGTGTGCCTGAGTTAACAGAATTAAAAATACAGCTACAAGAGTTTCTAAACAAGGGTTATATCCGTCCAAGTGTGTCACCATGGGGCGCACCAGTCCTTTTCGTTAAAAAGAAAGATGGGACATTGCGCATGTGTATGGATTACAGGCAGCTTAATAAGATGACTGTTAAGAACAAGTACCCCTTACCCCGAATTGACGATTTGTTTGACCAGGTAAGAGGGGCTAAGGTATTTTCCAAGATTGATCTAAGATTCAGATATCATCAAGTTCGGATTAAAGATGAGGATATATGCAAAACAGCCTTCCGCACCCGATATGGTCATTATGAATTTGTTGTGCTGCCCCTTGGATTAACAAATGCACCAGCAACTTTCATGAGACTAATGAATGGCGTGTTTCATCGTTTTCTAGATAATTTTGTGCTCATCTTTATTGACGATATTCTGGTGTACTCTAAAAATGAAACAGACCATAAGGAGCATTTGCGACTAGTGTTGGAAACGCTAAGGAAGCATCATCTCTATGCTAAATTCAGCAAGTGCAATTTCTTTAAAACAGAAATCCAGTACCTGGGACATGTCATAACAACTGAAGGGATAGCTGTTGATCCCGAAAAGATCAAAGCCATCATGGAGTGGCAAGTGCCTCGGAATGTGGCGGACATTAGATCCTTCATGGGCTTAGCCGGGTATTATAGAAGATTCATAGCAGGGTTCTCTAAAATTGCCTTTCCCATCACCTCATTGCAGAGGAAGGGCAAGCTTTTTAGATGGTCAAAAGAATGCCAAGACAGCTTTGAAAAACTAAAACAACTTCTAACTACCGCTCCAGTACTGAAGGTAGCTGACCCGGAAAAATACTACGAAGTCTGTACGGATGCTAGTAAAGAAGGAGTTGGAGCAGTATTAACTCAAGAGGGAAAAGTAATAGCTTACGAGTCAAGGAAACTTAAGGACTATGAGCAGAAATATTCTGCTTATGATTTGGAACTTACGGCGGTAGTACATGCCCTCCGAGTATGGAGGCATTATCTACTGGGTAAAATATTTGTGCTGAAAATGGATCATAGCAGCCTGACCAGCTATTTCAAACAAACAGATTTAAACTCTAGACAGGCGAGGTGGAATGAATTTCTGAGCGAGTTCGACATGGACATTCAGCATGTTAAAGGAAAAGAAAATAGAGTTGCTGACGTTTTAAGTCGAAAATTGCATAGTCTGTTTGCTCTATATTTTAACCAGTTGGAAAGCCAACTGTTGAAGCAATTGAAGGAGGAAGCTCAGAGAGACCCAGAATATAAGTTTCTGTGGCAGCAGATGCAGAATGACAAACAGCATGATAAAGCAATAGAGTTTGGAGAGAGTGAAGAACAGGCATTGACCTTTCGCGGGAAGATTTATGTGCCTAACCGCACTAATCTTAAAGAATTAATCCTAAATGAATTCCACCGCAGCAACTACGCTGGTCATCCTGGATATCAGAAGATGCTTACAGCAGTAAGGAAAGTTTATTTTTGGCCAGGAATGCGTAAAGACATTGCCGAATACATAAGTAAGTGTTTAGAGTGTCAGCAGGTTAAAGCTGAGCATCAGCATCCTGCTGGGTTATTGCAGCCTATACCCATTCCTGAATGGAAGTGGGAAGTTATCTCACTGGATTTCATCACAGGATTACCACGAACAAGGAAGCAGAATGATTCTATTATGGTAGTAGTGGACAGATTAAGTAAATCCGCCCATTTTATACCTGTGCAATCTACCTATAAAACAGTACAAATTGCGGATATATTTATGAAGGAGATTTTTAGGTTGCATGGCATACCCAAAACCGTGATTTCAGATCGGGACGTTAAGTTTACGTCTGCTTTTTGGAAAACTTTATTTTCTGGACTAGGAACCCAGATACACTTTAGTACTGCTTACCATCCTCAAACAGATGGGCAGACAGAGCACGTAAATCAGGTTTTAGAAGACATGCTGCGAATGTATGTGATGAAACAACCCACCAAGTGGGAAGATTACTTGCACCTGGTAGAATTTGCATACAATAATGGGTATCAGGAGTCTCTGAAAATGAGCCCCTTTGAGGCATTATATGGTAGGCAATGCCGCACGCCTATAAACTGGAGTAGTCCCGAAACAAAACTGTTATTGGGACCTGAAATGCTGGCGGAAATGGAGGCAGAGGTAAAACAGATAAGACAGAATTTGAAAGTCACGCAAGATAGGCAAAAGGTTTATGCAGACCGGAAAAGATCTTACCGAGAATTTGGGGTAGGAGACCACGTATATGTACGAATTAAGCGTAAGAGAAGCACTATGAGGTGGACCTCTTGTGCTAAGCTGGCTCCTCGGTACTGTGGCCCTTTCCAAATATTGGAAAGAATCGGACCAGTAGCCTATAGGCTGGGATTGCCCAGTCACATTCGAGTACATAACATGTTTCATGTATCCTTATTGAAGCGATACATACATGATGAGAAACATGTAATTCATTGGCAGAATATTTAGGTAGGAAGAAGGATAAAATAATCCTAGTTTGTAGATTGAATACCTCTAAATATACTGAATTGGAAATTATTCTATGCCTTTCAGGTAGAACCAGATGGAGAGTTCCTGGTAGAGCCTCTACGCATACTTGATCGGTGGGAAATTGAACTCCGCAAAAGAGTAGTCGTTCAGGTGAAAGTGCAGTGGAAGCACTTTGGACCAGACGAAGCTACCTGGGAGGAAGAAAAATTTATGCAGGAAGCATACCACGAACTCTTTCCAGAGAGGGGTTGAAACACCAAGGACGGTGTTACTTCCAGGGGGGGAAGCTGTGACACCCTCATTAAAAGACAATTAGTTACAATTGGTTAAAAGACTATTGGTTTAATTATTCTCTTTAGTTTTTATTTTCTTTTATTATTATTCTGGGCAAGGAAAACTTAATGGAAAATTTACTCATGACATAAAGTATTATCTGTTACTGAGTTAATAGATAAAACAGAAAATAAAGAATGGAAAAGGGGAAAACCTTTCTTTTTAGACTGTGGGTGAAGTTTTCTAGGAATAGGAAGTGGTTGGGAAAACAGTTGGAAAGCAGTTACCTATCCTCTAGAATAAAAGGAATTCCAGAAGGAGGGTAGGGGTTCTGTGCATTTGCTAGCTAAGGGTGAAGTACTTCTTGAGCTGGTGAGAGACCAGTTGAATTTACTTCTGCAACCCTAAGGGCAAGATTTTTTTTGTCTGTAGACTGGATTTAGCCATCCTGAGGTCTCAAAAGAAAAGACTATCCACTGATTCCCGTGGCGTTGTCCAAGTCCTGGAGCTCGGGGGAAAGAGGCGGACGTTATTGCCCCTCTTAATGGTTGGGAGGACCACAGTCAAGATAAGGAGTTTCGTCTTTATTCAGATAAGTATTTAGAACCTGTCAGTAATTGCAAGTGATAGATTAACTGTTTGTTATTGTTGTAATTAAATGTGAGATACTGGGTCGATTATGAGATTCTACAGGGTAAAAGCTATTTATATAGATTGCGAGTCTTGTTTGGAACAGAGATGACCATGGACAGTCATGGAATAATCGAGAAATGTTATTTTATCTTTGTGATTTCTGGAAAAGAATACTGTAAGAGTCTGAGTTAACTGAATATTGTTTTGTTATCTTTTCCATAACATGCAAGAACAGTAGTATTGGAGTCTTGCGATTGCCCTACCGTGCAGGGGTTGAATATGTTTAGTAGTATTCTTTGAAAGGAGAATCTTTCTGTGAATGGAGTCATTAGGAAAGAAAACTCTCTGGATTTTGTTTAACAGGAATATAGAAGTATTTTTAGTAGTAGAATTATCTTGAAAGAAAACTCTAAACCCTAAAGTAGTCACAGAGATAATGGGTCTGTTCGACATAAAAGGAAGAACATAGAGACAGGAGAGGATCTTTCAATTCTTAGAGCGGCGGCCGAAGCCTCAAATATTAAATTGAACTCCGCCCTCCGACATTAAAGAAGTAATCGGTAATACTAAATTTTCCTTCTAATAACTGTGTGAAAAATAGTGGAAAGACTTAACAGTCATAAACCCTCTGATGAACTCCAAGGTAGAAAAGAACCCATATAGAGCAATATTCCTTAACAGGTAAAACGAGAGAAAATACATATGTGTAACTGTGCATGCATAAAGAACTTCGCTATAAGAGGAAAAACTGTGGAGAACAATTAAATAACCGAACCGGTAGTATCCGGAGAAAAATAAACCGAGAAATCTTACACGAAGATAGTAACTGTGGTATCAATTGAGTAAACAATAATATTAATCCAAGAGTTACAGTCCATAGGAACAAAAACACTGAACTTAAAAGAGAAGGAATGTATCTTTTACAGACTTGAGGAGATGCAAAACCCTGATAAACATACTGCCTGATAGGCGAAACTATTCACAAGGACTAGGGTAAAGAACCCGAGCTTAATAACTCTTCTGTGCAGAGTATTTAGTTTCTATTTAGCTCGATTCAAAGAAAACCTAGCCTAGGGTAACTAAACAAGTTAATCTTGCTCCGACAACAGGCTGAAGGGTTAGACCAGAGCCAAAAACCGTATACAATTCCGGGGTACCTGCAAGAATCGCTGGTGCGGTGTTAACGCCGGAACAAGCTCGAAGCCTTTTTAGGAAGTAGAGCTTAGGTTTTGAACCCACCTGGTTCACAATAACACAAGAAGAAACAAGCTCCGTCAAGAATGAATGAACATGAAATCTAAATAGCAGAAACTCCACAAGCGTGCCTTAAACGGAACATTATATGCAATTTGTGAATTTACCTGTGAGGGAAAGACTGTAGAATCCTTTGCGTGGGGGCAGATTCCTACGCCAGAGGAAAAGACAGAGAATCATATGAAAGCCTTTCAGACAGGGGTTACAACTTATAACAGCGTAAAAACAATAATATCATAAACTTGGAGAAGAAGTTGGGTGATTTTACCGGCGGAATGGGCAACGTAGCAGGTTAAACCAGAACTGGATTCTGTTGGAGGCGGAAACCATGTTCTCTGAGACCTCAACCTGTTTGGTGACAGAAAAACTCGAAGCCATAGAGCTGAAAACACAAGAATTGATCAAAAACCTTGTAACTACTTTAGAGTCATAACATGCGTTTGAAAATTGTAATTGTCCTGTGCTTAGAAAAAGGGTTACCTCGCCCGGATTCTTCCGGAGGCATTTTCCCGTAGGCCAGACGAAACCCTGAAGCAGAGCGAACGGATGGAATGGCGCAAATGCCAACTACAGGTTTGAGAATACCGCGGGAAGACCTATTGCGATATCCGAGATTTGCTGGATAGTAATCAATACACCTGTCAACATTTATTAACGTAGTACTGGCAACGCAGAGTTATCCGAGCCACCTGACTTGGCAGCAGGTTGTGATGCCAAGTGGCTTATTCATGTGCCAACAGTCCGGGTAGTAAGGTTTGGAGTGATGTGAAATTTTACAATTATCCACGGAGACCATAGTGATATAACTTCGCTTCCATAATTCCAATTATATCGAGCATGTGACAGCCTTTACTTTTGTTTTTATTAAATCCAAAGAACCATAGATGTGTCAGATGTATGGTTAGGCTTTTGGTTGATGAAAAGCTTTTATGCTATTGCTTTTACCATAGTTTAATTACAACTGAGAAACTATTATATGGTGTATGTTGCGTAGAAATTAAATTTTTTTTTATATATATGTGAAAACTGGGTTATTTGTGTGACAAATATATAAAATGATAGTAAATAGATAGAAGAGATTATAAATTTCACGTTTTCACGGTTTATTCCAAACAACAATCCGACTGCTAAATTTTCGAAGGTTATTCTCTAAATTTTTTGAATTTAATGAATTTGTGTGAGACTTTAATTTATTTCTTATGTATTGAGTTATCCAAGGCAGTGTTCCGAAGACCTTGGGCCCAGTCCCGGGAGGATTTACTCTGTTATATATCACTATTCATTGGTTACTTTTGATATTTGTATTAGTTGTGTTAGTTGTGTTATTGATTATTTGTTTCTTTCTTATAGCACTTAATCTATTGAAATTTGCATGTTGTAATTAAATTATATATTTCGTGAATTAATTATGTAAATGTGAAAGTGTGATTTTCTTAATCTCATGAGTTATTCCTGATAAGAAAGATTTCCACACATTTGTGTGATTTAATAGCTTTCCTTATGCACATTAAATTATATATTTCGTGAATTAGTCATGTAAATGTGAATTTCTTAATTTCATGAGTTATTCCTGATAAGTAAGATTTCCACGCATTGGTGTGATTTAATAGCTTTCCTTATGCACTTGATTGGTTGAAGTATTCTGAAATAGAGAGAGCAGTTGATAAGTTAGAATAGATTTCCTTTATGAATGGTAGAACTGTAGCCATAGAAGTAATCATTCGCTGATATAATCATTTATTTCTGCAATGATTTATATTACTTGTAATCTTTCTGTAATGATTGCTTCACACTTTTTTATAATCTGAGACTCTATACTTGCATTGATTTTGTCGATAGCTTCGAAATAAAAAATGAATCCTGGGTTGATAAGATTAATAAAAATAGGATTAAGATTGATTTTTAAGAATCATCTTAATACCCACACAAAATAAGATTAAGATTGATTTTTAAGAGTCATCTTCATGCCCAACGCAAATCACCTTCACGCAAAAATATTCAGAAATGAAATGCATACAAAGTCTCTTTTCCTCCAATATGACCAACCAACCCTTTCCACTTACCAAATGTTGGAATAAATAGGAAAAATTACAATGGCATCTTTTTTCAAAAAAAAAAATAATAAGTAGTATTTAAAAAAAAAAAAATAATAATAATTCGAATTGATAACTGATAGCTAAAAAAATGTTACGATAGGTGTCTCGAATAGGTGGACTGGCTGGAGGTGCCATTGGTCAATTTGTTCTTTGATTTCTTGCCTTGAAATTTGGACCTTCTGTTGCCACTAGTGCTCTTTTAATTTCCATTTGTACCTCAATTTATGCCCGAAAGTCTGGAACTGCCTGAAAATCCTCCTAAATTATGTTTTATATCTGAAATTGGTTTCTTTAATTTCCAACTGTGTTTTCGAATATATGAGGGTGAATTCAAATTCCTTTGAAAAAGGAAATCCTTCGACTTATCTTTGACTACTGCAAATTTGTCATTTTAATGCTACTTGTTGGAATATGTATCTGCATGGAAGTTTTTATTCATAATATGTTCCTTTCGAGTATGGATTTGTTTTCTTAATGATTTTATGCCTAAAATCTTGGGAGTATATCGCCATCTCATCTAGATTTGATGTTCAAGCTATTGGACGATGCCAAATATGAGTTTTTTTCTATAATATCTTGTCTTTGACTTCCCTTGGAAACTGTCCATAGCCAAATTTTTTAAGATTATAATCCTTCCAATCTTCCAAATGTATATTCCTGGAAAATTCCAACAAGTTAAGTAATCAATGTTTCATTTAAATATTTGATGCACTTGATTGCACTTCAAGCAATTCCATATATTTGACAACATTTTGGACTCTCGAAACCCAAGCAATCCTCTGTCAAATGGGCAATGAATCTAAAAACAACTTGAGAGATTGAAAGTGTTCCATTGTTTCCTTGGTTTCGATCTTTCTTCTACATGAATATGATTTTTCCCATATTTAGAATCATGATCACCATATGCATGAATATGTCTCAGAAAATATTCCTCAACCTGTTGCAACAAGTTAGCAAGAGAGTGCAAAATGCAAGCCCCAAATCCAACTCTGATATAATAACACCTGCAAATTTTCTTGCGAACTCGAACCTGACATTTATAAAAAAAAATTGATAATTTCATATACGACTCATCTTTTTCCTTGGTTGATCTTGATTATAGATAACATAGGGTTTCCACTTGTAAATTTTACTGCGCCTTGAATCGATAGATCACCATGAAATCCAACGACACCAAAAACATTTGAAACTTTCCATTTGGCATTATTTTTAAACCCTTGTTGCGATAAATGGTGCAATTGATATAACCTATGATCCAAATATTTCTGATGAGGAAGCTTGCAACCTTTCAACTAGTGAATTCACACAAACTGCGCGCAAATAGCATGGCCAATACTCCATGAAAATCATTGATTGCAGGGACAATCCACAACACTTGGCACATTATGGTCCTCCAATTTCGTCTTTCTTTGGCACTGGTATTTTTCATATACACATATTTGCACCTGTGGCACGATATACCACCATTCGATCAATCATAGCCCTTGCTGCTACGCAAGGGGAAGATGAGTATCATTCAGGCCCAATTGCGTTTAGACTTTTGACATCAAGTTGATAACTGGAAATTGATAAATAATACTCAACATTTAAAACTTTATACTTTATATCTCATGGTGGTAAATACTCATTCCCTTTGATTGGGAAATGATTGCGTGGCATGCCATTTGTCATTGGATGCTTCGTTTGTGATGCTAGATGATCCTCCCTTTAACGCCATGTGCATTAGGGTTTACCCAACGCTGTATTTTTTTTTCATATATACCTTTTGTTTGTTGTGGGTATTTATCCCACATTGGAGCAGGGGAAAAGAAAAAAAAAAAAAAATTCTTTATAAACTCTATCAACCATAACACATTTCGACGCGTTGTGCACAAGTTATGTGTGAGCTCCTCGGTTGTTTGACTTGGCGTTTTGAAGGTAAACTTAGTGCTCGGTGGAAATGAAGAGAGATTCGGCATTAAGCCCAATATTTTTATAAACAAATTCTATAAATACTTGTTATTGAACCCGACAACCATTTCAAGACTAAAAATAGATTTTTGAAACCATTTTTTTTTTTTCCAAATAAAACAGCCTTTTCCCAAACCTTCAATATTTCCAAATCGTCAAAGCTTCAAGCGCTACGAAATAATCTTGTAGCTTCCATGGTGCTATAAAATCGTCAAAGCTTCAAGTGCTACGAAATAATCTTGCAACTTCCATGAGCCTACATAAAATTTATATAGTCAGGCTAACCACTGGCTCCAATGGGGAGGGCATCTCCTTGTGAGGTGCCAAGAATTCCATAGATCATGTGTCTGATCCATTAGGCTGCTCTCAATCTTTAAAACCTGTAACTTGTTATGAAATCTATACTTTCTCTTACAATCAATTTATTATGCAAACTGAAAACAATGCTGAAAACCTCACTACTAAAAACCAAAACTACAAAATGCTGAAAATGATGTATATTTGAGCTTAATTAAAAATAAACCAACCTACTCTAAGTTGTTTAAACATCTGTTAAATCAAATAACACTGAAATTTCAATATAACCAATCAAGTAGCTACTCAAGTAACATGGCTACGTGACTGTGCTTCAAAAAGATCAAAATTAGAACATCTAACAACAAAGGCATCATGATATCTTTGTTCTTCACAGTGAAAACATGGGTGTGGATTTAATCCGAGAATTCCTTCTATATACTCAACTACAAGATCAAAGAAAACACATTTCTTTTGTTGATCATCAAGAAGTTCTATAATTTGATTGCTATCATTGTTGATCATTAAGAAGTTCTATAATTTGATTGCCATCATTGGAATACTTAAAATAGACCCAGGTTTCAATTGTATACGGTTAATTTCATGTTTAAAAACATAACATCTTTCAATATTAGTAACTAAAGGAAGTTGGAAAAGGTCTTCAAAAAACTGATTTTGATCTTGAAAATTGTAAGACTGAATTTGAACATTTACTACCTGATTGTCTTTCTCAAGTTTTTCATCAAACTCTTCTAAAAAGTGAATTTTATCTTCATATACACATTTGCATGAGCTTAAAAAAATTAAAGAAATATTCATCAATTTTATCATCATCAAAATTATCCCAATATTCTTTAAAACCTTCAATAGAAATAAGGTCTACAAGACACCCTTCCATTTTGATAGATTAGGCAATTCAAACTCTGAATTCTTTGAATGGTGGAGTCGCCATGAATGCTATGGAATATGAATACTTGAAAATGGAGTTTCATGGTGAATAATACACAAATTCTTGTGCCTTATCAATGTTCACCATCAACAATCATATCTTAAACTTTGATGAACTTTCTCGGGGAAGATATAACCTTTCGATTCCCAACAACGACGGCAGAATGTTATCACTCTGTAATTTTCCCTAGGCCGAGGAGAGAAATTTCAAAGGTAACCAAAAAGCAAATTTTAGGCTAGAATATAGCCCTTTTAGCCTTGGAGAGGTCTCTCTCACTTAGGTTTCTCAACCGATCTGATATTAGGCTAGGTATAGTGCTAAATAAAGTTTGATTTTCAAAGAGAAAGATCCATTGGTCATGGAGTCATGTCAAATTGATTATTCTCCCTGATAAAATGAAGAGATAAAAGGGTTTTACACAGGGACAAGGTAGGGAGTCTTGGTCATGGAATTAATTCATTGTAGGAGGGCGAGTGTGAGAAAATATGTAAACAACACAACGAGTATCGAACTGTAGATAAATTTTGAATGTTTCCTTAAGAAGAAAACATAGATCACTTGGTAAAACTAAATTGGAGCAACTTTTTGATGAATTATAAGCGAAACATCTAATTCTTCCAAGCATGAAAACATACATTCAAGATGTGTGAAAACATAAGACACACTTACAACATGAAATAAGCACAACACCATTCAGATCAGACACAAGAATCCCTGCAAATCACCTTATCTCTCTCATTCACTAGAAACAATATTCATAAATACAATGCACACAAAGTCTCTTTTTCTCCAATATAACCAACCAAGCCTTTTCAATTACCAACTTCTTGAATAAATAGGCTAAATCACAATGGCCTTATTTTCCAAAAGTAAAAATAATAAATTGTATTTTTGAAAATATAAAAATATAAAAAAAAGTCTTCCGAATTGATAACAGATAGCTAGAAAATGTTACAATAGGCTTCTCGAATAGGTGGAGTGGCTGGATGTATCATTTGTCAATTTTTTCTAGGATTTCCTGCCTTGAAATCTGGACTTTTTGCTGCCACTTGTGCTCTTCTAATTTCCATTTGTACCTCAATTTCGGCCTTGAAATACGGAAGTGCCTGAAAATCCTCTTGAATTTCTTTTCATATCTGAAATTTCTTTCTTTAGTTTCCAACTGTGTTTTTAAATAGATGAGGATGAAGTCAAATTCCTTCGGAAAAGGAAATCCTACCACTTATCTTTGATTATTCCAAATTCTTCATTTGAATGCTACTTATTGGAATATGTAGCTGCATGGAATATTTTATTGATAATCTGTTCCTATAAAATCTAGATTTGTTTGTTTAATGATTTTATGCCTAAAATCCTAGGAGTAGATCATCATCTCATATATATTTGATCTTCAATCTAATAGATGATTCTAAATATGATATTTTTTCTATAATATCTTCTCTTTGACTTCCCTTGGAAACTATCCATAGCCAGAATTGATAAAATTATAATCCTTCCAATCTTGCAAATTTATATTCTTGGAAAATTCAAACAAATTAAGAAATCAATGTTTCATTTAAATATTTGATGGGCTTGATTTCATTTTAAGCAATTCGATATATTTGACAACATTTTGGACTCTCGAAACCTATGCAATTCTCTGTCAAATGAGCAATGAATCTAAAAACAACTTGAGATATTGAAAGAGTTTCATTGTTGCCTTGGTTTCAATCTTTCTTCTGCGTGAATAGGAACTTTCCCATATTTAGAATCATGATCACCATATGCATGAATATGTCTTAAAAAATACTCCTCAACCTATTGCAACAAGTTCACCGAGAGTGCGAAATGCAAACCCCAAATCCAACTCTGATATAATAACACCTGCAAATGCTCTTGCAAACTCACACCTGACATTTATCAAACATTTGGGCAATTGCATATAAGATGCCTTTTTATCCTTGGTCGATCTTGTTGATAGATAACATAGGGTTTTCACTTGTAAATTTTCTTGGGCCTTGAATAAATAGTTCACCATGAAATACAACCGTACACCAACAACATTTCAAACTTTCCATTTGGTGTTATTTTTAAACCCTTCTTGTGATAAATGGCGCAATTTATATAACCTATGATCCAAACCTTCATGATGAGGTAGCGTGAAACCTTTCAACTTGTGAATTCACACAATCTATGCGCAAATAGTATGGTCAATACTCCATCGTTGATTGCAGGGACAATCCATAATACTTGGTATATTATGGTCCTGAAATTTCGTCTTTCTTTGGCGTTGGTATTTTTCATATACTAGGTAGATGTGTGTCATTCAGCTGCAGTTAGGTTTAGATCTTTAACATCAAGTTGATAACTGAAAATTGATCAACTATACTCAGCATTTCAAACTTTATACTTGATATCTCATGGCGGTCAATACTCCTTCCCTTTGATTAGTGAATGATTGTGTGGCATGCCATTTGTCATTGGATGCTTTGTTTGTGATGTTGAATGATCCTCCTTTTAACACCTTGTGCGTTAGGGTTTACCCAATGCTTTAATTTTTTTTTCATATATACTTTTTATTTTTTTTGGGTATTTATCCCACGTGGAGCGAGGAAAAAAAAATATTTATATCTTCTATCAACCACAACACATTTTGATGTGTTTTGCACAAATTTTGGCTCCCGTGGGCTCCTCTATTGGTTTCTTGACTTGTAATTTGAACGATGAATTGTAAGTGTTGTGTTGGCTTGCAGATTTGGCACTTGGTAAAATTGGTGCTCGGTGGAAACGAAGAGAGATTTGGCCTTGGGCCCAATATTTAAAAAAAAATCAATAAACACGTGCTAATGAACCCAATAGCCATTTTAATACTAAAATTTCTTTTAGAAACCATTTTATTTTTTATATTCCAACTAAAAAAATGTTTTCCCAAACTTTCTCTATTTCCAATATTGGCGAAACTGGTGCTACGAAATGGTCAAAACTTCAGGCGCTACGAAACAATATTGCAACGCTCGTGAGCCTGCATAAAATTTATATAGTGCTAAAAATTTGGTTGAGAAATGGTAATCCCATAACCATTTTGATTGATCTGTAGTTCAAGTAAAACATTTAACAAGCCCATGTCTATCATATAAAATTGCTTATGCAATGCAATTTTAATCTCAGTAATGGAAGAAGTTGAACTACCTGTTATCAAAATATCATCTACATAGAGTAATATGATCAACAAGGAGTCAATTTTATTCAACAAGTAAACAATGGAATCATACTTGAGTGTACATAATTTTGAGATAACAAATAGGAATTCATATTTGCATATCATGCTCTATGTGCCTGCTGGAAGCCATAGAGAGACTTCTTTAGTTTGCATATCAGAGATGAATTTTGCATGTATCCATGTGGGTGCTCCATGTATATTTCCTCCATGAGATCATCATGACGAAAGGAATTCTTGACATCCATATGATACACCTCCCATCCTCTTACTGTTGCAATGGAGAGAGATAGCCAAATCGAATCCATTTTTTCCACTAGACCAAAGGTATTATCATAGTCACCACCATGTACCTGTTGAAAACATTTTTCCACGAATCATGCCTTATATCAACTAACTTGGTCATTTGTTGCTTTCTTGGTTTGGTAAACCCACTTGCACCTGACAAGTGTACAATTGGAAACTAGCGGGACGAGGTCCCAAGTCTCGTTCTCAATGAGAGAGTTTTATTCCTCATCCATAGTTGCTTCAAATTTAGGATTCTCGACTTCTTTTACATAAGTATGTGGATTATATGCATGCATCATATCATTGTTCATGGGCATGCATGGCTCCATAGCTAAGAGTGCTTGTGTATCTTCCTCAGACTGAGGTATAGTGGTCGAATCATCTAATATATTACTCATGTTGCACCATTTTCTTATGAAGGTGGTTGAGAATATTCTGAACTGCATGACGAAGTATTATCTCGATGTTCAACAACTAGTGGTCCAACAGGTGTCATAGGAAAAGGCTCATCTAGATCATAATTTTGATCTGAAATATCATCTACACACTCATCAATTATTGGTGAGGGTGTTGAATTCTTAGTTAAACTGAGAGAGGGGGGTGGGGGGGTGAATCAGTTTAACACATACATGAGCTTTTTATATTTTTCATCAGCTAATTGACAACTTACTTTTATAATCAATCTTAGTATATGAACACTCTTAATATGTTTCAGCAAGTATTAAATTAATGTGACTTCAAACTTATTATGAGAGCAGCAAACATTAAGCAGATTTGGTAGATCATCTTAGCACACAGGCAACACAGATAGAGACAGCATATTTAAGTGGAAACCCATAAAGGGAGAAAACCACATCTTATTATTATTGTGATGCAAAGGCAAGCTCCAACTCCCTCTCACCACTGTTTTTGCAGGTACCAACCTACAGGAGGCTCCAACCTCAATTCTGCAAGCTACAACTTGCAAGGAAGCTCCAACTCCCTTCAATTTTTTGCAGGCACCAACCTACAGGAGGCTCCAACCTCAGTTAGCTACAACTGACAACTATCAAACTTCAACTTGATAGGGAAGCTCCAACTTCCTCAATTTATCAACCTGAACATTTGCTGATTTACCTCAGATATCAGCTCTGTTCTGTAGCATCTCCTTATGCTCTTTTCTTCCTTATCTTCTCTGTTTCGATCTTCTATATTCAGCAATCTCTATCTTTACTCTCTCTAACCTCTCTTCCTTATCTTCTCTGCCACCATCTTCTATGCTTTTCATTCTCTATCTTTTTCCTCCTTTTTTTTTCCCTTTTTATGCATATCAAGATGATATTACTTATAGAGAGTTCTTGATGACTGTTTGTATTCCTCAAGGAATTCAAAATGGATAGCCATACCTCTTAGTCTTCTACCTTCTCGTTTCTTTTTTCAGCTCACACAGAAAAATGTAACTGTAGGTTCTTATTTTTAATATTACAGTGGGATTTTGTTTTCTTCCGGAGACTTGCCAATGCATCACAAACAATAAAAAATTCAATTACAATATTTACATTCACATATAATGAAAACTCCAGCTCACTCATTTAGCCTCTTGGCTCGCTGTGCATTTGTCTTTTCTTTGACTGTGTCTTTGTTCATTTCGGCTCTGTTTGTATCCTTGTTTACTGTCGCAGTGTAATTGCCGTATGCCATACATATGTAACTGCGCTTTTATATTATGCTAATTAATTCTTGGCATAGTAATAATAAGGCTTTTTAATATGTGCTCTGCCATGGTGTATCTGTAAGAAGCGCCTTTTATATATAACACAACTTCAGCTTTCAGCATGATTTTAATAAGTTTAACATACAAACAGTTTTTTTTTTTTAATACGACTTAAATCAACTCTCGGCATAGTAAAAAAACTGTTTAAACATATAAAATCCTCTTTCGGGCCCACCATTCGAGCTTGCATTATCCTCTGATTGCGATCAACCTTCTCCAGAGTTTTCCGATTGCTATTGATCTACTCCTGCTCCGATTGCGATTACCCCGATCCAATATGATGCGATTACTCCGATTGCGATTAATCGCAATCACAACTTCCAGTTGCATGTTCCGATATTCCGCCCTTTTTGCGATGTGATCAGTCACTATTCACTTAAATGTGCCGATGCGATTAGAACTGGAACTGAAACCAACAAAACCATAATTTATAGACCCATCGGGTCCGGAACTCAATCGCAATCGCAATCCTTTATTGTCATGCTCCGATGCCCTGCTCCTTCTCCGATGCGATTACTCTGATCTGATGCGATTAGGCTAGACTTAAAATACGTTTGAATCATAGTTCATATACCCATCAGGTCCAGAACTCAATCGGAACTCTTATCGATATGTTCCGCTGCCAATCCTTTCTCCGATGCGATTGGGTGAGGGTCCCACAGCATAAGACTTTTGTTTGACTTAAATCCGAACAAACCTTTTGTATTCTTAATTTCGTATCCATAACTATAATATATATACGCCCATCGGGTCCAAGCTTTCATCGCAATCGCAACTCTTTGTTTACATGTTCCGCTGCATATTTTTTCTCTGATGCGATTGGGAAAGGGTCCCACTTTATGGTACTTTGGTTCTTTCGATCATAAAGCGCTCCATATAGATTAATATATATGCTTTGGACCTTTGTGCATAAGGCGAAATATATGTAATGCACTGCATATATATATAAGCTTTATGTTTCAGCTTTAGTGTTTCCTCCAGCATGGGTAATGATTCCCGGAATGAGATTTATATATATACTTTGCTGCTCCAATCTTTAGTGTATCTTCCAGCGGGGGTAGTGATTCTTGGCATTTGTTTGTATATATATACTTGCTGCTTGGGTTAAGATTCCCAGAATTTCCGTATCCTCCCGCCTCAGTTACGATTCCCGGAATTTATGTTTAGTGTATCTACCAGCTGGGGTAGTGATTCTTAGAATAACAGCTTTGCCTCTGCCTCTACCTTTCTGCGATAACGGCTCTGCCTCTGCCTCTGCCTTTCTACGATAACGGTTCTGCCTCTGCCTCTGCCTTTCTGCGATAACGGCTCTGCCTCTACCTCTGCCTTTCTGCGATAACGACTCTTCCTCTGCCTCTGCCTTTGCCTTTCTGCTTCTGCCTTCGCTGCTTCTGCCTCTGCTGCTCGATCTCTGCCTCTGCCTTCGCTGTAAATATTACCTGCTATTGTTCTTTGCCTATCTCTGCATCTGCTGCCTTCTTTGTCTATCTCTGTCTTTTATGCCTCTATTGCCATCAATGACAACATTTCCAATAGTCTCCCCCTTTGGAATTGATGGCAATATACTTCCTTTGTTTTCCTGTTAGGGTCCTTTCTCCTGTTGCTTGCTCTTTCTCCCCCTTTGACATCAATGGCAAGGGGTTTGAATTTTATTTTTATTTTTCAACATTTTGTGCATTTCCTCTCTCTGAGATCTTCTGACTTTGTACGCTGCTGCTCCAACCTTTGGATTAGATTCACATCGGGTTCACCACTGACCCTTTGGACTTTTTATTGATTCTTTTATGCTGGATGTATTCTTGCCATAATCCTTTTGATCCCGAGGACCTGTTTCATGCTTCCTTTGCTGGCTGATCTCCCCCTGGAATGATATTCTTGTTTCTATTGTCCCCCTGAAACTGTGCTTTCTCTTCATATCAGAGAGTAGCATCTATAGATACTACCCCTAGTCTATTTCTCAAATATTCAAATGGTTCTCTAGCAAGCGGTTTGGTAAAGCTATCTATTCTTTTGTTGGTACATACTCTAGTTTTACTATCTTCTGGGCCACTTGTTCTCGGAGAAAATGATACTTGATTGGGATATGTTTAATTTTTGAGTGAAGCACAAGATTTTTAGATATACTTATAGCACTTGTATTATCACATTTGATTGAAATAGGTTCATCAATGCTTACCTTCATGTCTTGAAGATTTTGCTTCATCCACATGACTTGTGTACAACATGCTGCTGCTGCTATATATTCTACTTTTGCTGTAGACAGAGAGATAGATGTTTGTTTCTTGTTTAGCCATGCCACCAGACTTTCTCCTAGATAGAATGCACCACCACTTGTACTTTTCCTGTCATCCACACCGCTGGCCCAATCTGCATCTGTGTATGATGTCAAAGTGAATCTTTTGCCTTTAGGATACCAAAGCCCATACTGTGTTGTTCCTTGTAGATATCTGAATATTCTTTTGACCGCAAGAAGGTGATTTTGTTTGGGTGCTGCTTGATATCTAGCCACTAGCCCTGCAGCTAGCATGATGTCTGGTCTTGATGCTGTCAGATACAACAGAATTCCTATCATGGATCTGTAGATTTTTTTATCCATATCAGCAGATCCATCATCAGCACACAACTTGCATCCCGTGATCATGGGAGTTGACACAGGTTTGCAGTCCTCCATTTTGAACTTTTTCAACATTTCTTTTAAGTATTTTTCCTGTGAGATGAATGTACCTGTGTTCTTTTACTGAATTTGAATTCCTAAGTAGAAACTGAACTCTCCAATCATAGACATCTCAAACTCTGTTTTCATCTCATCAAAAAACCCTTTTGCTAGTTCTTCTCTATTGCTTCCAAACATAATGTCATCAACATATACTACAACAATCAGGAGTTCATTTTCATAGGCTTTTATATATAGATTGATGTCTACTCCACCTCTCTTAAAGCCTTGTTTTTGCAAATATTTATCCAGTCTTGAGTACCAAGCATGAGGAGCCTGTTTCAGTCCATATAGAGCCTTCTTCAGTCTACACACATAGTCTTCTATGTCTATTAATGAGAAGCCTTCTGGTTGTTCCATGTAGACTTATTCTTCTAAGTCTCCATTCAGAAATGCAGATTTTACATCCATTTGATATACCTTGAAGTTTTGGTAGCATGCAAATGCCAGGAACATTCTCATAGCTTCCATTCTGGCTACAGGGGAAAATGTTTCATCGTAATCAAGTCCTTCGATTTGTGAATATCCTTTCAATAAAAGTCTGGCTTTGTTCCTGATTACATGTCCTTCCTCATTCATTTTATTTTTGAATACCAATTTTGACCCTATGACATTTTTCTCAGTGGGTCTAGGAACAAGTTCCCAGGTATTGTTTTTCTCAATTTGGTCCAATTCTTCATTCATAGCATTCACCCAAGACTTGTCCTTGCTAGCTTCTTCAAATTTCTTTGGCTCTATTTGTGACAACATGGCTATGTATACCTCTTCAGTTTGTTCTGTTAGCTGCCTTATTGTTTGGACCCCTACTCTCTTGTCTCCAATGATCTAGTCTTCAGGATGATTCTTCTGAGTGTATCTTGAGGGGGCTTTCGAGCTCAGCTCTGCATCTTCTGTTGTCTTGCTTGTTTCATCATCATTTTGGTTTTCTTCTTCATGGTTGTCTAATGGACTGCAATAGTTTGTATCTCCTGTATTGTTTGGAAGTTCTTCATCAAATCTCACATCAATACTTTCTACTATTTTTCAAAGAGTCTTGTTGTAGCACTTGTACCCTTTACTTTTGGAAGCATGTCCTAGAAAAATCCCTTCATTTTCTCTTGCATCAAATTTCCCAAGATTTTCATCATTATTCTTTATATAAAACTTGCTTCCAAAAATTCTAAAATGTTTGATTGAAGCTGGGTTTCCATGCCATAGTTCATAGGGAGTCTTGTCACTGCTTGGCCTTAAGTGAGCTTTATTAAGGATATGCACCGTTGTATGTACTGCTTCTGCCCAGAAGGTTTGAGGAATATTACTCTCTTGCATCATGGCTCTGGAAATTTTTTGAACAGATCTGTTTTGTCTCTCTGCTACTCCATTCTGCTGAGGTGTCCCTGCAATAGTAAATTGTTGTTTTATGCCATATTCATTGCATAGATCTGCAAAGTCATAATCTATGAATTCACCTCCTCTGTCCGATCTGATGCATTTTAGCTTGCATCCTGTCTGATTTTCTACTAATGCTTTGAATATTTTGAATTTGTCTAGAGCTTCCGATTTATTCTTGAGAAATGCAACCCATGTCATTCTGGAGAAATCATCTATTATCAGCATGAAGTAGGATTCTCCACTTGGTGTTTTAGTTCTTTCAGATCCACACAAATCCATGTGCACAAGCTGGAGTGGTCTTCTTGTTGATAACTCATCTTTGGCCTTAAAGGATGTGCGAGTCTTCTTACCCAATTGACACGATTTACATATGGTATTAGAAGGCCTTTTTATTTCTGGCATGTCTCTAACCGCTTTCTTCTTGCTCAGTCTGATGATATGATCGAAGCTGAGATGTCCCAATCTCTTATGCCATAACCATGACTCCTCAAGTTTACTAAGATGGCATGCTTCATCTTCCTCTTTCACGATGTAAACATTGCTCTCTGTTCGAACACCTTTGAGCAAAGTCTTACCAGTGGTGCTTGATCTGACCTCACAGTATTGTGCTCTGAAAATAACTTCACAGCCTTTATCACACATTTGACTGACACTCAGCAAATTTGTTTTCAGCCCATCTACAAATAGTACATCTTGGGCTTTACCTCTGCCATTATCTAAGCTGATTGAGCCCTTTCCCTTGATTTTTCCTGATTTATCATTGCCAATAGTAACATTACCAGTTTTCTTTTCATCAAAAGTTATAAATTTTCTCCTGTCTCTAGTCATATGTTTTGAGCAGCCACTGTCCAAATACCACTGGATTTTCAGGTATTGAGCAGTTAGAGCCAAGTCACATTTATTCACCTTCTTTATCCACTTGAGGCATCTTTTTGTTTGGTATCTTTTGAGAGATGATGAATCACATCCTTTCAGAGGACATTTGGAAGGCATATGTCCAACTTGATTGCATACACAACATTTGATCATACTTTTTGCAGAATTGTGAGTATGAACAAAATTTATTTGATTCATAAACCTCCTTGAGGTGTTGAACATCAATCTTTGTCCATACTTTCTACATTCAATAATTTTATGGCCAAATTCCTTACAATAAAAACAGTAACCATAGAAATTATTTGCATATCTGATGTAAGGTTGTCTTCTCCATTTGTTTGCTTGAGACAGTCTCTTCACTGTTTGCATCTTTTGCTGGTTTGAATCACTCCTCCTTGCATGACAGTATGCAGCAATGTGTCCCAGCTTGTGGCAGACATAACAGGTGGCATTTTTCATAGGAGGGAAGAATCTCCTTTGATGGCTTCCAAATTTGACATACTCGGGGGTATATGAATCTTTTTCTGTTGTTTGAGTATTTCTTTCATTCTTTGTTATTAGAGGATTTTTCTAGGTTCTGTCTCCCTCCTTACAAGTTTCTTCTTTTGTAGGAATTATTTTAGCTGCTTCATCATCCTTCTTTGCTTTTACAAAAATAATCTCTTTGTTTTCCTTTTCTTTGCTTTTACTTGATTCTCCTTCATAGCCTATTCCAGTTTTTATCATAGGAGATCTTTGAGCAACCAGAATTTCATTCAACTTACTAGAGCTTGTTGTTTGAGAAGAATTTATAACCACTTTCCTTTGAGCATTTTCTAATTTCTTCCTGAGACATACTACTTCTTCTTCAAACTTCTCTTGTTCTTGAGTTTTCTCCTTGATTTTCTTAAGTAACATGTCCTCTATCTTCTTGGCTGCTTCAAGCTCTATCTTTAGCTGCATAAGGACTTCTGAATTCTATTCTTCTCGTACATACTTGAGGAGAATGTCCTTTTGTTTTCTACATTTCAGCTTGAGTCTATCAATCTCTTCTAGAGCACTTCTTAGCTCCCCCTTAAGGTCAACTCCACCTTCTTCTTCTTCATCTTCTAGCAGGAGACCTTCAATTTCTTCTATGGCCATCAATAAAAATTCAGAGGTTCCTTCTTCACTTGAAGGTTCATCTGAGTCTTCAAATGCACTGCTGTCTTGTTGAGAATAGAAGGATTTTCTGGTGAACTTCTTTCCTTTCTGCCAGTTTTTTGATGCATTTTTCTCTGTTTCTTGAGCCTGATTCCTTACTTTCTTGTGAGGACACTTAGCAGCATAGTGTCCCACTCTTCCACAGTTAAATCATTTGAAAGGAATTTTACCTTTGTATTTACCTGAGCCTCTATCCAATTTCTTGACAAACTTTGCCTCTTCTTCATCCGAGCAAGAGCATATGTCTTCCTCTTCTTCTTTATTCTTTTTTGTTTTAAAGGCTGCCTCCCTCGTACTTGGCTTCTTCTGTGGGAGCCTCATCTCGTATGCTATTAAATTTCCAAGTAGCTGGTTCATGGTCAAGGTCTCCCAATCATTTGTTTCTTCTATTGCAGACACCTTGGGATTAAACCTGGATGGAAGATATCTTAGAATATTTTTCACAATTATATTTTCTGGCATGGTTTCCCCAAGAGCTTTCATATTGTTAACAATTTCTGAAACTTTTAGGAAGAAACTGTCAATGTCTTCATCATCATTCATTTTTAAGTTCTCAAATAGGGCTCTATAGACTTGAAGTTAGGCAGTCTTTACTTTCTTGTCTCCTTCATGGATGTTCTCCAGAGTATCCCACATCTCTTGGCAGTGTCTTTGTGCATTACTTTTATAAACTCTACTTCACACAATCCATTCAACATGGCATTCATGGCTTTTGCGTTAGCTACAAAATCTTGTTTGGATTCTTTCTCTGAGTCAGTTGCCTTTGGGGCATATCCTAATTCCACATCTCCCCAAACTTCTATTCCTAGAGACATTATGTATGTCCTCATCCTGATTTTCCAGAAGGCATAATTTGCACCTGTAAAGAAAGGGGCTTTATTGGTTGAGCATCCTTCTTTACTAGCCATCCTGAGAACCTAGAATCTCCTTTCAGTTGTTAAACTGGTACAAAGGAACTTGGCTTTGATACCAATTGTTGAATTCTTAGTTAAACTGAGAGGGGGGGGGGGTGAATCAGTTTAACACATACATGAGCTTTTTATATTTTTCATCGGCTAATTGACAACTTACTTTTATAATCAATCTTAGTATATGAACATTCTTAATATGTTGCATCAAGTATTAAATTAATGTGGCTTCAAACTTATTATGAGAGCAGTAAACATTAATCAGATTTGGTAGATCATCTCAGCACACAGGAAACACAGATAGAGACAACAGATTTAAGTGGAAGCCCATAAAGGGAGAAAACCACATCTTATTATTTTTGTGATGCAAAGGCAAGCTTCAACTCCCTCTCACCACTGTTTTTGCAGGCACCAACCTACAGGAGGCTCCAACCTCAATTCTGCAAGCTACAACTTGAAAGTAAGCTCCAACTCCCTTCAATTTTCTACAGGCACCAACCTACAGGAGGCTCCAATCTCAGTCAGCTACAACTGACAGCTATCAAGCTTCAACCTGATAGGGAAGCTCCAACTTCCTCAATTTATCAACCTAAACGTTTGCTGATTTACCTCAGATATCAGCTCTATTCTGTAGCATCTCCTTATGCTCTTTTCTTCCTTATCTTCTCTGTTTCGATCTTCTATATTCAACAATCTCTATCTTTACTCTCTCTAACCTCTCTTCCTTATCTTCTCTGCCTCAATCTTCTATGCTTTTCATTCTCTATCTTTTTCCTCCTTTTTTTTCCCTTTTTATGCATATCAAGATGATATTACTTATAGAGAGTTCTTGATGACTGTTTGTATTCCTCAAGGAATTCAAAATGGATATCCATACCTCTTAGTCTTCTGCCTTCTCATTTCTTTTTCAGCTCACTCAGAAAAATGTAACTGTAGGTGCTTATTTTTAATATTACAGTGGGATTTTGTTTTCTTCCGGAGACTTGCCAATGCATCACAAACAATAAAAAATTCAATTACAATATTTACATTCACATATAATGAAAACTCCAGCTCACTCATTCAGCCTCTTGGCTTGCTGCGCATTTGTCTTTTCTTTGACTGTGTCTTTGTTCCTTTCGACTCTGTTTGTATCCTTGTTTACTGTCGCAGTGTAACTGTCGTATGCCATACATATGTAACTGCGCTTTTATATTATGCTAATTAATTCTCAGCACAGTAATAATAAGGCGTTTTAATATGTGCTCTGTCGTGGTGTATCCATAAGAAGCGCCTTTTATATATAACACAACTTCAACTTTCGGCATGATTTTAATAAGTTTAACATACAAACTGTTTTTTTTTTTAATATGACTTAAATCAACTCTCGACGTAATAAAAAAACTATTTAAACATATAAAATCCTCTTTCGGGCCCACCATCCGAGCTTGCATTATCCTCAGATTGCGATCAACCTTCTCCAGAGTTTTCTGATTGCTATTGATCCGCTCCTGCTCTGATTGCGATTACCCCGATCCAATGCGATGCGATTACTCCAATTGCAATTAATCGCAATCGCAACTTCCAGTTGCATGTTCCGATATTCCACCCTTTTTCCGATGCAATCAGTCACTATTCACTTAAATGTGCCGATGCGATTACAACTAGAACTCAAACCAACAAAATCATAATTTATAGACCCATCAGGTCCGGAACTCAATCGCAATCGCAATCCTTTATTGCCATGCTCCGATGCCTTGCTCCTTCTCCGATGCGATTACTCTGATCTGATGCGATTAGGCTGGAATTCAAATACGTTTGAATCATAGTTCATATACCCATCGGGTCCGGAACTCAATCGAAACTCTTGTCAATATGTTCCGCTGCCAATCCTTTCTCCGATGCAATTGGGTGAGGGTCCCACAGCATAAGACTTTTGTTTGACTTAGATCCAAACAAAACTTTTGTATTCTTAATTTCACATCCATAACTATAATATGTATATGTCCATCGGGTCCAAGCTTTCATCACAATCGCAACTCTTTGTTTACCTGTTTCGCTGCATTGTTTTTTTCCAATGCAATTGGGAAAGGGTCCCACCTTATGGTACTTTGGTTCTTTCGATCATAAAGCGCTCCATATAGATTAATATATATGATTTGGACCTTTGTGCATAAGACACAATATATTTAATGCGTTGCATATATATATAAGCTTTATGTTTCAGCTTTAGTGTTTCCTCTAGCGTGGGTAATGATTCCCAGAATGAGATTTATATATATACTTTTCTGCTCCAATCTTTAGTGTATCTTCCAGCGGGGGTAGTGATTCTCAGAATTTGTTTGTATATATATACCTGCCGCTTGGGTTAAGATTCCCAGAATTTACGTATCCTCCCGCCTGGGTTACGATTCCCGAAATTTATGTTTAGTGTATCTACCAGCTGGGGTAGTGATTCTCGGAATAACAGCTCTGCCTCTGCCTCTGCCTTTCTGCGATAACGGCTTTGCCTCTGCCTCTGCCTTTGCCTTTCTGCTTCTTCCTTCGTTGCTTCTGCCTCTGCTGCTCGATCTCTGCCTCTGCCTTCGCTGTAAATATTACCTGCTGTTGTTCTTTGCCTATCTCTGCATCTGCTGCCTTCTTTTTCTATCTCTATCTTTTCTGCCTCTATTGCCATCAATGACAACATTTCCAACAGAGGGAACTTTGTAATAGGTTCATTTGGTGGTGTATGCAAAACATCTTCTTCAAATTTTACACTCCTTTCGATAAAGAGATCTTCAGTTTTTATATCGAGCAATCTGTTCCCTTTGACTTCATCAGAATATCCAACAAACATGAATGCCTTGCTTTGAGTCTCCAAAGCCTTTCTCTTCTCTGTAGGAATGTGGACCCATGCTCGAGATCTGAAAATGCGGAAATGAATGAATTCAGGTTGCATGCTAGTCCAAGCCTCAAAATATATTATTATAGTAATGTATTTTGAGGAGATATATTTTGGATGTATGAACCACAATTGATAGCTTCAACCCACAATTTTGATGGAGGAGATCTTGCATGCAACATGTAATTGTCCATCTCTTTCAAAGATCTGTTCTTCCTCTCAGCCACCCCGTTTTGTTGAGGAGTGTAAGAAAATATATTCCTGGTTCATTACAAAAATTTTGAATATCTTTGTTGATATATTACTTCCAATCATTTATGTGGAGTATCTTGATGCGTTTTCCATACCGATTTTCCACATGTGCTTTGAAAATATGTAGATGTTGAAAAACTCCATACTTGAGTTTCAGGAAATAAACCTAAGTGAATCTCTTGTAATCATCTATAAAAAAAAACATGTATCTTGCTTTTCTCATTGAAGGTAATAGAAATGGACCCATGAGATCACTTTGTACAAGCTCCAAAGGCGAAGAGGCTCTCGTTGCATGCCCCTTCTCAAACTTGTCTTATGGATTCTTTGCAATAAGATCCATTACAAGCATCATTTGAAAATTCAATGGCCAAAAATCCTTTAACTATACGTTTCTTGCTAAGTTATTGCATGTATATGAAATTCAAGAGCCCAAATATCTTATGAAATCTTACTTTCTTCATTTGCATGTGTAAGTAGTGAAATAGAATCTGACAAGAAACAAAATCAAAAAATTTATACACACAATATTGATCATTTAAATCTCCAGATGCAATCTTCAAGTTGGTTTTCATACCATAAATTCTCTCGAAATCCCGGGTAAATTCCACTTTCCTTCTGGTGCATGTGTGTGTAATTCGATACACCGAAACAAGATTCAGAGAAATTCTTGGAATATGCAATACATTCTCAAAACTTCCATCTTTGAATTTCACTCTTCCTTGTCTAGTTATATCAACTATAGAACTGTCCCCCATCAGAATAGGAGGTCCTGAGTATGCATGTAGAGAAGAGAAAGATTCCTTTGAATAAGCCATATGATGTGAAGCTCCTAAATTGATAATCCATTATTATTGTGTAAAACAAAGGGAAATCAAAGCACGACCATTGCCCCTTTTTTTATGGTTACTCCTTCGTCTTATTCTTCGCACTTTCTGGAATTTCATGACCAATATTATCTTTATAAAGAGTCTTTTCCATAACATCAATAGTATTCTAAATGCAAGCGGTTCCAGGATGATACCTTTGTTACAATAAAGACACTTGAAGTTTCATTTCTTTCCTTTCTTACCCTTGGAGCTAAAATATTCATCTGGAGGTTTTGGATTTCCTCCCTTTCTTGGATCTAGATTTCTTTCCTTTCCTTTATCTTTGCATTGTTGATTTGGTTTCGAGTTGGAATCTCCTTTCTCATGCATGGAAATTTCATGTGCATTTTAAGACTTTAATGAACCCATATTGATGAGATTATCCTGCATGTGAATGACAGAGTCAATAAATGCATCAAGTTTGGGATTTTTTCATTTATCTTGAATTTTTAGTCTAATTGTATGAAATGTAGAAAAAATAACAATATATTCAAGACCTAATTTAGAAAAAATAAAAAGTATCAATTGACCTTCTTGTTTGGATTTATTTGTCCCGCAATCCTCTAATATAAGAAGCACTTATTTGAATTTCGTAAAGAAATCTTGAATGTTCTAAAATCTATTTGGATCTAAGGAATTTAGCTCATTTTAGAGAATATGAGCCCACATCTCATCATGATTTCCAAATAAATTCTCCAAGGTTGTCCAAACATCATTTGGAGTGCTCCATGAGTCCACCTAGAAACACAATGTTGGATTTTGGTCAACAGTAGAACACCAAAATCCTCGTACATCATGTTGAAGTATTTGGATTTTTCAATGGCATAATTTGGTTCAACTTCCATATCCATAATTATATAATAAAAGTCCTTACCTTTGAAGTGAAGCAAATTCTATGGCTTCCACTGGAAGTAGTTTCATGGAGTAATAATAGATGAATATGGGAACTCCATTATTTTACATTGTATCTATGGTAACAATTGCAATGGATCTCTAATATTTTGATTTGCAAATCAAATCTCCGAACAATTTCCAATTCTTTGATCTTCAAACCTGCAAAATATTGTTGATGCACCTTCCCTAGACCATTGTAGTGTTGATACCATGTAAAATTATTAGAGAACAGATAAGAATCTAGCTAAAGAATAATTTCACAAACTAGAAATAATTGAAAAAGAAAATTGGAATAGAGAATGAATTTGATTACGCAATATTTATTTGAGAATCAATACATAAAGAAACTAAGTTAATATTATTTTTACATACAATAAATAACGCTAATTAAAGCTAACTAAAGCTAAATATGATTTATGTTCTGTTAATGTGCACATGCACCACATGCAAGTACTAGAGTTAACTAACTAAAGCCAAGTGCTCACCACATGTATATGGAAAATTCAATCAAGAATATAAATATGTTATTTAAAATACAATCAAATATAATCATTGTGATAAATAATATTTAAAATTATAAAATTAATAAAAATTAGATCATGTAAATTAAATCTCTCTCTCTCTCTCTCTCTCTCTCTCTCTCTCTCTCTCTCTCTCTCTATATATATATATATATATATATATATATATATGCAAGTTAATTTGTATATATGTACATGTACCTTCGTACTTCCCTTGACTGATTAGTCTCATGGCTTAGTGCAGCGATGCACCATTGAATAACTTTTTCAGCTAAGACAAGTCAGTGTGTAGAGTGGTTAATTTGATATCTTCGTAGTGCTCATTTTATACATGCCCCTGCACCATCATGTTCTCATTTTCCATGACTACTCTTAAAGAAATTCCAACAATGTTTAATGTGGGTTTCAGATGATGATGACAGAACCAAAAGAATGATCATGAAGATTCGAATTGTCCTGCGCATCCATTTGACCATATCCAATGTTCATTGAATTTTATTCCACGACCTTTCAATAAGTCATAAATCTTATCAAAATAATGTTGTACAAAATGTGTACCATGTGTACGATCGTTACTGATATAAAAGTGATATTCTTTAATAACATGACGATTTTCAGTGGTGCTTTCTATATGATCAACATTTTGTTCAACGTGTCTATATAGAATATGGACAAGCATAGAGACTTGGTCATAATGATAGTATTCACTATGTATTTCATTTTGTGGAACAAATGTGTGATTCTCTACAAAATCAACTATTGAAAAAATGGTCCTTGGTGGAAAAACTTCACAGGATTGTTTGAATTGCAAGTCCCACCACCGAGCCCTATGGGAATGCTTGGTGTATTTATAAATTTTTGCCTCAAACTTTCTCAAAAATTCTATCACAAAAATTTCTTCTTCTTGTAAATCAATCATTTTAGTACTTGTAGTACTACTTGAACCAATCGATGTATGAATATATTCAGATATCTTCCATTTCATTTTTATGTTGGACAATGATTGATCATTTATATCAAAAATATATTTTTTGTGAAATAAAGTCAAATTTCCACAATGATCAAATTTTTTAACACCAACATATTTCTTTTGGTAAAATAATTCATGGCTTTCTCTTGCACATATAATTTGAGATATGAAATCATGGATAGTGGAAGGAGGAGATGTTTTTTTCCAAAATGTTTTACCAAAATTAAGGAATGTGTCATAATATAAATGGAATTCCACATGATAACGACAAAAACAAGTGTCACGTACAGTGATAGGTTTAACATGCCATGGTTTTTGTTGCACAAAAGCACCAATTGAGACATTAATTTCACGATTCTCTTCTATGAACTTGTTGAACAACTCTATCTAAGTTGTGTCTAAGATATGTTTTGCATTTTCTTCATACTGATTTCGTGCTATTCTTCGTCACATCACGTCCCTTGGTTTTGGTGAAACATGTGAATTTTTCATCCAATATTCATATATTATTTTTTTAACATATTCCCTAAGAATATCTTCGTATTATTGCCTACAAATAACTATCCAACAAACGAGTTCATCATTTACATCTATTTTCCATCGAAATTTCCTATGTTTGTGAAAATTTTTTTGTGAGGTCCCTAATGTGTGTGCCCTAGATTTTACCAAACGATCCTCTTTATTACTTGATGAAACCACTGCCATTTGTATTGCTCTACGTGAATCTAAATCACTTTTCTTTCTAGATCTCCCAATTGAATTTAGAGCACCATTTATAGTTTTTATCAAAATATTTTGTAGAATTTGGAATTCCCAATAAAGTTGTAGCTTCCTTTGATTTCTTTGATGTTAAGAGATTTCTCAAAATTTGGGCTTGAATTTCCACAGTTTCCTCTTTCAATAACATATCAATAATGCGCTTAACACGGTATCGTATAACATGGTCGGCTTTTTTATCTCCATATGTGTGAGTCTCAACAATTTCTAACATGTTATCATCGATATTGATTTCATCTGTACATATGAGAATTAAATGTACAAAATGATTTTACATATTAAATAAATAATTAAATTAATAAATATGTATAATTTCAATAATATACATTCAACATATATATACATACCTGGTGATTCAATTTATTTCACTTGAATTTCTTTCAACGTTTTCAACATCTTCAATCATTGGTTCAACATCTCTTTCACTTTCTCTTTCAAATTTTTCTATCTCATCATCAATTTTATGAGGAATATCTCTCTTTGTTTACATTACAAAATATTTTTCAAATTAGTTCATCAAATAAAAATTAAGATTCACAATACACTAGTTAAATTTTAAATATCATTTCTAATATTTACATTTACATAAGTGCTTCAACTTCTAGTTAAGGTTCATTTTCCCTTTCAATATTTGAGTTTTCTTTTCTTTTTTTTGCGATATTCTCTCCTGTATTCTCTACAAGCTTCATGGTCTCTTGTTCGATTATATTTTCTCTTGCAATTTCTTTGATTTCCCATGATAATTTAGTATGAAGCTCAAAACATTTCCTTAAGAATCGAGCAAAAAAAAACTCACTATCAAAATGTAGACAAAAAATCACTTCAAAAAATTATCACAAAAGATTTAATTTTAAAAAAAAAACAAACTTTAATTTTTTTTTCAGAAAATACATACTTCAACCCAAAACACACTTTAAAAATTCCACAAAAAAATTTATTTTAATTTAATGAAGCTCAAAATATTTTCTTCTGCAAAAAAATCTCACTTTAAAAATTTAGACAAGAACTCACTTTAAAAAGCATTATAAAATATTTACTTCAACCCAAAACACTTACTCTAAAACAATGTCACTTTAAAAAATACCTCCAAAAAATTTCCTTTGAAAACTAAGTCCAAAAAACCTTTAAAAATTCAGCTCAAAAAATTTCCTTTGCAAATTCAACTCAAAAAAATTCCTTTCAAAATTCAGCCCAAAAAATTTCCTTTCAAAATTCAACCCAAAAAAATTCCTTTCAAAATTTAGCCCAAAAAATTTCCTTTGCAAATTCAACCTGAAAAATTTCCTTTGCAAATTCAACCCAAGAAGAAATGTGTGAAGATAATGTTTCCATTTTCGGGCTGACAGAATTTGCGAGCAAAAAAGTTCGCCCGAAATTTTTTGTTGTTAAAACGAACGGGACGAAGCAGCAAAAAATGTTCAGCCGAAATGTTACAAAGGTTCGACTAAACTAAAATGGCTACAACTACGTTGCAGCTCGGCTCTAAACACATTTCTTCAACTTTCAAATGGTTAAACTCCATCAAATTTTATGAATTACCTTTCGGGACCAACACTAGCATTTGCATCTACTTTCAGGAGATATAATGTTTATGGAATTCCATAAATATTTACTATTTTTAATCAATTTTGTAATAAAATGGATAATTTTTTTTTTCTAAAGGTCATTATGATTCAGTGAAATAATAATTTTGTATCTCCCAAAATACACAGTAAAAAAATTAAAAATTTTATGGTGCATTACATTGGTTCGTCATCTGTAATGGGTAGTTTTTATATGTTTAGTTTATAACTAATATATTGAGAAAATCGACGCGAGCCAAAACATATTCAAAATATGCAGTTTTTTCATATTAGTTCAGTTCAAAAAATTCTAGTAATTATGATATGCATCAGTTGGTTTCGTAAATATAACGATACCAAAGTAGACTTTGTATAGATTGTTGTAACACATTTTTTTCTCAAAAGGACCAATTTTTCAAAGAATACACCAACGTGTCTCAACATGACCTTTTATGAATCCCTTGATTGTTAAAGAACACACACTCAAAGAATTGTTACGTTGACAGATCAAACGTGAATAAAATAATTCCAAAATATAAGTAATAGAAAGCTAATTAAATTTCTTAGAAGTTTTATTTTTATTATAAAATTAAATTCTAAACATAAAAATTGTTTTGGCTTGCAGAAAATTGAAGAACTTCTAAAAATGATATTTTTTTTCTCAAAAAAGGGAAAAAAGTGTAACCCAACCTCACATTTTCACCATAATGTCTCATGATATATGTCACTTTTGCAATCTTAAAGAGTTTTTTAGATTGTAATTGCCTTATGAATGGTTGTTTTCAAAACTAATATTTCCTTTTGAATAGTTAGAAGCTTTAATTTAAGAAAAAACTAGTGGCGGTATGGTTATTCTTAGCTAGGATATACCAGCACTATAATGTGTGACTTGTACAATTTTAAGGACTCTATTTGATATGACAGTGACAAATCTAATCTAGATGATAGTGATAACAATACATATGTCTATATTATTCTTGTGACAGTGATTTGGAGACTTGTGTATACTTGTTTGTTGTCGGATTGGTCCTAGGTGGCATGTATTGATTATATTATTGTATCATTGAGAACGAGATAGATTTAGATCGAAATGTATATTCATATATTTTGGGTTTTTAGTTGACAAGTTAATATAGTGCATGCATTGAGAAAATATTTCTAACAAAGTTAAGATGGTTTTTTGTATTGAAATGTTTTTTTTAAAAGGAACAACAAAAAAATGTTTTTCATCATTTTGGAGCTTTAATTACTAATTTGTTGGGTGTTTGAAGGATTTTTTTTTCTTTATCTATTTATTTTATTGTATCATTTCCACATGTATTGATATGGAAAATCCTCTACACATTGGCATCCCTATGTTGTTCTAAATATGCAACGTACAACTGACTTAGAGATGCACAACCTAGATACTCAATATGTTACATGTTAAAGTTTTAATGGCAACAATAAAAGAATCCTAAAGTCTAGAACCCCATTGATTTTCATCATCAAAACATTCACTAATATTTGCAAAAGTATTAGACAAATAATATAATGATATCAAGATTTGATTTTTTCCTTGATAGTTATCTTTAGAATATTCTCAAGTACTATTTTATTTTTTATTTTCAAAATATTTATTTTGTCAAAATATGTTGGAGAATTCTATCACTCTTCAACTCAAATTTATATTTTATTACAAATATTGAGTAAATAATATTGGTGTTGTTGCCATTTTTTCAAGTTCCTATAGAAATATTCTTGAACATCCATTAGTTTAGATTAATAGATAAAATTTATGACCGAAAATCCTCAATATGACTTTGATAATATTTGGATTTTTAAACTTGCAATTCTAGTGAATATATCTTGATATTTCCCAAAAACATCTTTTAAATTTAACTCTTATTTATCATGAAAAAATAGTCATTTCCTTCAATTGTTTCTGGTTTAATTTCTTCATTTCTTATTTAAGTTGATCCTGAGGGATGACAATCTATGTATTATGTTTCTCTAATATTTTTTCTCCTCAATCAAATACTTATGATTTATTAATATTTCCTGTAGAAATGTTACCTAAGCCTTTTTGTTTTCCAATTCACTAATAAATTCATTTACCATCCAAGCATTAGCATTGGAAAAACATCCCAATGTTTAGGTTATACCCATACCAACTGTTTTATGAGTGTCAGTCATTATTTGATTTGCATTGAATCATTATTTATCATTGAGTATTTGATGCCTATATATGACTTATAAACATATTTTCTAGTATCCACTATATAATCCCCACAAAAATCCCCTCTAATATATCCTTCTGTGTAGGTTTATCATAAAAATAATCGACCTCTACAAAAATAGAAATGTATGTTTGGATGGATCCAACTGCTCTAGTTATCTCTGTCTCTGCTATTGGATATGGGACCAGTTTCCTTCAATTGTTTCTGGTTTAATTTATTCATTTCTTGTTTAAGTTGATCCCAAAGGATGACAATTTATGTATTATGTTTCTCTAATAATTTTTCTCCTCAATCAAATACTTATGATTTATTAATATTTCTTGTAGAAATGTTACCAAAGCCTTTTGGTTTTCCAATTCACTAATAAATTCATTGACCATCCAAGCATTAGCATTGGAAAAACATCCAAATGATTAGGTTGTACCCATACCAACTTTTTTATTAGTATTATGCCATTATTTTATTTGCATTGAATCATTATTTATCACTAATTATTTGATGCATATATATGACTTATAGACATATTTTCTAGTATCCACTATATAATCCCCACAGAAACCCCCTCTAATGTATAATTCTGTGTAGGTTTATCATAAAAATAATCGACCTCTACAAAAATAGAAATGCATGTTTGGATGGATCCAGTTGCTCTAGCTATCTCTGTCTCTTCTATTGGATATGGGTCTGGTTCTCTAATGAATCGAGAAGTAAGAGATACTAGGCAAGATTGTGTTGATTCAACTGAAACTTTCCAGCCTTTGGTCTGTTGATATCTACACAAAACACCCCTACTACTCTGAAAGTGAACTGATCATGATATTTTTCTGTCTTACTTGTGACTTTTATGTGTTTGATATCAGTGGCAGGTTGAAAAGTAGAATTTATATCAGTGGTTGGATTTATTTCTATAACAGTGTAATGGACATCATGGTTTTTTGGGAACAACAATTATTCCACTCTTTTTTAATATGATAGTAACAACTCTAATATGGATGATAGTAATAGAAATATGTCTATAGTGTTTTTTGATAGTGATTTGGAGACTTGTGTATACTTATTTGTTGTTGGATTGGTCCTAGGTGGCCTAATGTGATTAATGTCTCATGATATATGTCACTTTTGAAATGTTAAATATTTTTTTTTAGATTGTAATTGTCTTATGGATATCAATTTTCAAAATTGATATTTTCTTTCAAATAGTTAGAATCTTTAATTTAAGAAAAAACCAACTGGTGGTATGGCTATTCTGAGCTAGGATAGACCAACACTATAATGTGTGACTTCTACAATTTTAAGGATTTTTTTTATATGAGAGTGAAAACTATAATCTAGATGATAGTGATAACAATATGTCTATAGTATTCTTGTGACACTGATTTGGAGACTTGTGTATACTTTTTTGTTGTTGGATTGGTCCTAGGTGGCCTAATGTGATTAATGTCTCATGATATATGTCACTTTTTCAGTCTTAAAGAGTTTTTTTTTTCAAATTGTAAATGTCTTATGGATGGTCGTTTTCAAAACTGATATTCCCTTTTGAATATTTAGAAGCTTTAATTTAAGAAAAAAACTAGTGGTGGTATGGCTATTCTCAACTAAGATATACCAACACTATAATGTCTAACTTCTATAATTTTAAGGACTCTTAAAGAAATATATTGAAGAGTACATGGTACTTTTCCAACTTTTTTTTTTAGTAATAGATATATCCTTCAGTTTCCAAGGCTTGAATGATTGTTTGAACCATAATTTGTTGAAAGAAATATCTTTAAGAGAACATGGTACTTTTCCAACCTCTTTGTTTAGTAACATCATCTTCCACGTTGTCTCTTTTATCTGGTGAGCTCCAATGTTTTGAAGGAGGTTGATTGGATTTTTGTTAAGGATTTCCAATAGCCCATGTCATTTTTAATAGCAAGGATGCTTTGAAAATCACATCTGTCATACTAGTCTCTTTTTCCTTGCTCCATGTACATGTCATTTCTCCCATAAACTTTAAGGTATTTGCAATAAATTTTCATTTAATTGAATTTTTTTTCAGGGATAAAAAATCCCACTAAACATGAATGAAAAATGAACATTATGCATAGATGTTTCTTGTTATCCCAAACTAGGGAAAGAAATGATTACATATGTGTTATGCAATATTGTGACTAACAAAGTAATCCAAAAGAAAATGAATATACCTGGAATAGCAACAAAAAATGAAGCATATTATATTACATTGATAGAAGGCTTGGGAACAACTAGAGAGTGTGGATCAAATGGAATTGTAGTTTTCACCAATTCTAAACTAAGGCGTGTGCCAAGTTAAGAAGAAGAGGCTAAAACAAATGCATGGAAAATCAAACAATATTGTTAGACAATTTCAATCATTTAATATAAGACATTATGCAAATATTAATAAGATGTCTGGTGATCTATTGTATGGGAAAATGCCAAATCAAGATTCATCTATCAAAGATGAATTAATATTGTATGGGGCAAGGACAATTCAAGATTCATCTGTGAAAGATGAATTACTGTTGAGACGATCTCCTTCTAAATTCAAAGATGAATTAGTGTTGAAATGCTCTCCTTCAAAATTTATTGATTGAAACTATAAGACATCTTTGATATGTGTGTTTTTTTTACTTATAAATGCGTCATTTTTAATGACCATGTGTTTTTTTCAATTATATACAAAGTGCGCTCCCACCATGTAAGCACAACTTGGTGAACTTCATATTTTAGAAAATTTTGTATTTAATTTTCAAAATGTGTAGGACTTCAATATTTTTTTGTTTAAATATTCATGTGGGTTCTACACATCAATTTGTGCTTTGAAAGTTTTGTGTTTTACATAATTTGTGTTCAAGTTGTGGTCCAACATTTCTGTAAATTACATCAATTTTTTGAATTCTTTTTATTTTTTTTTAAATAGTAATTTTAAAAATAATTGTAAATGCAGGTAAATTTTTAAACATCATGTATCTATATATTTGTAGATAGGTCCAAATAAATCATGGATGATCATTTTTCGCGTGATTCTTTGAGGCTTTAAGCATTATATGTATCTATGTAACTGAATATCTCCATTGTAGATATATATATATATATATATCATGGAGGATGATCATTTGGCACATTATTCTTCGAGGCGAACATCAGGATCATGGATCGGGGGATGTTCATGGTATTTATATTAAATGTGCATGTTTTTAAATGACATTTGAATATATAATCTTATCATGTATATACGTGGAATTGATTTTTTAGTGAATATATAATTTTATCCCCATGTACATACATGGATACATATGGAAATGATTTTTTATCAATTTCCTGAGTTAAATTAAATTTCAATAAATTGAATTTTTAGGAGTTTGGAGGAAAAGAGTATCTACTCAATCAATGGGATCAGCCATGGTTCATGTAATCGTGGTATGGTTCACGCAATCTACTCAATCATATGTATTTATTTTTGAATTGATTATAAATTCATATTTTTTAATGAAGCTTCCCTCTAATCGTATGAGGGTGGTGGTGGTACACATTCCCCTGGTGGCCAATCAATAGGCGGTGTTCAATCACGTGAGGGTGGTGGTACACATTCCCTTGGTGGCCAATCAATGGGTGGTCATGTTGGTTATCAACCAATGGGTGGTGGCCAATCAATGGGTGGTCATGCTGGTTCTCAACCATCTCAAGGTGGGAATGATGCTGCTCAGGCATCTCGAGGAGGCCATCAATCTGAATATTATTTTCATTCAATTATTAATTTTTTAAACTTATTTATATAATATTTTTATGGTTAAAAAGAAAATTTGTACAAATTTGTTCACATTTTTTTTTTTTTATCCATAATTTTATATATTGATGCAGAGGGTGAAAATGTTGCTCGAAAAAGACATAGGCCAGATTGCATTATTCAAGAAGAAGGTTGCACACCAACCATGACTTATCCTTCTGAAATTCCCGATTATTTAGTTTGGGAAACAAACATCCAACGATGCACATTACAAAGATGTGAACATCTTTATTCAAAATTGAAGAAAGATCTTATGTCTTTGAAACTCCCTGCTAAGAGTCGAGAACGGTTAGAAATAGTAACACACTCTTTAAGAATACTTTTAGGTGTTTACAAAAAGATTGGGCCAACCATTGATACTTTTGTAGAAGTGATGAGGAAACAAAATGAAACACTAATGGGTCTCGATACATGGGACGATGTTAAAAATAGAGTTACAAAATAAATGGAAAAATCTATGTTTAATTTCAAAGAAGGGCCAAACATAAAGATGCTAAAGGTGCAGTATTTCAATCACCCTAATATAGCTTGCCATTTGTATGCTAGGCAACTTGCAGCCTATGGAAGACTACCACGGAATGATGAGTTTATTGTTTATTTTGCAAGATTATTTTATGCATAATTGTTTTTGGGAATGAAACCCAATTATAATGACATTCCTTCTGAATTTTTTGGTCTTAGGAAAGGTAGATTATGTGACTGTAGGGGTGCTAATCATTGTTGGCAATATGATGCGGAGTGTTGTCCTTGATGGCAACCCACATTGATGAAGATGATGACAACTTACTTGATGAAGTTGTGAGTGATAGAATATGTTCTTAATGAAGTAAATCTGATGTATCTACAGTCAGTACAGAAGGCAGTGAAGAAAGGAATTCAGATTATGCTAAATCTATGGTGAAAGAGTATGTCTCAAGGCATACGCGGATTTGTCTAAGGGAAGTCGAGTATGCACGCGGAAAAGAACGTGCCAAGTCGCGTATGGGCTAAAGCGCTCTAAAAGTGAAAAACCAGGGGTAACCACCATGGTATTGACCCATTGTATTGGGTAATGATCCGCCTAATTGACCCCGTCCAGGAATACCGAATGGAAGTAATGTTTGCTTTGTCATATTGAAAGGGAAGCCTGCATTGAAAAGTTGATACTTATAAAGAGATGAAATTCATTTTGTGCAATCATGAGCGTAAAAGATAATCTAGAGTTGAAATGAATTTACTTCTCTCTGAAGTAGATCTGAATGGAAAGGGTTACACTTGAATAATAAATCTGAGTGTATGATGCACCAATGATGAAGAAGGGGATCTAGATCTGAAATGTGCTTGTATTTGCTAGATCTGTTTATGGAATGATTAGATCCAAGAAGAGGCGAACATATTTCTGAAGTGAAGTGTTAAATCTGTGTGAAGTATCTGTTCTGAAGAAATTCAATGACCTAAAATCTCTAAAGAACCATACGCTAGTTCGCCGAAGAGGAAGCGCGTATATACGCGGCTTCGATGAAATAAAAGCGCGTATGCGCAATTAAATTGGTTCTATAATATGTACAGAAGTATACGCTGGTTTGTGTGAATGGAAGCGTGTATATACGCGACATCTGTGAAGTGAAAGCGCGTATGCAAACTAGGGTTTGTTGAAGTCTGTGGTAAGAAATTACTGATCTATTCTGCTGTATTCCTGCTATCTGTATTCTACTGTTCTAAGTTGTCTGCATCAGTTTGGTTGTATGATTGAGTTTAAATGTATGAAGAGGGTCCAGTCTAAAAATATGATGAAACGTGGCCTACAAGAATTGTTTTATTGAAGTTGTTGGATCCAGTGTGAAAATTGATGAAACGTGGTCCGAAGGGGTGCTGAGGGTTGTAGCCTTCAGTCAGGGGGTTGTAGCTCCCTTCCAGGTGAGGCTGGTAAACGAGATCAGGGGGTCGTAGCTCCCTTCCAGGAGAGGCTGGTAAACGAGTCAGGGGGTTGGAGCTCCCTTCCAGGAGAGGCCGGTAAACGAGCGCAGGTGGGTGCCTGCGTGCTGGTCAAGTCTGCGCCAGCACATATGTTGTAAGATGTTTTCTCTATAATAAAATATTGAAGGCTGAGCAACTGCAGCGGTGGTTTTCTCCCGACTTGGGTTTCCACCTAAAAATCCTGGTGTTCATGTGTGATGCTTTGTGTGATGGTTCATTCTGTTCTTACTGCACATGTTTACTGTTTATAGAACATCTAATAAATGAATGATGGAATGATATAAGTGAAGAACTAATGGTATAATTATATCTCTGGGTATACGCGAGTTGCATGAAGGATTTCCGCGTATATACGCTAGTTGGCTTCATCAAAGTAGCGTATGGGTTTTAGAGAGTGAAAAAGTAAAAATTTTGAATATGCTGTAAATACTGATTCACCCCCCCCCCCTCTCAGTATTTTTCCCAACAATTGGTATCAAAGTAGGTCCTTGTGCAGAAGCTTGATCGCTTAAAGGAGATCCGTCGCAATGGGAAGTCAAGAAGGAGTAATGTCTATAAAGCCACCTCTATTCAATGGAAGCAATCTGATATTCTCGAACAAAAGCATATCTGCAAAGTCTTGGTGCAGATGTATGGGCAATCGTGGAAGAAGGTTATCAATACCCGGCAAGTATTCCTACTGATGCAGTTGAAAGGAAGAAGTATGAAATCAATGCCAAAGCAGTGAATGTCTTATTAGGAAGCATGTCTGAATCAGAATTTGCTAAAGTGATGCAGCTACATTCAGCAAAAGAAATATGGGACAAAATCATTCTGAGCTATGAAGGAGATACAAAGGTAAAAAATGCAAAACTCCAAACTCTTAGAATTGAATATGAAAATTTGAAGATGCATAATGATGAAAGTGTTGCCAGTTTCTTCCTTCGTCTAGATGATGTTGTAAATCGAATGAGAAATTTGGGTGAAACCATAACTGATACTACTCTGGTGGAAAAAGTCTTAAGATCCTTGACTTCAAAATTTGACTCTAAAGTCTCAGCTATTGGAGAAAGGCAAGATCTACAAACTCTTACTATTGTTCAATTACATGGTATTCTGACTGCGTTTGAAATGAGACAAGGAGGTCCTTCTCAAATCAAAGAAGTTGCTTTTAAGGTTTCTGCAAGAGGAAAAGAAAAGGAAGTCGTCAAAGAATCCAGCTACATATCCGATGAAGAAGAAGCAAATTTCGTGAGAAAACTCCAACTAGGAACTGGAAGATTCAAAGGTAAGCATCCTTTCAAATGTTTTGAGTGTGGAAAAGTTGGTCATTATGCTGCAAAATGTCCTTATAAAGGAAAAGAAGTAGTAAGAAGGAATAAGAACCGATCTAGCTCTAAGAAAAGTTACTATACTAATGAAGACAGTGATGGGTCATCTGAGAGTGAGGAAGAATGTGAAGAAGATCTTAGACTTCTCATGGCATTTGAACAAAAGGAAGAAAAGGATACTTTTATGGATGCTCTAGAGGAAAATGATTTTCTTGAAGAAAACAATCAACTCAAACTATGCTTAGAAGATTATAAAATTCTCTTAGAAGAACAAAAGATAATTAGAGAGACCATTGAAAAGCAGCTTGAAGAAGCAAAGAAACATATTGAAAAATTGGAATGTGAAGTGGTAAGTCAAAGAAAAGAAGTTGAGAAAGCAAAGACCTTGAATCTTAGATTTTCTAAAGGATCTAAAACTTTAGATGAGATTATCAAGGTACAACGTTCTCCTCTTATAAAGACAGGTCTTGGATATACCGGAGAATCTTCTCAAGTTTCAGCACCAAACTATCTAAAGGCAGCTACAGGTGGTTTACTACATTCAGCAACTCAGCAAGGGAATAAAGGATCTCTACAGGGAAGGCAGGACCATCTCAATTCAAGGAACACTAACAGGGATAGCTTTCAAAGACGCTACACCCAACCGGTAAATTCAAATAGAAGATTCCATGATCGCAGAAATTTCTACTTCAATGGGCAATGTTTCACATGTCACAATTTTGGTCATAAAGCTGTTCAATGTGTTGCATATAAAACCATCATGACAAGAGAAGCAAGAAAGAAAATGTTGGATACTGAACCAAAGAAGAATACCTATAACAACTTTTTTCCTCTTCAAAGTGAAGTTGAATGTACTTATTGCAACAACTTTGGCCATGAAGAATCTGAATGCAGGAACAAGATCCGGCCAAAAGAACATGTTCCCTCAAGCTCTAAAGTGTGGAAAAAGAAAGAACCGCCGGTTGAAAATTGTGGGATAGCATTATTTGCAGAAGGTGAAGAAAATCAATGGTACATCGATAGTGGGTGTTCAAGACACATGACAAGTGACAAAAGCAAACTTCTTTCATATAATGCTCTAGAAAAGGAAAAGAAAGTTACATTTGGAAATGATACTCCTGCTATAATTAAAGGAAAAGGGTCAGTGTTTCTTAAAGAAAAAGTGAAGGCTAAAGATGTCATGTATGTGGATGGATTGAGGCATAACCTGTTAAGTGTAAGTCAAATTTGTGATCAAGGAACAGAAGTTGTTTTTAGTTCAAAAGAATGTGTGGTTCGTGATCTTGATATAGGTAAAATTATTATAAAAGGAAAAAGAAATCCAAGCAACCTGTATATACTAAAGGGCTACAAAGATCAATGTTACCTGAGCAAATCTTCAGAAAATTGGCTATGGCATAGAAGGCTGGGGCATCTGAGCTTCTCTCAAATCAACAAAGCAAGCATACTTCAAGCTGTTCGTGATCTTCCCAATATTAATCCACCAGAAAGTATCATATGAAAATCTTGTCAATTCGGTAAGCAGACTAGAGTACGGTTTAATGCCAAAGAAGGATCATCAAGTAAGCCTCTTGAACTCATTCATACTGACATATGTGGACCTATGAGAAAGAAGACACCACGTGGGGAAGAATACTATATCTTATTCATTGATGATTACTCTAGAATGTGTTGGATCGGGTTCATTAAACACAAAGATGAAGCATTTGAAAAATTTCTAAGCTTCAAAGCACTGGCTGAAAATGAATTGGATCTAAAAATCAAGTGTCTCAGATCTGATCGAGGAGGAGAATATACATCAAATGAATTCCTTGAATATTGTGAACAACATGGCATAAAAAGACAATTCTCTGTAGCTGGTACTCCACAACAAAATGGCGTAGCAGAAAGAATGAATAGAACAATTCAACAAATGGCTAGAGCTATGATTGATGATTATGGAATACCTCACACTTTCTGGGGAGAAGCAACACATACAACAGCAAACATTCTCAACAAAGCTCATGTTCGGGTAAACAGTGATAAAACTCCATATGAACTCTGGTATGGTAAATCTCCCTCCGTAAAGCATTTTAGAGTTTTTGGAAGCAAATGCTTTATCAAAAATAATGATGAAAAGCTTGGCAAGTTCGAACCTAGATCAGATAAAGGAATTTTTCTTGGTTACTCATATTTAAGCAAAGCATACAAATGTTATAATGAAAGGCTTCAAAATATTGTTGAATGTATTGATGTTGTTATTGATGAGTCTCCTGCAGCTCCTAAAGAAGAAAAACAAACAACAAAAGAAGATGATGATGACTTATGGCCTTCTACATTTGATATGGACAGTGAATCCAATGATGAACCTGAAACTGATCTATCTGAAAAAGCTCCATCTAGATATGTTCAAAAGAATCATCCTGAATCTCAAATCTTGGGAGACAAGGAATCAAGTGTACGAACAAGGAGAACTCTTGTGGGATCTTCTAGTCATATGGCACTTCTATCCACAATTGAACCACTCAATGTCAATCAAGCTAGCAGAGATGAATGTTGGAGGCAAGCCATGGATGAAGAACTTGTTCAAATTGAAAAAAATGACACTTTGGATTTGGTACCAAGACCTCATGATAAAAATGTCATTGGAACTAAATGGATTTTCAAGAACAAGTTAAATGAGCATGGGGATGTTGTAAGAAACAAAGCTAGACTGGTTTGCAAAGGGTATACTCAACAAGAAGGTATAGACTTTGAATAAACTTTTGCTCCTGTAGCTAGACTTGAAGCCATCAGAATGTTTCTTGCCTTTTCAAGTTATCAACAAATAAAAGTTTATCAAATGGATGTTAAATCTGCTTTTCTTAACGGTGATCTAGAAGAAGAAGTATATATAGAACAACCGGAAGGATTCATTTTGGGAAATGATGCAAATCTTGTTTGTAGACTTAAAAAGGCTCTATATGGTCTCAAACAAACTCCAAGGGCTTGGTATTATCGTCTTGACAAATATCTTCATCAACAAGGATTTTCAAAGGGGTCTGCTGATAGCAACTTATACACAAAAGTTGAAAATGATAAACTATTAATTGTGGTTGTATATGTTGATGATATCATTTTTGGGAGTAACGAAGAATCTATGAGTCAAAAATTTGCTTCTGTCATGCAGCAAGAATTTGAAATGTCTTTACTTGGGGAACTGACATTCTTTCTTGGCTTGCAAGTGCATCAAACTGCAGATGGTATATTCCTATCACAAGCAAAATATCTTAAGCAAATTCTGAAGAAGTATGGCATGGAAGAATGCAAACCTGTAAGTACACCGATGATAACCGGATGCAATCTCAGTTCTCAGGATGATTCTCCCACGGTGAATCAACTAGAATACAGATCGATGATAGGGAGTTTACTTTATCTCACTAGGACTAGACTAGACATTATGCATGCTGTTGGGATTGTTGGACGATTCCAAGCTAATCCAAAAGAGTCTCATCTTCAGGCTGTTAAAAGAATATTCAAATATCTTCAAGGAACTCAAGATTTTGGTCTATGGTATCCAAAGAATGCTGATCTTACTCTTCATGCTTACACTGATGCAGATTGGGTTGGAAGTGTTGATGATCGGAAAAGCACTAGTGGTGGTGCATTCTATATGGGACCCCGGTTAGTATCTTGGTTCAGCAAGAAGCAAAATTCTATTGCCTTATCTACGGCAGAAGCAGAATATGTGGCTGCCGCATCTTGTTGCACTCAACTCCTTTGGATGATGCAAACCTTACAAGATTTTCAAATCAAATGTACACCTCCTGTCCCCATTAAGTGTGACAATACAAGTGCCATCATTATTTCAAAGAATCCTATTATGCATTCGAAGACCAAGCACATTCCCATCAAGTATCACTTCTTACGTGAACAAGTGCTTGAGCAAAAGGTGAAGTTGGAGTATGTTCCCTCCAAAGAACAAGTTGCTGATATCTTTACCAAACCTCTGCCCAGGGAAGCGTTCAAGTATCTAAGACAGAAGCTGGGAGTGTTCTCTGCCAGTCAAAAGAACAAATCTGCATAAATTTAGAATATGGCAGTGGATACGCGGGTTTCATGAAACACAGTCGCGTATATACGCGAGTTCTTGCACAGAAAACCGCATATGTCTGATTGCTGACAATTTTCTCGCGTATGTCCGACATCGTACATTTTTCCGTCAGCTGCCTTCACACGTTCAGTTATTGCTGCACTTCCGATACTTCGCATATCCGGTGGTGTCTCCAAGCCTATAATTTTTCTCATGTTTCGATAAAGATGCCTTGATGACGAGCAGTAGAAGTGTTCAGATGCACAAACTAAGGGGGAGCCTTAGTCATCATTCGTTATCTTGGACACATCTGGGAGCTTTAGCTATCGAGGTATAATGCATTGTTGGCATCATGATGATTCTCGAAAGATGTCTTCCTCTTATATCTTCAAGAGCAGAAAATCTTCACATTTGTAATTTGATGAAAAGGTCTTGTTAAGACCCATGATGTAAGATTGTAATATTCAGTCTTGTAAGGACTTGTCGATTTTGTAAACCCACTTGGTTGGGTAGCTGAGTAAAATTTTGTAAACCCACTTGGTTAGGTAGTTGAGTCTCATATGTAAATCCACCTGGATGGATCTTTGATGTAAGTATGAGTCATTGGTGATAGGAATTTCATAGAGTCATGTACTTCATTGAAAAATATGCTTGAAAATTCAGCATGAACTCAGGGGGAGAGTATGTTGGTTTTGGTCCGCCCTTTGCCCTTGATGTCAAAGGGGGAGAGTGACATCGTGTTTGAATGGTGTCAAAAATGGAGAGAGTGACATGGTGTCATTGTATTCTTAATGTACCTATCTGTTGTGGTAACGAAACACCATTGTGGTTTCCATCAAGTCCAAAGGGGGAGATTGTTGGCAATATGATGCGGAGTGTTGTCCTTGATGGCAACCCACCTTGATGAAGATGATGACAACTTACTTGATGAAGTTGTGCTTGATAGAATATGTTCTTAATGAAGTAAATTTGATGTATCTACAGTGAGTACAGAAGGAAGTGAAGAAAGGAATTCAGATTGTTCTAAATCTATGGTGAAAGAGTATGTCTCAAGGCATACGCAGATCTGTCTAAGGGAAGTCGCGTATGCACGTGGAAAATAACGTGCCAAGTCGCGTATGGGCTAAATTGCTCTAAAAGTGCAATACCAGGGGTAACCACCATGGTATTGACCCATTGTATTGGGTAATGATCCGCCTAATTGACCCCGTCCAGGAATACCATCGGAAGTAATGTTTTTTTGGCTCATGGTATTGAAAAAGGGGCTCATGGTATTGAAAAAGGATAATCATATAAAAGGAGAAGAAATTCATTGTGCACAACATGAGGGTGGGTGCAAGATGTCCGAGCTTGAATGAATACTTCTCTCTGAAGTAGATCTGATTGGAAAGGGTTACACTTGAAGATAAATATGAGTGTATGATGCACCAATGATGAAGAAGGGGATCTAGATCTGAAATGCACTTGTATTTACTAGATCTGCTTATGGAAGGCCTAGATCTGTGATGAGGCGAACATCTGTCTGAAGTAAAGGGTTAAATCTGTGTGAAGTATATGTTCTAAAAAAATGCAATGACCTAAAATCTCTGAAGAACCATACGCTAGTTCGCCGAAGAGGAAGTGCGTATATACGCGGCTTCGCTGAAATAAAAGCGCGTATGCACAATTAAATTGGTTCTATAATATATACAGAAGTATACACTGGTTTGTGTGAATGGAAGCGCGTATATACGCGACATCAGTGAAGTGAAAGCGCGTATGCAAACTAGGGTTTGCTGAAGTCTGTGGTAAGAAATGACTGATCTACTCTGTTGTATTCCTGCTATCTGTATTCTACTGTTCTGATTTGTCTGCATCATTTTGGTTGTATGATTGAGTTTAAATGTATGAAGAGGGTCCAGTCTGAAAATATGATGAAACGTGGCCTACAAGTATTGTTCTATTGAAGTTGTTGGATCCAGTGTGAAAATTTATGAAACGTGGTCCGAAGGGGTGCTGAGGGTTGTAGCCTTCAGTCAGGGGGTTGTAGCTCCCTTCCAGGTGAGGCTGGTAAACGAGATCAGGGGGTCGTAGCTCCCTTCCAGGAGAGGCTGGTAAACGAGTCAGGGGGTCGTAGCTCCCTTCCAGGAGAGGCTGGTAAACGAGCGCAGGTGGGTGCCTGCGTGCTGGTCAAGTCTGCGCCAGGACATATGTTGTAAGATGTTTTCTCTATAATAAAATATTGAAGGCTGAGCAACTGCAGCGGTGGTTTTCTCCCGACTTGGGTTTCCACCTAAAAATCCTGGTGTTCATGTGTGATGCTTTGTGTGATGGTTCATTCTGTTCTTACTGCACATGTTTACTGTTTATTGAATATCTGATGAATAAATGATGGAATGGTTTAAGTGAAGAATTAATAACATAATTGGTTCTCTGTGTATACGCGAGTTTGATAAAGGGTATCCGCGTATATACGCGAGTCTTCTCCAGGAAAGTAGCGTATGGGTTTTGAAGTAAAGAAAAGTAAAAAGTTTTGAATATGCTGTAAATACTGATTCACCCCCCCTCTCAGTATTTTTCCCAACAATCATGATATTGGGTTGCCTCACCTCAAGCCACCATTGGTAAGCCGACCTCCTCGTGTGGAAACTTTGTGGTCAGAGATGGATGCCACTTCTCAAATTAGTCGAGAAGCAAGGGATGCCATCATAGATAATTCTCAGACTAGACTTGGTGGAATTGATATTGGTTTGAATCGACAAATAGCATGAGATAATGAACATGCTAATTTTGTGCGTAGTATAGATGATGATATAGACAACATGAGTATTAAAGAGCTTAGAAAATATGCAGAGAATTGTTGCAATGTTTGGTAGGGCTTAATTCTTCATGAAGATGAGGGCATGGGATTGGTATGTGTTAATGGTTAGGGTGAATATTTTAATGTAATTTGTAATTACATATACATGTTTATTTGTATATGTTAATCTAAAAAAAATGTATCATATGATCACCATTTGCAGTTAACACGCTTGTTGAACGAAAATTTTGATAATATCACAATCCAAGGATCAGGTTCTTGCAATCAAGATGATATTTTGGGAAATGTTAGTTTTTTTTAATATTTCATAATGTTGATGTACAATTATTATTCTATTATTATATCGGTATTATGATGACATATTTTTAAAAGAAATAATTGTGTACACACATGTATATAATTAAATGTTAACAGATTCTGATTCCGTTCGATGTTTTTGCAATGGAGCCACCCTCTTCTTCCCTATTAGGAGATGTGCCAAATCCACCATCACAAGTATTCAAATTTTCACTCATGTTTCAAGTTATGATTTGAAATGAAAGTTTCATTAAAAATGAGATCTAGATCTTGAGTTATTTTACAGTTTTAAAATTTTTGGAATTTTAGGTTTGTGGAGATGATTTTTATTCTCCAAGGACTTTAGCGACAGAGTGTATAATGGAAATAGGAACATTGAAACAATTTGAACAAGAATTTGTCTAACATTTTTTTTTAATATTATTGCATTAGTTTATGAATTTTCCTTTGAAATTTTTTAATATATATATATATATATATATATATATATACTTTTAAATGTATATTGTATTGTTTATCGTGGAGGATGCATTGATGTATGGCCAACACGGGACAATGGAGGGGGGACTACATGAGGTATTGCATGAAATTTTCATTTTTTTTTCATTTAGTTTGTTTTATTGAAGTTTTACATTCTCATTCAATTTTAAAACATTAAATTTTAATTTTAATACATGTAATATAAATTTTTTATACATGTTCACAAGATTTATATTTAAATAACGTTAACTAAGTGCACATCACATGCAAGAACTAGAATTTAACTAAAGCTAATTAAGGCTAACTAGGTGCACGTAAACTGAAAGTATGACCTCGAGAGAGCATGCGTATATAATCATCGATGACTATATGGCATGACTGGCACTGGCACTAGCAGTAGCAGTTTTTGTATCTTATGAAAGTACTCCTAGATTTTGAGTGGTGCAGGGCATGGACCCTACAATTCCCACTTCGATACTTTTGTCTATTGTTGTTGCTGCACCGAACTCATCCCTTCCTTATTTTTGATTGATTTAATTCCATGCCACCTAATTTGTGTTCCTACCTAACTCCTCAAATGTATTTCTCATGGCAACGGTCACAAAATGAAGAACGAACATCCCAAATATGCAATAAAACCTATCTATACAACCTATTATAGAAACAAGGAAGCATGCTCCTTAAAATCTATATATACAGGGGTTTCAGCAAACCTACAAGTCGTCATTTCTAACCTCACCTAAAATGGAGATGGTCAAACCTAATTAAATAAATTAAAGATGGAGAATCGAGGGCAAAAAACATGTTATGGACTGAGTGTGGGTCTCAACATCCTATCAGTCTCACGTGATAATCTAGAAAATACCATTATTTTTTATCATTGATATGCATAGTAGTGGGGAAATGTAATCGAGGCACAGTACAATAATTGAATATGGACAAATATTCAAAGAAATTTGTTCGTGACCAGTAAGTTAAAATATAATGGAGCCTTCTGAAGGCCCTAATTTCATGTTTATGACTATTCACCACCTCCCCATCATTTTCATGATGTGAATTCGAACTTCCGGGAGATTGAATATGTCTCTTCAAAAGAATCTTCAATTTGTATGTTGGATATTACGTTTGGAATTGTTCCATTCTGGTCGATGCTCGAATAAACTAATCATTTGGTGGGAGGATTTTTTCCTTGTAATAAATTAAAGAGGAAGGTGGAAAATTTTCAATCATGATTATAGTTGTTCATTTCATAATAATAATCATGCCCATTGTTCCTGTGATGGTGATTAATCGGTGAAAATTAGTGGAATTTGATATTCAATAGTTTTAGCTAGAAAATAAATTAGAGTCAGTGAAATCCCTGTAGATTCTCCGACTGTCTTTATGTATAAATTACATTAGTTGGAATGCATTCACCAAGATTTCATGTTTTATTTTTATTTTCAAATATGGTATCAAAACATAGGGCATGATATTGGAAGTGGTGTTGTTTGGTTTGACTGGTGAATCTAACCATTGTTAGGAGCCAACATAATTGAGTAGTGGTGTTCAATGTCTCTATGATAAGTTGGAGAAAATAGATGTGTGGGTCAGTAAGCTTTGAAGTCTAAGCCATAAGGAGTAGTGTTTAACTTGTTTTCAGGAGGAGAGTGTGATTTGTGTGGTCATAGTAGGTTTTGGAACTGTGAGGTGTTGACCTAAGGTGTGGGTGCAGACCTTCCTATGATCACCCTTGCTCCACCAAGATGGGAATTGGAGAATTTTGTGTTTGTGTGAAAGTGCAAGAGAATGAATTATTGTCTAATGGAGCCATCTCCTCCTTACATTTTGGAGCCAACCTAAGCTATTAAGGGTGTTCTTTCTATTGTTTTTACATTGAGATCGATGAACTAAACATTGTAGACATGGAAACCCATGCAAGGTGTTGTATAATGAAGGCTTGTGTAGTAGCTACAATAGTCTTATGGTGAGAAACCTCCTTCATTGGAGGAGGTCGAATCTTTGTAATTGGAAGAGGGAAAAAACCTCGTGCAACCTCTCTTTTCTTGGATAATCACAGTGGAGAAATATGAAACTTTTTGTTGTTTTTCACGTTGGTGTTTTGAATTCATTGTGTGTACAATATCATGGATGGATAGAAGTGTGTGTTCCTGCCCAACATGAGGAAGTTGTAGCATTGGATCATTTTCCAAAGAGAGCTACCAAGTTTGACCATGTTGCAGTGTTGGAATTGTACACTGAAAATGTGTATAGGCATTGTGGAGCTACCTGTGATATGTAAAGTTATTGAATCTTTGTTGGTTGTGGATGACCCCGATGAAAAGAGTAATCAATATCCATGAGAATCTTCCAGAAGCATCTTGGTGTGCATGAAGATATCGTTTTTTGGGTTGTTTCCTAATGGAATATGTTGATGAGGAGGTGTAGGCCTAATTTATATTATTTTTGTGTGTGTTTTGGTGAGTAGGCATTGTTTTTCTATTGTGGACATAGCGTTGTGTAGAGGTGTTGTTGAATCTGCTACTTGGGAAGTAGTGCCACATCTGTTGAAGTAATAACATTGTTTTTTTCTAGTTTCCTATGGGTGATAACATATTATTCTAAATGATTGTTGTGGGTGTTTCTGTTCCAATGGACTATGTGAAGCTTTTCAAGCATGGAAGAGAATGGAGATAGATGTTTTATTATGCCACTGACGGAAAGGTGTGAGGTGTTGTGTGTCTCAAATTTTTTTATATGGAGGCTTAAATATTGCTTGGTGTTGGAAAATGATTTGGTGTGTTAGAAATTTTTAAAGGTAATTTCCTTGTGAGAGGCAAGTATTGATCACATGGTGGTTGAATTTTTTAGATCCAAGATAGCACCTGTCATGATTAGGTGTCGTTTTCTTGTTCTTCCACACTTATAATTAATCAGGAAGGTTGTTCGCAAAAACAAATTTGAAGCTATGTGATGTAGCCGAGTGTTAGCTTCTATGCATGTTGAAGGAGTATATGCGTGTGTTGGTGCGGTGGTGTCGTGAGAAAGTATTTTCGTTGTTGACCTGTGTCAAGAAATGGATACCCAATTATTGGGTTGTGTAACCTATTGTGGTGTGGCGTATTAATTGAGGTGTTGCGTGTGAGGAGTGTAGTGCATGAGCATTGAGAAGCGTTGGAGCATGCAATAGTGGCTGCAACATGTGGAAGTGTTAATGACCCTTTGACCATGGATACAATTATAAAATTGTAGAGGAAAATCACATTTTTTTTTGGTGTCCACAAATCACAATTTTTTGATGACCACTATTACTGGTGGACAAGGCTGCTTGAAGGTGATATTGCTATTGGAAAATTTTTCTTAGAAGTGTGGAAGAGGTGTTTTAGTGCAGTGAAAGTGTGGTGCCCATCTGGGGAAATGAGAAGAAAATCCAAGCTTGGTGTTATTCTCAAGTCAAAGTTGGTCGGAGTGTAAGGAAAATTTGAGCCTAGATAATTTTTGTGTGGAGCAACCTGCGTCAAACGCGAAACAATGGGGGCGGGGGGGGGAGCAAGATGTATCAACAGTCACCAGAAGAATATATAAAGTTACAAAAAAATAGAGTGAAGGAAATAAATAACTTAAAGTGATATACGATGATGAAAACTTTTCAAGTGAATATTTGTTACAAATTCTACAAGAGAAGAAACTTGTAGATGGTTTATTAAGTGGAAGAGGAACTCTTCTTGCATACCAGTTGGATGAGTCAAATGTAACTAAGTGGAAATACTTGGTAGAGGAAGAAAAATATGAATTTGGAAAGAACTCAAATTAATATTTAGTAAATCTCATTGATTATTACGAGTGCGCAGGTATTCGTAGCAATTAGGAAGAAGCAAGAGGAAAAGAAGAAGATAACTCAGTTGTAATGTCTATCTACAAAAAAATACTTGGACTTTGTTGAAAACAACATGAATGAGTCAATTAAGCAATACTTAAAAACCCTCAATCATGGAAGTGAACATGGTAAAAAAGGAGTTGAAATGAATTGGCATCATCCTAGTTGTATCAAGGAGAAATATCCAATGTTCTATGGAGTAAGAAGAAGAATGGATTTTGGGTCAACAAGTTCAAGAAAAATTTTCATCTATATATTGTATCAAAGAAATTAAAAATGAAATATTTGAGTCATGTTTGTAAGCCTAGTTCAGACTTAGACCACTAGGCAAGTTAATGTATAGGTTGTGATTAAGGGGAGCTGTCAGAATAATAATCACACCCATTATTACCATGAAATCGAGTTTTCCGTAGAAGTTAAAAGTAGGAAGGTTTAGGTAGACAATAAATGAGAGTCGGTGAAATCCCTGTAGATTCTCTCACTCGATTTATGTATAAATTACAGTAGATGGAATGCATTCGTCAAGATTTTTTGTTTGAGTGTTATTCTCTTATATATATATATATATATATATATATATATATATATATAGATATAATTTAGCTCTTTTTTTACTTGTGTGTGTGTGTGTTGAGTTTAGGCAGGGCTAATTTGTCTATTCAATGGAGGAATTATCTACCGATAGTGAGATGTTATCATAAAGATAGTGTGAAGCTTGGTTGAAACCAAATTTAACTTGGAAGCTCATTGAGATAGTTTAATTTACCTAAAAATAGTTTCCATCCTCAATATATCACATACTTAAAACCTTAAAAATTAAACACCACTCAAATCAACTAAGCTACACCTTATGGGTCTAATTACAATTGTATTATTATATTATATTTGTTTACTTTAAAATGATGTTATTATGGATTTTCTTAATTTTAAATTATAAGGTAGAGATAACAAGAGAATGGTTCAGTACCTAGATGTATTTGACAGGAGTGAAAGTATGCCCCTAGATGACTAATTCCATGTGACATGTTTTTTCTTGAATAATAGTGATGATTCAGCCTAAGAAAGTGATTAATGTTATCCCTAGATTTGATAACCAAATTATGATAGATTTTTCCACTGTGCAAAAAAAAAGAAAAAAATGATAATAACAACAGAGAGTTGAAGTGATCTGTATGTGATCGACTAAAGTTCTTAAGCAGTTTGATTAGTTTGTCCTTTAGATTGAATGTTAACTAAAGTATTCTTTAATTAAAAATGACATAAACTAGCAGCATAAATGAATTAAATAACATCAATAATCAGAGAGAAGAAGAGGCAAACAATTTGATGACAGAGTTCGTCCCTCCTAGACTACATCTCCGCGTCTGCTTTTATGTGTGTGTCCGTTTTTATTAGGATTGATCTTGAAGAATATTTAGACTAAAATGGAACAGAAAGAATGTGCTCACAGGCACTTCTAAACCCTATAAACAGAAAGTACTCTTCCTCGCCTTTCCAATGCTTGTCTCCGTGCTCAATTCCAACCATCGACAACTGAGCAATGCTGTAAACAAAATCACCTCTAACCTTTTGAAACTGCACTCCAAATACACTATTCCTTCACAATAATCAAGATGATCTCCCAAGAAGAAATTTCATGGCTTAAATAAGCTACATCGAACCTCCATTTACTTCAATTAGCAATTGGTTGAGAATTTGAAGGGACAAGGTCTCGAAGCCCTCCTATACATGAACCTTAGGGATATTGTTCCCAAATATTAGGCACTGAATTAATGTTAAAAACCCATATTTAAACATTATAATAAACTCACAGCCCGACAGTTAGGCTAACTGGGGGGATTTGATTAACTGTTGTGTTTGATTAGGTGGGTGGGTGAGATGTAATACCGACGGTCACGGTGGCTCCGGCGTGGTTCAACCTGACAGTAAACAACTGTACTCCGCTGCATTTTTAACTAAGACCTATTACATGTGACAATGTTTGCAACACGCGGTTTACAACAGCTTTCAACCACTATCATTCTCCGCGTGATCGGAACCGTTCACAACTTTACAAACTCTATGGGTTTTTAATTAAAGTTTCATTATATTGTTTCAAACCACATCACCCGAACCTTGTAACTAAGGTTTATGGTATATTCTTTATGGTTTTTCACTAGGACTTTAAGTTTAGGTTTAATCAATATAAACCTTTTACTGTAGCGCTTTCGGTCCTAGGTTTAATGCATAGGATTTTTTTATAGGTTTAAAACTTAGGATAAGGATTTAATGTTTTAGACTTAGGCTTAATGTTTAGAACCTAGGCTATAAATTAGGTATTTAAACCTTAGGTCTTAGATGATGTGGATAGGGTTTTAGACTAAGGTATTAGGGTTTTAGATCTAGGTATAAATTTTAACCTTAGACCTTTACAATGTCCTTTTAAATCTTAGTTTAGGATTAAAACCCTTTACATATGTTTCGGGATATGATACCCTAAAGGTTTTTGGGTTGGCAACCTTCACAGATTAGGGGCATACCATTCAATAAGGACTCACCTAACCTATCTTTTATACTAAAAACTAGATATAAAAATTTGTGGAACTTACCCAAAAGTCCAACGTTTGATGTAGGTCCCGCAAGGTGCAAACCCCCAGCAACCCTTCGTGCTTCGTAACCTCAAAATAAAGAAAGAAAAAACATGAAACTCTAGTTGTACAGCATATATAGTTCCTAAATGTCAATGTAACTCATGCATAATATCATAAGAACAATATTAAACATTCAATTAATGATCATTACACATATATAAAGAGATATGAACACGTCAATATCGGGAACAAGATGGTTCTTCTTATTACAAATGGCATGTACAACAATAGAAATGTGGAGAGATCACCTGAATCCTTCCACGACCTTTGATCCTACCGTCCTCTCGATCATTCTAGCCCTCGCCTCACAAGAATTCTTCCAAGATGTGTGCACACTAGATGTCATATAGGATGATGATAATCTCAAGGAAACAAAGGTTTCCTGAATATACCTGGGAAGTGTAGGAGGCACGGGAATATCAGACTTGAAATATGGCTCCAATAGAGTATAATATCTATATTTTTCTCCCTCCCTTAGGCCATGTACATGAAGGGCTTTTATACTCCCCCAAATTAGTTTCAGCAGTTAGAAACAGTTAGGCCACGGGCCGGGGTGGTTTAATTATGGGAATAACCATCAACCCTGCCTCAAAAATAGGGAAATCTATATATTTTTTTATGATTAAAAAGGTATACGCGAATATCTATGAATGGACTCGCGTATATATGCGGAAAAGTCTGGGCAAAGTCGCGTATGGATTTTAAGATACCGTTTTTTGTGAATATGTTCAAGTCTGAGGGGAAAGGGTGCCTAAGGCCAAAGTATCAATCATCAAGAATATGAAACTGTAAAATGATGCTATAACAGATGCCCCCTAATATATGAGGTCAGAAGTGGTACATGATGGCCGAAATATATTATGTGCATAGAAAGAACCTTATAAATATGAGAGATGACTTCACCAGATTTCAGCCTTCCAAAAAACCAATGAAAGAGATCAGAGAAATAGCTCATGTATGAGGCGAGTATACCCATGCTTAGTGAAAGAAAAGCATGTCTGCATATGAAGTACAGAGCAGATCCAACATGTATACAAGTATAACAGAACTGTAAAGTACATAGTGAATCATCTGATCACTCCCCAGATGTAAAAGTCCAAATCAAGTCCAAGTATCACATATAGAAGATTAATCAATGATGATGCAATAGATATATGATCACAAGAGTAAGAACTGAATCTCCAGGTACCAATCATAAGGGGTGGAACACATGGTACAATCACGCAACTCGGGAGCCAACATATAAGATGTTGTTGTACTGAAACTGCAACATATAAGGGTGGACGACATCACTGGAAGAAAATTGGATGAACTGTCAAAGTGAACCGAATCATGCTGATGCAAACCCAAGGTCTTCACCGATCACTATGGCACAATTCTACACAATGGGAATAAATGAGCTAAAGTCGACCATGTGAGAAATCATTTGATTACCAGTCTACCACTGATGATTGTAAACCCTAAGGTACTGACAAAAATACTCTGGAACTTATTCCCAGAGCAATGAGTTGGAGTCGATGGGAAAAGATCTGCTGGAAGGAAGGCATTAAGGAATCCCACATCATTCCAGTGTGAGTGTAACCCACAGGCCAAGATTTGGAAGGAATCGGACAAAGTAGAGTGAAGGAACCAACTGAAGTATGTTTCCGACATGCACAAGATAAAGCTAGGACACAGTAGAAACCCTCTGAATCAACCAATAATGAGATCTAACAAAGAGGTGAGATATCCATCGATAGGGTCAAATAGAAATCAAGGTATTGCATGAATCCCAAGTGTGATAATGTATGCTGACGTCGAACACAAGAGAAACCACTCAGTCAAAGACCCATAATGATGATCAAATGTTGAGCACAAGGTCACCTATCAATGATGTAAATAGGGCTAGGGTGCGGCTCTAGCTTTTCTCTCAGAGCAATATGTCATAGTCAATAAGAGAAAAACCCGCTGGCAAGAAGTCAATGGGGACCTTCTCAAACCAGCACCAGCAAAGGACCAAACATCTGATGTGATAGAACAAGATACTGACAAGACTGGGAAGGCCGACTGAAAAATAAGTCAAGAGACACCGTAGAATGGCCGAATCATGTTAAAATTCCCTTGAACAAAACCACGACTCATGTTTGACTATGGCAGCAAATGATAACTCTGTATAAGTTTGTTATGCAGGAGGAAAAAACAAACTCTCCATATGATTGGAAGAGATAACCAACTAGGGGAGAACTGACTTATTAAACAAGGTTATGGCTTGTCCTATGTCAAAACTAAATCCATCCCAAATGAAGGAAATGCATAGCTCTATGTGCTTTTTTCAAGGGAGACGAACTGACACTGTAACTTCCATCAAAATATGAATTAATATCCCATTCCCGCTCTTTTTGATATATTTGTTTTTATTTGTCTTTTTCATATAATGAGCCTGAAAAAAGATAAAATAATTCTATAGTACAATGGATAGAACAAGTATCAGGAAACAGATGCACTAGTTCCTGGGATAGGAACAATCCTATGCTCAATGCAAGGTGGTGGAAACTAGTAAGTGATACTCAAAGGAGTGTTCCATCCATGGGTAAAAGGGTGTCAAGTCGTGATAGCTAAGTGTTCCCATGGTTAACTTGTACAAAGAGTCATGGTCAAAATATGGCTTAAACATCGAGTCCAAATGAAGCCGTTTGAAGGCCAAGATAGACAAGTAGCCAATATGCAATGCAGTGATACAACTCAAGAACATGAGCGAGCCTCTAGGGTAATAGCTAGAAAAATCATAGTGAAGAAGAACAATAATGAAGCTTCAATGCATAAGTCATGGTGAATCTAAAGAGGACTCACGAGCCTACATAAAGTGAAGCATGGGCAACAAGTGCTAGCGAGGAACTAACTAGGAAGCCCATGTAAAGGAAGGCTCTAACACCAAGTCATGATTTATAAATCGGCGAGTGAAATGGATTAAGTACTCATGAAATGATGGTATCGACCCTATGGAAAGTGATCAGAGTGGAGGCTAGCATGCAGAATGCAACGGAACGTGGATTCCCTAACCTATATGCCAGTTAAGATCATATACCTTCCATGACAGGTCAGCGGTCATGGATTCAAAAAACTAGAAAAATCTCAATTTCAGTAAAATGTACCTGAAAACATTCCTTTCCCAACACTTACAAGCAACACAGTTATGCAGCTTAAGACATATTTGAAAAATAAGCATAATGAAATTTTACAAAAAAAATTCAATTTCTCGGCATAAATACTCATTTTACCTCATATTTGGTTCATTGTTACTTTGTTGAAGTGGAGAAAGGAGCTCTAGAGAAAAACCCCTTTCCTCAAAACAAGAGCAATCAGCCATCAAATTTCATTGGATCAACAAGGTAAGTTATAAATCAATCATTGCCATCAATTTCATTCATTTATAGGATAAAAAAAAAAATCACCGTAGGAAATATTTTTTTTATTGACCTTTCTGCGTATACGCAGGTTCGTGTGAATGAACCCACGTATGATACACAACTATACTCAAAGGAAGTCGCGTATGCATAGTACATGAATGTAAAAAATCAACCTAATGAAGAATTTAATGGATTATTTCAGGATGTCAATCTCTTGGAGGGAATGTGAGCATAGTGCCATCGAAAATGAAGTGATGGAAGATAAAAATTTGCTCAATATCCTTCGAAATTACGGTTTGCTCAAATTTTTCAAAATTCCAAATATGAAAAGTAATGTTCAGTTGCTCCAAATGTTGGTGGATCACTGGGAACCAGAGGAATACTGCTTCATGATTGATCAAGTGCCCATATGCATAGAAGTGCAAGAAATTTACTTCATTACTAGACTCTCTCGACGAGGAGATCTAGTAGATTTAAATGGAAAGCCTGTGGGAGGGCTTATAGTGGATGATGATGTCCATGTCTATTGCATAGAGGGGTCTCGGAAAGTAGGGACTTGGATTGCAATCAAATATTTTTCATAACTGCATATGAAAATTCTCCTCTTCACCATTGGCAGGGTAGCATGATCTTCTTCCTTACACCAGGCTTCGAGGACACAGAAGAGTATTGTGGTCAAATGCTTGATTCACCTCTTTGACTGGTGTACTTCACTACTGACTAACATGAAGAAATAGTTAACGTCTATTTGGAAAGCAAAAACAAAGAATTTCGTGTATGGGACCATCTTACTGACATTCTTCTTTGAGAGGATTCCAAGGCTTCGACCCAAAGTGATCTCATCCATCAATAGCCTCAGAGATCTAAGAATAGCCCAGTGGGTTGATCTGATGAAAGGGTTGGGGGGAAGTGAAGTTCCCCGAACCACTTGGGATGAAGAATTCTTCCAATGATGGGAGGAACAAGTTATCGTCATGGAGGATTATCCCTATGCTAGGATGGGTTTTTCGTGGTGATCCAGACTTAGTCCTTCCACCCAGTGTAGCATGGGGTGTAATCGGTGAGACTGAAATTTTTTATTATATGATTTTTTAATTGATTTTTTCAATATATGCAATAATGAAAAGAAAAATGTTTTTTATTGGAATCAAATGAATTACAAAATGATGTGATGGCCATGATACATATATGAGACTAGTCCATCCTAAGGGATACCCAAGGCACAAACGTCGTAGAGGAGAAGTGGATGCTAAAGACCCTAGTAGAACCCCACATGCCGTTTAGAGAAACTTGGAGAGTTTAACTCGCCAAGTACCTATGTCTACAGTAGAGGACCTACCAGAGGCTATCCAGAGACCGGTAGTCAGAGTACCACGAGACTGGGTGCGGTTATTTCACCGTGTGGCTACTGCTATCGTGTTATATAGGAACACGAATGTTGGGCAGGTACTATAGATTTTACCGGATAACTGTACTATATTTTTGGTACTGAACATGATTGGGCATAAGCCCTAATTTTGTAGGACATAAGAGTCCAAATTTTTTTATAGTTTTTTGAACATTCGGATGATGTGTATAAATACATCAAATTATATGATGTGATGAAACAAATGTATGAAAATGTATGATGAATTTGATGATTTTATTAAAGTATTGAATGATGAATATGCCAATCAATTGCTTGATTAGCCAATGAGTCTGCCATCCAATTGTTGGCTCGAGGAATATGAATAAATGTTATAAATTGGAATGATCTTTGTAACAAATGTACCCTCAAAAACAATCGGAGCAAAAATGGATCCCGAACCCAATATGTATTGTTCAACTATGACACCACCAGCTGGGAGTCCAAGAAAACTACCAATGAATCAACACCCAAAGATATTGCCTCTGAGAGTAGATAAATTACTGCAGTGTATTTTGCTACATTGTTTGAAGCAGGACCAGTGCAGATCCGTCTTGAAACTAACAGCTGACTGGATGGATAATGAAGTACCCAAGCCACGGAAGCCAAGTTCTGAGTGTGTCTAAAAGCACCATCGACGAAACAAAAATGACTCATGACATCCAACACAACCTGCCAAACAAGATCAAAAACATAACCATCACATCAAGGACCAAAAACTCAGATATGTACAAAAGCAAAAACAAAAATATATACAAAAATCAAGATTCCAGGTCGAGGCCTAGGCATAATACTTTTTCAGATAGAGCCCATTTCTGGGCTCTGCCAACTCATTTCCCTCAAAATCAACCAAGGCATAAGTTCCTTTTTTGATGACCTTCTTAACGATGAAGGGGCCATACCACATAGACTTAAATTTACCTGCCCCCAGGGCATCCTTCTCCTAGGCATAAACCAAGAAAAGGTCTCCTTCGGAAAAAACCCTAGGTTTGACCACTTTATCTTACTGAATTTTTACCCACTTATTATCTGCCTCGTTCATCATGGTGGCATCTCGACGCTACTCATCGAGATTTTCCAGATGAAGGAGACATTCTTTGAGACTAGAGGTGTTAGGAAGAAGCTCTACAGCTAACTTAAGAGAAGGAATTTCACACTCAATGGGAAATATGGATTCCAACCCATAAGTTAGTTGAAACAAAGTAAAACCAGTTGCATTTTTCACTGACATCTGGTATGCCCAAAGTGTAGGATACAACATAATGTGCCAATTGGATCGAGATTTATCAATCGTCCATTGAAGAATTGTCTTCAAATATTTTTTCACGACTTCCACTTTCCCATTGGCCTGAGGATAATATGGAGATGAATGCTCCTGCCAGAAACCTAATTTTAGAGCCAATTCAGCCATCATGTTGTTCTGAAAGTGACTACCATGAATAGTGACAATCTCTTTGGGAATACCAAAATGAGAAATGACCTGATTGAAGAGAAAAAGAGTTGTTGTCTCGCCATCATTCCCAAAAGTGGGCATAGCCTCGACCCACTTCATGAAGTAGTCTACTGCTACAATAATGTACTTGTGACCTTTAGCAGAAGGCGGGTTACAAGTAGTATAATCAATACCCCACTTTGTAAATGGAATGACAGTGACAACATGGAAGAGCAGAGCTAGATGAGCGTACATATTTCAAGTACGCACTTGACACAGATGACACCGTTTGATCGACTCCATGCAATATTTGAAAATTGAAGGTCAAAAGTATCTAGCATGCAAGATTTTTTGGGCTGTTGCAAGCCTAGATAAATGACCACCACAAGCTCCACTGTGGCAATCATTTAATACAACCTCAGCCTCTTTGAGAGTTAAGCATCATCTAAGGATCGAATCGAACCTGCGACAATATAAAGTGTCACAAATGATTAAGTAATTTTTAGATAGGTGATGTAACATACGATGCTCATCTTTCAAAAAAGTCCTGGGAAACTTCGCAGTCTAAAGATATACTATGAGATCCCCATACCAAGGTTCCTATGAAGAAATGAGAAAAAGATGTTCATCCAGAAAGGATTCATCATAAACTATTTCATCTCCACAGGCCAACTCAAAAATTAATTCTGCAAAAACTAATGATTTCTTAGACTTGGAAGACATAAACTCAAGATCAAATTCCTGAAAAATCACAATCCATCTATTGTATTTTCCCCCAATCACTCGCCTATTGAGAACAAACTGAAATGGATTGACTGCTTCCAAAACATAAGTTTTTCGAAGGAGAATATAATGTCTGAGCCGTTGTACAACATGAACAGCTGCTAAAGCAAGCTTCTCTATTGGAGAATACCGAAGTTCAGGTCCTACCAAGCCTTGACTAAGGTATTATATAACATGCTTTGAAGGAGCATCATCCTCCTGAACCAGAACCATAACAAAGTCGTCCCACAAAAATTAGACTCCCTTCTTTAATAATCTCATAAATCCTTTTGTAATCTCGGCATAATATACGATAAATTTCTACAGAAAATTAGCTTTTCCTTATATAATTTGAAGTTGACGAATAGAGGATGGGGGAGGAAATAGAATTATAGCCTCAACCTTGAAGGGATCTACCTGAATCCCTTCCATAGACACAATAAATCCCAACAACCGACCAGATGTGACCGCGAAAACACACTTTTTCAGATTCATTCGGATCTTTTAAAATCAACATCTTTCAAATACTTGATGGAGGTGAGAAGGATGACCGATTCTCTTGCGAGAATGAGCAGCTAAATCATCCAAGTATGCCTTGATAATATGTTTGATGTCGTGGAAGGCATATGACATGGCTCACTGAAAAGTAGCTCCAGCATTTTTAAGGCCAAAATGCATTTTATTGTAAGCAAAGGTACCCTAGGGAAAAATAAATGCAGTCTTATGCTGATCTTCAGGACGGATATTAATTTGATTATATCTAGAAAAACTGTCCATGAAGGAGAAAATCTCATTGCCCGCACACTCATCGATAATCTGATCTATGAAAGGTGTGGGGTAATTATCTTTAGGACATGCTTTATTTAGGTCTCTGAAATCAATGCAAACTCGAATTGTTCCTTGTTTCTTGTCCACCGGGACTAGATTTGAAACCCATTCTTTCAAAGGAACAGGGAAAATGAATCCCGACTTGAGCAGCTTCTCTACCTCGGCTTTGATAATTGTTGCCTTCCTAGGGTTGACCGGATGAAGCTTTTTCCTTACAGGCTTAGCATTTTTGTATAACTTGATCTCATTCTGGACAATAGATGAATCTATACCAGTCATTTCCTCATAAGACCAAGCAAACATATCCCTAAACTCTCGAAAGAGATCGATGTAAATTTTAACCTCCTTAGGGGAAAATTCAGCTCCAATGAAAACATTCTCGATAATGTTGGGGTTTCTGGAAATTTTCACTGAGATAGTCATAGAAATCATAGCCATCTTCCCTTCAGCAAATACCTGTGTTGGTGTTAAAGGGTTCAGGACTGGGTGGACAAGACTAGAAAACTGAGGACTAGGAAAAATTGATTCATCTTCGCTCAAATCTGGTAAAAAGTAAGGTCGATGATGCAAATCATCCCATTGTCTTTCTATACCAGTTATAGCTTCCAAGATATCCTCTTCAGAGGGAAGAGTGGTATCAAGGAAATCCTGGGCGGAAGAAGAATTAAGAGTCCAAGCCAAGGCCACATTCCCATCCAATTCCTCTGATGAAAGAGAAACTAGAGTGGATTCTACAGAGTCAACAATAGAGATATAAAAAATCTCATCTACAGACATAGGAAATTCCATTCCACCCACTTGACCTTCCGCTAATGTGGAGGTAAGGGAAGGTAAGGTCCAAGGGTCTGAAAAATAATGAGTTCTAAAGAACTCTCTTCGAATAGGAGCCTTGGAGGATGAAATTTCATTTACATGAATGGAAGGAGGTGGAATATCAAAAGCACCCATCAAAGAAAAATACATTCCAACCCCTAAATTCTCAACAGGTAGTTTGATATTATCCACTAAAGGAATAGTTGAGTCAGTAGAAGCATTCGGGTCTATAGGACCATATTGAGAAGCATGTGCTTGGGTGTAACTAGAGCCAAACACAATAGTACTAGAAGCAATTGAAGATAGAGAAATAGTGCCTCCTCCTTCAAGTGAAGAAGGAGTCTGAATACTTGCAGCACTCACAGCCGAAGCTGTGTTCCCAGTCGTGGCCTTCGAAAGGTGAGAATCTAATGGATAAGGACTCTCTGGTCTCTGAGACTCAGGTCCTATGTACTCGATAATAAATGGATAACTAGCAGGAAGAGGATATTGAAGAGACTTAGTAGGCTGAGGGACTTCCTCTACTTCTACTTCTTCTATCGGAAATAAAACTCTCGAGATGAGTGAAGCACTCCTCTCGGCACTGACACCAACACCAGAACCAACTACAGAAACAACTACCCCTAACGGAGGATCTCTCTCCGTTGCATCTGAAAACACCAGGTGAAAATCACCCTCTGAATTACTCCTACGCCTTCTTGAAGAAGGCTCGACACTCGCAGGAGACAACCCACGAAGCCTCCTCGATCAACGAGGAAATCGGTCAACCACCTTTTAAGAGATTTATTAAACTCAAAAAATATCTGAAGCTAAACAATCTAGGAGCAAAGAGCACACTTTACAAAGTCCCTAAGATATATCCAACAAGAAAATCTCAGATATTTCCACCCCAGGTGATGAGGACCGGACACCAAGATACAAGAAAGCGAAGAATAGGACCTCCCAAAAGTAGTCTGGGGTAATTACAACCCAAGCCTACTAGCGAAGGTAACAGAAATAGTTATGCTAACCTCCTAACAAGAGCCTTTGCCGGTGCAAGTGCCCAAGCTTCGCAAGGGCACCCTCTAGAAGCATTGATGGAAGTGATGCAACGTCTGCCTCAAGTACCACGGGTATTCCCCCCCCCCGCAGTCACCTGTGTGGTCTCTAGGATAGGCAACTATGGGCATCAATCTGTATCGGCATACGGGCGGAACGGTCTTAGGTCAAGATTCAGCAAATAGGAGAGGGGGTATCTCTCTTCTCTACTTGCACTTTCCCTCACACTTGACTCTCTAGAAGAGAGCTTTCTCGATCCACTTAACAGTGTTGGATTTCGCTCATTAATAAACTTCTATGTTTCAAAATTTGAGTGGCCTTGGAGAGTTAACTCTCCACTCACCTAATCCAAGGCCCTACAACCTAGCTAGTTGGTGTATGACAATAATACAAAAAATTGCTAGTTTTTTTTAACTATATCACTTATTTTAGTTGGCTATTATTTTATGTCAAGGGCATGTGGAAATGAAACAGATGGTGTTTGTATGACACAGAAAGAAACCAATGAAAACTAAACTACATGCAAACTCACTGATTTCCTTTCAATGAAGAGTGATTTCTACACAGGTTCTACAAGACTACACTTTATTTTCTTTTCAGATGTTCATACTTCACACAACTCAAAATTTACGAAAAGGACTAAAAATTCTTATGTGCACCTAATGAAAACTACCAATGACATGCAAATCCTAATATGCTAAATATGAACAAGCAAAGAGAAGTCTCTAAAAACACCAAGGTTCAATCACTTTTTGGCAGTCAACAGAGCTAGTTCCAAATCAAAACTACTATGTATAAAAATACCAAAACATACTTGATATGAGAGAAAGAAATCCAAAGAAGACTCCCTCCCTAATCAAGTCAAGAACCGAAGATTAGACACTCAAAAAAGATTCAAAAGATGAGAAGAAACCGTCAAACAAAATGAAAACAAAAGCAACGGAAAACCAAATGTTTTTTTGGATTTTGAGTTTATAGGAAAAAGAGATTTCAAAAAAATCAATGGAACTATCCAGTAACTGAGTCAAGCAAACTTGAATTTCAAGCAAAAAGTCTCAACAAAATGTCCAAAGCCAACCATTCCACTCTCGCAGCGGGACTTGCATGAGCAAAAGGAAGACAAGAAACTCAATAAACAAACTCAGCACAATAGTATAAACTTGCAATGAACAAGAACTCCAAAGAATCAATTAGAGACCCTTCGAAAATTGCAACAAAATTAGTCTATGAAATCAAGAAAACCACACACACCAAAGGTGAAATATCAAATGTGAAGCAACTCACAAGGTTAAGAAAGAGTAAATGAGAAAAATCTCTCTGTCATGAATACTCAGAACAACCAAGAATCTTCAGGAAAAGACCTTGGTGCTCAAGCCAGAATTGACAGCACAATAAACAAAGATTTCACCAAATAAGTGGGTCTTCACACAAATAAGAGAGAAATAGACATAAAACCACTTTAGACATAGTCCAGAGACTTCAAGACACTACAGGAATAGGTCATCACAAGTAGACAAGACCATAAAGGCTTAAAACCAAAAATTTCAAATTTTACCCAGGCATATGTGCTTTTGCAGTTTAGCAACTAGCATGTATACGTGACTGTGTCAAAGGAAACTCACATATACGTGAGTCCCTTTGCAAAAAACAACATGTATATGCGACTGTTCAGAAGAAAAACTGCATATGGAAAGGTAAATAAAGAAAAAAAAATGTCAAGCCTAATCAGGAGACCAGGTCTTCAGTCTGAATGGAAAAAGATTTACTGAACTAGAAAAAGTGATAGAAACTGTTGGAAACATGCAAGATAGATAGAACAACCCAAATGGGAAATCACAAAAATGTGGTCCCCAATGGACTCGCCATTTTTGTTTCGGGATATGATACCCTAAAGGTTTTTGGGTTTGCAACCTTCATAGATCAGGGGCATACCATTCAAGAAGGACTCACCTAACCTATCTTTTATACTGAAAACTATATATAACAAGTTGTGGAACTTACCCAAAATTCCAACGTTTGATGTAGATCCCATGGGGTGCAAAACCCCAACAACCCTTCATGCTTCATAACCTGAAAATCAAGAAAGAATGAACACGAAAATCTAGTTGTACAACATATATAGTTCCTAAATTCCAGTGTAACTCATGCATAATATCATAAGAAAAATATTAAACATTCAATTAATGATCATTACACATATATAAAGAGATATAAACACGTGAATATCAGGAACAAAATGGTTCTTCTTATTACAAATGGCACGTACAACAATAGAAATGTGGAGAGATCACCTGAATCCTTCCATGGCCTTTGAGCATACCGTCCTATGGATCTGTCTAGCTCTCACCTCACAATAATTCTTCCAATATGTGTGCACACTATATGTAATATAGGATGATGAGCATCTCAATGAAACAAAGGTTTCCTGAATATACCTGGGAAGTGCAGGAGGGATGGGAATATTAGACTTGAAATAGGACTCCAACAGAGTATAATATCTATATTTTTCTCCCTCCCTTAGGCCATGTACATGAGGGACTTTTATACTCCCCCAAATTAGTTTCAGCAGTTGGAAACAGTTAGGCCACGGACTGGGATGGTTGAATTACGGGAATAACCATCAACCCTGCCTCGAAAATAGGGAAATTTATATATATTTTTAATCATTAAAAAGGTATATGCGGATGTATATGAATGGACTCGCGTATATACGCGGAAAAGTCTGGGAAAAGTCGCGTATCGATTTTAAGATACTGTTTTTTTTTAAGATGTTCAAGTCTGAGGGGTAAGGGTGCCCATGGCCAAAGTATCAATCATCAAGCATATGAAGGTGGAAAATGATGCTATAACAACATCATATCACAAAAAAATTGATCCTTATGACATCTAGAAGACCTTTTCATAGGCAAAACTAGAAAAACTACGGATTTGGAAACTGAACTGGACATCGTATGGCTGGAGTTGACTAGAACTTTCTATTGAATTGTACTGATCAAGATCCTCATGGATCAATCCTGTCCACTTAAAAAGATTTTGGACCACAAAAGCTTAATTTTAAACTGATAATAAGTGAGAATACATCTCTCTCACTTTCATCTTGACTTTGATGACATACAACCATTCTTGCTCATTGACCTGAAATTGATGCTTATCATGGCGCAATTTGAACCTATCTTGACTTGATGCTTTTCGTGGCGCGGAAGAATGTAAGCCTTGATTGTAAGCTTGATGCACATAAGTTACAAATTCATCCCACATCTTAGGATGCATACTGCAGTTTCCTCGAAGAATATGTATCCCAGTCCTGTTCACCATTTTTTTCTGTCCTTGAACCAAATCCATGCTGCCCCATGGTTGCAAAGGAACTGGAAGTGGTATGTGCAAACCAATCTTTCGATTGCATGGCCTGCTTGTCGAACACATTACACATCCCTTTATTTACTTCACAATTTTTTCATACATATGAGGCTAGTAACAATATTTTTGACTTTGTGTCATAGTCTTGCTTATGCCTGCAATCCGAGAAAGATAAATTTCCCAAATAACCTGCACTCTTTCGATCTGAGCATTATGAGTTAGCAATTCAAAAATATCTTCGAAATAATTATCAATACTATAATATTCTACATAAATTTCATAAACCAATGAAATTTTATGCAGTACTACTGAAGCATTCAAAGACAACATATCAACTACTTTACTTGTTACACCTTTTCTTTCCTTCATTACTAAGTGATTTTGTTGAAGAAATCCCATCTGCCTGTAGTGAGATTGTTGCATCTTAGTATATGACTGAAAGTATTGAAGCAGTTGATAATATATGTGAATCACTGTTTCCACTGCATATTCGTTAACATCTGTTTTATCTTCATATGGTTGTTGATGATTTATCAATACTGTGAAAATTTTCTGCTTAATTGGATCAACTTTAACATCGACACTTATTCCCCATGCCCTGTTTTGCCTATGAGCCAAAATTATGGGTGACCTGTATGGAGTTAATCTGTGTCGCATGAATTCCATCCCTGGAATTTGTTTCTTTATTTCTTTACACTCTACAACTGACTTGTGACGCATTCCATTATTATAGGCATCAAACATCAATTGCATCTCATGTGATATTTTCATTTTATGAAGTAGATGTTTTGGTTTTTTAATTAGATCCTGAAATGAATTTACCTTTCTAACCAAATTACCTTCATACTGAATTTCACAACCTGAACAAGTATCAATAAGATCCTTATGTTGCTCTTTTATCAGCATGACTATGTATCTCCTACTTGAACTTATTAAGCACTTCATCTGATTAGCATTAATTAAATTCAAGTGATATTCGTTTTTATGTGCCCAAACGATGTACTTAATCCCATATTTCCTGAGATGATACACATGTTCTTTTCTATAAAATACTACATCACGGTCATAGAGATAAGGGCTACCTAAGACAATTCCACAAATGTCTAATGGTATCACATCTATCTCCACTTCATCAATATAGTTAGATGTGATTGCAAATTTTAACTGACATTGTTTAGTAACATGAATTTGACTTTGTTCCTTTAAGCACCCTAAAGGATATGGCTTTGGATGATTATGTGTTTTCAAACCCAATTGTTTAACCAATGACTCAGAAATAAAATTTTCCTGTGATCCCGTATAGAAACAATGTATCTATCTTAGTATGCTTTGAAGCTACCCTTATATGGAATAACTCGATTCTTTTATCTTCATTCTGTTGTTTGATGTTTGAAGAACAGAAGTACTAGCATCATAAATTTTACCTGTTGTAACCATAGCAGTGATTTTACCTTCATCACCTGAATCAGATCCCAAGTCCAAGCCTTGTTGGATTTCTATTTCAACCTTATTTTCACCCTTCTTCGATTGAAACTTCTTCGGCTTTAGTTCTGGATGAAGTTTCCAACACCTAGCTTCATCATGGCCGATCCTTTGGCAATGTGTACACGTAGGTATATCTTCTTCCTTCTGAGATGTGGCAGTATTTGTAGAAATTTTAATAACTGATATATTATATGTCATGGAGATCATGTAACAATCATAGTACAAAAGCTCCTCACAAGCTCTCATGCACACCCTCAATTGCTACACACTATCAAGCTAGATCTAGCAAAACACATGCTCCAATCTTTTGCCACTTGATATCTAGCCTCTATTGTGTTATCAATGCTATGGGATGGCTTCATTAAATAGATAAACCACCTGGCTTGTACTGTGCAATCCTCATGTGCTTCTCCACCTATCTGTGTGTTGTAAATAGCAACAGTATAGTCACAACTGATAGTTAACCTGCTCTTTCACCTATTTCTGCACTGGTCTCCACTGAAACTGTCCATGCACTTGAAGTTAACTGATGCATTATTTAGTTGATTAATGATTTTATAATTAGTTTAATAATTAATTCACACCACTCTCACTAATTGTATCAATTAGTTAAACTGAATACAAATAGCTCAACTATGTTTAGATTAGTTAAATTGAATACAACTCCACTAACTTCCTCAATCAACTCCACCAAACTCTGTCACATGAGTTCTAACTGAAGTATCCATGCAATAGCTCCACTTAACCCTCGGGAATAGCGTAATTCCTTCTGTCAGCTCCTGTGCCACATCTGTGCACTTAACTCAAGTGCTCCAAGAGAATAAGATAATGTTTATAGTCCAAATATTATTAAGAGCTAATAATATTCGACATATCTATTTTTAGACTCGCAATCTAAAAATAGATTCCACCTAATATGTCTAAAAATAGAAGTCCATCTATTTTTCCAACTTGACCAACCATCCACAAATAGCATCCTGCAACTCATAGAACATGATCCATATGTCTAAAAATAGACTTTGCGTCAAAAATAGCCTGCGGGCCCACTTAGTGAAGGCGACTCCTTTCCACTAAGCTCATCATCTTGTTGCAATCTCAACAGTCTTCTTTCCCTTTGACTTGCCCTTCTTTTTGATGTCTTTAGTTTCCATCTGCTTGGATGTCTTTGGTGTAAACTTGAAAGGTCTACCACCTGATTTGACATGAATTGCTTCAACACAAACTTCATCAAAATCATTAGGATTGAACATTAATAATGTATGCTGCAAATATGAATGCAAACTTCCAATATATTTAACAAAGTTTCTTTTGTGTCCAAAGAAATATCAAGTGCTAATGCTTTCTTTCTAAATTCCTATGTGAACTCTTGAACACTCTGTCCCTTACCTTGTTGCAAGCGCTGCCAATCAATTACAGCTTGTTGTGTGTGACCCAAAGGATAGAATTTTTTCTTTAGAGATTTAATAAACTTAGTCCATGAGGTGATAAATTTTCCCTTACGCTTGTCCATGAGGTGATAAATTTTCCCTTACGCTTTAAATCTATCTATGTCCTACTCTCCCACCAGATCAAAGTAGTACCCCCCATTCTAAGAGTAGCTAATTGAATCTTTGTCTTATCATCAGTAATATCTTGAATACGACAATAGACTTCTAATTGTTTTACCTAATTATCTAGTTTCTTAGGGTTTATTTCACCATCATACACAGGTAATTCAAACTTAACATCAAGTTTCAAAAGTGGATTCTTATGTTTCTTGTCTTTTTCTGATTCATAACTATAAGTAAAAGAGGAAGAAGATGATGATGGAGATGACGGAGGAGAAGGAGATTTATATACCTTGCATTTACCCTTGTCCTTATTTGATGCCTTCGACGATGAGGCTACATCCCTCGTCTTCTTGTCTTCATATAATTCTGCTAACATTTGCTTCATGTTTAGAAACATCTGTTGGAGTTGATTCTCATCCATGGGTTTCTTTTTAGTAGCTTCAGGAGTCTCAACGGTCTCAGTCCCTGTCATTGTTTATTGATGATTGAATTTCCGCCTTTTGATCTCTGGATAGAATTCCTCAAGCTCGCCTTTTCCACGTTGCAATCCCAACCTGGTTAACATCCACTGACAAACAAACTACAAGCACAACCTGCTCTGATAACAAAATGATCTGTATGTGATTAAATAAAGTGCTTAAGAAGTTTGATTAGATTTTCCTTTAGATTGATTGTTAACTGAAGTATTCTTTAATGAAAAATGACATAAAACAACAGCATAAATGAATTAAATAACAAAAATAATCAGAGAGAAGAAGAGGCAAAAAATTTGATGACAAAGTTCGTCCCTCCTGGACTACATCTCCGGGTCCGCTTTTAAGTGGTCGTCCGTTTTTATTAGGATTGATCTTGAAGAATATTTACACTGAAATGGAACATAAATATTGTGCTCGCAGGCACTTCTGAACCCTATAAACATAAATTAGTCTTTCTCACCTTTCCAACGCCTGTCTCTGTGCTCAATTCCGACCACCGACGACTGAGAAATGTTGCAAACAAAATTGCCTCTAACCTTCTGAAACTGCACTCCAAATACACTATGCCTTCACATTAATCAAGATGATTTCCCAAGAAGAAATTTCATGGCTTAAATAAGCTGCATCAAACCTCCATTTACTTCAATTAGTAATTGGTTGAGAATTTGAAGGGATAAGGTCTCGAATCCCTTCTATGCATGAACCTTAGGGATAATGTTCCCAAACCTTAGGCACTAAATTAATGTTAAAAACCCATATTGAAACATTATAATAAACTCATAGCCCGATGGTTAGGCTAACCAGGCGGAGTTGATTAACTTTTGCATGTGATCAGGCGGGCGAGTGAGATGTAATACCAGCGGTCACGGTGGCTCTAGCACGGTTCAACCCGACAGTTAACAACTGTACTCCGTTGCGGTTTTAACTAAGACCTGTTACATGTGACAAGGTTTGCAACATGTGGTATATACACGCAGTTTACAATAGCTGTCAACCACTATCATTCTCTGCGTGGTCAGAACCATTCACAACTTTACAAACTCTGACTTGGTAGTTAACACTTTAACTCTGTGGGTTTTTAATTAAAGTTTTATTATATTTCTTCAAACCACATCACCCGAACCTTGTAACTAAGGTTTATGGTATAGTCTTTATGGTTTTGCACTAGGACTTAAATTTTAGGTTTAATCAATATAAACCTTTTACTATAGCGCTTTTGGTCCTAGATTTAATGGATAGGATTTTTTTATAGGTTTAAAACTTAGGATAAGGATTTAATGTTTTAGACTTAAGCTTGATGTTTAGAACCTAGGCTATCACTTAGGTCTTTAAACCTTAGGTCTTAGATGATGTGGATAGGGTTTTAGACTGAGGTATTAGGGTTTTAGATCTAGCTATAAATTTTAACCTTAGACCTTTACAATTTCCTTTTAAACCTTAGTTTAGGATTAAAACCCTTTACATCATATTACAAAAAAATTGATCCTTATGACATCTAGAAGACCTTTTCATAGGCAAAACTGGCAAAACTACATATTTTGAAACTGAAGTGGACATCATACTGCTGGAGTTGACTAGAACTTTCTATTGAACTGTACTGATCAAGATCCTCCTGGATCATGAAGGGATTTAATAAGTGTCTGAGCATCACATTTAAAAAATGAATTTGCATTATGTGAATTTATTTGGATTGCAATGCTACATTATTTTTATACCTACCTATAGGCAGGTTATATTGTAACCGTTTTATAGTCAAAATGATTTGACTTTCAACTAGTTGTGATTCTTTTTTTAATTTTATAAAGTTTATTAATTTTTTGAAAAAATAACTATTACACTGAATATTTTGAAAATTAAAAATAATTTTTGAAAATTTTGAAATTTGAATCTCTATTTTATTATTGGTTCATATAGATGAAATGACTAATATTATGAGGTTATACATATAATTTGTCAAAAAATAAATAAAAACTCTATATGCCACCAAATGTCATGATTGTACACAACTTAAATCTCAATATTTATGAAAAATAATACACATATCAAATGTCAATGTTTATGAAAATTTCATTATTTATGAAAATTAAAAGAAAAAAAATCTATATGCCAACAAGTGTCATAATAGTACACACATCAAATCTCAATATTTATCAAAAACAATACACACATCAAATCTTAATATTTATGAAAAACAATACACATATCGAATCTCAATATATATGAAAAATTCATTTCTACCTAAGTTTTTGAAATTCTTTTGAACAATCACATTTTTATTTTATGATTTTTTGGTGGGTTTATATATATATATATATATATATATATATATATATATATATATATATATATATATATATATATATATAAAATGTGAAATCATTTTATATATAGATTCACCTTTATATATAATATTCACATATATAATCTACTTAATATATATATATAAAAAAACATCTAAATTTATTATGTCATTACTTTAATAAAATATTCCTAAATTATAATGAGAAATCTTTAACAAACTCTCTTTTAAGTCTTACTACTTGGACTCTAATATTATTGCAACAAATACAAAAAAATCCAATAAACACATTTATGATAATCTATCACTTCATATATTAATATAGAGATAAACACATTTATGATATTCTATCACTTCATATCTCAATATAGAGATATTTTTTAAAATGCAATCGAAGTTCTTCTTCTAAACCTTTGTTGCTTTTGAGTCTCTTCCTACATTATTAAAACTTCTTTAGATTGATGATCAACATTTGAGTTGAATTTTATATATATATATATATATATATATATATATATATATATATATATATATATATATATATATATATATATATATATATATATATATATATAGATATAGATATAGATATAGATATAGATATAGATATAGATATAGATAGATGAAAAAAATATTGAAATTATTTTTTACTTTCATAAATTGATTTCTAATTGGAACTGGTATTATAGTCTCAATTTTACATTTATCGTTTATCTAGTCTATTACTAACGTAAGTCTCCAATACTTAAAAATAATTTTCTATTTTTTTCATAAAAATAGAAAATGGCAAAACTTAACTATTCCTTTACTTAGAGCATATTTCAAAATAATATAATACATTGATAAGAAAAAACAAAGTCCACTCCATTATAAATCTTTATAGCTCTTTGATATGTCCTTAACTCAACATGCCATTTTATAATTAATTATGTGTTCCTTTAATATTATATAATGTTTTTTTTTTTTTTTTTTTCCGAACATTTTTTGATCTTATGGCAACTTGTGTAGGAGTCAACATTTTTTATTTTTTTTAAAGTTTGGTAGTACCGGGGAAGGAAATTGAACCCGTGATGAATTCTATAACAACTTACCTCATCACCGTTTAACCAAGACCCTAGAGACAAACACTTTAGTATCTTAACTTTGTGAATTCAATTATTAAAAATCTCCCTACTTAAAATTGAAGAACATCTAAACTATTATAATATCATTTACAAAATGAAACTTTGTAAATCACAAATTTTAATAATTAACAATAACTTTTGCTATCAAGTATATTGTGTATAACAAGTCAATACTAAACATCAATACTACATATTATATTTATTTATTTATATTTTCAAATTATATTTATTTATTTATGTTTTCAAATAAATTGAACAGCAAACTACAATAGTGTTGAAGCTAAGTACTCTTATTCCAAATGTGAAATCATTTTATATATAGATTCACCTTTATATATAATATTCACATATATAATCTACTTTATATATATATATAAACATCTAAATTTATTATGTCATTACTTTAATAAAATATTCCTAAATTATAATGAGAAATCTTTAACAAAATCTCTTGCCTTACTACTTGGACTCTAATATTATTGCAACAGATACAAAAAAATCCAATAAAAACATTTATGATAATCTATCACTTCATATATTAATATAGAGATAAACACATTTATGATATTCTATCACTTCATATCTCAATATAGAGATAATTTTTAAAATGCAATCGAAGTTCTTCTTCTAAACCTTTGTTGCATTTGAGTCTCTTGCTACATTATTAAAACTTCTTTAGATTGAAATTATTTTTTACTTTCATAAATTGATTTCTAATTGGAACTGGTATTATAGTCTCAATTTTACATTTATCGTTTATCTAGTCTATTACTAACGTAAGTCTCCAATACTTAAAAATAATTTTCTATTTTTTCATAAAAATAGAAAATGGCAAAACTTAACTATTCTTTTACTTAAGCATATTTCAAAATAATATAATACATTGATAAGAAAAAACAATGTCCACTCCATTATAAATCTTTATAGCTCTTTGATATGTCCTTAACTCAACATGCCCTTTTATAATTAATTATGTGTTCCTTTAATATTATATAATGTTTTTTTTTCGAACATTTTTTTGATCTTATGGCAACTTGTGTAGGAGTCAACATTTTTTATTTTTTTTTAAGTTTGGTAGTACCAGAGAAGGAAATTGAACCTGTGATGAATGCTATAACAACTTACATCATCACCATTTCACCAAAACCCTAGAGACAAACACTTTAGTATCTTAACTTTGTGAATTCAATTATTAAAAATCTCCCTACTTAAAATTGAAGAACATCTAAACTATTATAATATCCTTTACAAAATGAAATTTTGTAAATCACAAATTTTAATAATTAACAATAACTTTGACTATCAAGTATATTGTGTATAACAAGCCAATACTAAACAACAATACTACATATTATATTTATTTATTTATATTTTCAAATTATATTTATTTATTTATGTTTTCAAATAAACTGAACAGCAAATTACAACAGTGTTGAAGCTAAGTACTCTTATTCCATATGGTAACTTCAGAGTCGAACTATAAGTATAGGTATAGTTTTGAAGCAAACTTCTCTTTATGATTTTTAATTAGATTTGTGTTCAATCCGCGTTACACAAAAGTCCTATATTGAAAATTTCAGTTCAGGATGGTACACCGTCCGGCTGTATTTTAATGGAACGAGCCAGAGTTCATAAATTCACGTATTTTTGGGCACAAAGCGATGAAAGCTTTGAAGTTGAATTCTTGATTATTCACTTTTAAGTGTTTCGTTGATAGCTCCTTCTCAAAATAACCCCTTAATAGTCTTTCCATGTGCATGGGTTAAATTTTGATTTTATATTTTTTAATGTTTCATTTTAAAAATTTATAGATGAAGGAAATTTGTATATTTTTAAATTTAAATAATATAAATAATTTTTTTATATATATTTAAAATTTTAAAAATAGTTTATATATATATATATATATATATATATATATATATATATATAAATATATATATATATATATATAATTTTATTAAATTATATATATTTAAATATTTATGTTATAAAAAAATTAAATTAAAAAAATTATTCGTCTATCTTCACCGACTCATTAATTAAAAAATAACATACAAATTCATCCTTTCAACAAGGTTACCGGTGTCCTCGAACTTATGTAACCAATGTGTAACTTATCTATAACACCTAACTCGACAGCCCATCACATCCGAATGCATTTTATGGATATTTAAATGATTGAGATAAGAAATTATTTATTATTTTATGGGTTTCTGATACATACCGTAGCACGCTTTAAATTTTATGGTATAAAATTTAACCTTTAATATAAATAATTTTTATTAATGAAAGTAGGTTGTTAATTATTTGAAATTATTTTATGGATATTTAAATGATTGAGATAAGAAATTATTTATTATTTTATGGGTTTCCAATACATACCGTAGCAGGCTTTAAATTTTATGGTATAAAATTTAACCTTTAATATAAATAATTTTTATTAATGAAAGGTAAAAATAAATATGGTTGGTTGTTAATTATTTGAAATTATGTTTTCAGAAAATGTAAATTTAAATTAATATATGAAGTGGAAAATTTAATTGTATATTAATTATAAACTTTTGTATAAATTTTAGTGAATAGTAATTACTTTTAAATCTACGTATTTACATTTTTATTATATTTTTCTATTTATTAAAATGTTGAACAACACATAAAGAAAGATACATACCATAGCTCACTTTAAATTTTATGGTACAAATATTTTAATATAAATAATATTGTTCAATGATAAGTAAAAATAAACAAGTGTCACAAGACAAGTTCATGGGTGTCACTTAAGCCGAAATTATGTTTTAAATTGCAAATTAATATATGAAGTGAAAAAATCAATTGGCTACTAAGGAGTAAGGACTTGTTAAATTTTGGCGTGTAGTAACCACCATTAAATACGCACATTCACATTTTTATCCCTACATATCAAAATGTTGGAGAACACATAAATAATGGTGGACTATAAGTTCGGATAAGTATATTTATTTACATTGTGTTCCTATCTACTTTTGATGCAACTACTTTCTTAAACTATGATGGATAATGATTACAATGGACAATGATTGAGAAAATGTTATTTACTTAAATATGAGCTATTTTCAAGAATTTTAATTTTGGGTGCTTTTCCTATGGAGCATAACAATCATAAATCATTGTGACATAACATAAATATTGCAACATCCAAAAATTATGGTAAAACAATGAGACACATTTATCCACGTAGCATTATATTGTGCAAAACTACAATAAAACCTTAATGTTATGGTCCAATAAAAAAAAAAAAAATCAATAATATTGAAAAACAAATATTTGTTTTGCAAAGGTAAACATTATAACTCCTACCGCGAGGATTTATTGGTAGAGACTACTAATAAATCTTGAAAAGATATTTTCTTAATTAAGTAGATAAAGCTTAAATATATATTGGCTATTTTATATAAATATTTCAACCAAATACTAATTTTGACATAAAAATACACAAAAACAACATAATATCTACATTTTATCTACAATTGAATCAAATAACATCTATTCTCAAATTATCCACACACCAAAGTTTAAAATTTTAGTTAAAGTGTTAAATATCTTATAAATATTGTATTTGACAAAATCTTTCCGACATTTTCCCTTTTAGTGAAAACTCAAAGCAAAATAAAAAAATAAAAATAGAAAATATTAATAAAAAAATGATTCTAAGAATCCTTTTACAATCACACTCCAATCCCACATCATCTATGTTGAAATGATTTAACATAGCACATCAATTCATTTTATTGTTATATGGCCAATAAAGTCACACTTAATTCATATTAGAATGATAGATAAGTGATATAAGTCCTACCTAATGCCAAGAATAATTCTAAGTAATCACACCTAATGAAATCATTTAAAATTATGCAACTTTTGAGGGAATTGGAAAACCTTTCATAATCCTCACTCCAATCCCACGCCATCTTTGTTGAAATGATTTAACATAGCACATCAATTCATTTTATTGTCATATGAGAAAGAAAGTCACACCTAATGCATATTGGAATGATAGAAAAGTGATTGAAGTCACACCCGAAGCCGAGAATAATTCTAACCAATCACATCTAATGATCATTCTAAAAGTCTACAACTTTTGAGAAAATTGGAACACCTTTCATTGTCCTCGTGTTTAAGTCGTTTTTGAGGAATGAAAGTATTTTCATCACGTTATTTAGATAATTGTTAGATGTGATTTTTGAGGGGAACATGAATCAGTTACAAGTTGTTTAATTTTTCATCTAGTGACTCCACTGAATTTAAAGATTTTTTTGGACAATAAATTCTACGGATAAAATGGAGTATTATTTTCATAAACAATAGTACAAAAAATGTCTATTTCTCAAGAAATTTTGATTTTATCTTGTACAAACAACAAATAACATATTGAAATATCTTTCTTTTGCAAGAAAAGAGAAATTTCACTATCTGCTCATATCCTTGAGTTATAAAAATCCTCTTCATATTTTGAAAATGATGATGATATTTCATTGAATCGTCTCTAATAGAAGACTATTATTAATGATTGAGTATTTAAAAACCTGCAAGTTTGCATCCATGGTTTTAAAAATATATGGGCCTTCAAAAAATTTATTACTTCTTCATGATTTTCCCCTAAACTATCTCAAGTATCTTCCCAAGTTTAATGGAGAAGATAATATTTCAGCATAGAAACACATGCAAGCCTTTCAAAACTTCACAAATTCACTAGAGATTCAACATGAAGATGCTTTCATGATATTTTTAACTTGGTCTCTGGATGGAGAGGTAGAAATATGGTTTAGAGATTTAATAGCTAATTTAATAGGTTGTTGGATTGATTTCCATGATAAAATTTGGTTGAAGCAAATACATATGATCAATATCTTACTGAATTCTATGTTATCCAAAGAACAAAGAATGAATCTAGTATCATATTTAAAGGGAGTTTTGTTAAGACCTATAATGATTTACCTATACAAACAAGAACTTCAGAAGCAACTACTAGGTTGTATTATCTGGTTTCTCTTCAAAATTATATTACTTTCTATCTTTAAAAAAGGAAGCCTTCCTCTTTGGAACAAATGTTTTATGTTGGTATAGAGGCGGAAAATAATTGAAAGGATTGTGGAAAGTTAATTGATCAGATAGAAGAAGATGATAAAACATTAGCAACATAAAGTTTAAAAGTGTTGTTGACAACCATACAAAGAGAAAACCTGATATATTTTCTTGAAGATAAAAATGTTATTTTTTAGAATGAAAATATTTTAGATTGGCAACATGAACATAATACAATCCTATATCATGTTTTAAAAGAACCAATGATAGGTTATATGACCGTATTAAAAGGTGAAACTGACAGAATTTTGTGGATATGTTTCAAGGCTTTATTATGAATTTGTTCTATTTTTTCTTATTTTTATTTTGAAGGTTCAGTGGAAGGATGGTTTGAATTCCAACCAGAAAAGGATGTCTTGGTACCATTGGAAATTTTGATTTGACTTGACAAGGATAAATTGAGTTATTTAGAGTAGGGACCATTTTACATAAATAATTTTATTGCCATAGCAGTTATATTTAATGTGTATATACGTTTCAAATTTGAATATATAGGAATCCAGAAAAAAAAAAGTTTTAAGAAGAAGTTTTAATTATTTTGTAATCTTCTGATTTCACAAGCTATGAGGGATGGTTGAAGATAGTCTGAAAATTTGATTCCATAGCCAAACAAATAAGGCATGGGGTGTATTGTTCTTTTATTCCTCGTAGGGAGACACAATCCCCAAATGGAGCCACTTTTGCATCCCAAAAATTACCTAGTCAAGAACTTTGATTCCCTTGCCAAGCTTGTAGAAACCCATAAGCTTCCCATTTTCCAATCCAGTTACAACTCATTTAATGTTTCAATTGGGTTAAAAATTCCTTATATTTATAAATAAAAAGTAGATTTTATATTTCATACCCCAAAATTACTTTATACCACGTCATAATATACCATTTACACATTTTAATTATTACTTTGAAGGGCCACATTATGTCTCATTTTACCAAGATACAATTTATATGCTTATGCGTCATACCAAAAATAGAATTCTTGTTCCATCGAGAGGCATATTCTACAACCCAATATGATAGAATGTGTAAGTATGTATGTTCTCAACACATGTACATTTAATATATATATATATATATATATATATATATATATATATATATATATATATATATATATATATTAATAAAAAATGTAGGCTTTAATCAAATCCCTCTTGGTTTAAACCTCCTTTTTCGAGTGTAGAATATGAGGAAAAGTTTGCACCTCTACGATTTGATCCCTCTTGACGCATGATAGAACTAGATTTATATAGATCTAAGCTTGTATCATATGCCAATCAAACCCCTGCCATAGTTCATGGAATTCACGCAATTCTCAAAGTGTTGAAGACAATAACATACATAACCATATATAAAGGAATTTTCTTACGCAAATGTGAGATAACTCTCCATGATTAAAAAAATATAAAACACAGGTTTCAACTCTAGAAACTTATTATTCATTTTGTTGTTTGCAAAAGGAGGGATATTTGGAATTACTGTGATGAAACCCCATCCTCCTCCATAGGATGAAAAAATGTTGGTTCCCAACTTTGATTACATAGATGGTATTGATTCAATGCAACGATCATAAAGTAAGTGAGTACAGTAGATAATTAGCTCATGGAGGAGCCCATACATTACAAACGCTCTTGGTGAATTAAGTATGTGTCCAGATTGAATGTGAATAAGTGTTACTCAGGTTTTTTCATAATAATGGGTTAAAAGAGATCAGTCGACGTACAACACCATTTGAAATAGAAGCTCGATAAAATTCAAGTGCAAGATTAATGGGTTTTGGTAGCACTGCAAAGAATTCACAAAAGACTAGGAGTGGATCCATACCAACACTATCTTCAATGGGAGACTTGGAGTGGATCTATACCAACACTAGATTCAATGGGATTTGTTGGAGGAATTGATGATCGTATAGTGAAAATATGATCAGAATAGCTAAGTTGTCCATGCCTTCAATTCCATATAAAGGGTCATCCCTATCAAAACATTAGATCCCAAGCCAATATGCCATCGAAATTTTTTTAATTTCCATCTACCGATCTTCATAAATAATTTTTGTATGTGTGATCTAGCGTGAATGCAAGGGAACCCATCCTTATCCATTTTTGTAAGATTTTATTATTGATATATTTAAATTTGATGATCTCATAACATAAAGCATTCCCTACAAAAACTCTCCAAAATGTTTTATATAGTATGGCCCAACCAAATATTAATGTCTTTTTTATTCCCTATCCACCATTTTTTTCTCTAGAAATCGAATCTAGACTCATGAGATGAATCTTTCTCCCTTCTTTTGAACCAACCCAAATAAAATGTGAAATCAGAAAATCTATGCATATAATTATTGGTTTTGTTAATCTATACAAGTGCATCCAATATACATCATTTTTTTGTAAAACTGATTAGGCAAGTATCAACCTGCCTCCAAGGGATAACAGTATGTGCATTCACCTGCACAATCTACATTGAAATTTATTAATTATCCATTTCCAATCTTCCAATAGATATTTATTGGGCTTCATCTTGAACCCCAGGTACATAAAACCTAGATCTAATGGTTTTGTTTTAATCCCAAGCAACTAGTAATATCCTCCACGAAAATTAAGTCTTTTTAAGCATATAATAGTTCTAACTTACTCGTGTTCATGGTAAAACCAATGACCTAACCAAAATAAAAAATAATATGTTGAAAGTGTCCCCACATATCAACAGACACCTACCAAAAAAGCAACACATCATCCAAAAAATCCCATAGGTAATAGAAACTGTTCTCATGATCTCAAACCAGGAGAGGAAGCCACTAGCTTTCTAAATCTTGATCTACTAGCTGAGGTCCTTAATGACCAGTAAGAACAATAATTTGGATAGTTATCAGCCCTATATAAGCCCTCTGTAAGCACGAAAAAATGCATATGGAGCACCACTAATAATAACTACAAAAGTCACCAAACAAATGCACACCATTATCTAGTCCACCACTTCCACATAAGTTGATTCTTATGTAATATTAACCTTAGATACATCTAATATATAGAGTAATAAGCTCTATGAATTTCAAGTTTTATAATGATGGCTTCCATTTCAGAATGTAGAGATTCATGGGTAATCACCGCAACATCCTGGATCTACCCATGTTTCAAGAAACCAATTTAATTATTCAAGGGAGATATGTGTTGAGAGGCAATCCCTGATCCTGTTATAAATAATATCAGAAATTAGCCTGTAAATGATATTGCAAAATGATACATGCCTAAAATATTTGAAAGTATGAGGATCAGAGGCTTTGGAAATCAAAGGAATGAATGTAGAATTTAAAACATGAGTCACTCAATTTTTTTTTCTAAATTCCTCTACAAGTTGTAAAATATTTAACTCCATGATAAATCTAAAATGACTGAATATCTCAATGGTCCATCCATCCGGACCTAGGAATTTTTCCCTCAAGAATGTATTTAGTACCTTGAATATTTCCTCCATGGAAACATGTCGACCAATCATTCGCATGTCATGTTCAAAAAAAATTTAGGGATACAACTTTGGGAAATGAAATTAAACATTAATATCAACATACTCTTTGGCTCTATGAAACTGTTCAAAATATTCCACTACCATCCATTGTAACTCTATTGTTTCAAATATTTTACCACCTATCCCATCATCAAGTTCCCAAATGGTATTTTGTAGGTTCCTCCTAGTAGCATTTTTTTGGAAAAAACATATATTATTATCTCCACACAAAATCCAAATATCTAGACTTCTTAATCTTCATTCCTTTTCTTGATACCATAGGATGTTCCTATCACGCAATTCAAGTGTTAAAAGATTTTTTATTGTTCTATAGAGATAATAAATCAGGATCCTTATGGTTTCCAAACCGATCCATCTCTATTTTTATATCTCTCAGCTCTTGCCTATGTTATATTTTCTTTTGTGTAATCCATTCACAAACCTTTCCTTTAAGTATCTTTAGTTTTGTAGTAACCCTCTCCACATGATACCTATGTGGAGACTTTGAGCATCCAGTCCATGTCTTCTTGATCAAGTCACATAAGTCTAGGTCTTCAAGCTAGGAGTGGTTAAACTTAAATGGTGCCCTAAGCTAGGGTCTATCCCCTTGCCACTGAATAAAGATATGTGCATGATCACAAATTTTCATCACAGATACATGCGATCAAACAACCCCTAACAGTTCATTATTATTAACATGAATAGGAAATTTATCTAGTCTCTTCACAATATTATGCAAATATGTTCTTACATTCATCCAAGTAGGCTTCAAAGGAAAAGGTCGAATATACACTAGGTTATTATTATAAAATGGGTTGGAAAAAAAATATCCCAAGTGATACAATTTTCATCTTGATCCCCAAACTTTAGACCCAAATGTGGTTAGATTCATGTCGCTAGAAAGAATAAGAGAGTCTAATTTCAGTATACCACAACCGTTGATACGGTTCCAAAAGTATTTTTTATTTTAGTAAGGGTTAGATATATTGAAAATATGTATATGGTGGGGTAGTCCCTTGATGAATCCAAAAATAAATATACCTGTATAAAATTTAAATGTAGTCACATTAAAAATAACAAGATCCCACATGGTGATCATACCACCTAATAAACCAACGACATCCTTTGAAACAATATGCCACCCAAGGAAAATGGATAAGAAATAATTTCTAGCCTTCTCACCCAAGACCATGGTTTCTAGTATAAGGAAAACATAAACCATAAATTCTCAGTCAAGATTTTGCAATTCATCAAGACTATACAATCTCAACATGGTTTGCACAACAATGATAATATTCACTACATGAGGTACTATTCTACGTAGATACGATGTTGTGTATGATTATTTAATTTCATGCATGGCCATCGAAAATACACTAGGAGAGAAATAAATTAATCAATTGTGATAGGGATGTCCTATGTGATAAGTTAGGGAAACGAATCAACAAGGATTTGATGAACCAGATTAAATTCGAGTCCCTCTAGTTGTTCGATATTTGACAAGAGGTGGGGATGACGGTGGCGATATAATCTCATATTCCCTTTTGAAATGGATTTTTGGGTTGAAATTCCCCATCCCTAACCCTTCTCATTTCAAAATCACTAAGCTAGGGTCTACATTCTGACTGGTTTTAAAAAAAAAATGAAATCTATTTAATTTCTGAATTATAAAAAATATAGTGTAGCATTATAAAGTTTAATATAAAATGAAAAATAATTCTATATTATTATATATCATCAATATTGTTTAAAAGAAAGGTTAATAAACTTTTAACATAAAGCCCTTCAATTGTTCAATAGAATACTAGAATTTGTCTTTCCAACTTTAAAAATTACCTAATAAAAAACTTGTATTCTATTGCCAACCCTGTTTGAAACCCATAAGTTTCCCATTTTCCTGTTCGGGTTAGTACTAATTTAATTTTTTCGTTTGGTTAAACTTTCCTACCTTATTATCTTTATAAATAAAAAATACATTTTATATTCCATACCCCCACATTACTTTACACCAGATCATACTATCCACTTTACACATTTCATTTATTACTTTGAAGGGCCACGTTATATTTAATTTTACAAAAATCTATTTTTAACCATGGTATGCTTATGCCTCATACCATCCACCGAGCCCTTGTATTATATTCCAAGGGAACCTCCACCATGGTCCATGACCTCCGCTATGCTAAACACATCAAAATAAAAAATGTACATCACCATATATAAAGGACATTAATCGTTGTGAATGTGGCACAACTGTTTGTGTCAAAAATTTCAATTGTAGAAACATAGATTTAATTTTGGATCTGGAATGACTATGTTGCAGCTCCCTCCTCCTGGTTGAGGATGAATAAATGTTAATTCCCAATTATAATTACACAAATGGCATTGATTAATTGTAACCAACACAAAGTGAGTCAACGAGAACAATAGTGAATCAACCTACAAAGGATCCCCATTTTAAAAACTCATTTGGGAAATTGAGTATGTGTCGAGATTGAATGTGAGGAAGTACTATTAGGATGTTTTCATGGTAAGGGTTTAAAATAGGTGGCTTGGACATGCAGCACTATTTTAAATAGAAGTCTAATAAAGGTCAAGTGTAGGTTCAATGGGGTCCAACAACACTAGAAAGACTTCAAAAAAAAGAAGACTTTGAGTATATTTTTACCAACATTATCTTCCATGGAAGCTGATGGAGGAACCATGCCTCCTAGAAATCAAATAAACCCTAAATTATTCATCAACATTATACAAGTTATCAAAACTACACAACCTCAACATGGTTTGCATTACATTGATTATATTCACCATAGGGGATAATTTTTTCAATAATCATGAAACTTGTATGAATCATTGAATTTTATACACAATGATGGAAAATATTTAATGGAAGTATGGGGCATTGGGACTTGAGCTCTACCACCTTTTTAAATGAATAATTGGGATGAAATTTGCACCCCATCTATTAAATTTCACATTGCTCTATGTTTATTCAATTACTTTAGCCCAATTCAATTCTTCAATTAGCAATCTTTCAATAATAATTAATATTTCCAATCATCAATATTAATTTAAGCTAGAGCAATAAATGTAATTAAAAAGGAAATAATCAGCACATCAACAAGAGGCACCAAATTTTCGGTAAATGACCAAGGAAAAACCCACTATGCGGAAAACCCTTTGAAATTATTCTTCTATTATATTTTCATAAAATTTTGAGAAGAGAGTACAATGAGCCAATACAAATTCATCTAGAAAAATTAACCCAAAAACATTAAGAAATATGTTCCCAACATCAATCCTGATAAGAGACAACTTCTCCTCACTACGGTCAAGTGCGGTAAAATGTCAATTTGTAACCCTAGAGCTTAACTACATGGAAGGAGAGTTATCTGTGAGATTGAAAGATTCCAACTGCACATATGAGCCTGTGTTCCTGTGGTTATAGACGAATATTACTTGTTCCAATCCTATGGTTGGAAACCAAAACCCTAAAACACATGTGAGCTTTAGACCATACGATCTAGGACTTGTACGAATAAATCTTCTTGACCCAGCCTCATACCTATTGATGAGCCCTGGTATTGCACTAGGAGTGTTGCAAATCCCAAGGGCTTCTCAACTCAAATTATCAACCTAGGTTTCGTACAAACTTAGAGGTGACAATGATATATTCACAATAGGTTAGGTTCTACTCATGTTACCCTTAGTCATGAAATTAGATCAAGATGTTCAGAGACCATTCCTCCAACTAATTGTAGTGAATTTTTTTTATGAAAGCATAATTGAACCTAATTTTAACTATGAAAGTGAAAATGCCATTCATTCATATGTAAATGCTAATTCACATTGCATGATTGAGAAAGGGCTACTCTACTTGTCGAAGTAAAGCTACTATAATTTGCACATTTAATCAAATCAATAGCCTACTTGCATGTATCATTGGTCTACTTTAACATTGCTTGAAAATAAGGAATCTAACTTTCAACATGCTTATAAAAAAAAAAAATCTAACTCTTTTTTGTTTTCTGATGGTTGTAGTGAGGAAAGGAGGAGGTTTGAGTGGTCTTAGAGCTTCTCTTAATAATAAAATCACAATTTGGGCCATTATTCATCTTAAATAGGCTATATTTTTAAAGTGTGGAGCGAAACATATTGTAGAAAACAGTGTTACAGGATTGTTCCAAGATCTGCTACACGAGGTCTTGTATTGCTACAGGAGGCCCTAATTTGCTACAGGTTGGGTTTCGAGAGCCTTTTGACGGTATAAATTGTGTCTTGATGGTGGGAGAATATGGATGAAGGTAGGATTAAGTGAATGGATGGTGTGGAATCCCCCTATCTAATCCTATGACCTCTCGAATGCCTATCTTGCACCAAGGTTGATTCCCACGGTGTTCTCCATTTTCCTTAACATAATGACTATGGAAATAGAATTTGGTAGCAGTGTGAGGTGCCTAGGAAGAATATGGAAATGTCCAGGTAGAGAGTGAAATAATTTCCCACGCCTTCAGATCAACAGAACCTCGCAGTTAGCCAAATACATGCATCAAATGACCAATAACACAGTGAGATAAACTATCATGGAAAAGATGAGTTTAATTTTAATAAAATATATTCTATTCCACAACACTACTCTAATCACTAAAATAATGAGACCAAATCCTAATTTTCAAAGAGAAATCATGCAAAAGTATCACAAACTAACATCTATCCATTTCCAAGAAATCATAAACAATGATTTTTGGACTGAGATTGTAAATATTTCTGATCACTTTTCCTATAAGAGAGGTGATGGGAAAGCCTACAATCACAAGTATTTATAGCTTAATATATAATAAAACAAGAGAAAGACATGAGATTCTATGAAACAAGAACAATAAATAAATATATAAGAGGGACTAAAGCCTCCGAGTTGGGCCCAAACCCAAGAGTTTCATCCCTATAAAACTAACTCAGACGTAGATCAATGGAAAACTTCTCATTAATAGATAATAGTAGTCTCGTACATCATATGAAAGTTAAGAATAAAAATATCAAGCACTAGGCTTAGTATCTACTCTTATCTAAACCAAAAACTTGAATCCTAATGACCCTTTCAACTGGTTTATTTATACAAAAGGTAGCTAATGGAAGCTCCCTTGAAAATAGGAGTGATTCCCTCCAAGATCTCGAGAATTATGGATCTTGTCCTACTTGAGCTTCACATGTACTTGTAGTTACTTAGCTTTCAACGAATTGAAATTCGAGCTTGTGAGTGGGGATTCTATGATCTCAAGTTGAATAAGAGAGTTAAGGAGGTGGGCAAGCCCCCCATATTCTCTCTTGGTTGTCTCCATCAAGTCCCTGCATAGTAAATGCCTAAAAAATGCTTCATTTTTCCTCAAATTTAATCACATTAGGCCACAAAATATGAAAAAAAACTTTAAATATTATTACATACTATATTATGACTAAAAATGTGAATTAAAGTGAGAAAATTATAGTTTTAAGGGCTGGAGGATATCATGATGAACTTAAAAGTATAACTATAAATGGGATTCGTCATAATCCCCATGTTGGAGGTGTTTCTCGTCCTCTTAGCAACTTAGCCATCCATAAGAAGCTCATTCATGGCCCTGGTGGCCTCTCTGACATCCCAAGGCACCTTAGATGGTGTGCCTTCCTCTAGATAAAAACCTGCATTTGCATCTATCTTTGTCCATATCTTTTGTTCCTATGCTTGGTTTCTTCCTTCTTGTAAGACTAACAACAAGGGAAGTATGAGTTTGAGTCCCATCCATTTAATATTCAATATTTGCATGATCCTTTTGTACAATGGGGTTCTTTCCAAGGCATTTCTTAACCTTTCTGGAGAGTGACACTCTATAATTTGTAAACTGTGAGGTAAGGCATGCCACCTTCTCTGACAAGCTTGTAGACTCTCTATTCCTAAAATCCTAAAAGTTTCCTCAAAATGTAGAATGGATTTCTCTTGGGTTCCTATGTACTTAGGTGCTAAATCAGAATTAGAAGAGATGAGGTTGTGATTGTTTATGACCACTGTAAGGATTACCAATTCTTCCATGGTGTATAAGGGATCATTTTATTCCTTCTTCATCACCTTCTTTAATTCTTCAACTCTTGTCCCCTCATGTGCCAACCCAGATTCCAATGCCATGATTTGCATGTCTCCCAACTTGGATTGGGGTGCTAGAAATTTTGATCTGTTAGAATGAGATTGTGCATATAAAACTCATCTAGTTTTTCCCTCTCCTCCATACTTAAATTTTTTCAAAACTCAATAAATTTCTTGTAGTCTTGGAAATCAAAAGACCCATATTATGCTAGTGTCTTTATCTGGAACTGTAGTCAGTGCTCCTTGAGGAAAATGTTGAAATTTTCAACAAGAAACAATGAAATTGACATCCAGAAACAACATCCAAAAAATGGCATCCAAAACTACCATGGAGGCTTTTGATTTAATTAATTATTAATTAAATTAGAAGAAATGTGTGTCAAATTTATTTATCCCTTAACTAAATTGGAGAATAAATTATAATCTGATCTCATAATCACTTGTAATAGTTAACTAAGTGTGATATACTCAGTTAGCTCGTGAAATTCAAGTTGAGGGTGGTTGGTGAGGCATGTAGAGTGATTCTATTTGTTTTAGAGTCCAAGTTGTAGTTAGTGTATTAGTTTAATGCATGAGAAATCAGTTAACTCAATTAAGTGAGTTAAAGTCAGTCTAACTAGATGTAAATGATTGTTGAACTAGTGAGAGGTCAAGTGAATTAAATCAGATTTAATTCACATGCAGTGTTCTGTCAAGTGACTGATGATTTACTATTAATAGTTGCATGCATGTCAGTTCTCGTGAAGACCCAGTTGAGACAGAGGTTAAAGGGAAGTTATGTATTAGTTGTATTTATAGAAAATTGCTCGAGCGCAATTATATACACCATAGGATGCCCATGATGTATTGCGCAATCAAGGAAGGCTAATTATCCTAATTAATATGGATTAATTGCCTAGGGATTGCGTAAGCAAGGCAGGTTGAAGGTAGGCTGAGAATTGGCTAAGTAATAGCCCAATTTTGTCCAGCTCAGTGTGAGATAGTGAGGATAGTGCAACAGACTCTTGTGAGAAGAGTGCATTATATTGTTTCATGATTCCTTGGTTCATTATACAATAGAGATAGAGGGGTTTTGAGTAGCAATCTTTCTCGAGAAAAATAGCTTGTGTTGTGGATTGATTTGCTTCTTTCTTTTACTTGGTGTGATTGTGCGATCGTGTTTATTTTCCACAAATTAATTTGTAGAAGGATTCAGTATCTTGCTTTAGCATATCACATGATCGGATTGAATCCATTGGTATACATATTTTTTGTGTAATTTATACATGGTATCAGAGTGCCAGAAATCACTATAGTGGAGAAGAAATTGAATTTGTGTTGAACAACTTTCAAACTTGCAGATACTTTCTTTGGAGCGACAAGAGGATCAATATGGATTTCAATGGATTAATAATATGCACTCGAGGGCAGATCTAATTATATCACATGGAAAGATAGAATGGAGGTAGTTCTAGAGGACAACAGGTTGAAAGAATTCATTGATAATGATATTCCCAAGCCCGCAGCAACAGACACCGCTCTTTTTTATGCTTGGAAAAAGAAGGTAGCAAGGGTGAGGAGGATCTTATTAGAGGGAGCTCGAGATCACATTTTCTTGAGTCTCCATGGCAAGGAGAATCCATATGAAATGTGGAAGGCATTGACAGATCTGTTTTAGAACAACAATGACCAAAGGAATTTGGCGCTGAAGGACAAGCTTAGGAAAATCAAGAAGGAGGAGGGCAAGACGGTACCAACATACTTAGCAAAGTTCACTCAATGTCGAGATGAGCTTGGAAGTGTTGGTGTGATAGTATAAAATGATGACTTGGTGAGCCTAGCACTTCTAGGCCTTCCCCAAAGCTGGCATAGTTACCAGGACTCAGTGAATGGGAGGGACAAGGTACTAGATTGGGAGTGACCTTGGTTAGATTTGGTACAATAATAATTCAGGTGGAATACCAGGGATGGATCCTCATCCAAGAATAATGACGAGGAATATTGTGCCTTGGCTGGTAAGGAAAAGAAGGCCAAGGGAAAGAAATCCCAAGGTGAAGTGGGCAAGAAAGACTTTTCCAAGATCAAATGTTTTCACTGTCATGAGCATGGGCACTATGCTACAAATTTTCCACAGAAGAAGGAAAGCAAGAAGGAGCCTGCGGTTGCAGTGGGTGAATCATTAGCTTCACAGTTTGAGCTTGATGTTACTCTCATTGCATGCATGGCCAACACTGTAATGGGATGCATGTGGTATTTATATGCTATGCCTCATTCCATATGACGGGGAATAGATATCTCTTTAATGACTTGGAGGAGAAGGACCTCCAAAAGAACATATATTTTGGAGATGATAAGAGGTATAGCACTACTGACATAATCGTGTCTCTGTAGTGGTATTGCAAGATTGTGGTTATGAGGTGATGTTTATAAAAGGAAAAGTTTTCCTTATACACATAGCCACAGGATAGGTGAAGCATATCGATTCCAGAGTCAAGAGCTTGTATGCTCTCGAGGTTGAGGATGCATGCAAGGCTTTGAGGAGAAAAGAAATGGTCAATGACTTGGTGGTTGAGAGGGATAAATTATCTCTCAACATGTAGCCTCAGAAGAAGTCTCAGAATATTGTGGAGCAGCCAAAATTGGAGAAGTAGAGAGGAGAGCAAGTGGAATATTCCACCCAAGCATAGACCTCCAGGAGGGGGGAATTTTGAACTATAAGGGAAGAGGGAGTACATGCAACTATACGTCCAGGTGTGAGGTGGAGCGATGTGCAGAAATAATCCCAAGAAGAAATTTAGGTAAGAGTCATTGAGATGGTGTGTCTCATGGATCAAACCTAGCTATGGGGAGCCCACAGTATAATAGTAGAAGGAAGGATAGGTTAGATTGATGCATTCAGATGTCATGAAGATATAAATCAAAGTGACAGGTGTTGGATATTGGAGCGCAGATCAGAGTTGGCCGCAGTGTAGAGTGCATGGATGCAGATGTCAGCAGCTCAGAGAATCCAGTAGACATTTGTATTAGGATCCAAAATTTAGAAGACTCTAATGACAAATGCATTATACTGATTCAGTTTTTTGGAGACTATTTAGTTTCAGGATATTTGCATGTGAAAACAACACTAGAGAAGTGTTTCATGCAAGAACAATCCAAAGGTACCGGATCAAGACAGATTGATTCCTTTCTTGCTGAGAGGGAGTGTTGAAATTTGCAACATGAAACAATGAAATTGGCATCTAGAAAAAACATCCAAAAAATGGCATCCAGAAGTGGCTACCATGGAGGCTTTTGATTTAATAATTTCTTAATTAAATTAGAAGAAATTTGTGTCAAATTTATTTATCCCTTAAATAAATTGTAATCTTATCTCATAATCACTTATAATAGTTAACTGAGTGTGATAGACTCAGTTATCTCATGAAATTCGAGTTGAGGGTGGTTGGTGAGGCATGTAGAGTGATTACATTTGTTTTAGAGTCCAAGTTGCAGTTAGTGTATTAGTTTAATGCATGAGAAATCAATTAACTCAGTTAAGTGGGTTAAAGTCAGTCTAACTAGTTATAACTGATTTTTGCACTACTGAGAAGTCAAGTGAATTAATTCATATTTAATTCACATGCAGTGATCTGTCAAGTGACTGATGATTTAATATTAATAAATGCATGCATGTCAAATCTGATGAAGACCCAGTTGAGACAAAGGTTAAAGGGAAGTTATCTATCAGTTGTATTTATAGCAAATTTCTCGGGTGCAATTATATACACCATAGGATGCCCATGGTGTATTGCAAAATAATGGAAGGTTACTTATCCTAATTAATAAGGATTAATTTCCTAGGGATTGTGTGAGCAAGGCAGGCTGAAGACAGGTTGAGAATTGGCTAAGTATTAGCCCAATTTTGTCTAGATCATTGTGAGACAGTCAGGATAGTGCAAGAGACTCTTGTGAGAAGAGTGCATTGTATTGTTTCATTATTCCTTGGTTCATTATACAATAGAGATAGAGGGCTTTTGAGCAATAAGCTTTCCCCATAAAAATATCTTGTGTTGTGGATTGATTTGCTTCTTTCTTTTACTTGGTGTGATTGCATGATCGTGTTTATTTTCTACAAATTAATCTGTAGAAGGATTTAGTATCTTGCTTTAGCATATCACATGATCAGATTGAATCCATTGGTATACATATTTTTTGTATAATTTCTACAGAAAATAGCATAGGATGTGGATTAATTCTTGCATTGTATGGATTTCGTAGAGATACTTACAATAGTAGCAATTTGTGTTTCCTTTTCTTGCAGTTGTTATTTTAGTCTTATCTTCTTTTCCTGTAGCTTCTCCCTCATGGTTGACTCCCTTAGTTTAAGGTCACTTAATTCCTTTCCCATTTCATTTATCATTTCCTCCATTAGGCCCACATCTTGTACATTTTTGGATTTGGAAATTTGCATCCATCTACATGTTCTTCCTCTTTCCTTCTCAAACTTAAATAAGAGTGGTATAGCGAACTTCTTGGGTATAATCCTACCTCCCTAAAAAAAATGTAGTAGGATTCTAAAATGGGTTGTGACTTAGCCTCCTGTAGCTCTTAGAGGCGTTTTTCATCCTTTCTTGAGGTGGCTTGTCCTTCCTATAGTTCCTTTTTCTGCTCTTGTAGCATCCCCTGTTTCTCCTATAACATCCCATGTTTTTCCTGTAGCTGTGTTGTTTCATCCTGTATCTCCTCTTTCTCTTCTTATTAAATGGTAGTTTCTATCTCGAGACTCTTAAATGTGACTTCCCTAGTGTTGGGACTTCCCATAGGTATCATAGGTGGCTTATTTTTTGCCTTAGGAGAGGTATTCTCCTCAATATTCCCTTCACTAGGTCCTACTTCTTCCTTTTTTCCTGGTGAATCATCAATAATGATAGGGATTTTTGAAGGGGGTTGTGGTTTGCCTTACCTAATCCTGTTGATCGTTATTATTTTGAAGTATATGGGACCTTGCCTTGGTTGCCTCCTTTTGGGCTTGAGAGGTGTGCCCAATGTAGCCAATGTTGTAGCCACTTCTTGCTTAATATTCCCTGGAGAGAGACTTGTTTGATGTCTTTCCTCTCTGTCTATTTGGGCTTAGAAGTTTATTTAGGGATATATTTTTCTTCTACCTTTTTCTCTCCTTTACCTTCCTTAGTATATTCTTCTTCTTCCTTTGTTTATGCTACATATTCTTCCTCTGCTTTTCCTCCCCTACCTCCAGTGGTAGAGGCTGGTGTTTCTCCATGTGTGATGGCTTGGGTTTCAATGAATATTTCCTTGTCCATGTCTACAAAATCAGTCTGTAGCACAAGGTTCCTTAATTTAATTAAATCATCCATCACAATTAACTTAATGAGGCCATGGTGGGAAATTTGTTGATCCTTCCCTCCCCTCACCTTTTTTCTCCTTTCAATGATTTATTGTAAGAGGAAATGGGGAACACATAGTCTTCGTGGGATTGGTAAATATGATTTGAATATTATCTCATGGAGTAGCCTAAAATGATAGGCATATACAATGCTAAACCTCCCCTCATAGGATATTTATTTAACAATGTGATAGGCCACATCATCCTTGGGGTAAGGTAGGATTTCTCTTCTTACCCCATTCTTATCCTCCACATGATTTTCTCTCAGAATGAAAAAATTCTTCCTAGATGTAACACTTATTGCTTTGTATTCCTTGCTCCATCAAATTCCTAAGGGTAAGGTGGTCTCTTTGGTTACGGTTTTAGGAATTAAAGAGATGTACAATCCTCTAACAACAATAATGATACTATATTCTCCTTGAGAATGTATTGACATGGAAAATTCTTGAGTGATGGCATCATCATACCCTTTCAGTTATTCAAAGAAACTCATTCATCGATGTCTTCAAAAAAATTTTACTACAGGAGGGTGTTGGTGAATTCCCTTTGTGTCTGTGGGGCCTCTCTTCTATTGAATCCTCCCTCCATTTCTTCTACTAATCCTTAGTGTTACTTAGGTGTCAATATCAATGTTTGCTTCAAGAAATATCGGCGGTAGAAAAAATATTAAAACTTCATTTTTATCAATGAGGGAGAAAGATGCTAAAATTTATGTCAAAACAAACTCTTTTTCCTTCCCTATATTGCCTTTACGCACAACAATTTCCAAAGGGAACTACTACTCAATTGTCTATTATAGGGCACTAAATTCACATAGAAATTCCCATGCAATTGTATGGAAATTAGAGAGGAATAAAGCCACTTAATCCTTTTCAAAAGATATTTTTCATGTGCATGAAGGTTTGATGAAAACTTCGGGTCACTTTGGATCCTTTTCTCCCTTGAATTCTCTCCTATAGCTTCTTCTTGACCCTCTTGTGGTAGTGCAGACACTCCTATATATTCACCTAGAGAACCTATAAACAAAGTTTGAAGGATATTAGTGGCACCTTGGGCAGTCTGATAGCACTAGCTTGTCCTTCCTCTAACTATTTTTTCTAGAAATGAGCGATAATGCAAATGGGGTCGAGCCTTGTACTTAATATTCCCTTTTGTGGTAAAGGCTATAAGTGCTTTGGTGATATGGCTCTTACATTGATTTCTTTTTTTGAACCGTTGTCCCCACTTCTTATAATCATTACCATACTCCTTGTGATCATCACCTCACTCCTTGTAATCACCACATCACTTTAGTTTACTTTTGCATGTTTCATATGTGACTAAATGAAATTGACTTTACAAATTGAGGGTGGCCAAATTCACTGCCCACCTCCAACCTATTCAAATTCCTTTCTCAACCATTAACACATTTTAGCATTATATGCATAGGTAAGAGGTCAGGGGTGTCATACTTGAGCCTATGTATGGATCAAATTGCTGGAGATGCTTACATCATGGAGTTGGACCTCATAACATCATGATCTTGAAGGAGTTGATTTTCTTTTATTTTTTATATTAGGTCTTCATAAATTTATGATCATTTTACTAATAACTTTGTTGTGTGTACAAGTTCTTTCCCATTGTCAAAGATATTATTGATGGTGTTGTGAAACCAGCTCCAAAAATAGAAGAAAATAGATATCAACGCCTTAGAAATAAGCCAATTCGAGGGGAAAACCTCCAATACGTTACATGAATGAAAAAATCTTGGATGATACAAATGAAAAAACCTCTTCTCTATATATAGGAGTTCATGGGGCCACAATGTAATCCTAGTGGGGCCACAATGTAATCCTAGATGACCTAACAGTAATAATGTAGGAGCATAATAATAACAATATGGGGGTTACAGGGGTACAAAAATAACAATAAGGGGGTATACACTAACATAATAAGGGACTACACTAGTAATATATGGACCTAACATGCCCCTCTCCTTAAAACAAGTGTTGTCCTCAATGCTTGATTATTTCTTGATGCTTCTGTATAAAATTCTCATCCTCCCATGTGGAATATTCTACAGGAAAGTTCTTCCACTTGCTGAGATAATATAAAATTGATTGTAATTGTTGAGTTCTTGTTTCCGTGACTTCTTTAGAACTTCTTTTGATGTGATGTTGATCTTCTGGTTGTTTCATTTGATTTTGCACCAAAGTTAGGTTATCCTTTGAGAGTTGGAGAACTTGTTGTTGATGCTCGATGTGATATTCCACTACTTTATCATCCATAATAGATTTTATTTGATCCTTCAAACAATCCAACCTAGCCTCCATTTCTGATTTTAAACCATCTATGTCATCTTCGGTTTCTCTTCGTAAGATCGAAATTTGTTGCACTTGGTACTGTAATTTTTATATCTCATACTGCAATTCTTCCTCTTCATGCGTCATAGTATAGCTTTCTGAGGGCTTAATGGGTATGGAATTATTTTTTGGAGGCATTATAGAACCCAATACTGATAAAAATTCTAAAATATGCCCTTGGAATCACTTCAAACTACTTTTTCAAACAAAATTTATGCAATTTTAAAAACCAAATACATACCTTTTCTTGATTTTGAGTATCTATATATTGAAACTGAATTATCTCTGTGATTTCAGATCTTCAATATCTGAAATTTGGTCCTGAAGTAGCCCTCTGAATCCTCTTTCCAATTCCATGGGTCTGACCTTATTTGGATTCTTGAAGGCAAAGTTGTGCCCAATCTCCTACGATGACCTAATTATGGACTGGTTCAGTAGAGAGAACTTGTACGACTTTGTCACGTGTCACTATTTCCTCCTTCGGCTCTGAAATTGATAGAAAGGAAACCAAATTCTATCTGATTCAAGCTGATTTTTATAGAATTCCAATTTGATGCTCAAAGAGAGAGAGTTATGAAGCTTTTCCCACGATCACCGCTTTGAGATGAAATTTGGGAGCCTAAAAACTACCTAACTTCCATAGATCTTATCTCCGAAAATATTGCTAACCAAGCTTTGAAATTTTTTGAAGATGTTCCTCAGGATTTCGGGTTCGCACTCTAAAAATTTCAGCTTCTGAACCTTCGTATAAATAAAGTTATAGAGAAAATTCCACGATGACCTGTTTGGAGCAGCGAAACCCTAGAATCCAAAGCTTTGATACCAAATGTTGTGAAACCAGCTCCAAAAATAGAAGAAAAGAGATATCAACGCCTTAGAAATAAGCCACTTCGAGGGGGCAGCCTCCAATACATTACATGAACGAAAAATTCTTGGATGATACAAATGAAAAAACCTCCTTTCTATATATAGGAGTCCATGGGGCCACACTATAATCCTAGCTGACCTAACAATAATAATGTAAGAGCACAATAATAAAAATATGGGGGTTACAGGGGTACAACAATAAAAATAAGGGTGTCTCCAATAACATAATAAGGGACTACACTAGTAATATAGGGACCTAACAAGTGGAGTGGATGGACTGCTTCCTAAGGATGATGTGCCTCTTCTCTATTTCAGAAATGGCTCCATGATTCTCTCTATGGGTGAAAAAAAAATTAAGGAGTTCTGTTGCGATTGTACAGGATGCTATAGGAGGAGTCTTCTTCTTGTAGCAGACACTTAATCTCCCTTTTTAAGACCTCATTTTTCATATCAAATTGATATCAAGTCATGAAATGCATGACAATAGGATTAGGATCATGAGGAAGTGGTGTGGGTGATAGAAGAATGGAAAACAAAGGTTTACGTGTTTTTTTGGAGCTAACTTTGGCTAGATGGATTGGATGGGTGATGGAATTGATATTGGTTGACCTCTCTCAACACTACTTAGAGAAAGCATGACCTCCTGGTCTCTTGTTACCATCGGATCTTCCTCCTATAGCATTTTGGGCTCCTCTTGTAGCATTACAGGCTCCTCCTGTAGCATTACAACGAGCATTCAAAATTTGATTTTTTGTTGACTGGATGATGGAGAGTGGTAGGTATGTTAGTGGAGAGTGTGGAAGTGAAATGTGTAGCTATAATAATGGAGGAATACACTTGTATATTTTTTCCTATAACCATGGTTAATCTGTTGTTTTGAGTCCTCCAAAAAACAAAATTGTTAGCAAAAGTAGTGTAACAACTCCTTCCCCGTGTTTTTATTTTTCTCTTTTGTTTTTTCATTTTTTTTCAGAAAATTAGGCTTCCTCTACAGAGGTTTTCAACCTACATTCCTACCCTAGGTTCCTCATAATAGGTTTTCACCTGGAGATATTTTTTTTTCTTCCTTTTTTATTTCTCCTGGGTTGTGTCAAAGAGGTTTTCAACCTAGGATTTGGCCTCGTATGCCTCATGAAGGTTTTCATCTAGGACCCTTTTTTATTTTTGTTATTATGAATTTGGTGGACCGAGTGTTATGAGCCTCCCAATCACATTTAGTTATCTACTGACTGAACTTATAAAATCCTCCTTGGACATAGGTCTCTTGTAGAAATTCAACCTATAAGCATTGACAAGTAAGGAAATCCCTTCCTCATCAATTGTATTGGTCTGGATATACCCATTCTAATGAAACTTCACTACTATATAGGGACAAAGCCATCTTGTCACTAACTTTCCATTGAAATCCTTAAATATGAAATCATACAATAGGGCCCAATATTTTTGAAAAGTATTCTCTTTGATGTGCTTATATTTCCAATTCTTCCTTTGTAGGTGGATTACCTTAGTGTGCCGGAGAGATCGCATCCTATATTCATCTAGGCCATTGAGTTGGAGCAACCTTTCCTATTGTGTTGTAGTTATATCCAAGTCTAATTGTTTTTCCATCCTCATGGTGTTATACTCAAACTTAATAGACAATAAAGTCTTATTCCCATAGACCAACTCAAATGGGGTGAATCCAGTGGTGGTCTTTAAAGTGGTGTTTTAGGCCTAAGTGGCTTCCACAACCCTGTCTGCCCAATATTTTATATTGTTGCTAACAACCTTGGTAAGAATACTCTCCAGTGCTATGTTTGTGACTTCCATCTGCCCATTTTCTTGAGGGTGATAGGCAGTCGATGTCCTATGCTTGATGTGATGTTGCTTCATAATATCTTCAATCAAAATTGATCTAAATTGTGCTCCTTGATCAGTGATTAATTCCCTTGGAAAACAAAATTTGTAGAAGATGTTCACCCTCAGGAATTCAACCACTTTTTTCTTAGTTTTTTCCTTTACTACTTTTGTTTCAACCAATTTGGTCAAGTGATCAATGCATAAAATAACATAATTTTTGTTTCCTGATGGGGGATCAATACATCCAATGAAATCCATGCCCCAATTTTCAAATATCTCTAGAGTCACTTGAGGTTGTAACGGAATTTTATCCTTGGGTGTTGGCCTGCCATGTTAGCTCCCTATATCACTAGTGTAGACCCTTATTATTGTTCCTGATGGGGGATCAATACATCCAATGAAATCCATGCCCCACTTTTCAAATATCTCTAGAGTCACTTGAGGTTATAGCGGAGTTTTATCCTTGGGTGTTGGCCTACCATGTTAGCTCCCTATATCACTAGTGTAGACCCTTATTATTGTTAGTGTAGCCCCCTTATTATTATTTTTTCACCCTTGTAGTCCCCATATTTTTATTACTATGCCCCATAAAATCCCACTATTGTTATTGCTATGCCCTCACATTATTATTTTTAGGTCAGCTAGGATTAGATTGTGACCCCATGGATTCCTATATATAGAAAGGAGGTTTTTTCATTTGTATCATCCAAGAATTTTTCATTTATATAATTTAAATGAGGTTTCCCCCTCAAAGAGTTGATTTCTAAGGCGTTGATCTATCTTTTCTTCTATTTTATGGGATCGTTTCATAAAATTTGGTATCAAAGCTTTGGATTCTAGGGTTTCGTACTTCAAATAGGTCATCATGGATTTTTTGCTATAACATTTTTCTACAAAGGTTCAAAAGCTAAAAAAAAAAAATTGCGAAGCTATCCTGAGGAAATTTGTGTAAAAATTTCATATTTGGGTTTGCAATATTTGCGGATATATGATATGTGGAAGTTAGGGTTTTTGGAGGCTCCCGAATTTCATCTTAAAGTGGTGACCTTGGGAAAATCGACATAACTCACTCTCTGAGCATCAGATTGGAATTATGTAAAAAGTGGTCAAAATTACACAAATTTTAGTTTCTTGTTTATTGATTTCAAAGCCAAAGGAGGAAAAAGTAGCATGTGGCATGCTATACAAGTTTTCTCTATTGAACTAGTCCATAAATAGGGCATTATGGGAGATTGGGCATAAGTTTTTTTTGAAGAATCCAAATTAGGTCGGACCTGTGGCATTGGAAAGAACATTGAGAGGGATACTAAAGTACTAAAGACGGAATCTTGGGGATCCAAAATTATAGAGATACATCAGTTTCAATATCGATCTAGTCAAAAGAAAGAAAAATTTGTGTATTTTGTTTTTACAATTGCATAAGTCTTGTTTGAAAAATCAGTTTGAAGTGATTCCAAGGGAATATTAAAGCATAGATATCAATATTGGGTTATAAAATGGCCCCTAAAAAGAATTCAAAACCCATTAAGGACCTAGACGTCTCTACTATAACTCATGAAGAGGAAGAAGTGCAACATGGTATATCAAAATTACAAGACCAAGTGCAACAAATTTCACTCTCGCAAAGAGTAACAAAAAAATAAATGGAAGCTAAGATGGATGGTTTGAAGAAAGGCATGGACGCTAAGATTTAAGGTTTGAAGAAAACATGGAGGCTAATATGGATGGTTTTAAGAATGGAATGGAAGCTAATCTGGATGGCATGGAAGCTAAGATCGATGAAAAAATGAAAGGAAACATGGAAGAAATCAAGAATTATCTAAAAGACGACATGGAAGGTTTGACAAATTTGATACCATAAATGATTCCTAATGGTGAAAAGGTAGTAGAGGAAACTCATGATGAGAACAAAATAAATGTTAATTGTGATTTCATAAACTCTAATGTTGGATTGAAGACCCACCATATTCCAAAGATTGATATGAGGAAGTTTGATGGAAAGGATCTCGTAACATGGATACTACATATGGAGCAATATTTTGATCTCCATAATGTGAAAAACACATAAAAAGTACACATTACAACTTTATATTTATAACAAAATACATTTTTATGGTACCTATGGATTTTATTTTGTAAAAAAAGTGTCACTTGGTTAATTTTTACAGAGGAAATGATAGCACATTATGAGGATACAAAGAGCAACACCTTCTTTAGCCAATTGATAAATCTCAAACAAAAAGGTTCAATGGTGGAGCATATTGAGGACTTCCAAAAATTGAATATAAGGGCAATCGATATTCCAGAGGAACACTAGATTGATGTCTTCATAGGGACTTTAAAGGATAACATCTAACATGAGGTTCGCCTTTGGGAACCTAATTCATTGGACAAGGCATTCAAGTTGGCAAGAAAAATTGAAAGTAAAATTATGGAGAAAATGAAGCCTACCACTCACATCTATAAAGATGGAAGTGTTGCTACTCCTAGACTTCCAAAACCTACAAGGTTGGCACCACTACCATTGGAAGAAAAAAGAGAAAAAGGGATTTGCTACAGTTGTGATAGGAAATAAAATAAATGTCATAAGTGTGATGAGAGGAAATTATTTTACATAGATTGTGAAGAGGAGGAAGAAAATGAATAAGAAACTTAAAAAGAAGAGGATATGCACTAGGAACCAACCCTAGAGAAATATGAAATGAGTCTGACCATATCCTATAATGCATTGGCAGGAATTACCACTCCTCAAACTCTCAATATAAAAGGACATATCAAGAAGAAAAATGTAATAGTGTTGATTGATTTGGGTAGTACCCATAATTTTATTCATTGTAAAGTAGCCAAGGAATAGAATTTCTTCCTATACCCAACACCAGAGTGTCAAGCGATGTTTGCAAATGGAGGAACTATAAATTTATCTAGAAAGTGCCATGATATCAAGCTAACCATGGGGGAATATGTATTGAATATTCAAATGCTTTCCATTCCAATGGGAGGTGTTGATGTTGTACTAGAAGTACAATGGTTACAATATTTGGGGATGATAGCTTTTAATTTTCAAGAAATTTTCTTGAAATTCTTTCAGAAGGAAAGAAATTTGAATTATGGTGTACCATAGGGAAGCCAAGAAAAATAATAAGCTCTAATATCATGACAAATCTTCTGAAGAAAGAACAATTAGGCGTAATTGCACAATTATTCTCACTAAGACTATCTTCAGAAGAGCAGCAAAAAGGGGTCACAAAGATGTTGGGCTATGAATTTGAAATAATCTTAAAAAAAGGGAAGCTAAATTTTTTTGCAGATGAATTCTCAAGAAAGGTTGAGGAGGTGAAAGCATCACTTTGTGCCATTTCTATTATCCAACCAGATTGGATAACTGAGGCAAGGGAGGAATGGTAGAATGACAAAGAAGTGTGCATACTCATTCAAAAGTTGCAGCAAGATCCTAGTACATCTGATACATTTAGTTGGAAAAATGATTCCTTATGGTACAAAGATCGCTTATATATTTATAAGAATCCCCAACCAAAAAAAAAATATTCTTTTGGAATTGCACACCTCTCCCTTAGGAGGACACATTATTTTCAAAAACTTACCACAAGGTGAAGAAAGATTTTTTTTTGGATGGCCTTAAATCAGATATTCAAAAGTTTGTGGTGGAATGTTTGGTTTGGCAGCAAAATAAAATTGAGACAATTAAGACCCTGGGTCTACTATATCCTTTATCCATTCCAAGTCAATGTTGGGAGGAGGTTTCAATGGAATTTATCACAATTTTACCAAACTCCAACGGAAAGAGTGTCATCATGCTGGAAGTTGATAGACTTACCAAGTATGCACACTTTTGTGCATTATCTCATCCATTTAAAGCAAGTACAATTGCTACTACATTTATGAAAACAATTTAAAAGCTACATGGAAACCCAAAGATTATTGTAAGTGAAAGAGATCCCATTTTTATTGGAAATTTTTGGGTAGAATTATTTTCTTGTTTGGGTACTCAACTAGCTCATAGATCATCTTATCATCTTGTATCCAATGGGAAAAATGAGATAGTGAAAAAAAATTGGAAGGATATCTTCGTTGTTTTGTATCTGATAAGCAAACACAATGGGTCAAGTGGTTACCTCTGGTTGAATGGTGGTATAACACTTCCTTCCATATTGTAGCAAAAAAGAACCCATTTATGGAAATTTAGGGATATCGTCCACCATCCATCACATCATCTTTAAGAGAAAATTCTAAGGTTCAAGCAGTGGAAGATCACCTTGAGAATCAACAACAAGTTCTCCAACTATTAAAGGATAGCCTAAATTTGGCACCAAATTGCATGAAACAACAAGCATATCAACATCACAACGAGAGAATTTTTGATGTAGGATATTGGGTATTTTTACAGCTACAACCATACAAACAAATGTCCCTAAAGCAAGCTATGAAGGATAATAAATTATCGCAAAAGTACTATGGTCCTTACAAGGTGTTGCAAAATATTAGTCCTATGGCATAAAAATTGGGGCTTCCTGCTTCTTCCCGAGTGCACCTAGTTTTCCATGTTTCATGCTTAAATAAGGTTATAGGTGAAAAAATTCTTGTTCAAACATTATTTTTAGAACTTGATGAGGAAGGAAAAATCATAATGGAACCTGAAGCAGTCACAGAAACAAGAACTCGACAACTACGAAATCATCAATTTCAGAGTATCTCATCGAGTGGAAGAACTTACCCATTAAAGTTCCACATGTGAGGATGATAATTTTATACAGAAGCATCCAGAACTACTCAAGCATTGAGGACGATACTTTTTTGAAGGAGAGGAGCATGTTAGGTCCCTATATTACTACTGTAGTCCCATATTGTTGTTAATGTAGCCACCTTATTGTTATTGTTGTACCCCTCTAGTCCCCATATTGTTATTATTGTGCCCCATAAAATCCCACTATTGTTATTGCTGTGCCCTTACATTATTGTTGTTAGGTCGGTGTTGAGCCTCAAGACTGTCTCTATTTTTGATATCTATCTCACCACTTTTCCTTCATTTTTGAATTAATTCACAAACTCAGTAAGTGTTAATTGATACATTTTATGTCTGAGAAGGAATTTAAATTATCTCTCTTTTATATTCTAATTTTTTTTATTATTTGAATGAATTTTGTATTTAGCTACAGTATTCATGCAATCATGTAGCTAATCTCTGTTTCTGCAGCTATCGACATTGTTTGACAGGTTCCAAAGATGAAGAAGAGGATCGAAGCATATGGGTAGTTTTGAAATCCATACATGGATTTTTTCCTACTCACCTATCCAAAATCGAGAAAAATAATTCCTAAAATCACAGTCAAAGGATTAGTCAAATAGATGGTTGAGACTAGTGGACGAGAAGTTGGAAGCTTCACGATTTTCTCTCCGCGTAGAAAATCATGAAAGTTGTGAAGACTGCAGTCCTGTTTAGAATTATACTTCTAACTTTTGTTAATATTTTTCGGCGAGATCATCTCAAAACAGTTGAATTTAACTTGTTATAAGTATCAGGTTGTTTTGAACCAGAGATAAGTTTTAATTTTTGTAATACTGCTACACAACGAAACTCTATTTTTATTAATTCATGGAGAATGCGAGTTTGAGACCATTGATGTGTAATTATTCACAAGTAATTCTTCAAGTTGTTTTGTTGTAGTGGGCACCTGCATAGAAAATGTTTCGTAGCATAAATTTATGTTGCTTTCTAGTTTAATTTTCCATCACTGCATAAATTAATTGTTGATTTTTTCATAAGTTAAATGGTGTGTTTTCATAAGACGAATGTTGTGTCTTTCTCATAGTTTAATGCTTCAAGTGTTCGATTTCCTTAAATATATTGATGTCATAATATTTTTAACATATGGAATGAATCTTTGTTTTTCATCTGTTTACACATTAATCATATATCTCAGATCAGACAAGCATTTAACCTTTGCGCAGTAGGAAGAATACTATGTTTTCTTTCTTTAGTTAAATTAGCTTTTCGATTTACACAACTTATTCATTTATTTTGGATATTGATAGGTGTAATACTTCCATTTCATAGAAGTTAGAATAGAATGCTTTGTCTCAATAGTGAATAGAATTAGAGTTAGTTTGATACTCTGTTTTTTTTTAATAGAATTATTTTAGATAGTTTTCATTTAATAAGTAGAGAGAAGTTTTTAATACATATTTTGATAGGACTTAATCATAGCTTGGATTGATTCTTTGTTCACATTTATAAGATATATAATTAGATATTTTCATCCTTTAATCCAATAGGTTTAGAAGTATTTTAGATAGACATTTTAAAGATAATTGTTGGCATAGAATAGTCTAAAATATTTAAATTTAATCATGGTTTCTTTTTTATCTAATATAGATTTGTTTTAGATCAATTTTCTTTCTTAATTTTACATTTCCTTTTCTTCCTTCTTGTAACTTTCATTTTCTAGTTATTATAATATTTATTTAGAGTAATTTATAGATCAATTTCCTTAGATTAATATTAAATATTTCCTTTTCTTCCTTTTTAAGTTTATTTTTCAAACATTAAAATTCTTCTAGATTCAGTTACTTTGTTGCTTTAGATTTCATTCTTATAAAATCTCTAAAAATACAAAAAGATTTATGTTTCTTTTCTAGTTATTTTCAATTGTTCATCTTTTCCAAAATAGAATTCTCATCATAGGCTTTGATAATTAAGTTAAGATTTTATTTCTTAGATCATTTCTTAATTTTCCTATTTCATTCAAACATGTAAGATAAAAAATAAAACCCCCCAAAACAACATATAAAATCTACACAATGAAGTAAGAAATATAGGATTCTAGCATATATAGTGCACCTACACTTCACAAGATTACTAACTCTGGTCGATAATTTATGATAGAAATTTAAGACATTAAATTGACTAAACATTCGACTAGGATTTTATTGTGACCCCCATGAAATCCTATATATATAGAAAGGAGGTTTTTTCATTTGTATCATCGAAGAATTGTTCATTTATGTTATGTAAAGGAGGTTTCCCCCTCAAAGAGCCTGATTTCTATGGCAATGATCTATCTTTTCTTCTATTTTTTTAGCTAATTTCATAACATACCCACCCTTTGGCACTGGTGGTGTACCTCCTTTCATCCTGATGTAAAGTAGGCCAATAATATCCTGATTGTATAACTTTGAATGTTTTCCTCTTAGCTGCAAAGTGGCCCCCACAGGGTCCATCATGGCATTTTGAGAGGATGTCAAATATGTCTTCTTCCCTCACACATCTTCTCAGGATCTGATATGTCCCAAATCTAAAAATAATTCCCCCAATCCAAGTGAATGGGGCACTTTTCCAGATAATCTTGATTTTCTCCCTGGAGGAGAGGTTAGGAGGGAACCTCCCAACAACCAAATATTTTTCTATAGAAAAAAACCAAGGAGAAATCATTGAGATGACAAATATATGTTCATCTAGAAGTTGATAATAGATCATTTCTTCCTTTCTCGTAGGTAGGGTTAGTCTTAACAAGAAATTTGCAACCACATTGTATTTCATTGGTTTATCAACCATAGTCATATCAAATTGCTACAATAATAATAACCATCTAATTATCCTAGCATTGACATTAGGTTTATTCATTAAATAATTAATGGTTGCATGATCAGTGTGAAAAAAGGTTTGATAACAAGTGATATAATTCCTAAAATTGTTCAAATAATGCACCACATCCAAGAGTTCATTTTTAGTGACAGTATAATTTAACTCATATTTAGAAAGGTTCTTACTGATGAATAGATAGCATAACGAAATTTATTTTCTACTTGTCCTAAGGCAGCCCCTATAGCTTTGTCTGAGCCATCTATGTGTATATGCAAAGGTAGTGCCCAGTTGGGACCCCTAAGGATGGGTGGAGTGGTCATATTTTATTTTATTAGTTTGAAGGCCTCTTGACAGTTTTTTTTCCAACAAATATCTGAATCTTTAACCAACAGTCCAAACAAGGGTGAAGCCATTTTACTAAATTATTTAATTAACCTTCTATAATACCCAACTAATCTAAATAATATCCTGACATGTCTTTGATTTTTAGGGATAGAGGCCATTTTTATAATGGAAATATTATTTGGGTCAAATTGTATCCCTTCCTTAGATATATATGGCTAAGGCCAGTCACTACATTCATAAAAAAATCACATTTCTCAAGACTCAATGAGAAATTCATTTCAATACATTTCTTCAGCACTTTGCACATATTAGAAAGATCCTCCTGGAAGTCACATCCATAAGGAGTGAAATAATCCATGTATATCTCAACAGTGTCATGAACAAGTTCAACAAATATACTTAGAATTGTCCTCTGAAAAGTGGCAGGGGAATTCCACAGACTGAATGGAATAAATATATAGGAAAATTTACCCCAAGGACATGTAAATGTGTTTGTGTCTTGGTCTTCGAGAATGATCTGAATTTGGTTGTATCTACTAAATCCATCTAGGAAGGAGAATATTTTCTTTCTTGCAAGGCCATCTAAGACTTGGTCAATGAAGGGCAAAGGAAAATGGTCCTTCTTTGTAGCCTTGTTAAGCTCCCGATAATCAACACATATTCTCCACTTCTCATTCTTCTTGGGGAATAAAACAAGAGGTGAAACCCACTCACTATCTGAAATGGGGTATATGAACCATGCATCCAGTAGCTTGTGTAACTCTTATTTCACAATGTCCTTAAGAGTTGGGTTCATCCTTCTCTGTAATTGGCATTCATTCTTGCATCCCTCTTTGATGTAAATATAATGATTACATAATGAGGGATTCAGACCTTTCATTTCCTTATAATCCCAAGAAAAAGCATCCAACTATTTCCTCAGTACATTGAACAACTATTCTTCCTATTTGGCTAAGAGAGAGGGGTTGATATTTATAGTTATGGATGGGCCAACTCTAAAATATTTGCATTTTCTAGGCTATAGTCAACATACCACAAGTCATTCCAAGGACTACTCACATATTCTTTCAGCAATTCATCAACAGGTATGGGAGTGGGAGGATTATTTTGTAGTATATAGTAAATAATGTCATATTCATCAAGTTTCCCTCCCCTATAAGCATTTATAGAGTGAAAAATGGGTAGGGGGTTGTGTGATACAATTCATCCTCTTCCTCATCGTCTAAGCATAAAGGTAAATCCTGTTCAATAGAAGGTTGAGTGGGAGGATACAACACAAGTTTCTTTGATAAAATTCCATTCTTTATAATCATTTTATCAACACTACAACTAATGTATAAATCAACAGTGTCCAAACAAGGTATTCCAAAGATGAGAGGATATCCATTAAAATTTGTTTTGGGCTCGAGGACCAAGAAATCAGTAAGGTACTCCCAGGAGTCAATGGAGACCATGACATCCTCAATAATTCCCTCATGAACTATTGTGGATCTACTTGCAATCTGTAGCACTCTGGTGGTCTTTCTCAAATCCCCTTGGATATTTATCTTCAAAAAACTAGCCCCTTAGATATTTTAGGAACCATAATGCGATCATTGTGCACATCCACTACTGGGATACCAGGGTCTAGGTACTTTGGGGAAATCACCCTTACAAGCATCAAATTAGATAGTTTTCCAACATAATTTATGGTGGGGGTATCTCTTCTTCTTCTCCTAGGCCTTTTGAAACATTTTTCCTTAATAATTTTGTTGTAAATGGGAACCTATTTAATGGCCTGGAGAAGAGGTATGTTGACACACAAATTCTTCAATTATCTCAGAAGTTCGACCTCTTCTGGGGTGCGTTGGTTATGGTGGATCAACCTTTCAAGATAAGGGGTGCATTAAATCAAGGGACACTTTCTTCTTCTCTTCCCTTAGCTCTTTAGGTGGATAAGGTGGGTGATTATCTAGGAGCACCCTCCTAGACCGAAGGTTGATCTCTTGGATTTACACTGCATAAGCAAGATAAGATGTATCTCCGATGTAAACCTATTATGTTTTTTTATTATTCGGGTTCAGATTGGGTTGAGCAAGAATTTGAGGTTTCTTAGGTGGCGTATGATGAGTTATATGTGATTGAGATTGGGGTGGAGGCAGTAAATTAAGACGCTAGTTTGTTTTAGGCCTCCACCCTGGTGATCGATTGTCCCACTGGGAATATTTGGGTGGATATGACTAAAAAGGAGGATTGATAGGCTGAGGAGGATATGGAGGAGCATAAGGCCAAGGTGTAGGTGTGGACTACAATGGTTGAGTGGAAGGGTACCAAGGTTGGAAAGGTGCATTCTAATTTGGATTGTAGTGAGGATAATTTGCACCTTCCATGCCTTGTTGACATGGTCGAGGTCTTGGGGGTCTCCTTTGGTTAATGAAGCACAATTGTTCTGACCCAATCTATAATCCTACCTAATATATATACTTTAGGCCTAGCAGAGAGGGAAATTTTCTATTGCACAATTCTCTTCACAGACTAGGCAGACTTCTATGACATTTAGTGGGCATTCATTCCTAGGATTTCTCTTAGTACATCTAGATCTAAAGATATTTAGTGCTCTTTCTACTTCCTCTTGCTTTATTTTTATTTCCATGGTATCCATTTGCAAGGAAAATGTAAGCAACATTTTACTCTTGAAATCCTCCAACATATTCCCTGTCTCATGCTTGATGGATGTTGTGGAGGGAGAGGGACTAACCAAACCTTGGCTAGACGTACCCTTTTTCCTAGTAGCCCTAGAGTGATTTTTTAATACATTTTTGATGTTAGCATAAGGTAATTGGTATATATATCCTCTAGATATCATGTTGAGGGTTTCCACCACAAATTCCCTGATCCCTCATAGAAGAACTAGCTTGAGTGACTAAGGATCAACATTACATTTGTCCCTCCTATAGTCGAGTTGTAATATTTCCTCATAGTCCTATAGGGATTCATTAGGTCCAAGAGTCATCCTAAAGATCCCCTCCTTTGTTTCTTTGGACCTATAGTAGTCTCAGTATTTTTTACTGAAGGTTTGTTGCATTTGGGCCCAGGTAGTGATGTTGCCTCCAAGTATACCCATAAACCAGCACAAGGCTTCCTCTTTAAGGGTAGAAGGAAACAACTTCAGCTTCTTCTCATTAAAGGCATGGTCATAGGTCCTACATACAAGAAAAAACTCAAACATGAAGGTGTTAGGATCCTCATAGGTCAATCCATGGAAATGTGGAAGGGAAACATGGCTTATATTTTTCATTCTAGCTTCTCCATTGGTTTAGATAATAGGGAAAATCTCATGCTTTCTATTTTTAGCCATAGTTTGGGTAGGTGAGGTGGGTTCTTCTTCTTCCCCAATAGGTTCTTTAAAAATTCCATGTTTTTGACCTAGCTGGGTCTTCTAACTCCCCTATAGTCAGAGAAGGAAGTTCAAAACCATCGAAGAAGAATGAAGGTTGGTTGCTTGAGGGTGTGGGGGCTTTTGGTAATAATTTTCCTTGGTTATCCCTACTCCTAAGAGGCATGAAAGAACACATTTTTTTTATTATTTTTTCACTTTTTCAAAGAAATAAGATTGATGAAAAATAGAAAAAAAATTCTTAATCAGAAACAACACCTACTTACACACCTCCCCGACAATGACGCAAAAAATTTATGAACCCTAGTATTGCACCAAGAGTGTTGCAACTCCCAAGAGATTCTCAACTAAAACTATGAACTCGGGGCTCATACAAACTTAGAGGTGACAGTGCTATATGCACATTAGGTTAGGTTATTCTAATGTCATCCTCAATCATGAAATCATATCAAGGTGTTCAAAGGTTATTCCTCCAAATAACTATAGTGAAAACATTTTATGAAAGAATAATTGAGCCTAATTATGAAAGTGAAAATGTCATTCATTCAAATGTAAATGGTAATTGACATTGCATGAAATAGAAAGGGCCAGTCTAATTTCAGAAGTAAATCTACTTTAATTTTCACATTTAATCAAATTAGTAACCTACTTTCATGTATCATTGGTCTACTTTATATTTTCTTGAAAATAAGGAATCTAACTTTCAACATGCTTATAAAAAAATAGTAATTCTAACTCAGTTTTGTCGTTTGATGGTTGCAATGCGGAAAGGAGGAGGTTGGAGTGGTCTTAGAGATTTTCTTAATCTCAAATCAAAATTTAGGGCCATTATTCATCTTAAATAGGCTAAGGTCAAAGTGTGGAGCGAAATAAATTGAGGAAAATAGTGCTACAGGCCTACTAAATGAGCTACTATAGGGGGTCTTGTATTGCTACATGAGCATATGTTTTGCTACTGGAGGGGTTTTGAGAGCCTTTTTATGGTATTAATGGTGTCTTGACGGCAGGAGAATATGGATTAAGGAAGGAGGAAGTGAATGGAGGGTGTATAAGCCACCTATACCTCTCGAAGGTATATCTTTCACCAAGGTTGATTTCCACGGTGTCATCCATTTTACTTTAAAAAATGACAATGGAAATAGAGTTTAGGAGTAGTGTGAGGTTCCTAGGAAGAATATGGAAAAGTCTAGGTAGAGAGGGAAAGAAGTTCCCACCCCTTCATATCAACAAAACCCTGCAGTTAGCCAAAGACATGCATCAAATGACCAATAACAAAGTGGGATAAACTACCATGGAAAAGGTGAGTTTAATTTGAATAAAATATATTCTATTCCAAAACACTACTCTAATCACTAAAATAATTGCACCAGCTCCTAAGTTTTAGAGAGAAAGCATGCAGAAGGATCACAAACTAACATCTATCCATTTACAAGAAATCATAAACAATTATTTTTGGACTAAGATTGTAAATCTTTCCAATTACTCTTCCTACAAGAGAGGTGATAGAAAATTCTGCAATCACATTTTTTTATAGCTTAGCATATAATAAAACAAGAGAAAGACATGAAATGTTGTTAAACAAGAACAAGAAATAAATATAGAAGAGGGAATAAAGCCTCTGTGTTGGGCCCAAACCTAAGGGTTTCATACCTATAAAACTAACTCAGAAGTAGATCAATGGAAAAATTCTCATTAATAGATAATATTAGTCTTTTACATCATATTAAAGTTAAGAATAACAATATCAAGCACTATGTTCAGTATCTAGTCTTAGCTAAATCAAAAAATCGAGTCCTAATGACCCTTTCAGCTAGTTTATTTATAAAAGAAGGTAGTTGATGGAATCTCCCTTGAAAATAGGAGTGATTCCCACTAAGATCTCAAGAATTGTGGATCTTTTCCTCCTTGAGGTTCACATGTCCTTGGAGTTACTCGGCTTTGTAATATTCCCTTTTCAGGATTGCTCATGAATCAAGCATCAAAAACACATTTCTAGCAACCAATGCAATAAAACAGTAAAATGGACTATTGGATCCCATATATTAGTCAGTATACATTCTAAATCCAAGATTATATTTGAAACAAATCAAAATAGTTGGGCTAAACAGATCTCCCACACCTAGGATGACCAAAAAGTGCTAAAACCCCAAGACTGCAAAATGTCAGAGCAGCTGCTCAAGGGACTACGCAGTATAAGAGAGGTTCTACACATAAAATGATAAGAGAACAATATATATACTCATATATTGATAAATAATTCTAAATAACATATATCTAATCTCCCTTTACAAAATACAAAAGAAACCAGCAAGGGTTTCTTGTCAAACACTCTACATACAAAATGGGATATTCAGTAATTCACTGAATCACCACTGCAAAAATGAAGTACATGTGTGTATGAGGCTGAAATATTTATGATATGATGTATATACCTCAAGGGCTTCCTCCCATCAAAGGATTAACCTCTCAATCACAAGGAAACACTGCAACGGAGCCACCAAACCATGCAATGAACACTGCCTCCTGAATAACGCATTCCCTAGCAGAAACAGCGCTAGGAATGTATGGGAAATCTGTGGTCTGATACCACAGATCTGAAATATGCTCTGGATCTCTCCAAACAGATCTCTCAAGTGAAGGAAACTTTCCTCCAATGAGAAACTAGCTCAGAAGCCGGGATTCCAATCCCTTCCACTGCTGCACCCAGAAACACTACACAATCTCCGGTAAAGTTGTGTTGATGAAGATGGCTGAAGCTTGGCTTGAAAACCTGATGTGGAATGATGAACACAAACTCTCTTAATGAGCTCCTCAAAGGAAAGAGGTGGGATTCCCGCCCAGGAACACCTAGTGCTAAACAACACTGCAACTTTGCTAAGCAACAAAGCAGCAACAATTCTTGGCAACCAAGAATAATAATCTACAACATGATGAATAATTCTGCCATCCTCTTCCTTATAAAAGACATGATTTTTCTTTCCCTTGACCCCACTCAATTAGGTTACTTCTAACCCAAGTTGCATCTCCCTCCAAAATTGCATTATTCATCTTTGGATTCCTCCTCCACTAAAATTGCACTATTGACTTAGTCAAAGCAGCTTGATTTTATCTCTGTTCACACATGGAGGTGTTTTATTAGGCTAGAAAGAATTTATCCTTTCACACTTGGAGTGTTTTTATCCTCCTTAGGAGACTTATGGGCTTTTCTACCCATTTATTTACCAGCTAGAGCTGTTGCCAACTCTAATGTTCCATTCAGCTTGGAGGCTAAAATTTTGGAACATTACAGTCCTCCCCTCTAAAATATTTGCTTGTCCTCAAGAAAATTCATAAGTAGAACAAAATTTCTCCCCTCTTCCTCATGTGGTCTCCATCAATAGCCTCCATCTCTGCATCAAGAGAATCTGCAAATATACTGTCATTCAATTCTTCCTCCCAAGTGTGAAAAACCAAAGTGTCTGCATCAATCAAAGGTGGGAAGTGTGAATGGAAACCTGCTAGTTGTCTCATGGCCTCCACAAAGTAGGGGTGATGACAAACATGGTGAATGAGTGCCTCCCTCACCCATGCTATCATCCAAATGAAGTAAGTCACCCTCCAACATGGTAACTCATGAAAAGTCTCCTCCACCTTGTGTTCCTGAAATGAAGGTGGGTTGACTGAATGTACATGATAGGAAAGAGGGCCTATCCCACGTTTTACTCCTCTCCACTCATGATAAGTGTAGAGGGCATGTTGATATTGGGCTGAAACATGATTACCCTCCAATGGCAAGAAGAATATTGAGCCTCCAAGGATCCTTCCTCCAAAATCATGAGTCATGCCAACCCAAACCATTCCATTCAAGATGAATGACACATCATCACCACATGGCATCCAAATCATAAAATGGCTGAAGGTTATGTGTAATTTTGGATGATACATATGTTATCTCTGGTGGATACAGCGTAATTCTCCCAACTGCTGCTTGAGAATGTCATATGGCAAGTGGTCCTGCAATAAGTTACAAGTTGTATATGTTTATTCTCCCAACATGGGAAAGTAAGCATCAATGTCTATCAACTGTACATAGATAAAATGACAATACACTTGTCTAAAGTCATGCATAGAGGGGCTACTATCATCATAAACATTGACCCTAAAGTGACCATGAAACCTAAAAATACTCTTGCTCTTTTGAGGAGAAATGCACTATTCAAACATGGTGGGAAAGTACAAATACTCAATGGAGTAATAAAAAAGTATAGAGATGCATTTCCTACCATACATAGTGAGTAGGCTAAAAGTGAGGTCCATGTATAAGCTCTCCCATGAGTATTCCCTCACAAAAATCTGCAAGAAGAAGGGATGCGCATACTCTTTGGAACACTCCATCAATAAGAACATACTCCCATGTGTCAGCGCTGTGGGCCTCAAGAATAAGGCTCCATGACTTCTCCCTTTGACATTCCACATGCTAAAGCCATCCACCATCATGATGCTATGTGAGAAGATCATCTTCCAGCATGGAATTTTCTCATGATCCTCCAATACTGAAGGGTAGCCCCCTTGCACCATGAATGTGCCTTTCTTCTCTTCAGAAATATCATGAAAATTATGGGAAGAATTTTTCCCATACTCTCCCAAGTGCAACCATAGCAACAAAAAATTTTTTTGCTACGTCATCTCTCCCTCATACAAGCCATAGAGTAAGGTCATGAAGGTCAACTTGTATGATGCCCCATACCAACAAGTCTTCTGTTGCTCTATCATATGGGTGCCATTTCATTCAATTGGTTCTTCTCTCCATACAAAGCTTCCCTTGAAAAAAAATGCATCAGCAATACATGGAAGAAAGATGCAATAAAAACAAGTTGCCAAATGACAACCGGAGAGTGAATCTTGGTCCCCCTCATGGAACCAGCGCAGTGCATCCTTGGCCTGCATCAAAATAATAAATAACAAGTGTTTTGCTAGCCACTTGTTTGCTGCCATATTCATCTCATAAGATGATAACATGAAGTCACAGTATGGTGTCATTGGTGCACACCAAGAGACATATGGCTTCCCCCACAGCTTATCAAAAGGATAGCCAATATCAATGCTACAAGTAGCTGCAATTACATCATCATATAATATGCAAGAAGAAATATTTCCTCTTGTTACATCATGCTGCTCAAATAAGGGAACGAAGTGCAATACAAAACATGAAATGATACCTCCTCCATTATTTACTTGAGATCTTGAGCTGAAATGGCTCAACTAGAAATTATCCCTCACTCCCAATGAGTAGGAATGTGGTTGTGACATCCTCTCTATCACCATAAGGGCTATGCATCTCTCCATATGCTGATATATGTCCTGCTCGATGCCCTCTCAAGTGAACTCCTCCATCAAGTGGAAATATGCATCAAAGTGCATAGAAGAGAAGTCCTCATGTGCTGCATGTAATAGCTTCTCCTTGAGACTAGAAGATCTAGTCAAGAAGATCCTGCCATAGGAATAGATGACCACCTCATCCACCATGTATCTGTCATCTCCATCTGGGTCATCAATAATAATGCATGCACCGAGATCCTTGGAGTACTCTACCAAAAGCTGAGATCTCCAATAAGGATCAATCCTTCTCAAATACAACGTTGGTGATCTAGCATGTGAAGCTCTCTTCATGCTTCTTCCTACTACTTTGAAATCCCCCATCCTAAAGTATTCCTCCAAACTCTTCACCTCTCCAAAGTCCAAGAGTGGTGAGTCCAAAGACAAGATGTCTTCTATCAACTCTAGATCGGGTGGCCTCCCTGGTGGAATGCCTCCATGTAGTGATACATCAATGTCAAGAGTAGACTTCTCATGTGATTGGGCAACCTTGCCCCTGCCCTCACTGCACAAATCAGCCTGCCGCTTCCTTGCATTAGCTATCTAAAACTGAGAAGGGCGTGTGCTTCTCATCAAATGATGCTGCTCTTCCTCCCTACCTCCTCCTTCCAGCTGCAACGCTGCACAATCATGTTGCTCACTGATTGTGCTTGGACCTCCATGTATGATATCCTGGGGAAATTCTTGCAAAGACACAAGAATCCCTCCTGTTGGAGCATGTGCTCCTCCTCCCTCTGCATGAGGCAATGGATGTGCTCTAGATGTGACAACATTGTTGCCTTCTTCTTCATCAATGTGTGTATGCAACATCTCAACAATTGGATCCCCATGCCCTCTTGTTCAAGAATATGAACTGGAGGTTTTGCTTCCGAAAATGTGTAATGCAAGACATCATCTCTTCTCATGGTTTTCTGAAATGGAGTTTCCTCCATCACATGCAAGGGTTTTGTTTTCTCAAGCTTTCCTTGCTCATGTGTCTTAGGAAGTTTTTCACCAAACCTCTCCATCAATGTTTTTATGAATCTTGCAAAAGAGAAAGTATTGGCATTCTTTAAGGAATAAGATTCAAAAATCCACCATGCATGAGACTTACCTTTGAAATGCAGCGCTGCAACTTTGATGGCTTCATCTTCGGAAAGGTGGTGCAGCTGCAAATAGGAGTCTAGCTCCTTCACCCAAGCTCCAACTAAATATGTAGGTGATCCGAAAAAAGTAGATAGAAGAAATCTGTCTGCATCCTGCTGCTGGTTCTTCTCCATCTGGATCTTTCAAAAATCTTGGAAATCAATATGATCTCTAAACCTTTCATTTGGAGATTCATACTCCTGCAACAAATCACTAATAGTTCTCCTCTTAGGAATTTTTCCTCCTCCCATCCATCTCAGGATAGCTCTGGGCACTTGAATGCGTTGTGCATCATGGAGTGCAGCTGCATGCTCACACTCATCATGTGAAAATCTATATTCAGCTCTAAATTCAACCTCTTTTGGAGATCCCATCTCCAATCTCATTTTCTTCAGCTCTCCTTGAAAGCTCTGCATAGATTTTGGAAGAAGCTTTGTAAGCTTGTATTCCTTCCTTATTTCACATACTGAAGCTTTCTGGATTTTTTCAATCTCTCCTTGTTTTGATAGCTGGATCTCACAGGCTGAGCTAGAGATCATGCTTCAATACCACTGTAATATTCCCTTTTTAGGATTGCTCATGAATCAAGCATCAAAAATGCATTTCCAGCAACCAATGCAATAAAACAGTAAAATGGACTCTGGGATCCCATATAATAGCTAGTATACACTCTAAATCCAAGATTATAGCTAAAACAACTCAAACTAGGTGGGCTAAACAGATCTCCCACACCTAGGATGACCAAAAAGTGCTAAAACCCCAAGACTGCAAAATTTCGGAGCAGCTGCTCAAGGGACTATGCAGTATAAGAGAGGGTATAAACATAAAATGATAATATAACAATATATATACTCATTTATTGATAAATAATGCTGAAGAACAGAGATCTAAGCTCCCTTTACAAAGTACAAAAGAAACCGGCAAGGGTTTCTTGTTAAACATTCTGCATACAAAATGGGATATTCAGTAATTTAATCACTACTGAAAAAATGGAGTACATGATTGTATGAGGCTAAAATATGTTTGATCTGATTTATATCCCTCAAGGGCTTCCTCCCATGAAAGGATGAACCTCTCAATCACAAGGAAACACTGCAACGGAGCTACCAAACCATGCAATGAACACTGCCTCCTGAATAATGCATTCCCTAGCAGAAAAAACATTGGGAATGTATGGGAAATGTGTGGCATAATACCACATATCTGAAATATGCTCTGGATCTCTCCAAATAGATCTCTCAAGTGAAGGAAACCTTCCTCCAATGAGAAACTAGCTCAGAAGCCAGGATTCCAATCCCTTCCACTGCTACACCCAACAACACTACAAAATCTCTAGAAAAGTTATGCTGGTGAGGAAGAATGAAGCTTGGCCTGAAAACCTGATGTGGAATGATGAATACAAACTCTCCCAATGACCTCCTCAAAGGAAAGAGGTGGGATTCCCGCCCGGGAACACCTAGTGCTAAACAGCACTACAACTTTTCTAAGCAGCGAAGCATCAAAAATTCTTGGAAACCAAGAATAATAATCTACAACATGATGAATAATGCTTCCATCCTCTTCCTTATATAATACATGAGTTTTCTTTCCCTTGGCCCCACTCAATTAGGTTACTTCTAACCCAAGTTTCATCTCCCTCCAAAATTGCGTTATTCATCTTTCGATTCCTCCTCCACTAAAAGTGCATTGTTGACTTAGTCAAAGCAGCTTTATTTTATATCTATTCACACATGGAGGTGTTTTATTAGGCTAGAAAGAATGTCTCCTTTCACACTTGGAGTGTTTTTATCCTCCTTAGGAGACTTACGGGCTTTTCTACCCATTTATTTGCTAGCTAGAGTTGCTGCCAACTCTAATGTTCCATTTAGCTTGGAGGCTAAAATTTTGGAACATTACAAGCTTTCAGTGAATTCAAGCTTGTGAGTGAGGATTCTGTGATCTCAAGTCGAGTTAGATATTTAAGGAGGTGGAAAGGCCCCCCTATATTCTCTCTTGGTTATCTCCATCAAGCCCCTGCATAGTAAATGCCTCAAAAACTCTTCTTTTTTCCCTGAAATTTAATCAGAATAGGGCACACAATATGAAAACCACCTTTTAATATCTCACAAGTCTATCCAATCCTAGTACCTCTCATAGGTATATCTTGCACCAAGGTTGATGCCCAAGATGTCCTCCATTTTCCTTAATAGAATGATTGTGGAAATAGTTTTTGGGAGCAGTGTGATGTGCCAAGGAATAATATAGAAAGGTCCAGGTGGAGATGGAAAGATGTGCCCACCCCTGCAGATCAACAGAACCTTGCAGTTATCCAAATACATGCATCAAATGACCAATAACACGGTGAGATAAACTATCATGGAAAATATTAGTTGAATTTGACTAAAATATATTCTATTCCACAACACTACTCTAATCACTGAACTAATGACACTAACTCCTAAGTTGCATAGAGTGAGCATGAAAAAGGATCAAAAACTAGCATATATCAATTTCCAAGAAATCATAAAGAATTATTTTTGGACTGAGATTGCAAATATTTTCAATAAATATTCCCACAAAATAGGTAATAGGAAAGCATGAAATCACAAGTTTTTATAGCTTAAATATACTAAAACAAGAGAAATACATGAAATGTTTTGAAACAAGAACAAGAAATAAACATAGAAGATAGACTAAAGCCTCTGTTTTGTGCCCAAACCTAAGCATTTCAACCCTATAAAAATAACTTAGATGCAGACCAATGGAAAAATTTTGATTAACACAAAATAGTAGTCTCTACATAATATGAAAGTTAAGAATAAGGATATGAAGCACTAGGCCTAGTATTTACTCGTAGCTGAGTCAAAAACTTGAATCCTAATGAACCATTTAGCTATTTTATTTATACAAAAAGGTAGGTGATGGAAGCTCCCTTGAAAATAGGTGTGATTCCCTCCAATATTTTGATAATTATGGATATGGACCTCCTTGAGCTTCACATGCACTTGGAGTTACTCGACTGTCAATGAATTCGAGCTTGTGAGTGAGGATTTTGTGATCTCAAGTCGAGTTAGAGAGTTAAGGAGGTGGACAATCCCCCCTCTATTCTCTATTTGTTGTCTCCATCAAGGCCTTACATACTAAATGCCTCAAAAATTCTTCTTTTTTCCTAAATTTTAATCACATTAGGCCACACAATATGCCAAACAGATTTTAATATTCTTATTAAGCATATTGTGAAAATGCGAAGTAATGTGAGAAAAGGATAGTTTTAAGGGTTGGAGGATAACATGATGAACTTAAAAATATACCTATAAATGTGACCCATCACCTATGCGAACCAATCAATGAAGAGGAGAAGAATTAGATACTTGGTGATATCCAAATGTGTTTAAGGTCACTTGTATTTATAGGCTTCCAAGGGTGTCCAGTTCCTTGTTAGGGTCGACTTGTCCTTTTGTGCACATGTGGTATTTTCTTCAAAAATATACTTTCCCTTGTCCAAATTGAGCGCTTCAATATTCAAAATCAGTCCTTTCGATAAGAGAAAAATAGTCCCATGGTTGGAATTTGTCATTGAGATGCCAAATTAAAAATTCCTCTCATATAGTGACAAATTCCAACTACATCATGTAATAATCATGTATATCTTATCATCATATCATGTCTCATCTATGCTCAACTCTAACTATTGAAATATTATTGAATATGAAGAAGAATAATAATTGGGGATAATTAGCTACCACCCTCTCATGACAATGAGGAAGTTCCTATGGGACACTCTCACCTCATGTCATGTCATAGGGGAGAAAATATCTTCCACCCTATGTTGAACAATAGGAGTCATAGCATAGGGGAGCTAACATCTTCCACTATGTCAATTAATACAATATCTCATCCATCCAATTGCCCCTTGATCTTCTGAACAATGACCTTCAAGAGTCATGTGGTAGAAGACCTACATCATAATCATCTTGGGTTACACACCTCCAAGCACTATGTCAACCCATTAGGTAGACAAGAAGCAATAGTTCCAACAATACCAATTTGTGGGTATGATTCCAACTCGAGTATACTTTGCATAGACCAATATGAGGGAGGAATATATTTGACCCTATAGGTAATACATAGGGGTGATACCCTATTTTCAAGAGATCCCTTAACCATAGGATCCCTCCATCTCAATTTCTCACATTAGGAGCTCAAATAGGGTGGAAGAGCTAGCTCAATGTTCTTGATCAACAATTCCCCTTATTAGGAGGATTCACATATGTCAGTCCAAGATGATCTATGAAGACCAAGAACTTCCCTTTTGACAAATACTTAGTGATAATATCTTAAATACTATCATTTTTCCATATGTGATGGAGTCTAATGGCTCCTCTCTACACCATGTCTCAAAAAAAATGATATTAGATCTCTATGTGCTCGGAGTTTTCATGAAATGCGAGATTCTCTGCTAATTATATCCCAATATCATTGTTGAAATATATCACTGTAGTGTGCAGGACCTGTTCAAATATCTCCAAAGACCTTCCTAAACCATACTTCTTTCCATAGATACTTCTTTCCAAATAGCCATGCTAGTGGAAATGTATTCTTCCTTGTCGCACTTAGTTCTATGTAGTCTCTTTCCTTCTCATCCAAGATATCATGGAAAATCCAATGCTAAAAAAATATCCATATGTACTCTTCCTAGTGATAACATTCCCTTCCCAATAAGTATTGGTATATCCATGAAGTTGAACATGTCTAAAAGAATATCTCATACCAAGGGTGATCGTCCCATGCAAATATCTCAAAAAAAAAATTCAACAACCCAATGTGCTTGGAGAGGCTTGGTCATGAATTGAATCAATGTGTTCAATTCATAACATATGTCTTGATGGGTGTTCACTAGGAACATCAAAGCCCCAATCAACTATCTATACTTAGATGGATTCACCAAGTCGGGTTCTACAACTTCTCCACATATCTTCTTGAAATTGATTTCCAACAGTCTAGGTAGGGACTTGCATTTTGTCATTCCAAATCTCTCCAACAGTTTCACAACATATTTTCCTTCTAAAAGAAAAATATCATTGGGCCTTTTCCACACCTCACGGCCTAGAAAGTAGCACACGATTCCAAGTTCCTTCATCTTGAATTCATAGGCTAACTCCCTCTTACACTCCATCATTAGGGGCTTACTACTTATCAAGAATAAATTGTCAACATATAAAACCAAAATCAACAACATACCTTGGAATAACTTGAACTAGAGGTGGGGATCAAAATTTCTTCTTATGAATCAAAACTTCACCAAATAACTGTTTATACAGGAATACCATGCTTTTTGGACTTGCTTCAAACCATAAAATTCCATATTCAATGTGAAAATATATGTCTTTCAGTCCTCTATTTCAAAATCATGTGGCTTCTTAGTATAAAATTCTTCCTGGAACATGCCATGAAGGAATATTGTCTTCACACCCATCTGATGAAGGTTCCATCCTTGACTTGTGTCAAGAGAAACTATTGACTTAATGGTTGTATATAGAGCCACAAGTGCAAATATATCATCATAATCTTCTCCCTATTTTTTGGAGAATCATTGGGAAACAAGCCTTGCCTTATATTTCTCAATACTTCAATTGACTCCATGTTTGATCTTGATTATCCATTTTGAATTCACCATAGATTTCCCATTCGGTCTCAACACAACATCCCATACATAATTCTTCATAATTGATTCATATTCTTCGCCATAAAATAATTCCAAACTTTTTCTTTCAAGACTTCTTCAAATGTGGTAGGTATGAATTGAATCATAGTGCTCATATCTGCAACATATCCCTGGTACCTGCATGGATTCTTGCTTTATCTAAATTATCTCTCAATTGGAATGCTTCTCTCATCATCATGTAATGTGTCACGAAGCCAAAGTTGCATTTTCCTGGTAGGAGGATCTCATGCAAGAGGATCTAAGGGGTACATGGGCTCCATGGGATTATCAATAATGTATCTCTTGAATTCAAGTGTAGAAGGACCATCTGAAACATCCATATCATCATTCTACTTCTCAGTAGGAGGAGGTGGATGAAAGTCCCTTACTTTCCCTAGGAAAACATCTTTATCAAACATTAAATAATTGGTAATTTCAGCCTTCCTTTAAATATCAATATATATTCTAAATGATTTACAATTTTCACAATACCGAACATTTGTAGATTTTCTTCCCATGGCTTCTAGCTTGTTTCTTTTGTCCTTTGGCACATGGAAATATACAGGGAATTCAAAGATATAGATATGGCTGACATCTGGCTTGACACTTGTGAAAAATTATTTGGGGGTATTATTGTCCAATGCTTGATGAGGCACCACATTTTTAACATATACGACATAATTTGTTTCTTCTTCCCAAATGAACTTTGACAAATTTTGATCATGGAGCATGGCAAGAGTAGATTCTACAATACACATGTTCTTTCTTTCAAGTACTCCATTTTGTTCGAGTTTATAGGGCACAATCGTCTCTTGCTTGATACCATACTTCTTGCAAAAATAAATGAACTCATTCCAAATGTACCCACCACTGTTGTAAGGCCTAAATATATTAATTTTTTTCCCTGTTTGATTTCTTATCAAAGCTTTGAACTCCTCAAAACATTTTAAGGCTTCATCCTTGTTCTTCAAAAAATATATCCACATATTTCTTGAGAATTCATCAATGAAGCTGACGTAGTAGAGATGGCCACCATTAGAATGTATGGGCATTAGTCCACATATGTCGAAATGAATGAGGTGGAGGATGTATTTTGTCTTATTCTCGCTAGAGGGGAATGGTTCTCTTATATTCTTTCCATGGGTAGAACTTGGAAATACTCCATCATGTTGGGCTTGAACATTGGGAACTCCAGAGACCAATTTCTTCAATTTCAGAAGAGCATCATAATGTAGATGGGCCAATCTTCAATGCCATATCTCTCTTAGATGATTGGTATTATGGACCAATGCTAGAATAGGTCTACCAACGACTCTATACATTCCTTAAAATATTGATCCCAATGTAAATTTATCTCTCATAGGGGATCCACAAGCTAAGTAAGAACCTTTCCCTTGATGAAGGAAACCCTCATCTTTTTGTCTTCCAAAGCAAATATTGATACCAAATTATTCTTCAATCCCGACATATACATCACATCATTTAACAGGATGAGTGGAGTTGTCTCTAAGAATAATTCTCAAATTTGAGTCCCTATAGTACCAAATTGGAGAAAAATTCATTACACCCAGAGAAATGATGAGTGACCCCACTATGAACCAACCAAATATCCCACGAATCTTTAGGAGAGGAACTAGTGCCATAAATAAGAATATATTTGGATTGATTGGAAAGATTTCTTTCATACCTAGAGTATTTTGACTTATTTTGAGGATGATAATATTATTCATGATTACGTGGAGCATCTCTTCTTCTTATTTCATCTCTTGCATTACGATCATTCCTTCGGTCAACTCTTCTTCTCAATCATTAAACAGGTATTATTGCTTTTTATAGTGTTGTAGCATGGATCATTGTTCTTCTTAGGGAAATATTGAGCATATTTACCTTTCTTGTGAAAATTGTAACATTCAATGTGTGATGATTCTCTACCATTCCTTCTGTTTAAATTTCGAGGAGGAGGATTCCTTGAATTTGATGGACCTAATTTTCCTTTCTTCTTCTTGTTTTGAGTGATGAATGCAGTCAGATCTCCTTATTCATTATTTTGTATCCTACCTCTAGAAACCATCCTTGATTATATTTGAGTGATATTTCCAAAAATCTCATCAAATGAAGGGAAAAACATTGTTATTTCTTATAGTGGTAATGAAGGTTTCCCAAATAGGAGGGAGGCCTATAAGGTTTATAATCACCAACTCACTATCAGGCATAGTTTCCCCAACTCTCTGCAATTCATCTATAAGACGATATATCCTCATAATGTAGGATTTCACACACTCTCCTTGATCCAGGTGGCTCCAGAAATGCTAAGAATTTAGAAGTGGCTTTGGAAAATCCAAAAAACCAAATTCACTGGATTGAAGTAGAAACGGGGTCAGATATAATATCTTGTTGGAAGCTTTCCAATGACATGAAAAACACCTCAATCTGAGTTCATGTGAAATAGTTATGGTCAAACGAGGCCTAGTGGTAGTCACTAACGAGACAACAATTTGGCAATGTCTCAGTGCACAAAATATGGCCACTGAAATGGGAGAAATTTTCTCCTCTTTAATTTAACCACTAACCCCAAAGTTGGCTAAATATTTTTTTAACCACTTTGTTATCTATATATATATATATATATATATATATATAAATATATATTAAAAAAATCAGTGGCAGGCCACCAACCTTGCCACGCACTAGAACTATATGTTACATGTGTATTACAAAAAAAAAAAATGGTTGGGGTCGCGGATGACCCAGACCCCTCCCAACCACCGTAACATTTCTTTACTATTATAATGGGCCGGTAGGATTCGAACCTTCCTAGGTCAGTGGGTCAGACTGCCAAAATGGGTTTCCCCGTCACCAATAGAATGTGTCGACGATTAATACAATGTGCCAAAAATTAATACAACGTGCCACGATTAATAAAATGTGCCAAATGGTTAACACAATATGCCAAAATAGGGGTTCCATAGGTTGGACCCCGGAACCTCCCACAAAAAAACGTTCTAATTATATGCCTCAAGCCAATGGGTCAATGGCCCTCAGTTGGAAAACTTCTTCGATTAACATTACTTAAGCCTTTGCGAAGCACCCTATGGAGGAGAGAGAAGGAGTGGAGTTCAGATCAGTGGAACTAGGGTAGAACCATGACAAGTGGAACCCTAATGTTAGGTTCCAGGAGCATAACCTTGACACAAGGGTATCTTTTGATGTCGATAAAGATTCCTTGGGGGTCCAGAAGTGCTAGTTTCGGAATGTGGTCAAATTTATAGTCATTTTTCACGAGTTTTCTCCAAGAATCCAACCGTGCAACCCGTTTCTCCAGTAGAGGTCTACCTTTTTAGGCCATACCTAGAAGTGGAGGTATAAGTTGTCATTTTTTAATTTCTTGTAATTTATTTCTCCTTCCATTTAATGAAAGATGCCTCCCCACATTTAGCAAGGCCTAGATACGTAGCCCACATTGGGTGAAATCCATTATCAAATTGTCTTGTGCCTTTTCATCTCATGCTTTAGTTTGATTTCCGCTTCTTTCATGTGTTTATGTTACTTGGTTGCATTCTCTTTTAAATGCAATTTTTACGTATCCTTGAAGTAAAATATTTAAGCTCAATTTTGGTATCAGAGCAGGTCTTCTTGATGTGAGATTTATGAGAATGATCACCGGGAAAAAGTTCCAAAGAGGATAAAGAAGATGATAAGAAGGATAAGAAAGGTGGGTACATGAAGACAGAACATGGCAGATGAGGATGCACAAGAAAAATAAGAGCAAAATTATCGCAAGATCTTCTTCACCATGGCACAAAAAGATGATAAGTTGTTTGCAAGATATGAGAAGACAATTAAGAATGAGAAGAAATAGCTCGATCATCATGCCTCATAACACTATGGAGGTGGAGGAGAAGAGCTTCCTCCCTCTCCGTCCATTAGTGATAGTTCTTCTTCTTCCTCTTCTCATCATTCTAACATACACCATAGAAATACATCTAAGAAACCATTTTTTAAGCTAGATGTAAAGTCTCATTTGCCCACATATAATGGAGAATATAGTGCAGAGAAATTAAAAAATTGGATTAGAAAGATCGTCGTATGTTTTTGGATTCAGTAGATCAAGGAAGATGAGGCTAAAATCTAATTAGCATATCTTTGTCTGAGTGGCACTGCTCTCATTTGGTGGGAGAGAAAGTTGCTGAAAGGTAGCAAAAACGTGGGTGATCTCTTTTCTTCTTGGTGCAATTTTGTTTCTCCATTAAAATATGAGTTTTATCCTTTGGGTTATCGACTTTTGTGAAACCAACTCCAAAAATAGAAGAAAAGAGATATCAACGCCTTAGAAATAAGCCACTTCGAGGGGGAAAACTCCAATACATTACATGAATGAACAATTCTTGGATGATACAAATCACAAAACCTCCTTTCTATATATAGGAGTCCATGGGGCCACAATGTAATCCTAGCCAACCTAACAATAATAATTTAAGGGCACAATAATAACAATATGGGGGTTACAGGGGTACAATAATAGTAATAAGGGGGTTACACTAACAACAATAAGGGACTATACTAGTAATATAGGGACCTATCATGCCCCTCTCCTTCAAAAAAGTGTTGTCCTCAACACTTGAGCAGCTCTGGGTGCTTCTGTATAAAATTCTCATCCTCCCATGTAGAATCTTCAGTGGGTAAGTTCTTCCACTTGATGAGATACTCTGAAATTGATCGATTTCGTAGCTGTCGAGTTCTTGTTTCCGTGACCGCTTCCGGTTCCAATATGATTTTTCCTTCCTCATCAAGTTCTGGCAATATTGTTTGAACTGGAAGATTTTCACCTATAACCTTCTTTAAGCATGAAACATGGAAAATCGGATGCACTCGTGAAGAAGCAGGAAGCTCCAATTTGTATGCCATAGTACCAATCTTTTGCAACACCTTGTAAGGACCATAGTACTTTGGCGATAATTTATTATCCTTCTTAGCTTGCTTGAGGGACATTTGTTTGTATGGTTGTAGCCGTAAAATACCCAATCTCCTACATCAAAACTTCTCTCGCTGCGATGTTGATCTGCCTGTTGTTTCATTCGATTTTGTGCCAAATTCAGGTTATCCTTTAAGAGTTGGAGAACTTCTTGCTGATGCTCGATGTGATCTTCCACTGCTTGAACCTTCGAATTTTCCCTTAAAGATGATGTGATGGATGGTGGATGATATCCATAAGGTGCCATAAATGGGGTCATTTTTGCTGCAGTATGGAAGGAAGTGTTATACCACCATTCAGCGAGAGGTAACCACTTGACCCATTGTGTTTGTTTATCAGATACAAAACAATGAAGATATACTTCCAAACATTTATTTACTATCTCAGTTTGACCATCAGATTGAGGATGATAAGATGAGCTATGAGCTAATTGAGTACCCAAACAAGAAAATAACTCCGTCCAAAAATTTCCAGTAAAAATGGGATCTATGTCACTCACAATAACCCTTGGGATTCCATGTAGCTTTTGAATTCTGTCCATAAATGTAGTAGCAACTGTACTTGCTTTAAATGGATGAGATAATGCACAAAAGTGTGCATACTTGGTAAGTCTATTAACTACCACCATGATGACACTCTTTCCTTTGGACTTAGGTAAACCTGTGATAAAATCCATTGAAATCTCCTCCCAACGTTGACTTGGAATGGATAAAGGTTGTAGAAGTCCTGGGGTCTTAATTGTTTCCACTTTATTCTGCTGGCAAACCAAACATTCCTCCACAAACTTTCGAATATCAGATTTAAGGCCATCCCAAAAAAATTCTTTCTTCACCCTGTGGTAAGTTTTTAAAAATCCTGAGTGTCCTCCTAAAAGAGAAGTGTGCAATTCCAGAAGAATCTTTTGTTTTAGTTGGGAATTCTTACAAAGATATAAGCGATCTTTGTACCATAAGGAATCATTTTTCCAACTAAATGTATCAGATGTACTAGGATCTTGCTGCAACTTTTGAATGAGTGTCCACACTTCTTCATCCTTATTCCATTCATCCCTTGCTTCGGTTATCCAATCTGGTTGGATAATAGATATGGCACAAAGAAATGCTTCCACCTCTTCATTCTTTCTTGAGAGTTCATATGCAACAACATTTAGTTTCCCTTTTTTGTAGATTATTTCAAAGTCATAACCCAACATCTTTGTGACCCATTTTTTCTGCTCTTCTGAAGATAGTCTTTGTTCCAAAAAGTGTTTAAGACTATCATGATCAGTTTTTACCTTGAAGTGTCTTCCCATTAGGTAATTTTTCCATTTCTTTAGTGCATGCAGTATTGCTAACATTTCCTTCTCATAAATAGGTTTCTGTAAATACTTTCCTTTGATTGGATGACTTTCAAAAGCAATGGGTCTTCCTTCATGCATTAAAACTACACCAATTCCATTTCCTGAGGCATCACATTCCACAATAAAGGTTTTTGTGAAGTCTGGCGTAGCTAAGACCGGTGCTAGGCACATTTCCTCTTTAAGATGTTCAAAGGCCTTAGTTGCTTCAGGAGTCCATGAAAATGCATCTTTCTTCAATAATGATGTTAGAGGTGCTGCTATTCTCCCATAATTCTTAACAAACTTGCGATAATACCCTGTTAACCCGAGAAATCCTCGCAACTTCTTTATGGTTGTGGGGACTTTCCATTCCCTAATGGCTTTAATTTTGTTAGGGTCTACTTTAACACCCTCGTGAGATATAATATGACCCAGATATTCCACCTCTTGTACTCCAAAGAAACATTTGGATGTTTTTGCATATAATTGTTTCTCCTACAATATTTTGAGCACCCTGTCAACATGTTCAACATGATCCTTCCAAGACCTGCTATAGATTAGTATATCATCAAAAAATACTAGCACAAATTTTCTAAGGAAGGGTTTGAAAATGGAATTCGTCAACCCTTGAAATGTAGAAGGTGCATTGGTAAGGCCAAAAGGCATGACCAAAAATTCATAATGACCCTCATGAGTTCGAAATGCTGTTTTTGGAATATCTTCAGTCTTCATTCTAATTTGATGATATCCCGAACAAAGATCCAACTTGGTAAAATAAATTGCTCCATGTAATTCATCCAATAATTCATCAATCACAGGAATGGGAAATTTATCTTTAATGGTGAGCTTATTGAGCTCCCTATAACCCGGACACATTCGCCATGATCCATCCTTCTTGTGTACCAATACTACAGGAGCAGAGAAAGAACTTTGACTAGGTTGAATTATACCCGCCTCTAACATTTCTGCAATCATACATTCAATTTCGCTCTTTTGGAAATAAGGATATCTATAAGGCCTGATGTTTGGAGGAACACTTCCTGGAATCAAATGAATAGCATGATCATGATCATGAATAGGTGGGAGTCCTTTGGGAGTTTCAAACACCTTGGAACGATTGTCCAAGACTTGTTGGAGATCTGCAGAAATAGATGATTTTGATGTCGGAACTTCTAGTGAGCATAATTGTGCAATTACGCCTCGTTGTTCTTTCTTTAGAAGCTTTGTCATGACATTAGAGCTTATTATCTTTCCCGACTTCCCCGCAATACCCCGTAATTCGACTTCCTTTCCTTCTGAAAAAAATTTCAAGAAAAGTTCTTGAAAATTAAAAGTTACCGTCCCCAAAGATTGTAACCATTGTACTCCTAGTACAACATCAACACCTCCCATAGGAATGGAAAGCATTGGACTAGTCAATACATATTCCCCCATTGTTAGCTTGATATTATGGCATTTTCCAGAGCAATTTATAGTTCCTCCATTTGCAACCATCACTTGACATTCTGGTGCTGGGTATAGAAAACAATTCAATTCCTTGGCTACCTTACAATGAATAAAATTATGGGTACTACCTGAATCAATCAACACTATTACCTTTTTCTTCTTGATATGTCCTTCTATCTTGAGAGTTTGAGGAGTTGTAATTCCTGCCAATGCATTACACGATATGGTGGGACTCATTTCTTCCTCTTCTAGGGTTGGTTCATGGTGTATACCCTCTTCTTTTGAATATTCTTGTTCATTTTCTTCTTCCTCTTCACAATCTATGTAAAATAATTTCTTCTCAGCACACTTATGACCTTTAGTGTATTTTCTATCACAACTGTAGCAAAGCCCTTTTGCTCTTTTTTCTTCCAATTTTTGTGGTGTCAACCTTGTAGGTTGTGTAAATCTAGGAGTAGCAACACTTCCCTCTTTATAGAAGTGAGTGGTAGGCTTCCTTGTCGCCATAATTTTACATTCAATTTTTCTTGCCAACCTGAATGCCTTCTCCAATGAATCAAGTTCCAAAATGTGAACTTCATGTTGGATGTTATCCTTTAAAGTACCTATGAAGAGATCAATCTTGTGTTCCTCTGGAATATCAGTTACCCTTATATTCAATTTTTGGAAGTCCTCAATGTGCTCCCCCATTAAACCCTTCTGTTTGAGATTTATCAATTGGCTAAAGAAGGTGTTGCTCTTTGTATCCTCATAATGTGCTATCATTTCCTCCGTAAAAATTGACCAAGTGACAATTTTTTTTACGGGAGCAAAGCCATTGATACCATACAAATGTATTTTGTTCTAAATGTAAAGTTGCAATGCGTACCTTTTGTGTGTTTTGCACATTATGGAGATCAAAATATTGCTCCATCTGTAGTATCCATGTTACAGGATCCTTTCCATCAAACTTACTCATATCCATTTTTGGAATATGGTGGTTCTTCCCTCCAACATTAGAGTTTATGAAATCACGATTAACATTTATTTTGTTCTCATCATGAGTTTCCTCTACTATCTTTTCACCATTAGGAAAAATTTCTTGTATCAACTTTTCCAAACCTTCTATGTCTAGTTTTAGATCATTCTTCATGTTTTCCATGTTGTCTTTCATTTTTTCATCGATCTTAGCTTCCATTCCCACTTCTATGCCATCCATCTTAGCTTCCAAACCATTCATCTTAGCTTCCATGCCTTTCTTCAAACCATCCATCTTAGTTTCCACGCCTTTCTTCAAAACTTCCATTTCAATTTTTGCTTCTCTTTGTGAGAGCGAAATTTGTTGCACTTGCTATTGTAATTTTGATATGTCATGTTGTCATTCTTCGTCTTCATGAGTAATAGTAGAGCCTTCTAAAGGCTTAATGGGTGTTGAATTATTTTTAGGGGCCTGCAAAATGACCTAAATTCCACAGATTATATCTCCGAAAATATTGTGAACCAAGCTCTAAAATTTTATGATGATGTTCCTCAGGAATTTGGCTTCACACACTACAAATTTCAGCTTTTGAACCTTCGTAGAAAAATATTTATAGTGAAAATTCCACGATGACCTATTTGGAGTAGCGAAACCTTAGAATCCAAAGCTCTGATACCAAATGTTGTGAAACCAACTCCAAAAATAGAAGAAAAAAGATATCAACGCCTTAGAAATAAGCCACTTCAAGGGGGAAACCTCCAATACATTACATGAATGAACAATTCTTGGATGATACAAATTACAAAACCTCCTTTCTATATATAGGAGTCCATGGGGCCACAATGTAATCCTAGTGAGGCCACAATGTAATCCTAGCCGACCTAACAATAATAATTTAAGGGCACAATAATAACAATATGGGGGTTACAGGGGTACAATAATAACAATAAGGGGGTTACACTAACAACAATAAGGGACTATACTAGTAATATAGGGACCTAACATCGACAAAAGGCTTTAATAGAATGGAAATATTTGAGATAAGGAAAGGGTCAAAATGTATAAAGCTTCACGTAAGAGTTTAGGAAACAATATTTGAATTTGAATATTCCACTTGATTCACCAGAAACTATAACAAAATATATTGGTGCTTTAAATAATTACATCAGAAATTTTTTGTTATTTGATCCTACTACTATTGATGCAGCTAGTGTGAAGGCCATTCACCTTAAAAGTAGGGGCAAGAATGACAAACAGGATCAACTGAAAAAATCATCTTTCAAACCTTATAATGGAAAGCTCAAAGGAAAAGGTAACAGAAAGGAAAAGAAGGTAGTTACAACCAAGAAATAAGAAGGATAAAAACCATATTTCACACATTACAAGAAGTAAGTCCATGATGATGAACATTTTTGGAATTTTCATCTGAAGTTGAAGCCAACGATATTTTGTGGAAAGGGAAAGGAAAATACGGTGGAAATCGTGAAGTGGGACCTTGGGTCTGATTCTGGTGATGAAACATAGATCATAATAGTGGGAATACAAGGTAACATTTCTCTTCGTGCTAATGAAAATTATGAATTGCATGAAAGTACAAGTACTTCAAATGAGTCTCTTGTTAATGAACGAAAGAGGATTGAATTGTTTCACTTTAGAGTTGTGATGAAACATACTAAAGTGGAAACCTTGTTTGACCTAGACTTGGAAGTAAACTTGATTTCAGAATCCTTGGTTAAGAAATTAGGATTGGAAACCAAGCTTCATACAAAACCCTACCCTCTTGTTTGGGTGTGTGATAAATCCAAAATACATGTGACCAGAAAGTGCAGGGATAGATTTATGATTGCATCCAAACTAGTATATGAGGTTTATTTTAACGTTGTACCCTAGGATATCTATGGTATTGTATTCGAGAGTCAATATTTGTATGATAGGAAAGAATTATTCTTTCACCATGAAATCAAGTATCATCTCACGAAAGATGAGTAGGGCTCATCATGCCAAGATTAGTGCTATTATTGTAAGTTCAAGTCAGATGAAGAGATTGGTCAATTCCAGCAAATGGTGCATGCTCATGGTTATGAGAGAAAAAGATGCGGAGGAATCTGAAGCTTTCCAAGGTTGTGATCCCACTCATAAAAAATAATTGTATGAAACTATTTCAAAATATAATGAGATTTTTCAAGAACCAAGTGGGTTTCCTCCAAAGTGTGAAATCCAACATGATATCCACTTGTAGAAGAATGCTCATTTACCAAATATTGGTATGTACAGGTTTTCAACCATTGAGATGGAGGAGATAAGGAAGTAGGTGTGGGAATTTTTGAACCAAGGGATCATAAGGCCAAGTTATTCTCCATTTGGTTCACCTATTGTGTCAGTGCCAAACAAGGATGGCACATGGAGGATGTGCATGGACTACAGAAAACTCAACAAAATAACGGTGAAAAATTGGTACCCTCTCCCTCTCATTGATGATTTATTAGATCAAATGAAAAAGGTTGTCTAGTTCACAAAATCGAACTTGCGTAGTGGCTACCATTAGGTTATGATTGCAGAACAGGATGTATGGAATATTGTATTCAAGGCAAAACATGGGTTGTTTGAATGGTCGGTGATTCCATTCAAACTATGCAATGCTCCAACAACATTCATGAGAGTGATGACTGCTATTTTCAAGCCTTTCTTGATGATTTTGTACTTTTGTATCTTGATGACATTATTTTTTATAGTAGAACATGGAAAGATCATGTGGGTCATGTTAAAAAATTTCTTGATGTTTTTCAAAAGGAAAAATGGTATGTAAAAATATCTAAGTGTGAAATTAGTAAGAGCTCTTTGGTTTACTTAGGTCATATTGTTGGAGATGGTCAGTTAAAAATAGATCCTTCTAAATTCAATGTGATTGTAAAGTGGCCTAAACCCACCAATATTACATAGGTTCGTTGATTTTTGGGTGCAATACAATATTGGAGAAGGTTCATTGCCAACTTCTCTATTATTGCATCCCTCTTGCATGCATTAACAAGTGAAAAGAAAATATTCTAGTGTGGAGGAAAGAAGCAAAAAGATTTTAATACACTAAAATAAAATATCATCACCACACCAGTTTTCACCTTACCATATCTCCAACAACCTTTTGAGATCGAGATAGATGCCATTGGATACGCCATGGGAGAAGTATTGATGCAACAAAGGAAACTTATGTGTTACCATTCAGAGACATTCTCCCAAGATATTGTGAACTATCCCATGTATGACAAGGAGTTTTATGCATGGGTTCAAAGCATGAGCAAGTGGAAACACTATTTGAATGGAAAGGGGAACATCATTCACACAAATCACCAGCCCTTGCAATACCTCCAATCACAAACCAAGCTTCAACGGGAATTTCATTTCTGATGGATGGGATTCCTTCAACAATTTCACATGCTAATCAAATATAAGAACGAAACCAGCAACAAAGTGGTAGATATGCTTTGTCGCCCACCTATATTTTCATATATAGTTTTTCAAAATGATTCTTTTCCTTTTGAAGTTATGTTGAATAGTATGTTGATTATGAATTTTTTAAAGATATTTATGAAAAGTTGACTCATGGATCGCAGGTGGAAAATTACCATTTGCAGGGAAAATTGTTGTACCATCTTGGAAAAATTTGCATTCCCACCAATGAAATGATACATGTAATCATAGAGGAACATACCTGTCTTGTGTCAGGTCATTTTGGTGCAGGGAAACTTTGTGTCATTTACAAAGTTTTTTTTATTGGCCTCACATTAAAAATATTGTGACTCGATATGTAAATGGATGTGTTTTATGTTCAGTTTGAATACCCTCTAATAGAAAATTGGGGCTCTAAACACCACTCCCTGTTCCGAGTCATCCATGGGAAAGTGTGTTAATGGATTTTTTTGGTATTTTTCCTTTGTCTATGAGAGGTCATGAATATTTGTATGTCATTATGGATCAATTTCGAAATATGTGTGCCTTAATGCCTTATAAAAAATAGGTCACTACAGAGTAGGCTACTCATATCTTCTTCAAATTTGTATGGGTCCATTTTGGGCTGCCCGCATCCATTGCGTCTAATCAAGAATATTGTTTCCTTGGAAATTTTTGGATGAGTTTGTGGAGAATTATGGACATCGATCTGAAGAGGAGCACAAAATTTCATCTGCAAACTGACGAAAAAATATAAGTTGTCAATTGCGAAAAGATAAATTTACTCTGGGGATATTGTTGAACACATCCCAAGTTGTAGCACGAGAAGCTTCCCTATGTATAACATACATAAAACCAAGTAGTGCATTCATTCACTCAACTTTCATCGTTTGAGACATTCTTTGGATATTTTCCAAAGGATCCCTTAGACATGGTCTTTGTGAAAGACAAATATCCAAGTGGGAAACATGGCAGGGACAAAACACAAAATTTCATTCAGCAAATTCATATGATTCACCATGCAGTACAGGAGTAGTTAGATAAAATTCAAGCCCGATACAAATCTTGACATGACAAGCATCGGGTTGATCACTAATTCCAGTTTAGAGACAGGGTTTGGATCCACAATAGCAAATACAATATGAAAGGGGAAGGAAATAAGTTGAGACCAATCCGATATGGACCATTCACCATATTATAAAAGATTAGGGACAATGTTTTTCATATTTATTTTCCAACATACATTCAAATGTATGTGGTGATGAACATTGAAAACTTAAAAAGTTTATGAGCCTCCTTTGATCATGGAAACTGAATAGGTTGGAAAGATTCCTACAGTGGATGACTTTGCACCCGAATACTTGGACAAATTACCTGAGGATATCATTCTTCATAGGAATACTAGGACTTTATAACAAGGAGACATGAAGTGCCTTTGTGTTGGTTTCAAGGGAATGCATCCAAGTAAGGCCTCTTGGATTGAAAAAAAGAAAGTGAGGTAACAATTCCCTCACTTTATAATTGACTGATAAATATTTTGCTAGCCCAAAATATCATTAGTGGGCAGGAATGATTCAGGTGACTCCATAAATGCTAAGAATCCAGAAGTGGCTTTGGAAAATCCCAAAAACCAAAGTCACTAGATTGAAGTAGAACTAGGGTCAGATTGAAGACCTCGTTGCAATATTTTCAGCAGCATGAATAAAAACTCAACCTGAGTTCGTATGACACAGTTATGGCTAGTCAAATTTTTGGTTAAACTAGGTTGAGGGACAGTCACTAACGAGCCAAAAATTTGGAAAATTATTGGCGCATGGAATCCAGCCACTGGAATGGGCGATTTTTTTGCCTCTTTAGTTTGACTTGCGACCCTAAAGTTGGACGAATATTTTTTTAACCACTTTGTTATATATATATATATATATATATATATATATATATATATATATATATATATATATATATATATATATATATATATATATATATATATTTATATATATATATATATATATATATATATATATGTATGTATGTATGTATATATATATATATGTATATATATGTATATATATATATACATATATACATATGTATATATGTATATATATATATACACATATATATATATATATATATATATATATATACATATATATATATACATACATACATATATATATATATATATATATATATATATATATATATATATATATATATATATATATATATACATACATATATATATACATATATATATATATACATATATATATATATTACACGGATATATTAAAAAAAAATCGATGGAGGGCCATGTTCGCCCAACCACCATAACAAGTATTGACTATTATAAGGGGCTGGTGGGATTTGAACTCGCTCAGCCCGGTGGGTCAGCCTGCCAAAACTAGCGGCCTTGTCACCAACACAACATGCAAATGATTAATACAATGTGCCAACGGTTAATACAACATGCCACAATTAAGAAAACTAACCAAATAGTTAACACAACATGCCAACATGGGGATTCCACAGGTTGGACCCCAGAACCTCCCACAAACAAACGTTCTAATTATATGTCTCCATCTAAGGGGCAAACGACCCTTGGCTAGAAAACTATGTCGACCAACATTACTTAAGCCTTCACAAAGTGCCCAATGGAGGAGAGAGTGAGAGCAATGTTTTGACCAATGGAAGCAGGGCGGAACCATGACCAACAAAACCCTGACGTTGGGTTCCAAGAGCGGAACCTTGACACAGGGGTATCTTTTGATGCCGAAAAATATTCCTTTGGGGTCCAAAAGTACCATTGTCGAAATGTGGTCAAATTTATAGTCATTTTTCATGATTTGTCACTAGGAATCCAACTGTGCAGCCCGTTTCTCAAGCACAGGTCTACTTTTTTAGGCCATACCTGGAAATGGAGGTATAAGGTGTCATTTTGTAATTTCTTGTAATTTATTTCATCTGCCATTTAATGAAAGAGGCCTCCCCACATTGATCAATCCCCTGAGACATAGCCCACATTGGGTGAACTCCATTATTAAATTATCATGTGCCTTTTGATCTCATGGTTGCTTTTGATTTCCACTTCTTTCATATGTTTATGTTACTTGGTTACATGCTCTTTTACATGCAATTATGTTTGCATACTCGAAGTAAAATATTTCGAATCACTCCTTCATTCATATTCATATATTTGATTTGGTATTTCAAGGAGATTATTTCATTCAATTTATTGACTTCAAACATGCCATCTATCTTATCATACATGTCCTTAGACTTCTTCAAAATTCAAAAATAAGCAAGTAAATTATCTTTTAAACCATCAGAAATAATTTTCTTTTCTTTTAACTCATCTTTATTGTAGTTGTTCTTGGCAGCAGTTTAATCATTCTCTAGAGGCTTAATTACCTTTCATTGAATGTATTCCAAAACATCATTGTTATTAGCTATTGATCTGAAAATGGTTTGGATAACTTGTTATGTATTTCAAGAACCTCCAACCCAGCTAAACAAATAAATGATCTAGCTTATACATGACATTATGTGGAATTATTACTTGAAAGTGGTGTATGATTTTTAATTTTTTATGTCTTAAGTTCATTTTTTCTTGCTGAAATTTAACATGTATAATAGCAACATAATGCAGCAATAAAACATTCACACACAATAGGAAAATTAATCTACGAGTTCACCTGAATATCGTGGGCTACGTCTCCTTTGAGCTTTGTCATCTTAACTTGGCTCTTTGGGATTATGTTAAAGTATATTTTACAAGTTCCACACTTAACTCCAATGGATGCTAAACTGATCCAAAGGGCTGAGAATACCATATATATCCCTCTCATGGTTGTCCAAACTCTGCAAACAGCTTTAGGCTCCCTTAGACACGATTCCTTCTGTTGGTGCACTGAGCTACATTGAGCTTCTCTATGGAACTAACTCCTTCAATGGATTCTATTTATATCCCTGAAACCATACCTATTGTTTCCATCATACATCATACACCAAATATCAACTGATAATTTTCTCAAAATGAGCAATGCATCCCCAAACTAGGCCTTCCTCCATGGTTTGCTCAGGGCTGCCCCCTTCAGCTTATTGAGCTTTATAAATCATCAAAATGTTCTGAAATCTCTTCCATTTGTTTCAAAATGTCCTAAATAGTCAAGATAGACTATTCATTTGCAGAAAATGGCCTCCAGCTGCTTCGGTTTCGCCTCCAACACCTGTCGGCACCCCTTGGCACTAGGGTCACTAAAAAATTCTCTAATGGGTTCTAGACATCTATAAGTCCTTAAAAGCTTCTTAAACCCCCATAAATAGATTCATAATTATGTTTATATTCAGAAATGACTATTGGTTCGCTGCATAAGGCCTCTAGCTGCCCTGGCTAGGCCCTGAATTGCTGCAAGCAAAAGCTAGCACTGATGGACCCTAGAACTTTACTGAAGCTTCTTGGATTTATAAAGTCCTATATAGGCTCTAAAAAACATCTCATTAGTTTCATAACATCTGAAATATCCAATTTTTACTATTGGATCTCTGAATAAGGCCTCTAGCTCCCCTGGCAAGGCCTCAAACTGTTGTTGCCTCCTAGTAGCCCTGGTGGCCCCTTGAACTTCATTGATGAAAAAACCTTCTTAGAAGCTCTCTAATGGCTCTTAAACCTACTCCATTGAGTCTGGAATGTTGGAGATAGTAAAAATTAACAATTGGCTCTCCAAAATTGGTTCACCCTAGCTCAAGATAGAGCCAAAACCAATTTTACCCAGTGTCCCCTAAAGAAGCTCCACTAAAAGTGGAGGAACTGGACATAACTGAAGTTAAACTGGCCAATTTCTAAAATTTCACGCCCCCTCCAAAAAATCTGCCATATTGAACGTTTGAGAAAACTGTGGCATTTAAATTTTGGATAAGACTGGGCACATGTACCAAGCCTCGTGGTTTGTCTAACCACAACAACTGGCGGAGACCATGCATTAACCACACATTTTAAGTTTGGAACTAAACCATGTGACACCTTAAACCGTTTGATTTCAGTTGGCAATTAACGTTGGGCTTAAGCGCTGGGTTCTAGCCCTTGGGCGCATGGAGGGGGGGCTGGCCTCCCAAACCCCCAACTTACAAACCTTATCACAATAAATATAATTGGGTTGCATAACATGTTAAGAAACATTGGATTGGTAGAATGGTTAACGTGCAGGCTTGGTACACGGGATGTTGGTTGTTCAATTCCCATCAACTCCAAATAATTTTACTAGACCTTTCCTGGGCCACGTGGCAATTTTTCATTGGTCTGTAAATAAAAAGTCAACCAGTTGTCAAATCTCTGAATGCCACTTGGCCTTCAATGATTGACACAAACGGAATATTATGGGGAATATTTTGAGGAATATTCTAGGAATATTCCCTGGAATATTATCTTTTTAATTTTTCCAATTACCAAGTCAAACTTGGTCAAAGTCCAGTTTTTTGCAGTTTACTGGACTTTTCAAACTGCGATAACTTCTTCATACGATGTCATTTTTTCGAACTGTTCATGGTACTGGAATCGCAACGATGATACCTTTCCAGTCGCTCAGGTTTGGTACACTTTTGAACACTTTGAATTTTGAGCTATCATTTTGGTCCATGATCCAGTTCTGATCACACCTCCCCATTAGGAATCTTTTGGACCCCAAAATACTGATATACTGATCTATACAGTTGATGAGAGTACAACACCCTCTTCTCTTCAGCCTCCAAACACTTGCCTTGCATGGCTAGTGACTTTGAACCACAACTAGAAAGAAATTGACACTTCCCTTCCAGGATGCGCTTTTCCTCCTATTAAGAACTGTCTTTGTTGCACTCACTGAGAAATTTTTGGCGAAAAATTTGCAGAAGGTAGTTGACCATTGTTGCCTTGATAAATGATCCAAGGTGGCTCAAACAAACAAGATATTATGGCATAAAATACATGCATACAACCGAAATTTTCATATGTACAAAATATTATGTCTTACTGTGTTAAGAAGTCGAGCTACTTCTCACCAAGCCACTTCCATGGCGACTTTTGTTGCTGCAACTCTTCTTCATGTGAAACATCCATTCTCACATCAATAATGGAATCCTTGGTTCCACCTTCACTTGTCTTTCTATCCTCTTGCTGCATGTGCTTGGGATGACTAGTTGGATGCAAAGTCCAACATTGGGAGACAACATGTCCTCTCTTCTGGCAATATGTGCAAATATTATGCACCTTCTTTGAAATTTGCCTTTGCTTCTTCTACTTCATGTATGCCTTCTTCGTTATCCAGCATCTTGAAACATCATGGTTAAACTGACCACAATATGTATAGCAACATTTTCTTCCTTTTAAGCATGCAAAATTGGCATGCCTTGTAGAAACACAATCAAATTGATTATGGGAAGATTTATACCTCTTGTGCTGCTTTTCATGTTCATCCTTTTCGCCTTCATGAGGAGATGAACTAGTAGAGGCTCTAGCTTTCATTTGTAGACTAACATCATTATTATTTTCTTGAAAATTGTCTGAACTTGCATGCTTGCCATTAGTTGCATGTTTACCATATTTTTGCTGCAACAAAGGCTTAAAGCAATGGCAATAATCTTTGAAACAAATTTGACATATATTCATATTAGAACTTGTAACAAAAGTTCTCTTTGAAGTATCCTCACAGGCTTTCATGGTTTTGGAGTCTTCGCCATTAAATTGCACATAAGCAAGACCAAGATTCTCAGGTCATTCCTCAACTAAAATAGGTTCAACCATGCCTTATGCATGCTTGCCTAAACCCTTGCCTTCATAGCCCATTTTAATCATTAACTTGGACCCAATACCTCTCGTGTTTTTTTTCGGAAGAACCAATACATCTTTCTAATGAGGAAACTGAACACAAATTAGAGTGGATTACCTCTTCATCATGCATGTTCTTGGTCAAAGCTTCTTGAGCTTGATGGAGCTGCATCTCCATATCATGCAATCTTTGAAGAATTTCTTCCTTATCTTGCTTCATGGAAAACAAATTCTCACGAATTTTAGTGCTTTCTCTTTATCTTCAAACATAATCAGCACCATGTCCTTCAATATAATAAAGTAACGCTTCATATCTTCATCGAAGAATCTTGTGAAGGAGGAAAAATCACTTGTAGAAGTTGTCATTATGATGTCAATGAACAAAATTAACTTCAACAATGTTCACAAAGCTTTCAAAACAAATAAAAAATTCGTTTTTAAACCAAATGGCTATAGAGACAAACTCTTATTCAAGCAACCAAACAACAAACAAACTCCAAGAGCTTCTTAAAAAACAATCGTCAGGAGGGTTTGTGTTATAAGGGTGACCTTGAGGTCCTTTGGGGCAATGAATATTCCTTCAGCCCTTTCTTCCTTTTTGTCCTATCTAGGACTTAGCTAATCAGTAGCTATCCCTTCACCTCTAGCAAACCCAAACAACAGTCATTTTGCAAACAGTAAAACAATCAATCTTTTACACTGTTTAAACACCTTTAAAGTTATACAAGCAAGCTATTGCTATGTAAATAAAGCAACCAAGTGCTCTGATACCAACCTAATCTAAAAATGGTCTGGATAACTTGTTATGTATTTCAAGAACCTCCCATTCATCTAAACAAATAAATGATCTAGCTTGTACATGACATTATGCGAAATTATTACTTGAAAGTGGTGTATGATTTTTAACTGTTTATTTGTCTTAAGTTCATTTTTTCTTGCTTAAATTTAACATTTATAACATCAACATAATGTATAAATAAAGCATTCACAGACAACAGCAAAATTAATCTAGGAGTTCACCTAAATCGCGTGGGCTACGTCTCCTTTGAGCTTTGTCATATGGACATGGCTCTTTGGGATTATGGTAAAGTATCTTTTACAAGTTCCAAACTTAACTCCAATGGATACTAAACTGATCCAAAGGGCCGAGAATACCATCTATATCCCTCTCATGGCTATCCAAACTCTGCAAACAGCTTTAGGCTACCTTAGACAGGATTCCTTTTGTCGGTACACTGAGCTACATTGAGCTTCTATATGGCACTAACTCCTTCAATGGATTATATTTCTGTCCCTAAAACCATGCCTACTATTTCCAGCACACATCAGATACCAAATATTGACTGATAATTTTCTCAAAATGAGCATTGCATCCCCAAACTAGGCCTTCCTCTACAGTTTGCCCAGGGTTGTCCAAAACTTCCCTTCATCTTCTCAAGCTTTATAAGTCATAAAATTTTCTAAAACCTCTTCCATTGGTTTAAAAATGTCTAAAATAGTCAATATATACTATTCATTTGTAGAAAATGTCCTATGGCTTCTCCGGTTTCACCTCCAACGCCTATGGGCACCCCATCGCACTCAAGTCACTGAAAACTTATCTAATGGGTTCTCAACCTGTAGAAGTTCTTAAAAGCTTCTTAAACCTCCATAAATGGATTCATAATGCTTTCTACAACCATAAATGACTATTGGTTCGCTGCATAAGGCCTCTAGCTGCCCTGGCTAGGCCCTGAACTACTGCAGGCAAAAGCTGGCACTAATGGCCCCTGGAACTTTACTGAATCTTCTCGGCTTTCTAAAGTCCTATAAAGGATCTAAAAACCATATCATTAGTTTCATAACATCTGAAATATCCAAATTTTACTATTGGATCTCTGAATAAGGCCTCTAGCTCCCCTGGATAGGCCTCAAATTGTTGCCACTTCCTGGTGGCCCTAGTGGCCCCTTAAACTTCAATGATGCAGAAACATACCTAGAATCTCTCTGATGGCTCTGAAACCTACTCCATTGAGTCTATAATTTTGGAGATAGTCGAAATTAACTATTATCACTCCAAAATTGGTCAAACCTTGCTCAAGATAGAGCCAAAACCAAATTTTCCCAGTGTCCCCTAAAGAAGCTCCACTAAAAGTGGAGGAACTGCACATAACTGAAGTTAAACTGGCCAATTTCTAAAATTTCACGCCTGCTCCAAAAAATCTGCCATACTAACCATTTGAGAAAATTTGGCATTTGAATTTTGGATAAGGCTGGGCACATGTCCCAAGCCTCGTGGTTTTTCTAACCACAACAACCGGCGGAGACCACGCATTAACCACGCGTTTTAAGTTTGGAACTGAACCATGTGACACGTTAAAGCATTTGATGTCAGTTGGCGGTTAACGTTGGGCTAAACCCCTGGGTTCCAGTGCTTGGGTGCATGGAGGGGGTGCTGGACCTTTGAGGCTAGCCTCCCAAACCCCCAACTTACAAGCCTTACCATAATAAATATAACAACGTTTCATAACATGTTAAGAAACATTGGACTAGTAGAACGGTTAACGTACAGGCTTATTACGCGAGATGTCTGCTGTTCGATTCCTTTCGACTCCCAATAATTTTACAAGACCTTTCCTGGGTCACGTGGTTGCCTTTGGGCCTGCCACGTGGCATTTTTTCATTGGCCCATAAATAAAAAGTCAACTAGTTGTCAAATCTCATATTGCCACTTGGCCTTCGACGATTAGCCCAAACAAAATATTCTAGGGAATATTTCAAGGAATATTCCAAGGAATATTCTAAGGAATATTCCAAGAATATTCCTTGGAATAGTCTAAGAATATTTCTAGAAATATTCTCTTTTTAATTTTTCCAATTGCCAAGTCAAACTTGGTCAAAGTCCAGTTTTTGCAGTTTACTGGAATTTTCAAACTGTGATAACTTCTTCATACAATGTCAGTTTTTCGAACCGTTTGTGGTGACATAATTGCAAAGATGAGACATTTCCGGTTGCTCAGGTTCAGTGCACTTCTGAACACTTTGAATTTTTAGCTATCATTCTGGTCCATGATCTAGTTCTAATCAGCTATGATCTCCAACCTGATCTTCCAAGCGAAAAGGTAAGATGAGTCACCAATTCTCATTTTCCATGAAGTGAGAGGAAGACATCTTAAATTTATTAAATAGGCTCCTTCAACTTTCCAAAGATGATTGCTTCAATTATTGTCTCCTTTTGGGCTTGTCCTTCACCTTAGCTTTGATACCATGTTAAATGTTAGACTCCTCTACGACGATTCAATTACTTTAGCCCAATTCAATTCTTCGATTAGAAATATTTCAATAAAAATTAGTATTTCCAATCATCAACAGTAATTTAAAATATAACAATAAATGCAATGACAAAGGAGACAATCGACACGTCAACATGAGACACCAAATTTTCATTTAATGACTAGAGAAAAACTCACTATGGGGAAAAACCTTTGAAATCATTCCTCTATTATATTGTCATAAAATGTTCAACAGAGATTACAATGAGCCCAAAAAAAATTATTCATCAAAATCAACCCAACAACATTAAGAAATATGTTCCCAACATCAATCTTGATCAAAGACAACTTCTCCTTTCTGTGGTCAACTACGGTTAAATGTTAAAGTGTAACCCTAGATCCCAACCACATGGAGGGAGATTTATGTGTGAAGTTGAAAGATTCGAACCACATGTATGAGCCTAGTTCCTACGGTTATAGCCAAAAAATTCTCATGTTAAGCCTCAGGTTGGAAACCAAAACCCTAACATGTGGAAGATTTGAACTCGACAATCTCGGACATGTGCAAACCAATTTCCTTGACAAGCCTCAAAGGTGAACCAATCAATGAAGAATAATATTCTTGCTGATATCTAAATTAGCTTGAATTCACTTGTATATAGTAAATAAAAATGATATATTTATACTTATAATTATGTTGCATTCAGGAATCTCTATTTTTGACAGTACAAGTCGCGAAAAGTGAAGTTGTGTTTTGGAGGGAAATTTTTCAGAACTATACACAGGTTTGTATTTGGATAGTTGCATACATATGCAGATCTATTATTGATAGCCGCATATAATCTATGTGAATATATTCAATATGTTGAGATATGTACGTAGGTGTTATGCATGGTATACGTACATACACTGATATATTTCATGGAGGTCATGTATATGTTATAGGGTTTTGTGGTGTGCCTTAAAAATAACATTTGAACAGTTCTATTTTGATTTTTGTTTGTTTGTCGATGACCAGCACTCAATTTCATTAATATATATTTTAAATTTTGACTTAACTGTTGCATTTCTGAATTATATTAATCGATGGATGTAAATAAGCACAACCACCATTCTCCCAATGATGAACTACACTAAGTAGTTCAAAATGCATGATTTCTCAATTGATTATGTGATTTTCTGGAATATTTCTGATTATATTAGATATGGATCACAGAAGCTTACACTCTCAAATATTAATTGGTTTAGTTTTTCATGATTGAGATATTGGCTAGTTATGATGCTACAATTTAGTGATCAGTGATTGGTTCAGTAATATATGATTGATTTCGTACATGATCCACTGATAGATTCAAAATTACAGTTATTCGTAATTTAGTTTGCAACAGTTTAAGATCTTTACATAGGTTTTATATAGAGGAGGCACGTACATCCACGGGCCCTATTCAATACATTTGCATACAAAATTTGATGTTTGTTGTTTCTGGTTGGGGTCTACATTCATTTATTTGATTCCTCATAAATTTAATTGATTTGTAGTGTTACAGTTTCTCAGATTTAGTGCTTCAGTTTGAAATTATTTTATATAGTGGTCTTGTTTGAAAATATGATGAAAGGCAGCCTAAAAATTGTTTGATGATTGTTTGATAGGTGGATCTAGTCTAAAATATTTTGAAAAGCGGTCCACAAGGAGCTGAGGGTTGCATCCTTCAGAAAGGTGGTAGGAGGTCTCTTCCTATAGGAGATAGTAAACGAGTTCAAAGGGTTATAGCTCTCTTGCATTGGGTGCTAGAGAAGGAGAGAGGTTTGCATCCTTCTGCATGTGGGTTCCTGTGTACTGGTAAGACTCTGTGCCAATACAAGATTGTAAGAATATTTTATTTATATAATAAGAAATAAGATAGAGACAACAACAATGGTTGTTTTCTCCCAGATTTTGTTTTCACCTGAAAATCCTGTTGTTATCATGTGTTGTAGCGTTTCTTATATGTGGTGGTTTATTATGCTCTTTATTGCATACTATATGTCCGATGAAACTAATAATGCACTAGTTAAACATAATGATTTTATGGAACTTATGAATAATTGATTAACTGGATATGCATTGTTTTCTTTCACTAAATTCGTGTACATATGTTGGTTGCATAAAGAACAATAAAATATAGAAATCAAAATAAGTAAATGAAAAGTTAAAGGGATCTTAAAATATTGATTCATCCCTCTCAATATTTTTCCTAACATTTTTAACCTAAAATCACTCTAATTATTCAATAAAATACTGGAATTTATGTTTCCAATACAAAGAAAAGGAAAAAAGGAGAAATATCTAATATTGTATTGAATGCTCTAAGCTATTTTTCAAGAAAAAATACAAATTACATTTCTCAAGTTTGTTTGCAATCAATATTTTTATTATGTGTGTATGTGGCCCATTCATAACATGTTTCTTCTGGGTTGTATTATAGACTGTTTGAAATGAATTATTATGTTCGTGAATGCATACAAGCCTTCCCTTGAAACAAAACCTATTTTATTGAGATAATATTAAAATATTTGGAGAAGATTCAGTGTTTTTCGAATGCACCTTTTGATTTTCTTGAATTAACATTATATGATTTCAAATGTTTGAAAACACATAGTTACCTTCCATTTAAATATCGAATTTTGAAATAAATTCCTCCTGGGGTTCTATTCTCTTTAATTCTTTATTTCTTGAGGGATTAGTCCTTATCCTTCATTCTTCTATCACTATTTAAAGTCCTTTAAATCTAGAACTTTTGAGAATTTTGCCTATTTGAAGGAAAGAAAGGAGATTTTAGGTTTTTTATGACTTACTACAGTTCCACAAATTTATTGAATACCTATTCATTTTTTAATGTTAACCAAAATATTTTGATGCCCAAGCATTGATTCCTTTACAAGTAGAAAATATCTCGATGGTTGCAACACAAAAAATTTAAATTTTCAAATTTATAGGAATAACTTAGTCTATCCCACGTCCTAGTATTAATTAACATTCTATAAAAAATTTTGACTTGAATAAAGAGATGAATGTCTTCTTTCATATACTCTATACATTCATTCAAAGAAAAATCCTACCACTTTGGTATCCAAATCTAGACTATTTTATTTGTAATATATCCAATTGTTCATAGAATCATGAAAATATTGGATTGCAATCTCAATGTTGTCGAGATTCTCTTCACATTAACCCAAGATTATTTTATGTCAATTATAGATGGAAAATATTTCCCATGGTTAAGGTTAACAGCCATAATAAATCACAGGGAAAAAAATGACTTCAATGAAATACTAGAGAATTTGTTTTTAATAACTATTGATTATAGTTTGAAAATTTAAATATTGGAGTGGATCCAGTAGCTAAATATTCTTAAGCCAATATCTTTCTTGAGAATTTTCACTCAAAAGGAGACAATAATAGATGACAACAACAAGTTTAAAGAAAACCTAAGAGCTCGTAATTATCAAAATAAAGAAATCAATTCAACATAATATATATTAAAAGGAACTGAAATGTGGTAGAATGGAAAAAGTTTCTTATTGGTGAAGTAAATGGAGATATGGGGCTAAAAAACACCTATTTATTGTGAAAATTACAAACATTTGCAGTTATAGATTTATTTCTCCTACTTATTATTTCAATAAGTTATTATTCAGAAATCTTCTGGAAAATATCGAAATAGATACTACTGCAACATTCACAAATATATATGCAGATAAATAAACAATAGGAAACATAAGCATAAGAATCAATCACATGTACACAGTTATTTTGGACAATTGTCCCCTAAAAAAACCAATGTGGGAAAACTAGTGCAACAGATGAGGGTTTTATTAATTCTTCAGCAAATGATATCTTTATAGGGAAATACAATGACAGATAAATTCTGAATCACTTGAGATTGAATTTTTGGCTTACTCAGACAATTCTCTGACACCCTGAATAACCCCTGCATGCCCCTCTTTCTCTCTACATGATTCACTTCGCAGTTCCAGCGCAGGACTACGTGAGTCTGCATGGAGACTGCGTGGGTTATTTTTGTTGCAGCCTCAAGCTGCCTCCAGTGACCCACTACTTCCCCCCGTCCCTAATCTCAATCACCACTAACCTCCTCCTTTTACTTCTGCAAACTTCTCGCCCTGCAACTCTCTCACTCAGTTCGAATTCTACATCATAATGGATCTCCTTCAAGTACCGAGTGTATGCCCAACTTGTTTTCCAAATGACCCTCAAACCTTCTTTTATAATCTTCCTATTGGAGAACCAACGACCCAATGAACCATATTAGATAGGCTCCTTCAACTTTCCAAAGATGATTGCTTTAATTATTGTCTCATTTTGGGCTTTTCCTTTACCTTAGCTTTGATACCATGTTAAATTTCATAATCGTCTATGGCAATTCAATTACTTTAGCCCAATTCAATTCTTCAATTAGAAATATTTCAATAACAATTATTATTTCCAATCATCAACAGTAATTTAAAATATAACAATAAATGCAATGACAAAGGAGACAATCAACACATCAACATGAGACACCAAATTTTCGTTTAATGACTAGAGAAAAAATCACTATGGGGAAAAACCTTTGAAATCATTCCTCTATTATATTGTCATAAAATGTTCAACAGAGATTACAATGAGCCAATAAAAATTCATTCATCAAAATCAACCCAAAAACATTAAGAAATATGTTCCCAACATCAATCTTGATCAAAGACAACTTCTCCTTTCTGTGGTCAACTACGGTTAAATGTTAAAGTGTAACCCTAGATCCCAACCACATGGAGGGAGAGTTATGTGTGAATTTGAAAGATTCAAACCACAAGTATGAGCCTACATTCCTATGGTTATAGCCAAAAATTTCTCATGTTAAGCCTCAGGTTGGAAACCAAAACCCTAACATGTGCAAGATTTGAACCCGACAATCTCGGACATGTACAAACCAATTTCCTTGACAAGCCTCAAAGTTGAACCAATCAATGAATAATAATATGCTTTCTTATATCTAAATTAGCTTGAATTCACTTGTATTTATAGGCTTCCAAGGGTGTCCAATTTCTTGTTAGGCCGACTTGTCCATTTGTGCACATGTGGGATTTTCTTCAAATAAAATTTCCCTTGTCCAAATTGAGTGCTTCAATAGTCAAAATTGGTCCTTTAGAAAAGAGGAATATAGTTCCATGGTTGGAATTTTTCCCTGAGATTCCAAATTAATAGAATCTCCCCCTCCCTCATTTCAAAATCACCAAGGGGGGAGGGTTTGCATTCCAGATGGTTTCAAAAAAAATATTTTGAAATTTATTTAATGTATAGGTTAAAGAAAATATATTGTATTATTATAAAGTTTAATATAAAATTAAATTTAAAATCATATATTATTATATAGCATTAATATTGTTTAAAATAAAGTTTAAATAATTTTTTGTTGGCATTATGGCTAATGTGTTGTCCTTGATGGAAACCTGGTTAATAAAGATGTCAACATTATGGTATCATGTGATTATGAAACTCATGAGGTTTGGTACAAATTCTATTGAGGCTATGAACATAGAATTGACATTTTAGAGATAGATGGATGATAACAGTGAAGTTTGAGAAATTAGACACGGATCTAGTGAAGAAGGGTCGCATACATATGCGGTTCTTGTGAAGAAAAGTCGCATACAAAATCTAAACCGTGATAATATGGATATCAGGGGTCATTACCATAGTATTGGCCCATAGTAATCAGATAAAAAACAACTATTTGATCTCTTCAAATTATACTAAAGACACTACCAAGGTATTTACCTGAGGTATTAGCTAAGGAAAATACTATATAAAGATATGGATATCAAGGTGTTGGGTGTGCAAGCATTGGGTTGTCTAAGAATGATTTGGTCTGAAATAGATGTGCACCAGGGAGCAAGGAGAAGATTCAAATCTGAAATATCTGTTTGAGTCGGCCCTTGCAGCCTCAAGAGTGGGTGATCATTTCATCTTTGCATATCCATTATTAGGTGTCTCGCTTGTTCCACTTCATTGCACTTCACTAGGAGCTGCCGTACCTTGACGAAGGGAGGGTTCTGTCGTCTTATGTTTCCTCATATTTACACTGCGGTGCTATTTTAGAAATTTTCTCAAAAAATCATTCATAGTCATTGTCATTACATATATGGTCATTAAAAATGTCAATAAATGTCCCTGGAGTCTTGATGTCTAAGTTTTTGAGTCATTTATATACTAGTCATAAAGCACGCAAGGTGAGAAGGGTCTGCATTTTGTGATTTTTATTTTATTATCATCAATTATTTTTTAAAAATATATTTCTAGTCAAAAACTGTTTTGGAACTAGAAGGCCCATTATCATTTTGTAATAAATTGTAATTGTTACGCCATGAAGACATTGTCAAAAGCAGACCCCTGGTCTCTTTCTTAGCCAAGATAGCCATATCCCTGCAAGAAGACGAGAAAAATCATTAGTGTCGACCTCAAAAAGCCAAAAAGAAGATTGTATTTGAAAAGCCAAAAGTGAAATTACAAAAACATTTGTAATATGGGTTTGAAATTAGATTTGAAATAAAAAATACGATTGTGAAGATATTTGTAACATGTATAAAAAGCTAAACAAGTTTCATTTAGACAAACCACGACCACCCAAATTGTGATTTGAAGATGGGAGGGCCGATTTCAAAGTTTTAAGTTGCGTGAGCGTGTTTATTTGGGCAAGCGAGCCGCAGAGGCAGAGCACGACCCACAGGCGGGACATAATGGTGGTCGGTTCAAACGGTGTAATTAGTGTAAGTTTGCAAGGAGCGCGACCCACCGTGTTGACGACACGAGGTACAACGCGACCACGCGAACACGGGGTTTGAGGGTCTTTACGAGCGCCCAGCCTTGCTTGGAATCGATGCAACTGGCTTTCAAACAGGTTTCTATCATTGCTTGATGTTTTTTTAAATGCACCGGTGGCATCGTTGATGTTTCAAATGTTCAAAAGGAGGATTTAAAACCCCACAGACATAGCATTCTTGTTTTCAGGGTTTTAAAATGAAAATGAATGGTTGAATGAGTTTGTTTGCTATCTCATGGCAGTGATACATCCAGTTTTGCATATAATATCAAAACCATATTGCTCTTATGCCCATTTTTCCATTTTGACCATTGCTATTATTATACCATGTTAAAATCCTTTGTTCCATGGTGACTCTGGTTGTAATGAGTCTCACTGCCCAATGTAAAATATTCTCATGACTTTGTTTCAAACTGCCCATTGAGACCTTTGTGGTTATTACTCATAGACAAACACATTCCATTGATGCCATGCCCTCCCTTTGACTAGACTTGTTCAATATTTTGAAGGTTGCCTGCTCCCTTTTGGTCAAAATTTCACTTGCATTCAAAACAGAGATTGTGCCTTTTCCAATCCATTTAAAGCTGAGATTTTATCATGGTTTGTTTCCTTATGGTGCTTTGACGGTGGGAATATTGGTTGGGTGTTGAAACATACATCCTAACTTTGTTTGCACTGCTTTCATATCAGTATACACATTGCCAAAAGCTTGGTCAGAGCCATGTCGGAGACAGAGTCAGAATATGAGCCAAGGTCAGGCAGTGATTCGGTGACTGGAGGTAATGTGCCACGGGGGTCCCGCAGAGAAAATAGAAGCGGTGATCATCGCAGAGAGGAGCCTACTTCTTTGGCTCGATTGCAGGCATGTCCATTAGCTATGGATTGTTTTCGATTCTTGTCATGTTTCAGATTTTGTGAGATGGTTACACAAACCCGGCCTCATCGTGAATTAGTACGTCTGTTTGTTCTTCATTTACGGGGTGATCGGGTAAGCCTTGCTGGGGTTGATTTCATTGTGTCACCTTTGACTATTGCTCAAGCCACTGGTATACCGAACATGGGCGAGGAATGGAACAAGGGTCAACAGTTAGAGAAATTTCACTATGAGCCATACATTAAAACTGGATATAAAGCTTACTTGAGTAGAGTTTTTCCATTCAGATTCTTGAGAGATGAGTATGCACTGCTCATGAGGCTCATTATTCAGTATTTTAGTTGTGAGGGCAGGTATGCTCGTCTTTTCTCATACCATATTCGTTTGCTGATGCACTTCACAAGGGTACGTATGATGAGTATTCCGTATTTCATACACCGCAACATAGAGAGGATGGTGACATTTGTGCAGAAGAAGACGAGCCCAGTGCAGCAGTACAGGAGTATATACCATTTCACTTTGATCAAAATCTTGGTGTTACATCAGTTGGCGGAGCCGGGCATCACTTGGGAGGATTTCATTTCTAGAGACTTTTTCAGAGTGCCACAGCAGCCTCCCGAGGCAGTTCATGATGCAGGAGAGCCCTCACACCAGCCGGAGATGCTTGAGGTTGAGCATATCATCACTCCTTTGGTTCAGACATATCAGCGAGGCCACAGGGCCTTATTTGCAGCGACACGGCGGGTACTATCTCCACGTAAGGTGGAAGGGGTCTTGCCGACTTCATCGACACGGCGAGTATTATCTCCACGTGATGTGGAAAGGGTCTCGCTTTCTTCTCCAGTGCAGGTACAGGTACAAGACAGGGGCAAGAGGCCCATGCATGATGAGGGCCCATCAGGAGGCCGGGACACCGATATGACGGTCATTGATGTTGATACGGGCTCTCCTAGCTCGAAGCTGAGGGAAGTCATCCAGGAGCAAAGGGCCGAGAATGACCAGCTGAAAGACCAATTGCAGAAGGCTCAGTGGGTGATTAACTATTTGGAGCAGCGCAACAAACAACTCGAGGATGAGCTCACATTTTATGAGGTGCGCCAAATCCGTGAGGACAGGCAGTGGAATCGAAAGAGGCCCGGTGACATGACACCAGCTGACAGAGATACTGTACTCACGCGGGTGAATATACATCTGGAGAAGCTGTTGGCAAAGGCCAACCGAGACAGAGACATGCTTCGCCACATGAAAGGCCATTACTGGGCTCGCATGCATGTTTGCAAAGCGAGGATGAGGATCATGAAGAGGAGGTTGCGCAAGACACTTCGACGGCGGAAAAGGCCTAATCCACTTCGGATTTTAGCCGAGGCTTCATTGACTGGGTAAGACACATGATGGAGGACCTCCGCTCCGAATTTGGGCAAATTCGGAGAAAATTTTGTCATTTCCAAATTTTTGGTCTTAAAAACAGGTTTTGTAGCTAGGTGGGTCGCGCGCTCATGCGCTCGCATTTTTTTGAGACACTTGCTGGAGGATATTTTTACATTTTTGGATTTTTCATGGTTAATTATGCATCCTCTGAAGTCAACTTAGCATTTCAACAAAATCTGGATGGTCAAACAGCTCAAAAACACCATGAAAATCACCTTGTTGCCACCTTTTGCACCAGCAGGGAGTACCTCTGGGAGAATGAGGTTTTGGAGGGTCAAATCAACTATAAATTCAGAAATTCCACTTGGGTTGAAACGTAGACATCCAGGGCTTTCCAACGAGCTATCATGAGCTCAATTTGGATGCCGGGAACTACCTCAAATTCAGCCTGGAACATGAGCGACCCACGCAGTTCAGGAGCGACCCACCTAGAGATTTTTCTGAATTTTCAGCTGCCAGCTCAGTATTTCGCCTATTATGGACCATTTTTGCTTATGGATAGAATTCTTGGGTTTTTATGATGTAAATTCATGTTTGATATGTAACTTTGGCTTGTTTTTATCTCTTCTAGAAGATTCACTCTCAAAAGGGTAAAAAATCATGTAATGGATCAGTTTCCACTCTTTTAGAGGCAAGTTGTTAGCTGCCTAGATTGTAGTTCCATGATTAGAATTGGTTGAAACTGATCCCTGAAGAGGGAGTTCGACCCCTAGAGGTGGGGAAAGGTGTTAGAGTGCTCTATATATTGTAATTTCTCAATCCTTTTCAGGGGTTGGAGAGGTTGGACTCTTGGGATACTTTTGATACTATTGTACATATTTTCATATTTTGGCTAAGGAAAGATCAGGGGTTTTGCGGCACTTGTTGGGATCCTTGTGGTGTTCTGTTCTTGATGATGTTTCTCCTTTGTTTACTGTAAGTTTCTTCATGTTTAATGTATTCCATCCTTTCATTATGCTTCTGAACTAAATTGAATGAGTGATTAAGGTTGAATCCATTGTTTACAGTGCTTAGCCTTTGAATTCAGTTAGTTCTATATGTTTTCAGCTGTTTGGAGAGGATCCAAGTTCTTCTTTTCCCTCTTCAGCTCCTCGTCAGTCTAATCTATCCATAAAATCCAATTCGAAGCATCGAGATCATCACCTACCTCGCCCCAGCTTGAACTCTGCAAAGGTCTGACCTTATCCCCGGACCCAAAATTTGTTTTCCCATTACTCCAGCGAAAACTCAAAAAACCAAAAATCAAACATACATATCTCTTTACTAGCCTAAAATCAGTTCTTATTGTAAGTCATCTCGCATCCTATTGCTCATTTTCTCGAGATTGACGGAGAGAGCCCTCTCTTGTCCTCGTAGGGCTAGCTACGAGGCTGAGCGTGGTTTGATGTAGCCTTGAGTTTTACTTCATTTCAGCCTGAGGTAGATTTGAGTGCTAACATAGTGGCGACCATACTGGGGAAGATCTCAATGGTTTTCTTGTTGATGTGTTTGTCCCACGAGTCTTAGACGGAGTCTGAAGTCACGCCAGGTAGCTTTCGAAACACTTTTGTTATGCATAAGCAGAAGTAGATAAACGCTGCTTTAGTCGATCTCCGGTAAGCTTGTGTGTTCAGTACTCGATTTGTAAATCACCCCCAGTATACTTATTCGTTCTAGACCTTTTGGATGATTGAGTCTAGAAGTCGAAAGGCTGAAAATAATTGATTGTGTTCCTTGAAATTTATCCCGAGAAGATCAATACACTGGCTTCAAGAAGGAATACTAGGGCGAATCCTGACCCTGATCCACCAACAATATTTGAAAATCCAAATCTGATTCCTAGTTCCCTTAGAAGACAAGGAAGTCAAGAAAGTTCTGAAAGAGAAAGTCAAGTGAGTTTTGGGAGTTCCAGATTGCTTACCAGATCTGCATCCTGTCCTGTGAAGATTATATATGTTGATGAAATTCCTTTTGATGCACGGTTTGAAACATCCTTGTTTGTAAATTTTTCCGAAACTGAATTGTCAAGATTAGTTCCAGATCCATTGTTTGCTGAAGATTTGCAATATAGATTTGTTTCACATTACCTGGATAGACAGCTGCAAAGTTCCATTGGGGATACTAACACTCCTTCTGCTTCACAAATTCTTGACCCATCTGAAATTGCATCGAGTTCACGGATCCCTACTGAGCCTCCCTTTATCCCTACCATTCCGGTTCAGCCTGAGCTTGCTGATCAGCAATCAATAGTAAGTTCTCCTCCGTCTCCATTGAATACATCTCGCAGACCTACTGCTCCCACTCCTCCTGTGTCTCCTCGACAACAGATTGTCTTCAATCCACCAAGAGCTATGGCTGCTCGTTTTTCACCTCTTGTGTTACCACAGCAGTTGAATGATATGCCCGCAGACTATCAGAGCAAGATCCCAACATTTGATGGCACTCCACAGAGTCTTCCTGCACAACAACATGTAGACAATATGGCAGATTTCTTTGATTGTTTCGAGATTGATGAAGAGAATGTGAGTATGAGGCTTTTTGTGCAAACCTTCGGAGGAGAGGTAAGAAAATGGTTTAGAGCCTTGCCACAAAGAAGCATCACTACATTGGCAGAACTCCAGAGGCAGTTTTTAGATCGATGGGAGATGAAAAAGGATCTGCTGCAGATTACTTTAGAATATACAAACATCAAACGTAATCCTGGTGAGTCTGTTCAGGATTATATCATTAGATTCAATACAGTGTATAATGCTATTCCAGATGATTTGAGACCGTCTAAAAAGTCTGCTCTCCTTAAATTCCCGGATGGCTTTGATCCGGAGATGGCTTATTCCCTTCGTGATAGAGATCCACCTACTTTAGAAGATATGCAGAAGGTCGTTGTTAGTGTTGAGGCAAATCTGAATGATAAAAGAGCACGGTTGAAAGCAGAGAAAAGAGTGACAATAAAGGAAGAGCCTTCCACATTTATATCAGAACAGCACTTGGCTCGTGAGTTGGAAAAGGTTTTGAAAAGAATGAATCTCAACAAATCAGAAACACAGTTTCGAAATCCAAATTTCTGTGGCCAGCAGCAGCCACAATTCAGAATCAAGCAGCGTGAACAAAGAGCTCAAGAACCAGCAGCCCAACAGCAGATTAAGACCCCTCTTTTGCAGAATTTTGTGAGTCATGATTCCGATGATGATGATGATGTGTCAGGTGAGCAAAATCATTTCTTCACTCCCGATGATTTGCCTATTTATATTACTGAGGATGAGGAGTATGGTGAAAGTTCAGTTGTTCGGAAAGATGAGGATTTTATCCTAACAAATGATGCTGATTTAGAGGAAGAGTCAGATGAATACCAAAGAGGATATTTGAATGCATTGACTGCCCAGCAGAAGCAGTATTCATTGAGAAATCGAGATGTGCCTATAAATCCCATTCAGAAAAGAAAAGAAGCTTCAGCACCGAAGACAGATTCACCGATACCACAGAAAAGAGGAAAAGATACAATTGACCCCGCAGCAAGTAGAGTATCATCAGCTGAGAAGGTAAATCAGTCAAACATAGTGAAAGACAAGGCTGAAAAGAAGGAAATTCCAGTTAGAGAGGTCGAGAAGGTGTCATCATTTAGCTTGGAAAATGAAATTTCCAAACTAAAAATATCTATTCCTTTGACGGAGATTATGAAGAACAGCAGTTACCGTAGTCAAGTCACCAAAATTATGAACTTTGATCCAATGATTGACACGGTAAATGTTGAGGATGATCAGCCGGAATTGATTTTTGGGCCTGCATTAAATGGTGAGTCTCCTGACGGTAATGTTCCTCCTTTTTACATCAGTTTGAGGTTGCATGAATATATATTGCATAATGCTATGCTCGATTCGGGTGCTTCGCACAATTTGATGCCAAAGGCAATCATGGAAAAGTTGGGATTAGACATTACAAGAGAGTATCATGATTTGTATTCATTCGATTCCAGCAGGGTAAAGTGTATAGGACTCATCAAAGATTTGGTGGTAAGTTTAGATCAAATCCCAGCAAAGAATGTTTTAATGGATGTGGTGGTTGCCGATATTCCTCCACGGTTCGGGATGCTCCTTGCGAGATCTTGGGGGGAAAAGTTGAAAGGTACACTTCAGTTAGATTTCTCTTATGCTACAATTCCAGTCTTCGGTCAAATGAGAAAGTTATATCGTGAGCAGAAGATGAAATATATGATAACTAGCAAAGAGAAGCCAGTCAATCATCCTGTGAACTATGTACATACTGATTTAGAGTCGTTTGTGTTGCTTGCTGATAGTTTTAATGATGTAGAAAGTCAACTAGTTCAGGCAGAAGACATACCAGAGATCAATGAGAATTTTAGAGAAGTTTTGTAAAAAGAAAGAAGAGAAAAACAAGCTGTTTTGGAGCAATCAGCTGAAGGCAATGGGCAGCAAATAGGAAAATCAGAGCCGACACAGTTTCAGCATTTAGAGGACGATGAAGATGGTCTTTGGACCATGGATTTTGATGGTGTAGTGGGCAGCGATGGTGCTGGGATTGGTGTGTGGATTCGAAGTCCATTTTCCGCTCCTGATAAAGTTCCGAGCAATGTGAGAGTGTGTTCTTACAAGCTTGCATTCGATTGTTCAAACAATGAAGCGGAATACGAGGCTCTTATTGCTGGCCTTAAGATTCTCAAGAAGCTGAATGCGAAAAGGATTACGGTATATGGTGATTCAGAATTAGTGATAAAGCAAGTTAAAGGTGAGTTTCAGGCTAAGCATCCTCGCATGAGGGCTTACCGAAATGCAGTTTTGGATATTTTGAAGTTATTTTCTGATCATACTTTGACATGTGTGCCCCGCATACAAAATGGTGTTGCTGATGGACTTGCTAAGGCAGCAAGCAATCTTAAGATTCCAATGAATTCCAGCAACAAGTTTGAGATACATGTGAAACACCGGCCCACCGTTGCAGACAATCAGCGATGTTGGCAAGTTTTTGAGGATGATGAGGAGATTAGTGAATTTCTGCAGAATAAAGGTAAGTTTAAAGATACCTCCATAGATACAGAATTTGATGATGGTATTGATGACATACAGATAAATCAAATGGATGTGCTGCAACTGAAGGATAACATCATTCCTAAGGGATTGATTTCTTTGGAAGAGTTGTTTGATCAAGATGATGTAGCCCGCAAGCCTACATTGAGGCCAACAGAGAAGGGTGTCGAAGAGGTAAATATTGGGACAGCTGAGAATCCCAAGATGGTAAAATTGTCAAAGTCATTGTCACCAAAGGTAAGAGCAGAATATGTGAAATTGTTGTCTTCATTTTCTGATGTGTTTGCATGGGATTATTCTGATCTCAAAACATACGATACCAACATCATTCAGCATACTATTCCCATAAAACCAAATCAGAAGCCTTTTCATCAAAAGTTGAGGAGGATCAATCCAAAGCTGCTACCATCAATCGAAAAAGAGGTAAATAGGTTGTATAAGTCAGGAATCATTGTGCCTATTCGATTTTCAGATTGGATATCAAACTTGGTGCCCGTGAGAAAGAAGACATGTGAGATCTGTTTATGTATTGACTTCAGAAATCTCAATAAGGTATCATTAAAGGACAATTATCCGCTGCCAAAGATGGATCACATATTGCAGCGAGTAGTTGGAGCATCAAGGATGTCACTACTCGATGGATACTCGGGTTATAATCAGATTTTAGTGCAGGAAGATGATCGTGACAAGACTGCGTTCACCACTCCTTGGGGAACATTTCATTACGCAAAGATGCCGTTCGGTTTAAAGAATGCAGGCGCTACCTTTCAGCGTGCAATGGACATGGCTTTTTCCAATGAGAAAGATGTGTTTTTGGTTGTTTACCTTGATGATCTAACTGTGTTTTCCAATTCTGATGAGGAACATTTGTATCATTTGAAAATTGTTTTCCAGAAGTGCAGAAAATATGGTATTTCGCTGAATCCGAAGAAGAGCCTTTTCGCCATGGATGAAGGAAAGCTCCTTGGCCACATCATATCGAAAGATGGCATTCGAGTTGATCCTGCACGTGTTGAAGCCATACAGCAGATTGAACAGCCCCGGAACAAGAAAGAGATACAATCATTTAATGGTAAAATGAATTTTCTGCGTCGTTTCATTCCAAATCTTGCAGAACACCTTAGAGAAATCACGAACATGCTGAAAAAGGACAGTCAGGTAAGGTGGACAGAAGAGGCGGTAAAGTCATTCAATTTGGTAAAGATAGCTCTTTCCTCGGCCCCTATTTTAATCAGCCCAGATTACACACAGGACTTCATTTTATTTTCTTTTGCTTCTGAGCACACATTGGCAGCTGTTTTGATGCAAAAAAGGGATGGAGTTGAGAAGCCCATTGCTTTCTTCAGTCGGATCATAAGAGATGGAGCATTGAAGTATAATATCATTGAGAAACAAGCACTTGCGCTTGTAAAGGCTTTGAAGGATTTCCGTGTGTACATATTGCATTCCCACATTACAGCATATGTTCCTAACGCAGCAGTCAAAGATGTTTTGGTACAGGCAGATCCAGAAGGAAGAAGAGGTAAGTGGATCGCTGCGTTGCTAGAGTACGATGTGGAGATTAAACCGACCAAGCTGATTAAAGGACAAGGACTCGCCAAGCTCATGGCTGAAACAAATCTGCATGCTCTAGACATAAATTTGATTGCTGCCATGTCTGATGAAGATGGGGAAAGTACGTCGGTTCAGGTATCCGATATTTTTGTTTCTTCTCCTTGGTATGCTGACATTTTATATGTGCTTCAGAATTTGTCTACACCTCCTGGTATGCCTCGAAATAAGAGTAGAACATTGAAGCTAAGAGCTGCTAAATTCTGCATTTTGAATTCTGCATTGTATTGGAAAGACCCTGGGGGTATGTTGTTGAATTGCTTGGTAGAAGAGGAAGCTCAAAGAGTTTTGGAGGATTTTCACAAAGGTGACTGTGGAGGTCATTTGTTTTGGAAGACCACAGCGAATAAAATTCTAAGGGCGGGGTATTATTGGCCTTCTTTGTTTTCTGATGTGTTCAAGGCTGTTAAAAATTGTCATGAGTGTCAAATATTCGAAGGGAAGCAGAAACTACAACCTTTGCCTCTAAAACCAATCGAAGTTAATGCACCATTCCAGCAGTGGGGATTGGATTTTATCGGAGAAATCCACCCAGCATCTTCCGGACAGCATAGATGGATCTTGACAGCTACAGACTACTTCACGAAGTGGATTGGGGCGATTCCCACTCGACAGGCCACTGATGCGGTAATTATCTCTTTCCTTGAAAACAATATTCTGTCACGCTTTGGGTGTCCTAGTAAAATAATCACAGATAATGCAGCAGCTTTTAAGTCTAAGAGGATGGTTGATTTTTGTTTTAAGTACAATATTACCTTGGGACATTCAACCGCCTACCATCCGCAAGGGAATGGCTTGGCGGAATCTTCAAATAAATCCTTGGTGAATATCATTAAGAAATTGTTGGAAATCAACAAAAAGGCATGGCACAAAAAGTTGGTGAATGCATTATGGGCTGATAGGGTAAGTCAGAAGAAGTCTATTGGCATGTCTCCTTTCGAGTTGGTGTATGGGACGGATACAGTTTTTCCTACTTCACTTGCTGTCCCGGTGGTCAAATTGCTTCAGGAGGCTGGAAGTGAAGAGGATCCTATGCAGCAGAGGATTAATGAGATGATTCATTTACAGCAGACACGCGAGGAGGTATTTCAGAATACTTTCAAGTTGCAGGAGCGCATAAAAAAGATCTACGACAGAAAGGCGAAAGCAGATAAGTTTCAGTTGGATGAAGTAGTTTTAAAATGGGATGCCCGGAATGAAGATAAGGGAAAGCACGGAAAATTTGAGAATTTGTGGAAGGGACCTTTTAAGATTGCAGCGTATCGGGGTCAGAATGCATTTCTTCTCAAAGAAATGAATGGAGATGATTGTCCTGGTGGACCGATCAATGGTCGGTTGCTGAAGCGCTATTATTTATGAGTACTTGCTGCTGATCTCATTGTCATTGTATATATCATTTTACTTTTGTTTCGTTGCAAGTGTGCACTGATCTCTCATTTTCAGTCTGGGGCCCGGAGCGAAGGCTATAATTCTGGAGATAGAGGTTGGTTGGTTTGAAATTGTCAAGTTAAGGTTTATCAGTCTTCTAGTTTAAGGTCATGTCAGTTTGAGTCTTGTCAGTTTTGGTCAAATTGCAGTCCGTCGTTAGTCAAATCTGCAGTTAATAAAATTGTCCAAAGTTTGTTTTATCAGTTGAAATAACGATTCCATTGCCCAATGGATGAGAGGCACTGTCTGACTCTCCCAGAGATCTGCCGTTCTTGGCATCTCCATGGAGCCACCATCCCCATTGGAGCCAATGTTAGAGTCGGCCCTTGCAGCCCTCCGTCAGTGATCATTTCGTCTTTTGCATATTCATTATTAGGTGTCTCGCTTGTTCCACTTCGTTGCACTTCACTAGGAGCATGCCATGCACTGACGAAGGGGTATGTCGTCTTATGTTTCCTCATATTTACACCTGCAGTGCTATTTTAAAAATTTTCTCAAAAAATCATTCATAGTCATTGTCATTACATATATGGTCATTAAAAATGTCAATAAGTGTCCTAGGTCTTGGTGTCTAGGGTTTTTGAGTCATTTGTATATTAGTCATAAAGCCTGCAAGGTGAGGAAAGTTCTGCATTTGTGATTTTTATTTTTATCATCAGCATTTTTAAAAAAAATATATTTCTAGTCCAAAACTCTGTTTTGGAACTAGAAATTGTTCATTATCATTGTGTAATAAATTGTAATTATTCCGCCAAGAAAAAATTGTCAAAAGCAGATCCTTGGTCTTTTCCTTAGCCGAGATAGCCATATCCCTGCAAGAAGACAGCAAAATCATTAGTATCGACCTCAGAAAAGCCAAAAGAAGTTTGTATTTGAAAAGCCAAAAGTGAAATTACAAAAACATTTGTAATATGGGTTTGCAATTAAATTTGAAACAAAATCTGATTGTGAAGATATTTGTATCAAGTATAAAAGCCAAACAAGTTTCATTTTCACAAATCCATAGCACCCAAATCGTGATTTAAAGATGGGAGGGCCGATTTCAAAGTTTTAAGCTGCGTGGACAGAGTTTTGGGCCGAGCGACCCACGCAAGAGGCGAGCGACCCACCTGGGCAGAGCGACCCACGTAGGTCATTTCAGCAGTGTAAAGTTACAAGGGGCACGACCCACCTGGGCCGAGCGACCCACGCAGAGGGTGAGCGACCCACGCAGACACAGGGTTTCGAAATTCATTCTGAGCGCCCAGCCTTGCTTGGAATCGATGCAACTGGCCTTCAAACAGGTTTCTATCAATTGCTTGATGTTTTTGAATGCATTGGTGGCATCATTGGTGGTTTCAAATGTTCAAAAGGAGGATTTAAAACCCCACAGTCATAGCATTCTTGTTTTCAGGGTTTTAAAATGAAAATGAATGGTTGAGTGAGTTTGTTTGCTATCTCATGGCAGTGATACATCCAGCTTTGCATATAATATCAAAACCATATTGCTCTCATGCCCATTTTGCCATTTTGACCATTGCTATTATTATACCATGTTTAAAACCCTTTGTTTCATGGTGACTGTGGTTGTAATGATTCTCACTGCCTAATGTAAAAATATTCTCATGACTTTGTTTCAAACTGCCCATTGAGACCTTTGTGGTTATTACTCATAGACAAACACATTCTATTGATGCCATGCTCTCCTTTGATAAAATTTGTTCAAAATTTTGAAAGTTGCCCGCTCCTTTTGATCAAAATTTCACTTGCATTGAAAAACAGAGATTGTGCCTTTTTCCAATCCATCTAAAACAGAGATTTTATCCATGATTTGATTCCTTGATGGTGTTTTGACGGTGGGAATATTGTTTGGGTGTTGAAACATACATCCTAACTTTGTTTGCACTGCTTTCATATCAGTATACACATTGCCAAAAGCTTGGTCAGAGCCATGTCGGAGACAGAGTCAGAATATGAGCCAGGGTCAGGCAGTGATTCGGTGACTGAAGGTAATGTGCCACGAGGGTCCCGCAGAGAACATAGAAGCGGTGATCATCGCAGAGAGGAGCCTACTTCTTTGGCTCGGTTGCAGGCATGTCCATTAGCTATGGATTGTTTTTGATTCTTGTCATGTTTCAGATTTTGTGAGATGGTTGCACAAACCCGACCTCATCGTGAATTAGCACGTCTGTTTGTTCTTCATTTACGGGGTGATCGGGTAAGCCTTGCTGGGGTTGATTTCATTGTATCACCTTTGACTATTGCTCAAGCCACTGGCATACCGAACATAGGCGAGGAATGGAGCAAGGGTAAGCAGTTAGAGGAATTTCACTATGAGCCATACATTAAAACTGGATATGTGGCTTACTTGAGCAGAGTTTTTCCATTCAGATTCTTGAGAGATGAGTATGCACCACTCATGAGGCTCATTATTCAGTATTTCAGTTGTGAAGGCAGGTATGCCCGTCTTTTCTCATATCATGTTCGTTTGCTGATGCACTTCACAAGGGTGCGTATGATGAATATACCTTATTTCGTATACCGCAACATAGAGAAGATGGTTACATTTGTGCAGAAGAAGACGAGCCCAGTGCAGCAGTACAGGAGTATATATCATTTTGCTTTGATCAAAATCTTGGTGTCACATCAGTTGGCAGAGCAGGGCATCACTTGGGAAGATTTCATTTCTAGAGACTTTTTCAGAGTGCCACAGCAGCCTCCCGAGGCGGTTCATGATGCAGGAGAGCCCTCACACCAGCCGGACATGCTTGAGGTTGAGCATATTATCACTCCTTTGGTTCAGACATATCAGCGAGGCCACAGGGCCTTATTTGCAGCGACACGACGGGTACTATCTCCACGTGAGGTGGAAGGGGTCCTGCCGACTTCATCGACACGGCGAGTACTATCTCCACGTGATGTGGAAAGGGTCTCGTTTTCTTCTCCAGTGCAGGTACAGGTACAAGACAGGGGCAAGAGGCCCATGCATGATGAGGGCCCATCAGGAGGTCGGGACACCGATATGACAGTCATTGATGTTGATACGGGCTCTCCTAGCTCAAAGCTGAGGGAGGTCATCCAGGAGCAAAGGGCCGAGAATGACCAGCTGAAAGACCAATTGCAGAAGGCTCAATGGGTGATTAACTATTTGGAGCAGCGCAACAAACAGCTCGAGGATGAGCTCACATTTTATGAGGTGCGCCAAATCCGTGAGGACAGACAGTGGAATCGAAAAAGACCCGGTGACATGACACCAGATGACAGAGATATTGTACTCACGCGGGTGAATATACATCTGGAGAAGTTGTTGGCGAAGGCCAATCGAGACAAAGACATGCTTCGCCACATGAAAGGCCATTACTGGGCTCGCATGCATGTTTGCAAAGCGAGGATGAAGATCATGAAGAGGAGGTTGCGCAAAGCACTTCGACGGCGGAAAAGGCCTAATCCACTTCAGATTTTGGCCGAGGCTTCATTGAATGGGCGGGACACATGATGGAGGACCTCCGCTCCGAATTTGGGCAAATTCGGAGAAAATTTTGTCATTTTCAAATTTTTGGTCTAAAAAACAGGTTTTGCAGCTACGTGGGTCGCGCGCTCATGCGCTCACTTTTTTTGAGACACTTGCTGGAGGATATTTTTACATTTTTGGATTTGTAATGGTTAATTATGCATCCTATGAAGTCAACTTAGCATTTCAAAAAAATATGGATGGTCAAACAGCTCAAAAACACCATGAAAATCACCTTGCTGCCACCTTTTGCACCAGCAGGAAGTACCTCTGGGAGAATGAGGTTTTGGAGGGTCAAATCAACTCCAAATTCAGAAATTCCACTTGGGTTGGAAAGTAGACATCCAGGGCTTTCCAACGAGCTATCATGATCTCAATTTGGATGTCGGGAGCTACCTCAAAATCAGCCTGGAACATGAGCGACCCACGCAGTTCAGGAGCGACCCACCTAGAGATTTTTTTGAGTTTTCAGCTGCCAGCTCAGTATTTCGCCTATTTTGGACCAGTTTTGCCTATGGATAGAATTCTTAGGTTTTTATGATGTAAATTCATGTTTGGCATGTAACTTTGGCTTGTTTTTATCTCTTCTAGAAGATTCACTCTCAAATGAGTAAAAAATCATGTAATGGATCAGTTTCCACTCTTTTAGAGGCAAGTGGTTAGCTGCCTAGATTGTAGTTCTATGATTAGAATTGGTTGAAACTGATCCCTGAAGAGGGAATTCGACCCCTAGAGGTGGGGAAAGGTCTTAGAGTGCTCTATATATTGTAATTTCTCAATCCTTTTCAGAGGTTGGAGAGGTTGGACTCTTGGGATACTTTTGATACTATTGTACATACTTTTCATATTTTGGCTAAGGAAAGATCGGGGGTTTTGCGGCACTTGTTGGGATCCTTGTGGTGTTCTGTTCTTGATGGTGTTTCTTCTTTGTTTACGTAGTTTCTTCATGTTTAATGTATGCCATCCTTTCATTATGCTTACGAACTAAGTTGAATGAGTGATTTAAGGTTGAATCCATTGTTTACACGATTGGCCTTTGAATTCAGTTAGTTCTATATGTTTGTTTGTTTGGAGAGGATCAAGTTCTTCTTTGCCCTCTTGACTCGTCGATCTAATCTATCCATAAATCCAATTTAAAGCATCAAGATCATCACCTACCTCGCCCCAGCTTGAACTCTGCAAAGGTCTGACCTCATCCCCGGACCCAAAATTTGTTTTCCCATTACTCCAGCGAAAACCCAAAAACCAAAAATCAAACATACTTATCTCTTTACTAGCCTAAAATCGGTTCTTATTGTAAGTCATCTCGCATCCTATTGCTTATTTTCTCGAGATTGATGGAGAGAGCCCTCTCCTGTCCTCGTAGGGCTAGCTACGAGGCTGAGCGTGGTTTGATGTAGCCTTGAGTTTTACTTCATTTCAGCCTGAGGTAGATTTGAGTGCTAACATAGTGGCGACCATACTGGGGAAAAACTCAATGGTTTGCTTGTTGATGTGTTTGTTCCACGAGTCTTAGACGGAGTCTGAAGTCACGCCAGGTATCTTTCGAAACGCTTTTGTTATGCATAAGCGGAAGTAGATAAATGCTGCTTCAGTCGATCTCCGGTAAGCTTGTGTGTTCAGTACTTGATTTGTAAATCACCCCAGTATACTTATTCGTTCTAGACCTTTTGGATGATTGAGTCTAGAAGTCGAAAGGCTGAAAATAATTGATTGTGTTCCTTGAAATTTTTTCCGAGAAGATCAATACACTGGCTTCAAGAAGGAATACTAGGGCAAATCCTGACCCTGATCCACCAACAATATTCGAAAATCCGAATCTGATTCCAAGGACCCTTAGAAAACAAGGGAGCCAAGAGAGTTCTGAAAGAGAAAGCCAATTGAGTTTTGAGAGTTCCAGAGTGCTTACACGATCTGCATCCTGTCCTGTCAAAATCATATATGTTGATGAAATCCCCTTTGATGCACGGTTTGAAACATCCTTGTTTGTGAATTTTTCCGAAACTGAATTGTCAAGATTAGTCCCAGATCCATTGTTTACTGAAGATTTGCAATATAGATTTGTTTCACAGTACCTGGATAGACAGCTGCAAAGTTCTATTGAGGATACTAACACTTTTGAATTTACTGAATCTGCTTCACAAGTTCTCGACCCATCTGAGATTGCATCAAGCTCACGGATCCCTACTGAGCCTCCCTTTATCCCTACCATTCCGGTTCAGCCTGAGTTTTCTGATCAGCAATCAATAGTAATTTCTCCGTTTCCATTGAATACATCTCGTAGACCTATTGCTCCTACTCCTCCTGTATCTCCTCGACAACAGATTGTCTTCAATCCACCAAGAGCTATGGCTGCTCGTTTTGCACCTCTTGTGTTACCCCAGCAGTTGAATGATATGCCCGCAGACTATCAGAGCAAGATCCCGACATTTGATGGCACTCCACAGAGTCTTCCTGCACAACATCATGTAGACAATATGGCAGATTTCTTTGATCGTTTCGAGATTGATGAAGAAAATGTGACTATGAGGCTTTTTGTGCAAACCTTTGGAGGAGAGGTAAGGAAATGGTTCAGAGCCTTGCCACAAAGAAGCATCGATACATTGGCAGAACTTCAGAGGCAGTTTTTAGACCGATGGGAGATGAAAAAGGATCCGCTGCAGATTACTTCAGAATATACAAACCTCAAACGTAATCTTGGTGAGTCTGTTCAGGATTATATCATTAGATTCAATACAGTGTATAATGCTATTCCAGATGATTTGAGACCGTCCAAAAAGTCTGCTCTCCTTAAATTCCCGGATGGCTTTGATCCGGAGATGGCTTATTCCCTTCTTGATAGAGATCCACCTACTTTAGAAGATATGCAGAAGGTCGCTGTTAGTGTTGAGGCAAATCTGAATGATAAAAGAGCACGGTTGAAAGCAGAGAAAAGAGTGACAATAAAGGAAGAGCCTTCCACATCTATATCAGAACAGCACTTAGCTCGTGAGTTGGAAAAGGCTTTAAGAAGAATAAATCTTGACAAAGCAGAAACACAGTTTCGAAATCCAAATTTCCGTGGCCAGCAGCAGCCACAATTCAGAATTAAGCAGCGTGAACAAAGAGCTCAAGAGCCATCAGCCCAACAGCAGATCAAGACCCCTCTTTTGCAGAATTTTGTGAGTCATGATTCCGATGATGATGATGATGTGTCAGGTGAGAAAAATCATTTCTTCACTCCTGATGATTTTCCTATTTATATTACTGAGGATGAGGAGTATGGTGAAAGTTCAGTTGTTCAGAAAGATGAGGATTTTATCCTAACAAATGATGCTGATTTAGAGGAAGAGTCAGATGAATACCAAAGAGGATATTTGAATGCATTGACTGCTCAGCAGAAACAATATTCATTGAGAAATCGAGATGTGCCTATAAATCCCATTCAGAAAAGAAAAGAAGCTTCAGCACCGAAGACAGATTCACCAATACCACAGAAAAGAGGAAAAGAGACAATTGACCCCGCAGCAAGTAAAGTATCATCATCTGAGAAGGTAAATCAGTCAAACATAGTGAAAGACAAGGCTGAAAAGAAGGAAATTCCAGTTAAAGAGGTTGAGAAGGTTTCAGCATTTAGCTTGGAAAATGAAATTTCCAAACTGAAAATATCTATTCCTTTGACGGAGATTTTGAAAAACAGCAGCTACCGTAGTCAAGTTACCAAAATTCTGAACTTCGATCCAATGATTGACACAGTAAATGTTGAGGATGATCAGCCGGAATTGATTTTTGGGCCTGCACTAAAGGGTGAGTCTCCTGACAGTAATGTTCCTCCTTTTTACATCAGTTTGAGGTTGCATGAATATACATTGCACAATGCTATGCTCGATTCGGGTGCTTCGCACAATTTGATGCCAAAGGAAATCATGGAAAAGTTGGGATTAGACATTACAAGAGAGTATCATGATTTGTATTCATTTGATTCCAGCCAGGTAAAGTGTATAGGACTCATCAAAGATTTGGTGGTAAGTTTAGATCAAATCCCAGCAAAGAATGTTTTAATGGATGTGGTGGTTGCCGATATTCCTCCACGGTTCGGGATGCTCCTTGCAAGATCTTGGGGGGCAAAGTTGAAAGGTACACTTCAATTAGATTTATCTTATGCTACAATTCCAGTCTTCGGTCAAATGAGAAAGTTGTATCGTGAGCAGAAGATGAAATACATGATAACTAGCAAAGAGAAGCCAGTCAATCATCCTGTGAATTATGTACATACTGATTTAGAGTCGTTTGTGTTACTTGCTGATAGTTTTAATGATGTAGAAAGTCAATTAGTTTAGGTAGAAGACATACCAGAAATAAATGAGAATTTTAGAGAAGTTTTGCAAAAAGAAAGAAGAGAAAAACAAGTTGTTTTGGAGCAATCAGCTGAAGACAATGGGCAGCAAACAGGAAAAACAGAGCCGACACAGTTTCAGCATTTAGAGGATGATGAAGATGGTCTTTGGACCATGGATTTTGACGGTGCAGTGGGCAGCGATGGTGCTGGGATTGGTGTGTGGATTTGTAGTCCATTTTCCGCTCCTGATAAAGTTCCGAGCAATGTGAGAGTGTGTTCTTACAAGCTTGCATTCGATTGTTCTAATAATGAAGCGGAATACGAGGCTCTTATTGCTGGTCTTAAGATTCTCAAGAAGCTGAATGCGAAAAGGATTGCGGTATATGGTGATTCAAAATTAGTGATAAAGCAAGTTAAAGGTGAGTTTCAGGCTAAGCATCCTCGCATGAGGGCTTACCGAAATGCAGTTTTGGATATTCTGAAGTTATTTTCTGATTATACTTTAACATGTGTGCCTCGCATACAAAACGGTGTTGCTGATGGGCTTGCTAAGGCAGCAAGCAATCTTAAGATTCCAATGAATTCCAGCAACAAGTTTGAGATACATGTGAAACACCGGCCCACCGTTCCAGACAATCAGCGATGTTGGCCAGTTTTTGAGGATGATGAGGAGATTAGTGAATTTCTGCAGAATAAGGGTAAGTTTAAAGATACCTCCATAGATACAGAATTTGATGATGGTATTGATGACATACAGATAAATCAAATGGATGTGTTGCAACTGAAGGATAACATCATTCCTAAGGGATTGATTCCTTTGGAAGAGTTGTTTGATCAAGATGATGTAGCCCGCAAGCCTACATTGAGGCCAACAGAGAAGGGTGTCGAAGAGGTAAACATTGGGACAGCTGAGAATCCCAAGATGGTAAAATTGTCAAAGTCATTGTCACCAAAGGTAAGAGCAGAATATGTGAAATTGTTATCTTCATTTTCTGATGTGTTTGCATGGGATTATTCAGATCTCAAAACATACGATACCAACATCATTCAGCATACTATTCCCATCAAACCAAATCAGAAGCCTTTTCGTCAAAAGTTGAGGAGGATCAATCCAAAGCTGCTACCATCAATTGAAAAAGAGGTAAATAGGTTGTATAAGTCAGGAATCATTGTACCTATTCGTTTTTCAGATTGGATATCAAACTTGGTGCCCGTGAGAAAGAAGACAGGTGAGATCCGTTTATGTATTGACTTCAGAAATCGGAATAAGGTATCATTAAAGGACAATTATCCGCTGCCAAAAATGGATCACATATTGCAACGAGTAGTTGGAGCATCAAGGATGTCACTACTCGACGGATACTCAGGTTATAATCAGATTTTAGTGCAGGAAGATGATCGTGACAAGACTGCGTTCACCACTCCTTGGGGAACATTTCATTACGCAAAGATGCCGTTTGGTTTAAAGAATGCAGGCGCTACCTTTCAGCGTGCAATGGACATGGCTTTTGCCAATGAGAAATATGTGTTTTTGGTTGTTTACCTTGATGATCTAACTGTGTTTTCCAATTCTGATGAGGAACATTTATATCATTTGAAAATTGTTTTCCAGAAGTGCAGAAAATATGGCATTTCGCTAAATCCGAAAAAGAGCCTTTTCGCCATGGATGAAGGAAAGCTCCTTGGCCACATCATATCGAAAGATGGCATTCGAGTTGATCCTGCACGTGTTGAAGCCATACAGCAGATTGAACAGCCCCGGAACAAGAAAGAGATACAATCATTTAATGGTAAAATGAATTTTCTGCGTCGTTTCATTCCCAATCTTGCAGAACACCTTAGAGAAATCACGAACATGCTGAAAAAGGACAGTCAGGTAAGATGGACAGAAGAGGCAGTAAAGTCATTCAATTTGGTAAAGATAGCTCTTTCTTCAGCCCTATTTTAATCAGCCCCGATTACACACAAGACTTCATTTTATTTTCTTTCGCTTCTGAGCATACATTGGCAGCTGTTTTGATGCAAAAAAGGGATGGAGTTGAGAAGCCCATCGCTTTTTTCAGTCGGATCATAAGAGATGGAGCATTGAAGTATAATATCATTGAGAAACAAGCACTTGCACTTGTAAAGGCTTTGAAGGATTTCCGTGTGTACATATTGCATTCCCACATTACAGCATATGTTCCTAACGCAGCAGTTAAAGATGTTTTGGTACAGGCAGATCCGGAAGGAAGAAGAGGTAAGTGGATCGCTGCGTTGTTAGAGTACGATGTGGAGATTAAACCGACCAAGCTGATTAAAGGACAAGGACTCGCCAAGCTCATGGCTGAAACAAATCTGCATGCTCTAGACATAAATTTGATTGCTGCCATGTTTGATGAAGATGGGGAAAGTGCGTCAGTTCAGGTATCCGATATTTTTGTTTCTTCTCCTTGGTATGCTGACATTTTATATGTGCTTCAGAATTTGTCTACACCGCCTGGTATGCCTCGAAATAAGAGTAGAACATTGAAGCTAAGAGCTGCTAAATTCTGCATTTTGAATTCTGCATTGTATTGGAAAGACCCTGGGGGTATGTTGTTGAATTGTTTGGTAGAAGAGGAAGCTCAAAGAGTTTTGGAGGATTTTCACAAAGGTGACTGTGGAGGTCATTTGTTTTGGAAGACCACAGCGAATAAAATTCTAAGGGCGGGATATTATTGGCCTTCTTTGTTTTCTGATGTGTTCAAGGCTGTTAAAAATTGTCACGAGTGTCAAATTTTCGAAGGGAAGCAGAAACTACAGCCTTTGCCTCTAAAACCAATCGAAGTTAGTGCACCATTCTAGCAGTGGGGATTGGATTTTATCGGGGAAATCCACCCAGCATCTTCCGGACAGCATAGATGGATCTTGACAGCTACAGACTACTTCACGAAGTGGATTGAGGCGATTCCCACTCGACAGGCCACTAATGCGGTAATTATCTCTTTCCTTGAAAACAATATTCTGTCACGCTTTGGGTGTCCTAGTAAAATAATCACAGATAATGCAGCAGCCTTTAAGTCTAAGAGGATGGTTGATTTTTGCTTTAAGTACAATATTACCTTGGGACATTCGACCGCCTACCATCCGCAAGGGAATGGCTTGGCGGAATCTTCAAATAAATCCTTGGTGAATATCATTAAGAAATTGTTGGAAATCAACAAGAAGGCTTGGCACAAAAAGTTGGTGAATGCATTATGGGCTGATAGGGTAAGTCAGAAAAAGTCTATTGGCATGTCTCCTTTCGAGTTGGTGTATGGGACGGATACAGTTTTTCCTACTTCACTTGCTGTCCCGGTGGTCAAATTGCTTTAGGAGGCTGGAAGTGAAGAGGATCCTATGCAGCGGAGGATTAATGAGATGATTCATTTACAGCAGACACGAGAGGAGGTATTTCAAAATACTTTCAAGTTGCAGGAGCGCATAAAGAAGATCTACGACAGAAAGGCAAAATCAGATAAATTTCAGTTGGATGAAGTAGTTTTGAAATGGGATGCTCGAAATGAAGATAAGGGAAAGCACGACAAATTTGAGAATTTGTGGAAGGGACCGTTTAAGATTGTAGCGTATCGGGGGAAGAATGCATTTCTTCTCAAAGAAATGAATGGAGATGATTGTCCTGGTGGACCGATCAATGGTCGGTTGCTGAAGCGCTATTATTTCTGAGTACTTGCTGCTGATCTCATTGTCATTGTATATATCATTTTACTTTTGTTTCGTTGCAAGTGTGCACCGATCTCTCATTTTCAGTATGGGGCCCGGAGCGAAGGCTATAATTCTGGAGATAGAGGTTGGTTGGTTTGAAATTTTCAAGTTAAGTTTTATCAGTCTTCTAGTTTGAGTCATGTCAGTTTGAGTCTTGTCAGTTTTGGTCAAATTGCAGTCTGTCGTTAGTCAAATCTGCAGTCAATAAAATTGTCCAAAGTTTGTTTTATCAGTTGAAATAATGATTCCATAGCCCAATGGATGAGAGGCACTGTCTGACTCCCCCAGAGATCTGCCATTCTTGGCATCTCCATGGAGCCACCATCCCCATTGGAGCCAATGTTAGAGTCGGCCCTTGCAGCCCTCCGTCAGTGATCATTTCGTCTTTTGCATATTAATTATTAGGTGTCTCGCTTGTTCCACTTCGTTGCACTTCACTAGGAGCATGCCATGCACTGACGAAGGGGTCTGTCGTCTTATGTTTCCTCATATTTACACGTGCAGTGCTATTTTAAAAATTTTCTCAAAAAATCATTCATAGTCATTGTCATTACATATATGGTCATTAAAAATGTCAATAAGTGTCCTAGGTCTTGGTGTCTAGGGTTTTTGAGTCATTTATATACTAGTCATAAAGCCTGCAAGGTGAGGAAAGTTCTGCATTTGTAATTTTTATTTTATTATCATCAGTATTTTTTTTTAAAATATATTTCTAGTCCAAAACTCTGTTTTGGAACTAGAAATTTGTCATTATCATTTTGTAATAAATTGTAATTGTTCCGCCATGAAGACATTGTCAAAAGCAGACCCCTGGTCTCTTTCTTAGCCAAGATAGCCATATCCCTGCAAGAAGACAACAAAATCATTAGTATCGACCTCAAAAAGCCAAAAGAAGATTGTATTTGAAAAGCCAAAAGTGAAATTACAAAAACATTTGTAATATGGGTTTGAAATTAGATTTGAAATAAAATCTGATTGTGAAGATATTTGTAACATGTATAAAAGCCAAACAAGTTTCATTTGAACCAAACCACAGCACCCAAATCGTGATTTGAAGATGGGAGGGCCGATTTCAAAGTTTTAAGTTGCGTGGGCAGTGTTGTTGGGCCGAGCGACCCACGCAGAGGCCGAGCGACCCACCTGGGCAGAGCGACCCACGCAGGTCAGTTCAGCAGTGTAAGTTTGCAAGGGGTGCGACCCACCTGGGCCGAGCGACCCACGCAGAGGCTGCGCGACCCACGCAGACACAGGGTTTCGAAATTCATTCTGAGCGCCCAGCCTTGCTTGGAATCGATGCAACTGGCTTTCAAACAGGTTTCGATCATTGCTTGATGTTTTTTAAATGCACCAGTGGCATCGTTGATGTTTCAAATGTTCAAAAGGAGGATTTAAAACTCCACAGACATAGCATTCTTGTTTTCAGGGTTTTAAAATGAAAATGAATGGTTGAATGAGTTTGTTTGTTATCTCATGGCAGTGATACATCCAGTTTTGCATATAATATCAAAACCATATTGCTCTCATGCCCATTTTTCCATTTTGATCATTGCTATTATTATACCATATTTAAACCCTTTGTTCCATGGTGACTGTGGTTGTAATGAGTCTCACTGCCCAATGTAAAAATATTCTCATGACTTTGTTTCAAACTGCCCATTGAGACCTTTGTGGTTATTACTCATAGACAAACACATTTTGTTGATGCCATGCTCTCCTTTGATAAAATTTGTTCAAAATTTTGAAAGTTGCCCGCTCCTTTTGATCAAAATTTCACTTGCATTGAAAAGCAGAGATTGTGCCTTTTTTCCAATCCATCTAAAACATAGATTTTATCCATGATTTGATTCCTTGATGGTGCTTTGACGGTGGGAATATTGGTTGGGTGTTGAAACATACATCCTAACTTTGTTTGCACTGCTTTCATATCAGTATACACATTGCCAAAAGCTTGGTCATAGCCATGTCGGAGACAGAGTCAGAATATGAGCCAAGGTCAGGCAGTGATTCGGTGACTGAAGGTAATGTGTCACGGGGGTCCCGCAGAGAAAATAGAAGCGGTGATCATCGCAGAGAGGAGCCTACTTCTTTGGCTCGGTTGCAGGCATGCCCATTAGCTATGGATTGTTTTCGATTCTTGTCATGTTTCAGATTTTGTGAGATGGTTGCACAAACCCGGCCTCATCGTGAATTAGCACGTCTGTTTGTTCTTCATTTATGGGGTGATCGGGTAAGCCTTGCTGGGGTTGATTTCATTGTGTCACCTTTGACTATTGCTCAAGCCACTGGTATACCGAACATGGGCGAGGAATGGAACAAGGGTCAGCAGTTAGAGAAATTTCACTATGAGCCATACATTAAAACTGGATATAAATCTTACTTGAGTAGATTTTTTCCATTCAGATTCTTGAGAGATGAGTATGCACCGCTCATGAGGCTCATTATTCAGTATTTTAGTTGTGAGGGCAGGTATGCTCGTCTTTTCTCATACCATGTTCGTTTGCTGATGCACTTCACAAGGGTGCGTATGATGAATATTTCGTATTTCATACACCGCAACATAGAGAGGATGGTGACATTTGTGCAGAAGAAGACGAGCCCAGTGCAGCAGTACAGGAGTATATACCATTTCACTTTGATCAAAATCTTGGTGTTACATCAGTTGGCGGAGCAGGGCATCACTTGGGAGGATTTCATTTCTAGAGACTTTTTCAGAGTGCCACAACAGCCTCCCGAGATAGTTCATGATGCAGGAGAGCCCTCACACCAGCCGGACATGCTTGAGGTTGAGCATATCATCACTCCTTTGGTTCAGACATATCAGCGAGGCCACAGGGCCTTATTTGCAGCGACACGGCGAGTATTATCTCCACGTGAGGTGGAAGGGGTATCGCCTTCTTCTTCAGTGCAGGTACAGGTACAAGACAGGGGCAAGAGGCCCATGCATGAGGAGGGCCCATCAGGAGGTCGGGACACCGATATGACAGTCATTGATGTTGATACGGGCTCTCCTAGCTCGAAGCTGAGGGAGGTCATCCAGGAGCAAAAGGCCGAGAATGACCAGCTAAAAGACCAATTGCAGAAGGCTCAATGGGTGATTAACTATTTGGAGCAGCGCAACAAACAGCTCGAGGATGAGCTCACATTTTATGAGGTGCGCCAAATCCGTGAGGACAGACAGTGGAATCGAAAAAGACCCGGTGACATGACACCAGCTGACAGAGATACTGTACTCACGCGGGTGAATATACATCTAGAGAAGTTGTTGGCGAAGGCCAATCGAGACAAAGACATGCTACGCCACATGAAAGGCCATTACTGGGCTCGCATGCATGTTTGCAAAGCGAGGATGAAGATCATGAAGAGGAGGTTGCGCAAAGCACTTCGACGGCGGAAAAGGCCTAATCCACTTTGGATTTTGGCCGAGGCTTCATTGAATGGGCAGGAAACATGATGGAGGACCTCCGCTCCGAATTTGGGCAAATTCGGAGAAAATTTTGTCATTTTCAAATTTTTGGTCTAAAAAACAGGTTTTGCAGCTACGTGGGTCGCGCGCTCATGCGCTCGCTTTTTTTTTGAGACACTTTCTGGAGGAGATTTTTACATTTTTGGATTTTTCATGGTTAATTATGCATCCTCTGAAGTCAACTTAGCATTTCAACAAAATCTGGATGGTCAAACAGCTCAAAAACACCATGAAAATCACCTTCCTGCCACCTTTTGCACCAGCAGGAAGTACCTCTGGGAGAATGAGGTTTTGGAGGGTCAAATCAACTCCAAATTCAGAAATTCCACTTGGGTTGGAAATTAGACATCCAGGGCTTTCCAACGAGCTATCATGAGCTCAATTTGGATGTCGGGAGCTACCTAAAAATCAGCCTGGAACATGGGCGACCCACGCAGTTCAGGAGCGACCCACCTAGAGATTTTTTTGAGTTTTCAGCTGCCAGCTCAGTATTTCGCCTATTTTGGACCAGTTTTTCCTATGGATAGAATTCTTGGGTTTTTATGATGTAAATTCATGTTTGATAGGTAACTTTGGCTTGTTTTTATCTCTTCTAGAAGATTCACTCTCGAATGAGTAAAAAATCATGTGGTATGCTTTTGATGACTATTTCAGTGGCTTTTTAATAGAATTTGTGAACCTTTTTGTATCATGAATTTGGAAAGTAATAAGGAACCATAACAAAACATGTGAGAATTGATATGCAAGACTTAGCCACTGATAATGGTTATTTTCTGTACAGGAAAAGGAGAAAACGAGGAATTTCCGTTCCAAAGGAAAGGACAAAGTCGAGATAACTGCTGTCCCTCTGAACGAGAACCGAATGCAAACAAGGCTAAATAGATTACAGCAAATCGGCTCGGAAAAGAAGGAGAAGACACCAGCTCGGCGCCAAAGAAAGGAAAGGATGAAGAATTAACAGTTTGGCGAATCCCTCAGGATCTTCGATCCTGAGGGATCGCTGCTTTATTTATCATGTTACTTGGACATCTCCGCCATCACCTTTATATAAAGGGACAACACTGTTAGCTTGATAGATAGGATACGCTTTTATGTAATTTTCTGTAAAACATCAACTTTGATTATTGAGTCTCGTTGAGAACTGGTTCAATGTATTTTTGACCGATGCATTAATAAAAGCTTGGTGATTATTTCATCTCTGCGTCTGGATTAACTTAAAGCGGTGTATCCTTGGAGGCTAAGGGCCCGGCCCCGAAGGACACTTGCTTCTGTACCATTACGACTTGACTTTTGTGTGGTTTGTTTATCATTGTTATTTGGTAATTTGATATGCTTTATAAGTTCATATTACATGCTTTGTTAAAGATTGAATCATTGAGGTTTTTTACAGATAGAATCGTGTGTTGACTCCGCATCAAGTTATTAATCCTTTCAAGAGTTAATTGCATGTTCTTACTGTTTTGTTACAGAGCTGTTATACTAAACGTTCGTGTTGTGCGCGTTTCTGATTTATCAGTACTGTTCCATAATTCATTAATAGTTATTGCTGTTCCATTAGTGTGATTTGTGTGAATTGCTTTTAGAGTGAAAGAATGTTATTTGATTGCAAAGAATGCATTTGAGTTAATAGATTAAGTTTGGTTACAACCTGCGGGACTTAGTTATTCAATTGCTGTTCCATTTTAGACTTGCTGTTCTATTTCAGAATTGTTGTTCAATCCTTTATTTGCTTTGCTATTCCAT